>CM026390.1:31663371-31765398 GCA_014843695.1 Archivesica marissinica | reverse complement strand
TATAGGACTGTCATGTATAGGACTGTCATGTATAGGACTGCCATGTATAGGACTGCCATGTATAGGACTGTCATGTATAGGACTGCCATGTAAAACTTGTATAGGACTGTCATGTATAGGACTGTCATGTAAAACTTGTATAGGACTGCCATGTATAGGACTGTCATGTAAAACTTGTATAGGACTGCCATGTATAGGACTGTCATGTAAAACTTGTATAGGACTGCCATGTATAGGACTGCCATGTATAGGACTGTCATGTAAAACTTGTAGAGGACTGCCATGTATAGGACTGCCATGTATAGGACTGCCATGTAAAACTTGTATAGGACTGCCATGTAAAACTTGTATAGGACTGCCATGTAAAACTTGTATAGGACTGCCATGTATAGGACTGCCATGTATAGGACTGTCATGTATAGGACTGCCATGTAAAACTTGTATAGGACTGTCATGTATAGGACTGTCATGTAAAACTTGTATAGGACTGCCATGTATAGGACTGTCATGTAAAACTTGTATAGGACTGCCATGTATAGGACTGTCATGTAAAACTTGTATAGGACTGCCATGTATAGGACTGCCATGTATAGGACTGTCATGTAAAACTTGTAGAGGACTGCCATGTATAGGACTGCCATGTATAGGACTGCCATGTAAAACTTGTATAGGACTGCCATGTAAAACTTGTATAGGACTGCCATGTAAAACTTGTATAGGACTGCCATGTATAGGACTGCCATGTATAGGACTGTCATGTATAGGACTGCCATGTAAAACTTGTATAGGACTGTCATGTATAGGACTGTCATGTATAGGACTGCATGAAACTTGTATAGGACTGCCATTATACTGTATGTAAAACTTGTATAGACGCCATGTATAGGACTGCCATGTATAGGACTGTCATGTAAAACTTGTATAGGACTGCCAGTATAGGACTGCATATAGGACTGCCATGTAAAACTTGTATAGGACTGCCATGTATAGGACTGCCATGTATAGGACTGCATGTATAGGACTGCCATGTATAGGACTGCCATGTATAGGACTGCCATGTAAAACTTGTATAGGACTGCCATGTATAGGACTGCCATGTATAGGACTGCCATGTAAAACTTGTATAGGACTGCCATGTAAAACTTGTATAGGACTGTCATGTATAGGACTGCCATGTATAGGACTGCCATGTATAGGACTGTCATGTATAGGACTGTCATGTATAGGACTGCCATGTATAGGACTGCCATGTATAGGACTGTCATGTATAGGACTGTCATGTATAGGACTGCCATGTAAAACTTGTAGAGGACTGTCATGTAAAACTTGTATAGGACTGCCATGTATAGGACTGCCATGTAAAACTTGTATAGGACTGTCATGTAAAACTTGTGTAGGACTGCCATGTATAGGACTGCCATGTAAAACTTGTATAGGACTGTCATGTAAAACTTGTATAGGACTGCCATGTATAGGACTGCCATGTATAGGACTGCCATGTAAAACTTGTGTAGGACTGCCATGTATAGGACTGTCATGTATAGGACTGTCATGTATAGGACTGCCATGTATAGGACTGTCATGTATAGGACTGCCATGTATAGGACTGTCATGTATAGGACTGTCATGTATAGGACTGCCATGTATAGGACTGTCATGTATAGGACTGCCATGTATAGGACTGCCATGTATAGGACTGTCATGTATAGGACTGCCATGTATAGGACTGCCATGTATAGGAATGTCATGTATAGGACTGTCATGTATAGGACTGCCATGTATAGGACTGCCATGTATAGGACTGCCATGTATAGGACTGCCATGTATAGGACTGTCATGTATAGGACTGTCATGTATAGGACTGTCATGTATAGGACTGCCATGTATAGGACTGTCATGTATAGGACTGCCATGTATAGGACTGCCATGTATAGGACTGTCATGTATAGGACTGCCATGTATAGGACTGCCATGTATAGGACTGCCATGTATAGGACTGCCATGTATAGGACTGCCATGTAAAACTTGTGTAGGACTGTCATGTAAAACTTGTATAGGACTGCCATGTAAAACTTGTATAGGACTGCCATGTAAAACTTGTATAGGACTGTCATGTATAGGACTGCCATGTAGAACTTGTATAGGACTGTCATGTATAGGACTGTCATGTAAAACTTGTATAGGACTGTCATGTAAAACTTGTATAGGACTGCCATGTATAGGACTGTCATGTAAAACTTGTATAGGACTGTCATGTAAAACTTGTGTAGGACTGCCATGTATAACTTGTATAGGACTGTCATGTAAAACTTGTATAGGACTGTCATGTATAGGACTGCCTTGTAAAACTTGTATAGGACTGTCATGTATAGGACTGTCATGTAAAACTTGTATAGGACTGTCATGTATAGGACTGTCATGTATAGGACTGTCATGTAAAACTTGTATAGGACTGCCATGTATAGGACTGCCATGTATAGGACTGCCATGTATAGGACTGTCATGTAAAACTTGTGTAGGACTGCCATGTATAGGACTGCCATGTATAGGACTGCCATGTATAGGACTGCCATGTATAGGACTGTCATGTAAAACTTGTATAGGACTGCCATGTATAGGACTGCCATGTATAGGACTGTCATGTAAAACATGTATAGGACTGCCATGTATAGGACTGTCATGTAAAACTTGTATAGGACTGCCATGTATAGGACTGTCATGTAAAACTTGTATAGGACTGCCATGTATAGGACTGTCATGTATAGGACTGCCATGTAAAACTTGTATAGGACTGCCATGTAAAACTTGTATAGGACTGCCATGTAAAACTTGTGTAGGACTGCCATGTAAAACTTGTGTAGGACTGCCATGTAAAACTTGTGTAGGACTGTCATGTAAAACTTGTATAGGACTGCCATGTATAGGACTGCCATGTATAGGACTGCCATGTAAAACTTGTGTAGGACTGCCATGTATAGGACTGTCATGTAAAACTTGTATAGGACTGCCATGTATAGGACTGTCATGTATAGGACTGCCATGTATAGGACTGTCATGTATAGGACTGTCATGTATAGGACTGCCATGTATAGGACTGTCATGTATAGGACTGTCATGTAAAACTTGTATAGGACTGCCATGTATAGGACTGCCATGTATAGGACTGCCATGTATAGGACTGCCATGTATAGGACTGCCATGTATAGGACTGTCATGTAAAACTTGTATAGGACTGCCATGTATAGGACTGCCATGTAAAACTTGTATAGGACTGCCATGTATAGGACTGCCATGTAAAACATGTATAGGACTGCCATGTATAGGACTGTCATGTATAGGACTGCCATGTATAGGACTGTCATGTAAAACTTGTATAGGACTGCCATGTATAGGACTGCCATGTATAGGACTGCCATGTAAAACTTGTATAGGACTGCCATGTATAGGACTGCCATGTATAGGACTGCCATGTATAGGACTGCCATGTATAGGACTGCCATGTATAGGACTGCCATGTAAAACTTGTGTAGGACTGCATGTATAGGACTGCTAGGACTGATGTATAGGACTGCCATGTATAGGACTGTCATGTAAAACTTGTATAGGACTGCCATGTATAGGACTGCATGTATAGGACTGCCATGTATAACTGTATAGGACTGCCATGTATAGGACTGTCATGTATAGGAGCTGTATAGGACTGCCATGTATAGGACTGCATGTATAGGACTGCCTGTTAGGACTGGTATAATTGTATAGGACTGTGTATGGATGCATGTATAGGAATGTCATGTATAGGACTGTCATGTATAGGACTGCCATGTATAGGACTGCCATGTATAGGACTGCCATGTATAGGACTGCCAGTATAGGACTGCCATGTATAGGACTGCCATGTAAAACTTGTATAGGACTGCCATGTATAGGACTGCCATGTATAGGACTGCCATGTATAGGACTGTCATGTATAGGACTGTCATGTATAGGACTGCCATGTAAAACTTGTTAGGACTGCCATGTATAGGACTGCCATGTATAGGACTGTCATGTATAGGACTGCCATGTATAGGACTGCATGTATAGGACTGTCATGTATAGGACTGCCATGTATAGGACTGCCATGTAAAACTTGTATAGGACTGCCATGTAAAACTTGTATAGGACTGTCATGTATAGGACTGCCGTATAGGACTGCATGTATAGGACTGTCATGTATAGGACTGTCATGTATAGGACTGTCATGTAAAACTTGTATAGGACTGCCATGTAAAACTTGTATAGGACTGCCATGTATAGGACTGCCATGTAAAACTTGTATAGGACTGTCATGTATAGGACTGCATGTATAGGACTGCCATGTATAGGACTGCCATGTAAAACTTGTATAGGACTGCCATGTATAGGACTGTTGTGTATAGGACTGTCATGTATAGGACTGTCATGTATAGGACTGTCATGTATTGTTAGGACTGCCATGTATAGGACTGCCATGTATAGGACTGCATGTATAGGACTGCATGTTGTAGGACTGCAGTATAGGACTGTGTATAGGACTGCCATGTATAGGACTGCCATGTATAGGACTGTCATGTAAAACTTGTATAGGACTGCCATGTTAGGACTGCCATGTATAGGACTGTCATGTAAAACTTGTATAGGACTGCCATGTATAGGACTGTCATGTAAAACTTGTATAGGACTGCCATGTATAGGACTGTCATGTAAAACTTGTATAGGACTGCCATGTATAGGACTGTCATGTATAGGACTGCCATGTAAAACTTGTATAGGACTGCCATGTAAAACTTGTATAGGACTGCCATGTAAAACTTGTGTAGGACTGCCATGTATAGGACTGCCATGTATAGGACTGCCATGTAAAACTTGTATAGGACTGCCATGTATAGGACTGCCATGTATAGGACTGCCATGTAAAACTTGTGTAGGACTGTCATGTATAGGACTGCCATGTAAAACTTGTTAGGACTGCCATGTATAGGACTGCCATGTATAGGACTGTCATGTATAGGACTGCCATGTATAGGACTGTCATGTATAGGACTGTCATGTTATAGGACTGTCATGTATGACTGGTATAGGACTGCCATGTATAGGACTGCCATGTATAGGACTGTCATGTAAAACTTGTATAGGACTGCCATGTATAGGACTGCCATGTATAGGACTGCCATGTATAGGACTGTCATGTATAGGACTGCCATGTATAGGACTGCCATGTATAGGACTGCCATGTATAGGACTGCCATGTATAGGACTGCCATGTATAGGACTGCCATGTAAAACTTGTATAGGACTGCCATGTAAAACTTGTATAGGACTGCCATGTATAGGACTGTCATGTATAGGACTGCCATGTAAAACTTGTATAGGACTGTCATGTATAGGACTGCCATGTATAGGACTGCCATGTATAGGACTGCCATGTAAAACTTGTATAGGACTGCCATGTATAGGACTGTCATGTATAGGACTGCCATGTATAGGACTGTCATGTAAAACTTGTATAGGACTGCCATGTATAGGACTGCCATGTATAGGACTGCCATGTAAAACTTGTATAGGACTGCCATGTATAGGACTGCCATGTATAGGACTGCCATGTAAAACTTGTATAGGACTGCCATGTATAGGACTGCCATGTAAAACTTGTATAGGACTGCCATGTATAGGACTGCCATGTATAGGACTGTCATGTATAGGACTGCCATGTATAGGACTGCCATGTATAGGACTGCCATGTAAAACTTGTATAGGACTGCCATGTATAGGACTGCCATGTATAGGACTGCCATGTAAAACTTGTATAGGACTGCCATGTATAGGACTGCCATGTATAGGACTGCCATGTATAGGACTGTCATGTATAGGACTGCCATGTATAGGACTGCCATGTAAAACTTGTGTAGGACTGCCATGTATAGGACTGCCATGTATAGGACTGTCATGTATAGGACTGTCATGTATAGGACTGTCATGTATAGGACTGCCATGTATAGGACTGCCATGTATAGGACTGCCATGTAAAACTTGTATAGGACTGCCATGTATAGGACTGTCATGTATAGGACTGTCATGTATAGGACTGTCATGTATAGGACTGCCATGTATAGGACTGCCATGTAAAACTTGTATAGGACTGCCATGTATAGGACTGTCATGTATAGGACTGTCATGTATAGGACTGTCATGTATAGGACTGCCATGTAAAACTTGTATAGGACTGCCATGTAAAACTTGTATAGGACTGTCATGTAAAACTTGTATAGGACTGTCATGTATAGGACTGTCATGTATAGGACTGCCATGTAAAACTTGTATAGGACTGTCATGTATAGGACTGCCATGTAAAACTTGTATAGGACTGCCATGTATAGGACTGTCATGTATAGGACTGTCATGTATAGGACTGTCATGTATAAGACTGCCATGTAAAACTTGTATAGGACTGCCATGTATAGGACTGCCATGTATAGGACTGCCATGTAAAACTTGTATAGGACTGCCATGTATAGGACTGCCATGTAAAACTTGTATAGGACTGTCATGTATAGGACTGCCATGTAAAACTTGTATAGGACTGCCATGTATAGGACTGTCATGTATAGGACTGCCATGTATAGGACTGCCATGTAAAACTTGTATAGGACTGCCATGTAAAACATGTATAGGACTGCCATGTATAGGACTGTCATGTATAGGACTGCCATGTATAGGACTGCCATGTAAAACTTGTATAGGACTGCCATGTATAGGACTGTCATTTATAGGACTGTCATGTATAGGACTGCCATGTAAAACTTGTATAGGACTGCCATGTATAGGACTGCCATGTATAGGACTGTCATGTATAGGACTGTCATGTATAGGACTGCCATGTAAAACTTGTATAGGACTGCCATGTAAAACTTGTATAGGACTGCCATGTAAAACTTGTATAGGACTGCCATGTAAAACTTGCATAGGACTGCCATGTATAGGACTGTCATGTATAGGACTGCCATGTAAAACTTGTATAGGACTGCCATGTATAGGACTGCCATGTATAGGACTGCATGTATAGGACTGCCATGTATAGGACTGCCATGTAAAACTTGTATAGGACTGTCATGTATAGGACTGTCATGTATAGGACTGCCATGTATAGGACTGTCATGTATAGGACTGCCATGTATAGGACTGCCATGTATAGGACTGTCATGTATAGGACTGCCATGTAAAACTTGTATAGGACTGCCATGTATAGGACTGCCATGTATAGGACTGCCATGTATAGGACTGCCATGTAAAACTTGTATAGGACTGCCATGTATAGGACTGCCATGTATAGGACTGCCATGTAAAACTTGTATAGGACTGCCATGTATAGGACTGCCATGTATAGGACTGCCATGTAAAACTTGTATAGGACTGTCATGTATAGGACTGCCATGTATAGGACTGTCATGTATAGGACTGTCATGTATAGGACTGCCATGTAAAACTTGTGTAGGACTGTCATGGAAATTAGATGCATAATTACATGTATAACAAGGAATCCCAATTTAGTTTTCATAACACATAAATAACAAATAAAGAAATAACTGAAAGTGTTTACAAACCCGCGTCATGTCAAGGTACTTACTTTAAACAATATTTTATTCAAGAATGGTACATAACATAGGAATAGTTGCAACAGCACAGTTAGGATTGGCAAGAATGGTACATAACATAGGAATAGTTGCAACAGCACAGTTATGATTGGCAAGAATGGTACATAACATAGGAATAGTTGCAATAGCACAGTTAGGATTGGGAAGAATGGTACATAACATAGGAATAGTTGCAACAGCACAGTTAGGATTGGCAAGAATGGTACATAACATAGGAATAGTTGCAATAGCACAGTTAGGATTGGCAAGAATGGTACATAACATAGGAATAGTTGCAACAGCACAGTTAGGATTGGCAAGAATGGTACATAACATAGGAATAGTTGCAACAGCACAGTTAGGATTGGCAAGAATGGTACATAACATAGGAATAGTTGCAATAGCACAGTTAGGATTGGCAAGAATGGTACATAACATAGGCATAGTTGCAACAGCACAGTTAGGATTGGCAAGAATGGTACATAACATAGGAATAGTTGCAATAGCACAGTTAGGATTGGCAAGAATGGTACATAACATAGGAATAGTTGCAACAGCACAGTTAGGATTGGCAAGAATGGTACATAACATAGGAATAGTTGCAACAGCACAGTTAGGATTGGCAAGAATGGTACATAACATAGGAATAATTGCAATAGCACAGTTAGGATTGGCAAGAATGGTACATAACATAGGAATAGTTGCAACAGCACAGTTAGTATTGGCAAGAATGGTACATAACATAGGAATAGTTGCAACAGCACAGTTAGTATTGGCAAGAATGGTACATAACATAGGAATAGTTGCAACAGCACAGTTAGTATTGGCAAGAATGGTACATAACATAGGAATAGTTGCAACAGCACAGTTAGTATTGGCAAGAATGGTACATAACATAGGAATAGTTGCAACAGCACAGTTAGTATTGGCAAGAATGGTACATAACATAGGAATAGTTGCAACAGCACAGTTAGTATTGGCAAGAATGGTACATAACATAGGAATAGTTGCAACAGCACAGTTAGTATTGGCAAGAATGGTACATAACATAGGAATAGTTGCAACAGCACAGTTAGTATTGGCAAGAATGGTACATAACATAGGAATAGTTGCAACAGCACAGTTAGTATTGGGAAGAATGGTACATAACATAGGAATAGTTGCAACAGCACAGTTAGTATTGGGAAAAAAGTTACATAGTAACTTATTCGAATCCCTTTCCTTATATAGCAGGTGCGTCAGAAGGTAGCACACATTGGGGGCCACCTAGTGAGAAATGGTTAATGACGCTCGAGATTGATGCGTGATGTGCATTGTAGGTTTGTAGGTTCTCTCCCAAGAAATTATGGAAAATCAGAATGCCGCGATTTCCTGGCACACAGGTTACTATTTCACTGCCGCAAATTAGGGTCACACAACCTTCACACAGCTTGCCAAAATATCGTGATGCCTCTGTTATAGTAACTTGAGTCATATGTAGCCCTACAAGGGACCGGGATATATTGTGAGGTAGTACGGATAAAGAACTAGCCTGAACAAATCTTGTAGTTTCATATTGCCTTGCATGAGGGCAGCAAACTGTGGACAGTCCTTTTACATGTATCTAAGTTTTGTGCAAGTTTAGACAAATGCCAGAAGTCTTATAGTTTCCCAGTCGATGCTGGTGCCGTTTTTAGAAATAATTGATGCATTCTACAGTCAATACAACATGTCAGAAGTGTTCATGTATCATTTTATGACATATATAATAAGAGACTATACAAAATACATGAATAAACAGACAACTTACCTTAGTGCAGTGGTTAGCGCGCTCGCTTCTCACCAATGCAACCCAGGTTCGATCCTCGGACCGGGAAGTATGCGAGATGGTATGGTGGTCGCCAGATCGGACAGGTGGGTTTTCTCCGGGTACTCCGGTTTCCTCCCACACGAATGACCACATTTACGCTTTCATCAGCGACAACGAGAGTGATTCATAAAAGTTGTTAAAACTTGCTTCGCAATCTTTGTAAAATAAATAAAGTTAAAAAAAAACAAACTTACCTTATCATGAAGATCTTTGGCCCTTTTCACCCTGCTGCCTCCCGTGGTGTGTTTCCCATTAGTGTGTCTGGGTGCTGGTGCAGGGACCTGTGTGTACCTGCCAAGAGGTATCATAGACAGAGGTATCCTCTTGGAATAGGTACTAAGGTATGGCCTCAAATCATTGGCCGACAGGACAGGGTTTCCATTAGCTTCTACAATCACATCACCTAAAAGAACACAACACAAAAAGAATTACTATTCATGAAACTCGAGTACATGTAAGAAAACTATGTCGCAAAATTCCCATATATAATATATCATTTTGCTACGTTAAAATCAGTGTCGTCGCGGACATTTTGAGAGTGGTCAGGCAAAATAGGAGCACTGAAAGTGCGACCTAGCTAGGGGGATTCGGGGGCATGTTCCCCCGAGATTTCTTTTTATTCTGTACATGAGTTCCTTGCATCTGAAGACATTTTAGTGTGCATATTAACAGTTTATTAATATCTACTTTTGTTTACAATTTACCATATTTTTTTTCAATTTAGGTGTTTTTGGCTTCCTGGACGTATACTTGACAAGTTGAGTTTTGTCTGTGTGGCGAAAGTTTGAATCCCACCAAGGGCATAGTTGTTTCCGTGAGCAAGAAACTTTACAGGAACGACTTTGAGCAGGTTATTTATGACCCACAGCAGTCAATGTGTTGCAAAAGTTCAAAACATGTGAAATATTTAATTTTTTAGACTTTTCTAATATTAATAGACTAAAATCGGCCAAAATATTGTCAATGACGGCATTGTAAATGACTACTACAATACATTAATATATGTAAATGACTACTACAATACATTAATATATGTAAATGACTACTACACATTAATATATGTAAATGACTACCACAATACATTAATATATGTAAATGACTACCACAATACATTAATATATGTAAATGACTACTACAACACATTAATATATGTAAATGACTACTACAACACATTAATATATGTAAATGACTACTACAACACATTAATATATGTAAATGACTACTACAATACATTAATATATGTAAATAACTACCACAATACATTAATATATGTAAATGTAAATGACTACCACAACACATTAATATATCTTATAATTTAACTTTAAAAAATATATGGACACCCAAATATCACAGCCTTCTATACACCCCTGTATTGTGATCTTAAACTATAATAATCTATTTTAATGGTATCTTGTTTGAATGTCTTACTAATTCAATAAACAGTATACGTATATGACCAAGAAAGTAAAATATGAACCTGGTCTGATGCCCACAATCTGTGCAGGTCCGTCGCTCTCTACTGTCCATACACTTACAGGCTTAGTGTCATTGACTACCATACCCAAACCCACTGCCTTGTTTCCTACCACATCTACATGAAGCAGCCTCGATACCACGCCCAGGGTCGGAGGTTGAGAACGACTGTGCTTCGCTAGGCTCCTCAGAGCATCGGCCGACATGTTTGTCACATCCTGATCATCTAGTTGCAGAATCTGGTCCCCACACTGCAGTCCAGAATTATAAGCTACACTTCCTCTCTCAACATTTAACACAAAACATGGACCTTGTCCGATAATTTCAAAGCCATATTGCTTTGGCCACTTTAATGTTCTAAATGGCATTTTGGAAAAAGTCATAGTGACTAATAAAATATTATTAGTATCTAACCACCAGTGATGTTATCCTTTATAGTAGGCCTACAAGACATTGTTATCTTGTAAACTATTAAATCTTATCATGGTCTAACCATCATCACCCCTCCAATAACTGTCCATACTTGCTCCAATCCATACTCGTAAAATCATTTTAAACTCTAAAATATGTCCAACAATAAAATTTAATTGCTTTGAAACAAAATTATACAATTTTATTTATATTTTAGTGCAACACATGTATATGCCTGGACATTTGTTGGAAAAATGATTGTTTTCTTATATTATAGATATGATACATATTCCTGTATCTTTGTATTTCAATTATGTCTCAAGCAATTGTTAAGATCCAGGTTAAATATAAATCCATATCAAGAGTTTGGATTCTGCAACCTAACACTAGAGTGAGACCAATACAGAATTGTCAGCCAGCTTGTTCTGGAGATAGCATCTGCTTGCTTAGGTCACATCCTGTAACCATAGTCATAAATAACAATATATCTCAATACACCAACATTGTATAGTAATTACTCACACCCAATATTGAATAACTTAGTGATTCTTATTAATTATTCAATGGCAGAGATTTCTCTCACTTGCAGTATTATCTGTGTTACACCTTGAGAAAAGGCAATATATATTTGGCCTATTATGTCATAGTGATCAAAATAAACAACTTCAAAGTAGGAGAGAGCCAAACACTCGAGATATGATGAACAATATCTACTTTTCTCAAATCTAATCTAAAAATCAAACTGAAGATGCTATCTAACCTGACATTTTCGCGGGAATTTTATTGATCGTATCACGTGATTGTCACGTGGTTGTAAATAGACTGTGATTGTTTGTGCGGCATGAACTCGTACGAAACGGTGTAAATATTTTAAACCAGCCTAAGATTCCCCAATATGGAGGATATCCAAGGTAAACAAAATGAAATTTAGGTGATTAACGCCTGAAACAATCTCTCTCAAACTATGGAAGGACGTGTAAAGACAAGATCACATGGAACTGTTCCTAAGTCATTAGGAAGACAAGTTGGAGTGATACCAATAAGTGGTGGAACACAATTTCGACGAGGAAACGGGTAAGTCAATGTAAAATAACACATGTTTTCGTGATGTGTTACTGCGAATTTTAATGTAAGTTAAAACGCTCATGAAGACCACACCTATAATATGAATAAGGCAAAGCTGAATCATCGATCTATAGTATAGCTAAATCCACGACCGGGGCTAATAGTAATAGAACTCGTCTATAAGGTGGTCGAGGGGCTGGTACCAGCCCTGCCAAGCCATGACTTTTTAACACCAGTACGTAAGAACAAACGTAAAGTAACCCCCAAGACATTTAGTGGCTATAATACTGACAACATCATAGATAGACAAACTGTGAACCACTCTAGGTGTTTTGTGCCAGTGCAGTGTAGGACAAAACAATATAGACAGTCATTCTTCCCACAGACTATTATTGACTGGAATAAACTGGAAGATAGTGTTGCATGCGCGAGTGCAGTCGGCAGCTTCAGAACAGCTGTCCACACGTGGGACTAGAAGACTCCCACACTCTCTCTCCCGTTGCGTCTACGCTGAAAGGCCCTGCAACGTTACTATCCAGATCACAGGGATTCGGCACGTTTGGGGGTACTAGTATATATATTTAAGTACAGGGATTCTACTCTGTGGGCCGTCAGATTTCGCATCGATCAGTAAAATGGCCCTATCTGAGACAATTTTGTACAAAGCTGTCCAAATATAACGCCTATCCCGAGTATTTATATTGTTCTTCAAATAAAACACAACTTTAAGCTGCATGCATGTATACTTTGCAAACAATTGCCACAAACATTGGCCATAGCAGGTCACATTTCCGTACTAGGACACGGGTTCTGTCAGCAACGCTTCAGGTGCGAAGTGCCTAGTCCAAATTTTTAGACATTTTACTATCCAGGCATTTTTCAAAGTCTAAGCGCTAAACCTCAATTACGTGTAGCATATTTTATATTCTAAAAAGTCGCTGTTATAAATTAAAATTGTTAACAAGATCAACACACACATACCGTTGTTTGAATTCTGCACAGTCTACAATGTCTCTTGACACAATATTATACATGAAATCAACGTTTAAATTTCATAGCAGAGTTTCGCCATTTTGAATATTTGATTATTGCGAAAAATAAAAATAGAACTCGAAATAGACGAAAATGTTTATCTCCGTGCCATTACGATGAACCAAATAAGATTTCGTTTAATATCTAATTGTTCATACGCATGAAGATTGTGAAGAAAAAATGGGAGAATTTCACCTGTCTACTTCAAACAGCTAAATGACATGCACAACAGTAATACAATATATTTTTAACGTTCTTAATATCTATATTTAGGATTATTCTTAACACCAATGCACACATTTATTACCGTTCATGTCCGAAAAGCTTCAAAATATTGGTCAGAAATCCTGCCATCAGTGCTATGCGAAAATTAGCTTTAACGATAAGACCTCGAAATAACAGAAAAAATTTATTTATGTAGAGGTCTTATTTATAGGACTACGAAATGCCCGGATTTCATGCCCGGCTGGAGCCGCTAGGGTTGTGCCTTTATAGTGGCATTTAAATTCCACGCTTCTCACTCCCGCTTTGCGATGTAATTCATCAGGAATGAGGTCTCGTTGTAAGTTGTAAGAACTTGTTTCTCAATCAAGCTAAGAGTGGTGGAACCTATGCTTGGCGTATTCCTATGCTCGGCTTATTTTTTCCATTTACATCCATATTTAAATAGTTTTAACCTATTTTCGCTGACAGAGGTGAAGCATAGTTCAATAGCATTCCGTTGTGCGTACCGGTAGCTTAATGCATATGTCACCTGACTGGTTCAGTAGCAGAATATAAACAGACAACTTGTTGGGAGAATTTTTCCACCGAAATGATGCGGTTTATGAGCATTTTAGGTAGCTATCCGAATTGGAAAAAAATGTACAAATAACCAGAAAAAACGTTTCTTATGAGTTGTAATATTGTTAGTTATTGATGTTACTAAATCAAAATAATATATTCAACATTTAGCCGTGCATAAATAAAAAAGTCTATGTACGCCGTGCATAGGTGCCCTAAAGTATCTAGTTCCCCGTGGAAACATGTGCCGTTGTGATAGCTGTATTGAGGTGCATGGTTACGTAATTGAGCTAAAATTTTCAACAACAATTTTTGGAAAGTTGTGTTCACGACTTACAATAATAATATACGGTAAGTGCATTTAACTTTTTTTATAGCCATGCTATGTAGGATTTACGCCGAGCATAGGTTCCACCACTCAATATAAATTTGTATAAACTGGAACTATTTTCTCCTGTAGTGTATTTACATGTATGTAAAATGATATGTCTGAAATTTATATTCGTATAATTGTACACTTAATTTCCATTAAAAAAAATAAAATTATGATGTAGGCTAGAAAATAGATAATTGCCCGTACTGGGATTCGACTCTCAGTACTGTGGATCTGTAGGCGATTGCTTTACCACGATGTCAACTTTCCCAACATAGCATAGGGGTTTACAGCATTTTAAATTTCTATATCTATTTGCAGTTCCATCTGAAAATAGATTGGTCTAAGAATATGCTGCCATTTTATCTGTCAATTCTAAATTTAACTCCGATTTTAGGCTATTTCCAATGGTGTGTTATTGCATTAGTTCAATTGGGGGGCATGTATTTCATATGTTTGTTGATTTTAATCTGGCTCATAATAACGCTTTCTATGTCCTGAAGAAAGCTTTCGGGCCTCCTTGCGGCTCCATATGCTCTCCATCTTGCCTCGATGTGGCAGCTCAGTCGTCCCACAATTCATTTTCCAGTACGAAGATTTTAATTTAGATAACATATCAATACTCTCATCTCAACTTGCGTTACCGTAAAACTTGTCACTCGAGCGGCGTGCCCAAAAGCTTAGAGCTCTCTATTAAGACCACCCCTCTATTAAGACCAGTTTTTCCTAGAACAGATTTATTTCCTCTAACTCTAATGTATTTACAATGTTACAATTTTGCAGTGATCCGGTTCCAGTTGGTGGTACAGACATTTCTCCAGATGCACATGCCTCTTACCAGAAGCCACCTCCATCGGGATCATCTAGTCACACATCTTCCTCTCAAGGTCCAGCCTCCTCCTCAGCAAACAAACTACCCAAATCATCATCTAGCTATAGCAGAAGAATACATAGTGAGAATGACCTTGAGCTGATGTATAGAGAGACATCCACTGGAGATAAGTAAGATTATCTCATTCTACAATATTTTTACAAGGTCACTACTTTCCACATAACCTTGCAGATGGTTTTTACTGCTCAGAAGCTTAATTAAGTACTGTTAATAGCAACTACTATGCACTTGAGTTCACACTAAATATATCAAGAACTCCTCTTACCCTAGTGAAAATGGTTATATTACACCGAATGAGATGTTATCGCTGGATTGTTATTTTGCTTGCCTTTTAAGCAAGAGGTCTGTTTTAAGCCCAGGATGGACCTCGTATTTCTCTTTTTAAGCAAGAGGTCTGTTTTAAGCCCAGGGTGGACCTCGTATTTCTCTTTTTAAGCAAGAGGTCTGTTTTAAGCCCAGGGTGGACCTCGTATTTCTCTTTTTAAGCAAGAGGTCTGTTTTAAGCCCAGGGTGGACCTCGTATTTCTCTTTTTAAGCAAGAGGTCTGTTTTAAGCCCAGTGGACCTCGTATTTCTCTTTTTAAGCAAGAGGTCTGTTTTAAGCCCAGGGTGGACCTCGTATTTCTCTTTTTAAGCAAGAGGTCTGTTTTAAGCCCAGGGTGGACCTCGTATTTCTCTTTTTAAGCAAGAGGTCTGTTTTAAGCCCAGGGTGGACCTCGTATTTCTCTTGCCCTATTGGAACTAGTATCATATGAGTTGTACTAATAAACATTATGAACATCGATATTTGACAATGAAATAAGGCCTATGCTTTATTTTGTTTTGCAGGAGATCTCGAAGCACAAAACCATCTACAATGTCTTCCAGAGGTACAAGTTCAAAGGTTACACCGAAGTCTTCGACAAAGTCACAGGGTAGTTCACATTCAAGTCAGTGTGTAGAAGTAGAGCAGTCAGATAGTCAATCCTCAGTGGCCAGTGCAAGGTAAATGCATCTCTGTCATTTGCATTGGAGACACATTGTTTTTGCCAGTGTTTGCTAGTATCAGTACCACTTTTCTTTTTCTTGATAACTCCTCTAGTTTGTTATCCAATTTAGTTGAACTTTAGTAGGAAGTATCAAAGTTGGTTGATTTTAGGTGAAGAATGAGCTACTGTATAGTTACATGCCTGAACTTCTTCTGGATTCCAAATGGAACCCTTCCCTTTGCAATGGAGACTTCTTTGGTAAGGGTTACTGCATTATAATCCATGTAGGAAACATCATGGCTTTCAGGAGTGGCTTTTGAAGTTTCCGAAGAGAGATGCTTCACATGTATGGAGTTGCGTGGAGTTTCCTAGCTTTCATCAGAGTTCGTTCAAATTTGGCAGCAACAAACAGTATCAGATACAGCTGTATATTTTATACTTTCCAATGAAATATAGAAATTTATCAGTGAAATAAAATGTGTTATTCCACTGGTTGAAAGCAGTGGAATAACACATTTTATTTTTCACTGTTTTGCACATGCGGTACCTAGCCGCTGCATGTTGAAATGTTGTCAACGCGATCAACAGACTCGAAGTTGTCAGTGATGTCATCTATAACATCTTATATGATATCATTTATGATCATCTAAACGCAATGTTCTAGCGCCATTTAGTGCACAGTTGCATCGTTTTCTATCATAAAAACACTTTTCAGCTTAAAACGAAAAGAAAATTTGTTTGTTTAACCCTTTCAACACCACAGACCTCTAAATTGGCTTACAAAAAAGTGTAGATCCAGATGAGCTGGCTCGTGACGAGCCGTCTAATCAGGATCTGCACTTTTTTCAAGTAATATAACTATTTTTAGAATTTTTTTTACCCATTTTCATAAATGAACTGATCCAAATGTAATTTTGTTATTAATTTATTGGTCTAAAAATATCATGGACCAGTCCATGTGAGTTACTTGGTGTTGAATGGGTTAAGTGAATGATGGAATACTATTTCACTCATGAACATAGAAAGCTATTGTTACCACTCGTGGCAAGCGCCATGGCAAGCGCCACTCATGATAATAATGCTTTCAATGTTCATTTGGTGAAATATAATTCGCTCAAGCACTGAAACAAACAAATATCCTCTTATTCAGGATGTTCTGCTTACCAGTAAGTGATTTATGGTGAGTTATTGTACTTTAAATAAGTATTTTTAGCTTGACATTTGGGACAGTCTATTACGGTTGACTTGTTGTTTTATGGCTATTTTCATATCGAAAGCGAGGTTTAACTAAAATGATAATTCCAAGTTGAATCCTTATAGCAGGGCATATGTGGTCCAGCCAGAAAGAGAAAGATGTTGTTCAGTTGACCCAGACACTGCACCAAGAATACCACACTAATCATGTTACTCAGCCTGATGTTGCCAAATTGTTAGACTGTAGTGTTGTTGTATTTTTAGATCATCGACATACTCTTCCAAAGCATCCAGTTCCCGGACAACACCAGTCAGTGCCAGACATGCAACTAATAAAACACCACCCGTTGCCTCTAACGGTCAGTCCAAATTATAATAGTCTTAAACATTAAAATATCAAAGTATCACAATATGGAAATAATTTTATCGTTTTTCAAAATGAAACATTTAATTGGCTTGGAATCTAAAAGCACAATGTACTAAATATGTTATCTAATTTTGTAGATCTTTAAACACTGTAATTGTGTTCGAGATGTCTTAATTTGTTTCAAAATGTTTCAAAATGTCTTCATATATTACGATAACAATAAAAAATTTTTTTACAACCAAACAATGTTACGATTGTGCCCTTCGGCAAGGCATTTAAATACCATGTTGCCTCTTTTCTCTCCCTCATGGCGATGCATTCCATCAGGAACGAGGTCTCGAGAGTTATTAATATAAGTAAGTAATATAAGAACTTGTTCGCAATCGAGCTAAAATAAATTTGTATAAACTAACAATGTTTTATGAATATGACATTTTGTACTTGGCAGAAGAAATATTTTTCTCTGTGGGTTCCATTGTCCAATTGTTCACATAGTGGACTGGCAATCACTTGCCTCTCACTGCTGTGGATACTGGCTTGCAGAGAGTTTGTTGTTATACCTGTGTGCCGTCTTTGTCTGGAACAATGTAAAACGGGTCACCTAGGGTCTAAAAAAAGCATATGTTCTATAGCGAAGAGATCTGCCCGGGCTGGTTCCACTAGTACAAGAAACAGGACATTGGAAGATGATGAGGAGACAGAAGAACAGGATGTTAGGTTTATTGATGTGCCATCGGAAAGGTCAAGGTCTGGCTCAAAAGCCAAAAGATCTCTGGGGTCAGCCAGTCAGAGAGCACAGGAAAATGGGAAGAAACCACACAAAACTGTTAATCCTGAAGACGTTGTAAGTTTGTTTTAGTATTGTCTAGTTGTTCATATTTTAATCTCTTTCCGGTTGGATGATTTATTGCGAATTTTAGGTGTTTGAACATTTTTTGCTGTCCTTTTGTCCAGTTTTACCTTGTCCGCGTTTCATCTGCAAAACCCCTTGTTGGATATTCACCAAGGTCGGCAGGAAGTATCAGTATTATGTCTACCGGTAGTTATTTCGATCCTGTTCCAGTTGGATGAATTTTTCGCGAGACTAGGCAATCACCTTTCGGGCGGCAACGGCACCACCAACAATTTGCTTATTTGCATATAACTAAATATCTGTCAAATATAATGCTTTGCATACTGTTTCTAGATGTTGTTCCCTGCTCCCACTAACTAGTCTAACTAATGCAGGTTTGGCATTTCAAATGGAGACCATTGGTATGGAAAATTTCATAATACTAGCTCTACATGTATTTTATTGCAATTACAATGTACGTGTCCGCCTCCGTGGTCGAGTGGTTACGGTCGCTGACTTGTATACCACTGTAACCTATCATCACTGATGGTTACGGGTTCGAGCCCCGCTCAGGCCGTGTCTCATTTATATGAAAAAGTTTCTTACGGAGGTTGGTGCACCCAAGTACTGGTCAACCGCTGGAGCCTGCCCAGGAAAGGTGTTGTTAGGTAAACTGCCCGCCAGCGATATAGCCCAAAATGGTGCTGATGCAGGCGTAAAACCCGAAATATAACGTAATATAACATATAACAATGTACGATACATGTATATATTTCACTTCCATGCTTGTATTACTCCACAGAGTGACTGGGGAGACATCATTTTTGTTATCAAAAACAATTTGTAGTTGCCTCGTGCTATTGTCGTGCTATTGTAGTACATGATACTTACTTTAGCTTTATAGTATCGTATCATCTAACACTATTGTGTTATTTTCAGCTGGCTCAGAACATGGAATCTGATTTCTTGAAGATTTACGAGATTAATCTACATGGTTACGAGATCACAAACATAGATAACATGGACAAGGTAAGGTCACCACTCTTACACACTCTCAATGCAAGCTTACTGTGAAATATCTTAGTTACTGATGGCCCGGCTTTTCACAGCTTGTCGAACATTGGGGCGACGGGAGTCTTCCCTTCCGATTTCCATGATTTATTTTTGGAGGTAATGATACAATTGGTGCAATTTTCAGTTTTTTAAATCCTTAATTTTTATTTCTTCATGTTCATCGATATTCAATCTATTCTAATTTGAATTGATTGTTTTAACAAGATACCTATAACATCAGATATTTTTTATTTCTACATGTTTTGCATTGTATTGCCGACTTGTCAATAAATAAACAAGTAATTTCACTCAGGATCGAACGCATAACTTTTGACTTAGCAGTCCTATATTATTAGTATTTTGTAAGTATATTAATATAATTATTTGTCAACAGGATTTTAGAAAATCACAGAACGTTTTAATTAATATATCTCATCATAGAGTGTGTGTGTTTGTGTTTAAAATTATCGTCGCTACCGGTTTCCCATATGAGAGATGTTTCCTGAAGATATTAGTCATTTTAGATTTTGGTGGTAGTGCAGTGATACAGACAGAGACCCATTCCAGAGTCCCCTCTGGTTCATTTATGTGCACAGGGTAAATCACCGACACAAGACCTCGGCTTAAAGTCCCAATTGTTCAAATGACTGTTAATATTATTAATGTCAGACAGGGGATCGAACCTGCAATCCTGGGTTCACAGACCAAAATGTTAACCGCTGGACTACTGACCCGTCTGTGTCTCGTCATAGTGAAGCCACGAGTATCCTGTAAACTATTGTGCTTTGAGTAGACATAGTTCAGGTTATTATATATTAGCCCAGGTGATAAAGCGAATCTATGATCTTGGGGGTACTAGATTAGCTTTATTTATGTTTACATGAAAACATCCAAAGGAATATAAAAGTAAAAAGTGTTTGTTTATTATAGTGTCACCCCTATTTAAAGGGCCAGTCATTTCTGACTTATGAGACACCTTTTTTTATGAACATCAGTACTTCCCGAATCCTATGCTTGTATGCCAGGCGCCAGGCGCCAGGCGCCAGGCTGGTAGGCAATTGGTAACCATTATTTAACTAGCTGGCGGCTCACCAACCGGCCATATCAGAACGAACCCCTGACGAGATTCGAACCTTCGACCTCCCGCTCCGTAGGCGGACACCTTAACCACTGGGCCACGGAGATACAAATATAAAGTATGATGGGTTGATTGAGTGAAATTTATCATTAGCTAAACGTCTTGTCGGCATTTAGCAACTACCAGACTGTTAGACCCTGACATGACTCCAGGTGGCACCACTTCTCCCATACAATTCTCAAAATATTGTCCAGTAAGATACACAGGCCATTGTAAAACACTCCTTATATTCAAATATTGTATTTAATGGTCATATTGTGTACATTAATAAATACATTTATTTGTTTCAGTTTAAAAAAGTAAAGGTGCTGGATCTCTCCGGTAATTTTATAGAACAAGTACACAACCTAGAGTTTAATAGGGTAAGTTATACATATATATACATATATATGAAGCATCTTGACAGCTGGTCCAACATCGGTGGCCAATCGTCCAATGGTGGCCAATTCATGAGGGAGAGCGGTGGCAATGTGGACCTAAGTGTCTTGTCTTTAGCTCGACACCTCCACTGGGGCTCAATTTCTAAACCCCCTGGGTTAAGAGATGAATACTGTATCCATTGTACCCTGGATGCTCCAACTTATATTTTGATGAGAGCGAGAACTTGGTTCCTTTTGATAAATAGTCTTTTGCATAAAACTATATTTTACACTATATGAAAATTAGGAAGACCTTGCATACACTAGCAACTGTACTTTTTTTATATCCAATTTGTGTTTAAAACAGATAATCATTTCACATAAACTTTGTTCATTTATGGACATAATTATTGTCAAAGTTTTACTTAAAATTGAAAAACAAAATGGAAATACAAATCAGTAATCATGGTTTGAAAATTCATGTGCTTATAAATTGTTGGTACATGGAAATAGGCTTTTAAGTCAGTAGTTTTTTTACTAATTAAATATTTATTTATCATCACCACAGTAACTGTTCTGGGCAACGCCTCCAGAAGTGCATTCGTCATTTTACTTCTTGAGGATAGCACCCCCCCCCCCAATTCAAGAAACATGCATGGTTGTTTTGCATTACTTGTATATAGCACCAATACATGCAGCATGTGTCTATAATCTGTTAACCTTATTTAGCCTGGGTTCCAGTCTGTCGATTTTTCACCAATTTACTTCTGGCAAAATTATATTATCAGAAACTCAATACTGCCCATCTCGGTATTAAAATATATTTATATGACTGACCAGGCAAAATATATCAATGTCTGTTCCCAGGCTAAACCTTATTATGATTGGATGTGAACCCCCCTTGATTTGAAGTCCAACAAGTTTAGCACTGGACCATTTTCTACCCTGGCTTTATCTAAACAATAGTTAGGCAACAACGCCAGATAATTGCAGTTCTATGTTTATTTTCATCTTGAATTTCATGTTTGAATTTTTTTTGTTTTTAACAGGATCTTAAGGAATTGAAACTTTATGACAACAGATTGAGGAAGATTGAAGGTTTAGACAAGTAAGTCCACCGCTCTATGTGTGTCTAGGTACAGTTTGTATTAGATATACATGTACACATATATTATATTTGCGTTAGACTTTGGGTCTTCTTGGTCAGATTGATTTGGTTTACTTGTTCTCTGGTATTCATGTTGTCATCTTGTCATCACCTGCTTCTGTCTGCTTGAGCCAACGCAACTTTCTATAGCGGGAATACTTTACTTTAAGCTACAGTCTAGCTTGCTCATTCGACCGTGTGTAGTAATGCAACTTTCTATAGCAGGAATACTTCACTTTCCTTTAAGCTACAGTCTAGCTTGCTCATTCGACCATGTGTAGTAATGCAACTTTCTATAGCAGGAATACTTCACTATACTTTAAGCTACAGTCTAGCTTGCTCATTCGACCATGTGTAGTAATGCAACTTTCTATAGCAGGAATACTTCACTATACTTTAAGCTACAGTCTAGCTTGCTCATTCGACCGTGTGTAGTAATGCAACTTTCTATAGCAGGAATACTTCACTATACTTTAAGCTACAGTCTAGCTTGCTCATTCGACCATGTGTAGTAATGCAACTTTCTATAGCAGGAATACTTCACTTTACTTTAAGCTACAGTCTAGCTTGCTCATTCGACCATGTGTAGTAATGCAACTTTCTATAGCAGGAATACTTCACTTTACTTTAAGCTACAGTCTAGCTTGCTCATTCGACCATGTGTAGTAATGCAACTTTCTATAGCAGGAATACTTCACTTTACTTTAAGCTACAGTCTAGCTTGCTCATTCGACCATGTGTAGTAATGCAACTTTCTATAGCAGGAATACTTCACTTTCCTTTAAGCTACAGTCTAGCTTGCTCATTCGACCATGTGTAGTAATGCAACTTTCTATAGCAGGAATACTTCACTTTCCTTTAAGCTACAGTCTAGCTTGCTCATTCGACCATGTGTAGTAATGCAACTTTCTATAGCAGGAATACTTCACTTTCCTTTAAGCTACAGTCTAGCTTGCTCATTCGACCATGTGTAGTAATGCACTTTCTATAGTGGGAATACTTTACTTTAAGCTACAGTCTAGCTTGCTCATTCGACCATGTGTAGTAATGCAACTTTCTATAGCAGGAATACTTCACTTTCCTTTAAGCTACAGTCTAGCTTGCTCATTCGACCATGTGTAGTAATGCAACTTTCTATAGCAGGAATACTTCACTTTACTTTAAGCTACAGTCTAGCTTGCTCATTCGACCATGTGTAGTAATGCAACTTTCTATAGCAGGAATACTTCACTTTCCTTTAAGCTACAGTCTAGCTTGCTCATTCGACCATGTGTAGTAATGCAACTTTCTATAGCAGGAATACTTCACTTTCCTTTAAGCTACAGTCTAGCTTGCTCATTCGACCATGTGTAGTAATGCAACTTTCTATAGCAGGAATACTTCACTTTCCTTTAAGCTACAGTCTAGCTTGCTCATTCGACCATGTGTAGTAATGCAACTTTCTATAGTGGGAATACTTTACTTTAAGCTACAGTCTAGCTTGCTCATTCGACCATGTGTAGTAATGCAACTTTCTATAGCGGGAATACTTCACACTTGTGCAGCAGTAGCCGTGCCAGGGGGCATTTTATTTGCAATGCTTTTGCTTCTCATTCGTGCGTCTCGTTCACCAAAATAATGTTTTTCTACTCGGATTATATAGCAGTTTGTTTCATTGTTTTTCTACTCGGATTCTCCATTATATAGCAGTTTGTTTCATTGTTTTTCTACTCGGATTCTCCATTATATAGCAGTTTGTTTCATTGTTTTTATACTTGGATTCTCCATTATATAGCAGTTTGTTTCAATGTTTTTCTACTCGGATTCTCCATTATATAGCAGTTTGTTTCAATGTTTTTCTACTCGGATTCTCCATTATATAGCAGTTTGTTTCATTGTTTTTCTACTCGGATTCTCCATTATATAGCAGTTTGTTTCATTGTTTTTCTACTCGGATTCTCCATTATATAGCAGTTTGTTTCATTGTTTTTATACTTGGATTCTCCATTATATAGCAGTTTGTTTCAATGTTTTTCTACTAGGATTCTCCATTATATAGCAGTTTGTTTCAATGTTTTTCTACTCGGATTCTCCATTATATAGCAGTTTGTTTCATTGTTTTTCTACTCGGATTCTCCATTATATAGCAGTTTGTTTCAATGTTTTTATACTTGGATTCTCCATTATATAGCAGTTTGTTTCATTGTTTTTATACTTGGATTCTCCATTATATAGCAGTTTGTTTCAATATTTTTCTACTCGGATTCTCCATTATATAGCAGTTTGTTTCAATGTTTTTCTACTCGGATTCTCCATTATATAGCAGTTTGTTTCATTGTTTTTCTACTCGGATTCTCCATTATATAGCAGTTTGTTTCAATGTTTTTCTACTCGGATTCTCCATTATATAGCAGTTTGTTTCATTGTTTTTATACTTGGATTCTCCATTATATAGCAGTTTGTTTCAATGTTTTTATACTTGGATTCTCCATTATATAGCAGTTTGTTTCAATGTTTTTCTACTCGGATTCTCCATTATATAACAGTTTGTTTCAATGTTTTTCTACTCGGATTCTCCATTATATAGCAGTTTGTTTCGTTGTTTTTATACTTGGATTCTCCATTATATAGCAGTTTGTTTCATTGTTTTTATACTTGGATTCTCCATTATATAGCAGTTTGTTTCAATGTTTTTCTACTCGGATTCTCCATTATATAGCAGTTTGTTTCAATGTTTTTATACTTGGATTCTCCATTATATAGCAGTTTGTTTCAATGTTTTTCTACTCGGATTCTCCATTATATAGCAGTTTGTTTCAATGTTTTTCTACTCGGATTCTCCATTATATAGCAGTTTGTTTCAATGTTTTTCTACTCGGATTCTCCATTATATAGCAGTTTGTTTCAATGTTTTTCTACTCGGATTCTCCATTATATAGCAGTTTGTTTCATTGTTTTTATACTTGGATTCTCCATTATATAGCAGTTTGTTTCAATGTTTTTCTACTCGGATTCTCCATTATATAGCAGTTTGTTTCAATGTTTTTCTACTCGGATTCTCCATTATATAGCAGTTTGTTTCATTGTTTTTATACTTGGATTCTCCATTATATAGCAGTTTGTTTCATTGTTTTTATACTTGGATTCTCCATTATATAGAAGTTTGTTTCATTGTTTTTCTACTCGGATTCTCCATTATATAGCAGTTTGTTTCATTGTTTTTATACTTGGATTCTCCATTATATAGCAGTTTGTTTCATTGTTTTTATACTTGGATTCTCCATTATATAGCAGTTTGTTTCAATGTTTTTCTACTCGGATTCTCCATTATATAGCAGTTTATTTCAATGTTTTTCTACTCGGATTCTCCATTATATAGCAGTTTATTTCAATGTTTTTATACTCGGATTCTCCATTATATAGCAGTTTATTTCAATGTTTTTCTACTCGGATTCTCCATTATATAGCAGTTTATTTCAATGTTTTTCTACTCGGATTCTCCATTATATAGCAGTTTATTTCAATGTTTTTCTACTCGGATTCTCCATTATATAGCAGTTTATTTCAATGTTTTTCTACTCGGATTCTCCATTATATAGCAGTTTGTTTCAATGTTTTTCTACTCGGATTCTCCATTATATAGCAGTTTGTTTCATTGTTTTTCTACTCGGATTCTCCATTATATAGCAGTTTGTTTCATTGTTTTTCTACTCGGATTCTCCATTATATAGCAGTTTGTTTCAATGTTTTTCTACTCGGATTCTCCATTATATAGCAGTTTATTTCAATGTTTTTCTACTCGGATTCTCCATTATATAGCAGTTTGTTTCATTGTTTTTATACTCGGATTCTCCATTATATAGCAGTTTGTTTCAATGTTTTTCTACTCGGATTCTCCATTATATGGCAGTTTGTTTCAATGTTTTTCTACTCGGATTCTCCATTATATAGCAGTTTATTTCAATGTTTTTCTACTCGGATTCTCCATTATATAGCAGTTTGTTTCAATGTTTTTCTACTCGGATTCTCCATTATATAGCAGTTTATTTCAATGTTTTTCTACTCGGATTCTCCATTATATAGCAGTTTGTTTCAATGTTTTTCTACTCGGATTCTCCATTATATAGCAGTTTATTTCAATGTTTTTCTACTCGGATTCTCCATTATATAGCAGTTTATTTCAATGTTTTTCTACTCGGATTCTCCATTATATAGCAGTTTATTTCAATGTTTTTCTACTCGGATTCTCCATTATATAGCAGTTTGTTTCAATGTTTTTCTACTCGGATTCTCCATTATATAGCAGTTTATTTCAATGTTTTTCTACTCGGATTCTCCATTATATAGCAGTTTATTTCAATGTTTTTCTACTCGGATTCTCCATTATATAGCAGTTTATTTCAATGTTTTTCTACTCGGATTCTCCATTATATAGCAGTTTGTTTCAATGTTTTTCTACTCGGATTCTCCATTATATAGCAGTTTGTTTCAATGTTTTTATACTTGGATTCTCCATTATATAGCAGTTTATTTCAATGTTTTTCTACTTGGATTCTCCATTATATAGCAGTTTATTTCAATGTTTTTATACTTGGATTCTCCATTATATAGCAGTTTATTTCAATGTTTTTCTACTCGGATTCTCCATTATATAGCAGTTTGTTTCAATGTTTTTCTACTCGGATTCTCCATTATATAGCAGTTTATTTCAATGTTTTTCTACTCGGATTCTCCATTATATGGCAGTTTGTTTCAATGTTTTTCTACTCGGATTCTCCATTATATAGCAGTTTATTTCAATGTTTTTCTACTCGGATTCTCCATTATATAGCAGTTTGTTTCAATGTTTTTCTACTCGGATTCTCCATTATATAGCAGTTTATTTCAATGTTTTTCTACTCGGATTCTCCATTATATAGCAGTTTGTTTCAATGTTTTTCTACTCGGATTCTCCATTATATAGCAGTTTATTTCAATGTTTTTCTACTCGGATTCTCCATTATATAGCAGTTTGTTTCATTGTTTTTCTACTCGGATTCTCCATTATATAGCAGTTTGTTTCAATGTTTTTCTACTCGGATTCTCCATTATATAGCAGTTTATTTCAATGTTTTTCTACTCGGATTCTCCATTATATAGCAGTTTATTTCAATGTTTTTCTACTCGGATTCTCCATTATATAGCAGTTTATTTCAATGTTTTTCTACTCGGATTCTCCATTATATAGCAGTTTGTTTCATTGTTTTTATACTCGGATTCTCCATTATATAGCAGTTTGTTTCAATGTTTTTCTACTCGGATTCTCCATTATATGACAGTTTGTTTCAATGTTTTTCTACTCGGATTCTCCATTATATAGCAGTTTATTTCAATGTTTTTCTACTCGGATTCTCCATTATATAGCAGTTTGTTTCAATGTTTTTCTACTCGGATTCTCCATTATATAGCAGTTTTTTCAATGTTTTTCTACTCGGATTCTCCATTATATAGCAGTTTGTTTCAATGTTTTTCTACTCGGATTCTCCATTATATAGCAGTTTATTTCAATGTTTTTCTACTCGGATTCTCCATTATATAGCAGTTTATTTCAATGTTTTTCTACTCGGATTCTCCATTATATAGCAGTTTGTTTCAATGTTTTTCTACTCGGATTCTCCATTATATAGCAGTTTATTTCATTGTTTTTCTACTCGGATTCTCCATTATATAGCAGTTTATTTCAATGTTTTTCTACTCGGATTCTCCATTATATAGCAGTTTGTTTCAATGTTTTTCTACTCGGATTCTCCATTATATAGCAGTTTGTTTCAATGTTTTTCTACTCGGATTCTCCATTATATAGCAGTTTGTTTCAATTTTTTTCTACTCGGATTCTCCATTATATAGCAGTTTGTTTCAATGTTTTTCTACTCGGATTCTCCATTATATAGCAGTTTGTTTCAATGTTTTTCTACTCGGATTCTCCATTATATAGCAGTTTGTTTCAATGTTTTTCAGTATGAAAGAGTTAAGCTCTTTACAGATACAGCATAATAAAATAAAGTCCATAGGTAAGTTTGATCTATAGATGTATGGGTAATGTAAATCCATAGAAGTCGTGATACGCGTTCACTTCAGGTGCAAAAGGCCCGGAGTTTGCACCCAGCTGTAGCCGTTACGATTATGCCATGTTGCCTCTTCTTTCTCCCTCGTGGCGATGGATTCCATCAGGAATGGGGTCTCAAAAGTGATTAATATAAGTTGTAGGAACTTTTTTCGTAATAGAACTTAAGATAAATTTGTATAAATTAATTCCTGGTGACTGCCACATTACTTTTAGTTTCTCCGTAGGTCATGCTGCAAAATGATGTAACGTCTGTGGTTATCAATATAAAGCTGTATAAAATATTGATTTGGGCCAAAAAGTCCAAATAAGCCGTCAGACCATAACATAGAAAAACCTTTTTCATTAGACGGTAAATTTTCTACACTCAAATTTTGCAAATGAATCAGTGAAATGATGCAGATAATGAAAATAATATGTATATTTAGGTTTGAATTAGTGTCCATTAGGGGTGTGCTACCTTAAAGCAATTAGGCAGGACAGACCTGCTGGGCAATTGTAGAGTAGCTGGGTAAGTGGTTAACACATTGTGGCAACTAGCTGTTGCTGTAGAATATCTAGATTCTATGTCAGATCCAAGAAATGATTTCCACAGCAACATCAATTTTTAACTGATTTTAATCAATATATTTTCGTGAATTTCAGCAACTGGTTGGCGATAAAAAGTAAAATAAAGTATTAGTTTATTATAGTATCACCCCTATTGATAGGGAGCCAGCCATATCAGATGGCATGGCCTGACAAGCTTCGAACCCTTGACTGCCCTCTCTGTAGGCAGGTGTGTGTGTTATCCACTAGGCTACGGAGACGGAATATAATATAAATATAAAGATTATGTCTGATTCCAGGAAAAGGGCTTGGAAATTTGAAGAAATTAAAATATCTGCGGATAGATTGTAACCAGTTGCTCAGGATTGAGACATGCGAGTTGTCACAGTGTGTTGAGATTACCTCATTAGATATCAGCTACAACATGCTAGATAGTCTTGCAGTAAGTCATTGTTAATGTAAATCTTCCATGCATTTCATTTCTCTAGTTTTGTTCTTATGTGGTTTCTGTCTGTCATCCATATAAAATTAGCCATTTCTGTGACATTCTGTCTGTCATCTGTATACAATAGGCATGCCATTTCTGTCTGTCATCCGTATACAATAGGCATGCCATTTCTGTCTGTCATCCGTATACAATAGGCATACCATTTGTGTCTGTCATCTGTATACAATAGGCATGCCATTTGTGTCTGTTATCCATATACAAGAGGCATAGTGTTTGGGAATATGTTATTACTAGCAATGCGTGTAGATGGTGCATAGAATGTGTGTTTGGGTATAGGTTATTACCTGCAATACTTGTAGATGGTGCATAGAATATGTGTTTGTGCATAGGTTATTACCTCAATACTTGTAGATGTGTGTTTGTGCATAGGTTATTACCAGCAATACTTGTAGATGGTGCATAGAATGTGTGTTTGTGCATAGGTTATTACCTGCAATACTTGTAGATGGTGCATAGAATGTGTGTGTGGGTATAGGTTATTACCTGCAATACTTGTAGATGGTGCATATAATGTGTGTTTGTGCATAGGTTATTACCTGCAATACTTGTAGATGGTGCATATAATGTGTGTGTGGGTATAGGTTATTACCAGCAATACTTGTAGATGGTGCATAGAATGTGTGTGTGGGTATAGGTTATTACCAGCAATTCTTGTAGATGGTGCATAGAATGTGTGTGTGGGTATAGGTTATTACCTGCAATACTTGTAGATGGTGCATAGAATGTGTGTTTGTGCATAGGTTATTACCAGCAATACTTGTAGATGGTGCATAGAATGTGTGTTTGTGCATAGGTTATTACCTGCAATACTTGTAGATGGTGCATAGAATGTGTGTGTGGGTATAGGTTATTACCTGCAATACTTGTAGATGGTGCATAGAATGTGTGTTTGTGCATAGGTTATTACCTGCAATACTTGTAGATGGTGCATATAATGTGTGTGTGGGTATAGGTTATTACCAGCAATACTTGTAGATGGCGCATAGAATGTGTGTGGGGGTATAGGTTATTACCAGCAATGCTTGTAGATAGTGCATAGAATATGTGTGTGGGTATAGGTTATTATCAGCAATACTTGTAGATGGTGCATAGAATGTGTGTGTGGGTATAGGTTATTATCAGCAATACTTGTAGATGGTGCATAGAATGTGTGTGTGGGTATAGGTTATTATCAGCAATACTTGTAGATGGTGCATAGAATGTGTGTGTGGGTATAGGTTATTACCAGCAATACTTGTAGATGGTGCATAGAATGTGTGTGGGGGTATAGGTTATTACCAGCAATGCTTGTAGATAGTGCATAGAATATGTGTGTGGGTATAGGTTATTATCAGCAATACTTGTAGATGGTGCATAGAATGTGTGTGTGGGTATAGGTTATTACCAGCAATACTTGTAGATGGTGCATAGAATGTGTGTTTGGGTATAGGTTATTACCAGCAATACTTGTAGATGGTGCATAGAATGTGTGTTTGGGTATAGGTTATTACCTGCATTGCTTAAAGACACATTTTGTATGCTACATAACAATGCCAAGGTGTAGTAATGTCTAGTGTAGCCTCAATTTGTGTGTTAGTTCACCGAGTTTGTTGTACTAAAATGCACATAAGAACCTACAGTATGCCCTTGCTATTGTCTGGGAAACTATAATGTTGAGTCTAGTGAGGCAGACAATATGATGAACATTGTAATCCAGATTACACTCTTATATATTGTCTATGTATAGTTCTTATTATTGTCTTTATATATTGTTCTTATATATTGTCTTTATCTATTGTTCTTATATATTGTCTTTATCTATTGTACTTATATATTGTTCTTATCTATTGTTCTTATATATATTGTTCTTATATATTGTTCTTATATATTATCTTTTATCTATTGGTCTTATATATTGTTCTTATATAATTATTGTCTTTATCTATTGTTCTTATCTATTGTTCTTATCTATTGTTCTTATATATATTGTTCTTATATATATTGTTCTTATATATATTGTTCTTATATATATTGTTCTATATCTATTGTTCTTATATATATTGTTCTTATATATATTGTTCTTATCTATTGTTCTTATATAATTATTGTCTTTATCTATTTTTCTTATATATATTGTTCTATATATATTGTTCTATATATATTGTTCTTATATATATTGTTCTTATATATATTGTTCTTATATATATTGTTCTTATCTATTGTTCTTATATATATTGTTCTTATATATTGTTCTTATATATATTGTTCTTATATATATTGTTCTTATATATTGTTCTTATATATTGTTCTTATCTATTGTTCTTATATAATTATTGTCTTTATCTATTGTTCTTATCTATTGTTCTTATCTATTGTTCTTATATCTATTGTTCTTATATATATTGTTCTTATATATATTGTTCTTATATATATTGTTCTTATATATATTGTTCTTATATATATTGTTCTTATCTATTGTTCTTATATAATTATTGTCTTTATCTATTGTTCTTATCTATTGTTCTTATCTATATTGTTCTTATATATCTATTGTTCTTATTATATTGTTCTTATCTTATATATATTGTTCTTATATATATTGTTCTTATATATATTGTTCTTATCTATTTTTCTTATATATATTGTTCTTATCTATTTTTCTTATATATATTGTTCTTATCTATTGTTCTTATATATTGTTCTTATCTATTGTTCTTATATATATTGTTCTTATATATATTGTTCTTATATATATTGTTCTTATATATATTGTTCTTATATCTATTGTTCTTATCTATTGTTCTTATATCTATTCTTATATATATTGTTCTTATATATATTGTTCTTATATATATTGTTCTTATATATATTGTTCTTATATATATATTGTTCTTATCTATTGTTCTTATCTATTGTTCTTATATAATTATTGTCTTTATCTATTTTTCTTATATATATTGTTCTTATCTATTGTTCTTATATATTGTTCTTATCTATTGTTCTTATATATATTGTTCTTATATATATTGTTCTTATATATTGTTCTTATCTGTTGTTCTTATATAATTATTGTATTTATCTATTGTTCTTATCTATTGTTCTTATATATATTGTTCTTATATATATTGTTCTTATATATATATATTGTTCTTATATATTGTTCTTATCTATTGTTCTTATATAATTATTGTCTTTATCTATTGTTCTTATCTATTGTTCTTATATATATTGTTCTTATATATATTGTTCTTATATATTGTTCTGATCTATTGTTCTTATCTATTGTTCTTATATCTATTGTTCTTATATATATTGTTCTTATCTATTGTTCTTATATAATTATTGTCTTTATCTATTTTTCTTATATATATTGTTCTATATATATTGTTCTTATATATTGTTCTTATATATATTGTTCTTATATATATTGTTCTTATCTATTGTTCTTATCTATTGTTCTTATATAATTATTGTCTTTATCTATTGTTCTTATATAATTATTGTCTTTATCTATTTTTCTTATATATATTGTTCTATATATATTGTTCTATATATATTGTTCTTATATATTGTTCTTATATATTGTTCTTATATATATATTGTTCTTATATATATTGTTCTATATATATTGTTCTTATATATTGTTCTTATATATTGTTCTTATATATATTATTCTTATATATTGTTCTTATATATATTGTTCTATATATATTGTTTTTATATATATTGTTCTATATATATTGTTCTTATATATATTGTTCTTATATATTGTTCTTATCTATTGTTCTTATCTATTGTTCTTATATGTATTGTTCTTATATATATTGTTCTTATATATTGTTCTTATCTATTGTTCTTATATAATTATTGTCTTTATCTATTTTTCTTATATATATTGTTCTATATATATTGTTCTTATATATATTGTTCTTATATATTGTTCTTACATATTGTTCTTATATATTGTTCTTATATATTGTTCTTACATATTGTTCTTATATATTGTTCTTATATATATTGTTCTTATATATATTGTTCTTATATATTGTTCTTACATATTGTTCTGATATATATTGTTCTTACATATTGTTCTTATATATTGTTCTTATATATATTGTTCTTACATATTGTTCTTATATATATTGTTCTTACATATTGTTCTTATATATTGTTCTTATATATATTGTTCTTACATATTGTTCTTATATATTGTTCTTATATATATTGTTCTTATATATTGTTCTTATATATATTGTTCTTATATATTGTCTTTATATATTGTTCTTACATATTGTTCTTCATTCAGGCATTGAACTACCTGCCAAACCTAGAAGAAGTGAACGTGTCGGGAAATCGTCTTCGATCTGTGTCAGATCTGAGCAAGTGCAAGCGCCTTGGGGAGATTGATCTCTCTGGAAACAGGATCACGGACCTGTCTGGTCTACGAGGGCTTCCAAAGCTTCTTGTAAGTATAACACATGTATAGCAGGGTAGATATTGTAAGCGTTGTCCTTTATGGGTAACATGTGTGGGTAAAGGCCAGTCCTCAACTTTGTTCACATTGGTACTAGGATATAGTAAATACTACAGGTACTAAACAATGTCAGGTATAATGACTTGATCAAGGACACATTGCATACACCATGACCAGGACTATAACTTCCTAACCAATCAACCAATACATGATTCTAGCCTCTAGTTATGCCACCAGACATGTAATGTTAGATAATGGAGATATGAAATCTAGCAGGTACAAACGGTTCTGATTCAGTATTGTTATCCCCCATTCACATAGACATGGCACCTACCTGTACTCCTCATAGACTACTATACTCTATAGTATGTACAGTATTGTTATCCCCCATTCACATAGACATGGCACCTACCTGTACTCCTCATAGACTACTATACTCTATAGTATGTACAGTATTGTTATCCCCCATTCACATAGACATGGCACCTACCTGTACTCCTATACTATACTCTATAGTATGTACAGTATTGTTATCCCCCATTCACATAGACATGGCACCTACCTGTACTCCTATACTATACTCTATTGTATGTACAGTATTGTTATCCCCCATTCACATAGACATGGCACCTACCTGTACTCCTATACTATACTCTATAGTATGTACAGTATTGTTATCCCCCATTCACATAGACATGGCACCTACCTGTACTCCTATACTATACTCTATAGTATGTACAGTATTGTTATCCCCCATTCACATAGACATGGCACCTACCTGTACTCCTCATAGACTACTATACTCTATAGTATGTACAGTATTGTTATCCCCCATTCACATAGACATGGCACCTACCTGTACTCCTATACTATACTCTATAGTATGTACAGTATTGTTATCCCCCATTCACATAGACATGGCACCTACCTGTACTCCTATACTATACTCTATAGTATGTACAGTATTGTTATCCCCCATTCACATAGACATGGCACCTACCTGTACTCCTATACTATACTCTATTGTATGTACAGTATTGTTATCCCCCATTCACATAGACATGGCACCTACCTGTACTCCTTATACTATACTCTATTGTATGTACAGTATTGTTATCCCCCATTCACATATGGCACCTACCTGTACTCCTATACTATACTCTATGGTATGTACAGTATTGTTATCCCCCATTCACATAGACATGGCACCTACCTGTACTCCTATACTATACTCTATTGTATGTACAGTAATGTTATCCCCCATTCACATAGACATGGCACCTACCTGTACTCCTCATAGACTACTATACTCTATAGTATGTACAGTATTTATTTGTTTACGTTTATTTATCGTCGCTACCGGTTGCCCATATGAGCGACGCCTCTGTAGAGATTAGTCATTTTAGATTTTGGAGAATAGTGCAATGATACTGACAGAGACCCATTCCAGAATCTCCTCTGGTTCTTTTACATGCACGGTGTAAAGCACCGACACGAGACCTCGGTTTAAAGTCTGATCTGAAAGACTGTTAATTTTATTAGGGTCAGACGGGGGATCAAACCTGCGATCCCTGGATTACCAGTCCAGCGTGTTACCACTGGACTACAGATCCGTCTGCTATGTACAGTATCAGCTTCATGACATCTTATGTATGAACTAAAAGCAGGTAATTACAATGTAAAATGGAGCTATGGATTGTAAAATGAATATGGAACATTTTCTCTTCTGTGCTCGCTGTTATAAGATTCAATATTCACCTATTGAGAGAAGTTCCAGAAACCACCTAAAATATCTGTCCACAATTCTGTTTTCTTATTTTTCTTTTCTTGCAGACATTGAATATTTCCAACAACCACTTATCCAGCCTGAAGACAGTTGGAAGATTAAAGTAAGATATATGTGACTATAATAATCTGCACAGTAAGCACTGTGGATGGTTGTGGGTTAGATTTCTGATTGAACTTCAGGCAGTTTTCCCATCCCCATTGCATTGGAACATTTACTATTAAAGTAAAACCTCACAAATGGCAAGCAAGCTACAGAATAGCAATATCTGTCTGTGACATGAAACTCTGGCCAGAAACATTACCTTGTCCATTACTAACTGTGGGGGGGGGGTGTACCAGATATATATATAGCGATCTGAAACACTGGCCAGGAACATTACCTTGTCCATTACTAACTGTGGGAGGGGTGTACCAGATATATATAGCAATCTGAAACACTGGCCAGGAACATTACCTTGTCCATTAATAACTGTGGTGTGGGGGGGATGTACCAGATATATATAGTGATCTGAAACTCTGGCCAAGAACATTACCTTGTCCATTAATAACTGTGGTGTGGGGGGGATGTACCAGATATATATAGTGATCTGAAACTCTGGCCAAGAACATTACCTTGTCCATTACTAACTGTGGGGGGGGGGATGTACCAGATACCTACAAGATCTATTAACTATGTATTATAGATTGTAGATCCCTACAATATCTATTAACTATGTATTGTAGATCCCTACAACATCTATTAACTATGTATTGTAGATCCCTACAATATCTATTAACTATGTATTGTAGATCCCTACAATATCTATTAACTATGTATTGTAGATCCCTACAATATCTATTAACTATGTATTGTAGATCCCTACAACATCTATTAACTATGTATTGTAGATCCCTACAATATCTATTAACTATGTATTGTAGATCCCTACAACATCTATTATCTATGTATTGTAGATTGTAGATCCCTACAATATCTATTAACTATGTATTGTAGATCCCTACAATATATATTAACTATGTATTGTAGATCCCTACAAGATCTATTAACTATGTATTGTAGATTGTAGATCCCTACAATATCTATTAACTATGTATTGTAGATCCCTACAATATCTATTAACTATGTATTGTAGATCCCTACAATATATATTAACTATGTATTGTAGATCCCTACAAGATCTATTAACTATGTATTGTAGATCCCTACAACATCTATTATCTATGTATTGTAGATTGTAGATCCCTACAATATCTATTAACTATGTATTGTAGATCCCTACAATATATATTAACTATGTATTGTAGATCCCTGCAAGATCTATTAACTATGTATTGTAGATCCCTACAAGATATATTAACTATTTATTGTAGATTGTAGATCCCTGCAAGATCTATTAACTATGTATTGTAGATCCCTACAACATCTATTATCTATGTATTGTAGATTGTAGATCCCTACAATATCTATTAACTATGTATTGTAGATCCCTACAAGATCTATTAACTATGTATTGTAGATCCCTACAATATATATTAACTATGTATTGTAGATCCCTACAATATATATTAACTATGTATTGTAGATCCCTACAATATCTATTAACTATGTATTGTAGATCCCTGCAAGATCTATTAACTATGTATTGTAGATCCCTGCAAGATCTATTAACTATGTATTGTAGATCCCTGCAAGATGTATTAACTATGTATTGTAGATCCCTACACGATATATTAACTATGTATTGTAGATCCCTACAAGATCTATTAACTATGTATTGTAGATCCCTGCAAGATCTATTAACTATGTATTGTAGATCCCTTCAAGATCTATTTGCTGGAGGTAATCACATTCATGAGCTATCTACATTAGCTACACAGTTACCTGCTCTTGAAGTGCTGGAACTTACAAATAACGAGATCACCGACTGGGATGAATTTGTGAGTATGTGTTATAATTGTTGTGACAAAGGAACCTGACGGATTAAATCATTTGAACTGATAATGATGGAATATTATGCTTGGTACTAAATTGAAGTGTATATATATAGGGTATTTGTTTGTATCAATGTATGATCACAATATATATCACTGAATCAATAATGGAAGTGTGGTGTTAACCATGAGTGATAATGATTGATTTCTGTATTCATGAGTTCAATATTATTAATTTATCCTACCTTCATGCGAAATAACGTACAAAAACAGCCTGCCTAATAAATTTTGCTTTATTAGTCAGTGCCTAATAAAGCTTTCGTGACGTCATAGGGCTAACCGTGGATATAAATAGAAATATCAATGCGCAACATATTACCAAGTGCGTAGCGAGTTTGTAAGCTGTCATGGCTAGTTTGTTTGTTTTTGTGTCAGGTGCACACTCAGAATGGTTTTATTGGGGATCGGGGGGTGGGGGGTTATATAATGTATAAAGGATTCAGCTACTGCCTCACCCCAATTAGAATTTACTGACCCCACATAATTCAGTGAAGTGTGTAAATAGAAAACTCAATAGCTATTAATGGAAAGCATATAATAAAATGTATACCACTACGTTTGAAATATTAAATATCGAGATACAGTTATTTTGGAACTTACTAATAAAGAGATCACTGATTAGGAACAACTTGTGAATAAATGTTCCACTGTTACATATATGTTGGTAAATGTTCCACTGTTACATATATGTTGGTAAATGTTCCATTCTTACATATATGTTGGTAAATGTTCAACTCTTACATATATGTTGGTAAATGTTCCATTCTTACATTTATGTTGGTAAATGTTCCATTGTTACATATATGTTGGTAAATGTTCCACTGTTACATATATGTTGGTAAATGTTCCATTCTTACATTTATGTTGGTAAATGTTCCACTCTTACATTTATGTTGGTAAATGTTCCACTGTTACATATATGTTGGTAAATATTCCACTGTTACATTTATGTTGGTAAATGTTCCACTGTTACATATATGTTGGTAAATATTCCACTGTTACATTTATGTTGGTAAATGTTCCATTCTTACATATATGTTGGTAAATGTTCCATTGTTACATATATGTTGGTAAATATTCCACTGTTACATATATGTTGGTAAATGTTCCATTCTTACATTTATGTTGGTAAATGTTCCATTGTTACATATATGTTGGTAAATGTTCCATTCTTACATATATGTTGGTAAATGTTTCACTCTTACATATATGTTGGTAAATGTTCCATTCTTACATATATGTTGGTAAATGTTTCACTCTTACATATATGTTGGTAAATGTTTCACTCTTACATATATGTTGGTAAATGTTCCATTCTTACATATATGTTGGTAAATGTTCCATTCTTACATATATGTTGGTAAATGTTCCATTCTTACATATATGTTGGTAAATGTTTCACTCTTACATATATGTTGGTAAATGTTCCATTCTTACATATATGTTGGTAAATGTTCCACTGTTACATTTATGTTGGTAAATGTTCCATTCTTACATATATGTTGGTAAATATTCCACTGTTACATTTATGTTGGTAAATCTTACATATATGTTGGTAAATATTCCACTGTTACATTTATGTTGGTAAATGTTCCATTCTTACATATATGTTGGTAAATGTTCCACTCTTACATTCCTGGTACCTATAAGAGCTGGTGCTTGGCATCTGTTTCAGTATTATCCGGGAGAACTACAGGCTCTTGTGTTTTATCTGTTTCAGTATTATCTAGGAGAACTACAGGCACTTGTGTTTTATCTGTTTCAGTATTATCTAGGAGAACTACAGGCACTTGTGTTTTATCTGTTTCAGTATTATCCGGGAGAACTACGGGCACTTGTGTTTTATCTCTTTCAGTATTATCCATGAGAGCTACAGGCACTTGTGTTTTATCTGTTTCAGTATTATCCGGGAGAACTACAGGCACTTGTGTTTTATCTCTTTCAGTATTATCCATGAGAACTACAAGCACTTGTGTTTTATCTCTTTCAGTATTATCCATGAGAACTACAGGCACTTGTGTTTTATCTCTTTCAGTATTATCTAGGAGAACTACAGGTACTTGTGTTTTATCTCTTTCAGTATTATCCGGGAGAACTACAGGCACTTGTGTTTTATCTCTTTCAGTATTATCCATGAGAACTACAGGCACTTGTGTTTTATCTCTTTCAGTATTATCTGGAAGACATACAAGAACTTGTAGAACTATTTATATCCGAGAACCCATTCTGCACTCCTGATGGTCCCATGCCACACTACTACTCAGCTATACAGGCAGTTCTACCTAACCTGCAAATCATTGATGGGGTATGTCTCTTTTCCTGTGGCAGCAGTGATGGCATTGCCTAACCTAGAAATCATTGATAATGTATGTTTGTATAAGGGTTTGCCATACAGGCAATGCTACCTAGCCTAGACATCATTGATAATGTATGTTTGTATAAGGGTTTGCCATACAGGCAATGCTACCTAACCTAGACATCATTGATAATGTATGTTTGTATAAGGGTTTGCCATACAGGCAATGCTACCTAACCTAGACATCATTGATAATGTATGTTTGTATAAGGGTTTGCCATACAGGCAATGCTACCTAACCTAGACATCATTGATAATGTATGTTTGTATAAGGGTTTGCCATACAGGCAATGCTACCTAACCTAGACATCATTGATAATGTATGTTTGTATAAGGGTTTGCCATACAGGCAATGCTACCTAACCTAGACATCATTGATAATGTATGTTTGTATAAGGGTTTGCCATACATGCAATGCTACACCTAACTTAACTCATTGAAGGTTTTTGTTAAGGTTTGCCATACAGAATGCTAACAGCTTCTAACTTAACCTAGAAATCATTCATGGAACAGGTTTTCTGTTAAAGTTTACCATGGACACAGTATTATCTAACTTAACCTAGAATATATTCATGGAATGGGTTTTCTGTTAATGTTTACCATGGACACAGTATTATCTAACTTAACCTAGAAATCATTCATGGAACAGGTTTTCTGTTAATGTTTACCATGGACACAGTATTATCTAACTTAACCTAGAAATCATTCACGGAACAGGTTTTCTGTTAAAGTTTACCATGGACACAGGATTATCTAACTTAACCTAGAAATCATTCATGGAACTTAACCTAGAAATCATTCATGGAACAGGTTTTCTGTTAATGTTTACCATGGACACAGGATTATCTAACTTAACCTAGAAATCATTCATGGAACTTAACCTAGAAATCATTCATGGAACAGGTTTTCTGTTAAAGTTTACCATGGACACAGTATTATCTAACTTAACCTAGAAATCATTCATGGAACAGGTTTTCTGTTAATGTTTACCATGGACACAGTATTATCTAACTTAACCTAGAAATCATTCATGGAACAGGTTTTCTGTTAATGTTTACCATGGACACAGTATTATCTAGCTTAACCTAGAAATCATTCATGGAACAGGTTTTCTGTTAAAGTTTACCATGGACACAGTATTATCTAACTTAACCTAGAAATCATTCATGGAACAGGTTTTCTGTTAATGTTTACCATGGACACAGTATTATCTAACTTAACCTAGAAATCATTCATGGAACAGGTTTTCTGTTAATGTTTACCATGGACACAGTATTATCTAGCTTAACCTAGAAATCATTCATGGAACAGGTTTTCTGTTAAAGTTTACCATGGACACAGTATTATCTAACTTAACCTAGAAATCATTCATGGAACAGGTTTTCTGTTAATGTTTACCATGGACACAGGATTATCTAACTTAACCTAGAGATCATTCATGGAACTTAACCTAGAAATCATTCATGGAACAGGTTTTCTGTTAATGTTTACCATGGACACAGGATTATCTAACTTAACCTAGAGATCATTCATGGAACTTAACCTAGAAATCATTCATGGAACAGGTTTTCTGTTAATGTTTACCATGGACACAGGATTATCTAACTTAACCTAGAAATCATTCATGGAACAGGTTTTCTGTTAAAGTTTACCATTGACACAGGATTATCTAACTTAACCTAGAAATCATTGAGGGAATGGCTTACTATAATAGTTAGTTTGATATTTGCAGGCTCACATAAAGAAGCATATGGCTAAAGGTGCTCCGCTAATGAGGCCAATGTCAGCCTCCACTAGTAAGTATTGAACTACTTGTTATTACATATATCTACAAAGCTGTCCTGCTCAGCAGACTGCAGGTCATATAATGCAGTCCTGGATCCCACCATGGGTTTTGAAAATCATTGCCAGATAATTGATTATAAAATATGTGCTTACACATGTTGGAGGAAGTCTGCACACTTGTTTTGGACTTGGTAGTCCTCTGCAGAATCGGAATATCATCTTCGCGATGGCTTTGATCGGTAGTCACAGTCCATAGCTACCCGTACATATATAACGCTAGATCGCCAATTTTTTGGAAATGTTCTCACAAATTACAAAATTCTTTCGTCACTGTATTGAATCTTATCTATCCCAAAAAAGAAGCTCTGTGAATAATAACAAAAACGTGCTCAGACTGATAACTTTAAAAAGCTCTTTCTTCATGAAAATAACCTTTTAATTGGAATAAACAAACATCGGTGTAATGAACTGTACATCCATAGTGCGTGTCACTACTGTGTTAGGATCACATATTGACTAAGGTGCACTCCGTGCATTGTATAAAAGCCAGATAGTGGTTACTTCAATCAATCTATTCATAGTCAGATCAGATTCAGTAACCTTGGTCCATCTGCAATGGTCCTGTTTGGACAATGCTAGCTGGTTAAGCACGGTCATAAATTTTATGAAACTTCACACATATCAAGGTCACGCTTGAGGTCAAATCTTGTTTCAGAAATTACTTGTCTATTTCGAAGTACTGGAGAGAAATTCATGAAACTTTAACTATTTAAAAAAAGATGGAAGGCTGTGTATCACAATCAGGTATTACCTTCAAGATCAAGGTCAGGCTTAAGGTCAGAGTTCAAATCTGATTTTAGCATTAACTCCCTCTTGAGAGATAAAAATTAATGATGTATTTGGAAGTATAAGTTAATGATGTGTTTGGAGGTATAAGTTAATGATGTGTTTGGAGGTATAAGTTAATGATGTGTTTGGAGGTATAAGTTAATGATGTGTTTGGAGGTATAAGTTAATGATGTGTTTGGAGGTATAAGTTAATGATGTGTTTGGAGGTATAGAGATACGTTAATGATGTGTTTAGATGTTTAGAGATACGTTAATGATGTGTTTAGAAGTATAAGTTAATGATGTGTTTGGAAGTATAGAGATACATTAATGATGTGTTTAGAAGTATAAGTTAATGATGTGTTTAGAAGTATAAGTTAATGATGTGTTTAGAAGTATAAGTTAATGATGTGTTTGGATGTATAGAGATATGTTAATGATGTGTTTAGATGTATAGAGATATGTTAATGATGTGCTTAGATGTATAGAGATATGTTAATGATGTGCTTAGAAGTATAAGTTAATGATGTGTTTGGAAGTATAAGTTAATGATATATTTAGATGTATAGAGATGCGTTAATGATGTGTTTAGAAGTATAAGTTAATGGTGTGTTTGGAAGTATAAGTTAATTATGTGTTTAGAAGTATAAGTTAATGATATATTTAGATGTATAGAGATGCGTTAATGATGTGTTTAGAAGTATAAGTTAATGGTGTGTTTAGATGTATAGAAATAAGTTAATGACGTATATAGATGTAAATATGTAAATGTACACATATATGTTAAGCTGACATTGTATTGTTTACAGTTATGTGTTTGAGAGAATTAGATAGAGATAAGTTATATATATAGATAAGTTATATTTAATGTATTTAGATGTATAGAGATGTGTTGGCATTGTATTTACAGTTGTGAGTCTGAGAGAGAGTTATATATAGATAAGTTATATTTAATGTATTTAGATGTATAGAGATGTGTTGGCATTGTATTTACAGTTGTGAGTCTGAGAGAGAGTTATATATAGATAAGTTATATTTAATGTATTTAGATGTATAGAGATGTGTTGGCATTGTATTTACAGTTGTGAGTCTGAGAGAGAGTTATATATAGATAAGTTATATTTAATGTATTTAGATGTATAGAGATGTGTTGGCATTGTATTTACAGTTGTGAGTTTGAGACAGACGGATTATCAACTGAAGAACGTTGATGAACAGATGAAGAGCTTGGAGCAGAGTCTTGAACAAACGTAACATGATTAATATATAAAACACCTATGTTTAATAATGGAGAGTATTGTCTGTGTGTTTACTGTTAACACTCCTACATTTACTCATAGACTACGATTAACTACCAACACCATTCCCTCCATTCCATACATCTCATGGTCTGACTAACCACTAGCGCACATCCTGCTTTCCTAGTGCCCCTACCCGACATGAGTTCATTAACCAACAGGATCATACTCTTAAGTCTCTTCCTTCCAAATTCCATACACTCCTATTGACATTGAGTGGAATGACCTAAAGTTGACTGTCATGGCGATCTTAACCCTTTGCACGCTAGCAGCAGATAAAATCACTTTTGCAAACAGCATAGAACCAGATCAGATGACACAGAACACGCTCTATGCTGCTTGCTATTCGTATAGTGCAGCTCAAAACATTTGGCTGAATAGCAAACAACATAGATCCTGATCAGATGCGGCATTATGCTGTGGCTGATCTGGATCTATGTTGTTTGCAAATGTGAGTTTATTTACTCAGCAGGCAAAGGGTTAAACAGCAAAACTATTTTGCAACTATTTGAATTGTGTATTGAACATTTTGAGCTTGTGGTTTTGATCCTCAGATATGCAGTCCATGAGCTATAAGTTAGTCCAATATTCTCCAATATGGTGCTATCTAATAGTCAGTGCCTGTGTAGAACATTCAGATATCCCTGAGTGAGTCAGTGCCTGTGTAGAACACAGGGATATCTGAAGGTGTCTATCGATAGCTTGAGTGAGTCAGTGCCTGTGTAGAACACAGGGATATCTGAAGGTGTCTATCGATAGCTTGAGTGAGTCAGTGCCTGTGTAGAACACAGGGATATCTGAAGGTGTCTATCGATAGCTTGAGTGAGTCAGTGCCTGTGTAGAACACAGGGATATCTGAAGGTGTCTATCGATAGCTTGAGTGAGTCAGTGCCTGTGTAGAACACAGGGATATCTGAAGGTGTCTATCGATAGCTTGAGTTCCTGTGTAGAACACGATGTCTGAAGGTGTCTATCGATAGCTTGAGTGAGTCAGTGCCTGTGTAGAACACAGGATTCTGAATGTGTTATCGATAGCTTGAGTGAGTCAGTGCCTGTGTAGAACACAGGATGTCTGAATGTGTCTATCGATAGCTTGAGTGAGTCAGTGCCTGTGTAGAACACAGGGATATCTGAAGGTGTCTATCGATAGCTTGAGTGAGTCAGTGCCTGTGTAGAACACAGGGATGTCTGAATGTGTCTATATCGATAGCTTGAGTGAGTCAGTGCCTGTGTAGAACACAGGGATGTCTGAATGTGTCTATATCGATAGCTTGAGTGAGTCAGTGCCTGTGTAGAACACAGGATGTCTGAATGTGTTTATATCGATAGCTTGAGTGAGTCAGTGCCTGTGTAGAACACAGGATGTCTGAATGTGTCTATATCGATAGCTTGAGTGAGTCAGTGCCTGTGTAGAACACAGGGATGTCTGAATGTGTCTATATCGATAGCTTGAGTGAGTCAGTGCCTGTGTAGAACACAGGGATGTCTGAATGTGTCTATATCGATAGCTTGAGTGAGTCAGTGCCTGTGTAGAACACAGGATGTCTGAATGTGTCTATATCGATAGCTTGAGTGAGTCAGTGCCTGTGTAGAACACAGGGATTCTGGATGTGTCTATATCGATAGCTTGAGTGAGTCAGTGCCTGTGTAGAACACAGGGATGTCTGATGTGTCTATATCGATAGCTTGAGTGAGTCAGTGCCTGTGGAACACAGAGGATGTCTGAATGTTCTATATCGATAGCTTGAGTGAGTCAGTGCCTGTGTAGAACACAGGGATGTCTGAATGTGTCTATATCGATAGCATGAGTGAGTCAGTGCCTGTGTAGAACACAGGGATGTCTGAATGTGTCTATATCGATAGCTTGAGTGAGTCAGTGCCTGTTAGAACAAAGGGATGTCTGGATGTGTCTATATCGATAGCATGAGTGAGTCAGTGCCTGGGTAGAACACAGGGATATCTGAATGTGTCTATATCGATTGCTTGAGTGAGTCAGTGCCTGTGTAGAACACAGGGATGTCTGAATGTGTCTATATCGATAGCATGAGTGAGTCAGTGCCTGGGTAGAACACAGGGATGTCTGAATGTGTCTATATCGATAGCATGAGTGAGTCAGTGCCTGGGTAGAACACAGGGATGTCTGAATGTGTCTATATCGATAGCTTGAGTGAGTCAGTGCCTGGGTAGAACACAGGGAAGTCTGGATGTGTCTATATCGATAGCTTGAGTGAGTCAGTGCCTGGGTAGAACACAGGGATATCTGAATGTGTTGGCAGGTAAATATATTTTAGTTAGTGCACATAATTCATTTACTGTTATCTTTTACAGGTTTGCGTCTATACGAGCAACGTGTGATACCCTTCCTTCTGAGTCGCCCAGATTCAGTTTCTCATTTGCTTCAAAGTATGGCGAGGGCGAGTCTATGTCCAGTCGCTGTGGTAGCAGATCCAGAATTCTGGAAGCAAGAAAATATGCGGCTTCAGTTAATACACCTTGATGGTCATAGATGCATGTACATACAACATACATGGTTACCATCGATGGATTTGCCCTTCTCCGTCTGTCCTGCTCAAACTTGGATTATTCATTTTAATATTGCGCGGATTTTGTTCAGACGTACAAAGACATTTATATATTATTAGGTATGATGCACAGACAGGTGTACAGGAGGGATTGTTTATTGACATCACTTCCACATGTGTTATGTTGTGGAATAGGTTGCATGGATATGTAGGTAGCCATGTACAACAATGGATGGCAATTCTAGATTGTCTGTCTGTCTGTCTGTCTGTCTGTCTGTCTGTCTGTCTGTCTGTCTGTCTGTCTGTCTGTCTGTCTGTCTGTCTGTCTGTCTGTCTGTCTGTCTGTCTGTCTGTCTGTCTGTCTGTCTGTCTGTCTGTCTGTCTGTCTGTCTGTCTGTCTGTCGTCTGTCTGTCTGTCTGTCTGTCTGTCTGTCTGTCTGTCTGTCTGTCTGTCTGTCTGTCTGTCTGTCTGTCTGTCTGTCTTCTGTCTGTCTGTCTGTCTGTCTGTCTGTCTGTCTGTCTGTCTGTCTGTCTGTCTGTCTGTCTGTCTGTCTGTCTGTCTGTCTGTCTGTCTGTCTGTCTGTCTGTCTGTCTGTCTGTCTGTCATGAAGAGTTTTAGCCATGCAGCTTTAACACAATGGTCTATTTAGTTTTTGTTTCATATAGTGATAAAGACGGATGTATATGACTCACTCAGTGGTGCTTTTGCTTAAGCTTAGACTATTTCTATGACTTAGGCTGGAGACAATCTGTAGTTTGCTTAGTTTTACATATTTAAAATAAATCCATGTATCATGTATTCCTTATGTCTATATGTAATATAGTTTGTAATATTCTGTTCCAATGTGCTTTATGTTTTATACATGATTGTTGTAACCTTACTGTATTGAGAAGTTTGTTGATATTTATATGAAAAATAAACATTTTCAAAGATATTTCTCATGTTTAGTTGTGATAATGTATTTATATGAAAAATAAACATTTTCAAAGATATTTCTCATGTTTAGTTGTGATAATGTATTTAAGCAAACAGGTTTCATTGTGCACTGTCCGGTGTAACTTCTGCACTGTCTGGTGTTACAAAGAGCGCTATATAAGTTTGGTATATAATAATAATGTACCATGGATCTGAAGGTATGCACATACTCTACCATTGTCGTCTACGACAATATATGAATACATACACATTATTTTGCATTTATAGAGGATTTGAAATTCCATTTGACACAAGTAGTATACCCCTCGCTTTACTTGTAAACAAACGGGTGCCATTTTGAATTCTATTTATAGTAACTCTGCATATAAGGTAATATAAAGTAGGTCACGCACGTGCGCGTTTATTTTTAGTATACGCGTCACTATAGAGCCACATCCTTATTGATGACGTATGTATATCGCGCAACTACTGAGCGAGGCGTCCATGTACGAAGACGTACCTCTATGTAACGCTCGGTGGCCATCTTGGATGACCTAGTTACAGTAACAGATTTGCGTATAAGTCTCTACGCGAGAGCGGCGTCCATTTTGGATGGCCTTATAGGTTATTTTTAGCGACCATGACGTAAATCAAAAATAATCGCCAATGACAGTCGAGTACAAATCTTTAAATACGTTCGTTCCGTCTCGAGACACGGGAACGAACCGCTCTATAAATAGCAATCCCGAACGTTTCTATAAATATCGACTAATTGGAACGAACCGATCCATAAATAACAATTACGTACGCTTCTATAAATATCGACCGATTAGAACGGACTTAAATATATAGGCCTCAAACGTTTCATAAGCTTCACGAGCTTCAACCATTCTGTCAACGAATATACAGGTACGTTCATTATATTATTCAAACTTGGCGTATGTTTTTATTGCATAAGAAATCCTAATTATACACTATATACATACCTCGTTACGTATAATTCCATAAAAACGCAATAAATTATTAAGAATCCATAATGTACGTTTTAGAGGGGCATGTCACCCCCACTAGACAACGCGTTGCCCTAGCGTATATGAAACATGAATAAAGTACATGTATTTATACAACGAATAATATAAATGTCTAATCGTTAATACTTGGTGTTCCAATTATAATGCCCGTTAACACAATTAACTGAATCCAAGTGGTATGAGGTATGCCTGTCAGGCCTCCTGTCTGTTTGTATGTTTGTCCATTGGGCCGCCTGTCTGCGTGAACGTATGTCTGGTGGCAATCAAGGTTTGTCATATAAATACCGCATATATTCCTGAATAAGTCCTATCGTTCTGTATGACGCATCCAAAACCTAGTTGTCTGATCAACGGCTCAATATATAGAAAATGACTCGTATAAACTTCTCGTATATAATTGATAGTACACGCGCAGCGCTATATATCTCGAAAATCCCGGTGTAATTAGTGCCATATCTAAATATTTTGAATATTGGATGCTATCTAATTATCATATCCCGCATCTTCCAACACAAAACATGGACGCACTAACTGTAGGAATTTGATAAGATCATTAACCTAATATTTTATGTCTCAAATAATCTTAAGAATTTATCTAGGAATGAAAGAGAAATTTTTAACCATCGTGACCCCAGCATGTATCGATTTCTGACACATGTAATTCTAAATATCTAGTGTTGTTAAATATGTCCCAAAAACACCGTACAATCTAAAGGTAAGACGAGACGGGTAATTAATTTCAAATTACTACAAATCGACACGGAAATCCGTAAATGTAATTTTAAAAATGTTAAATGTCAATTATAATCAATGATTATAAAAAATTGGGAATTGACCGGTTTTGACCCTAGAAATTGATTCAGAACGTAGCAATTAGTAGAATTTGATATTAAACGCGAGTAATATCGATGAATGGCATATTCGTTTTTATATTAAATAAAATTGACACGAGAGATATTACAACAAATTAGTTAACAGATAGTCAAATATTGCTATAGGCTAATCTTTTCTTGAAGAATGGAATTAGTTGATTTCGATGGTAGTTTACTTAACGCCACCTTCCTGGGCAGACTCGAGCGGGCGGGTGAGGGTGCGGGCAGGGCAGTATTGATGTCGGGGCAGACTCCAGCGGGCGGGTGAGGGTGCGGGCAGGGCAGTATTGATGTCGGGGCAGACTCAAGCGGGGGTGCTGGCAGGGCAGTATTGATGTCGGGGCAGACTCCAGCGGGCGGGTGAGGGTGCGGGCAGGGCAGTATTGATGTCGGGGCAGACTCCAGCGGGCGGGTGAGGGTGCGGGCAGGGCAGTATTGATGTCGGGGCAGACTCGAGCGGGCGGGTGGGGCGGGCAGTATTGATGTCGGGGCAGACTCGAGCGGGCGGGTGAGGGTGCGGGCAGGGCAGTATTGATGTCGGGGCAGACTCGAGCGGGCGGGTGAGGGTGCGGGCAGGGCAGTATTGATGTCGGGGCAGACTCGAGCGGGCGGGTGAGGGTGCGGGCAGGGCAGTATTGATGTCGGGGCAGACTCGAGCGGGCGGGTGAGGGTGCGGGCAGGATTGATGTCGGGGCAGACTCGAGCGGGCGGGTGAGGGTGCGGGCAGGATTGATGTCGGGGCAGACTCGAGCGGGCGGGTGAGGGTGCGGGCAGGGCAGTATTGATGTCGGGGCAGACTCGAGCGGGCGGTGAGGGTGCGGGCAGGGCAGTATTGATGTCGGGGCAGACTCGAGCGGGCGGGTGAGGGTGCGGGCAGGATTGATGTCGGGGCAGACTCGAGCGGGCGGGTGAGGGTGCGGGCAGGGCAGTATTGATGTCGGGCCGGGGCAGACTCGAGCGGGCGGGTGAGGGTGCGGGCAGGGCAGTATTGATGTCGGGGCAGACTCGAGCGGGCGGGTGAGGGTGCGGGCAGGGCAGTATTGATGTCGGGGCAGACTCGAGCGGGCGGGTGAGGGTGCGGGCAGGGCAGTATTGATGTCGGGGCAGACTCGAGCGGGCGGGTGAGGGTGCGGGCAGGGCAGTATTGATGTCGGGGCAGACTCGAGCGGGCGGGTGAGGGTGCGGGCAGGGCAGTATTGATGTCGGGGCAGACTCGAGCGGGCGGGTGAGGGTGCGGGCAGGGCAATCAGCATCTCAAGTGTTTAACGGTGGATATAATAAGTAGCTGTATATACCAACTGATACTCACTAAGCAGGACTACTTCCACTAAATGCTTCGGCCAAGATCAATGTATCTACACACTCGGTGGACTGTAAGACTGACGATTCGCAAGAAATTGTTTTTCAGAGCAATTTCCCGGTAAATTATTGAACGGAAAGGATTTATTGCTTTCAGGGCCTCTGTTACCCGGACACTGGGAAATATTCTCAAAAGTGGGAAATGCCGGGAAATATGACGTTGCACGTATTTTTTCCAGGATAATGACGAAAGGGGTATGGAGGTACAGCTTACCTGATAGTATAAACTTTGTAGCAATGCACTGTCAACAGTGTACAGAACAGTACGAACAGTACGAACAGTACGAACAGTACTAGGGAAATAACCATGACGATTTCTGCTGTGTGAATTTTCTCCACTGGAACAACCATTTTCACTTTTGGACATAGGGGAGATTAAAGGAACATTTTATCAAAGTGAACTGCAGAAAGTGGACATAAAGTCAGACCAGATTTGGAAAATTGAACGTGTTCTTAAGACAGTTGGCCGTGGGCGGAACAAGCGCCTTTACGTGAAATGTAAGTATTTTCCATCAAAATTAACAGCTTTATCAAAGCCAGTGACATCTAGTAATTGAAACTAGTTGTGTGCTCACTATTATATATTACATATCTAATGTATGCACATGTTGTAACCATGCGTATTTGTGTTATAGTCAATAAAAGATGAATATATTCTTGTCCTTTTTCAATCCATGAAAGGGAGATTAATACGACAGTCCTATATGAGAAGTATTTACATTCATAGAGTGGCCCCATTAAACCCAGCTATGTTTACATTCCAACTACATGTATTACGCTGTAACGTTTAGTGGATAAAAGTGTATTTGCTCAAGTGTACAGATCGCTATCCTCTTGCATACTGAATACATCGTAGATAAAAATCAAGCTGTTAATTTGATTGGCTATTGGTTTAAGAAAAGTACTTTTACCTCTGTGCTATGTAGCTACGTAAACTACAAAATACGCTCTATAACGACGATATTTATCTCTCTAGCTCAGGTTTAAAAGTGAATTGAATAAATGGGAAATGTAGATTATCAAAGGCTTAGGATGATTTGATTGGTTAATTAGCAGGTAAAAGTGCTTTGAGAGAACTAGTGTATAGATGACTCGCTGTACATTGCACAACGGCTACTAATTACCAAACTGGTTTAATCCGGTATGGTACCGTGTCGTCTTATGATTATATATCTATATGTTTAAACCGGTATGATACATGTAAATAGTCGAGTATCGTCTGCTATAGGGATACTATAAACAATATGGCGGGAAAACGTCGTCATATCCTTACACTTTGGCATCCAATACTTCAGTCACAAAGGACTGAGCACTCGCGTGTTTATAGTTTCCGGAATAATACATCAGTCAGTTGTTGGCGTCACGAAATCATGCCCAGACACGTAGAGACCTATCCTATAAATGACCTACGTTACATTTACATAAATATCTACAAACATACATATCTACGCACATACATATCTACGCACATACATACCTACTCTGTATGTTACATACATATCTACAAACATACATATCTACGCACATACGTTTCTACTCTGTATGTTACATACATATCTACAAACATACATATCTACGCACATACGTACCTACTCTGTATGTTACATACATATCTACAAACATAATATTTACTTTGTACGTTACATACATATCTACATACAAACATATCTACTTTGTGTGTTACATACATATCTACACACATACATATCTACACGCATACAAATCTACACACATACATATCTACGCGCATACATATCTACACGCATACATATCTCCTATGTGTGTTACATACATATCTACAAACATACAAATCTACTCCGTGATTACTTGACTTGCTATAATATATTGTTTCTTGAATACTAAAGCAGGTACCATATACAGTATATAACTTCGTGATTACTTCACTCGCTATAATAGACTGGTTCTTGCTGAAAGTATTCGGAAGAATCTGTAGTAGCAATGCATTTATACGTGAACATGCATTTTATTTGCTTTTTGCGATGTAATGTCGCTTTATTGATGTAGTTATTCATACATTTAGCTTTTGTAGCGATGTCGTAACGAGAGTAACACCGGGGAATCGATGCTACACATTGTAATGCAAGTGAAACAATAATAACATTATAGAGCGACATCATATTATGATTCATAAAGATATTTTTTTTTAGCATATGTAAACATAACAATGCCGAAACTGAAATATAAATCGGAGGCTGATAGGGGTACACCTAATTTTAGTAAACGCACGTTTTGTAGTCAATGTGACATTTCATCTCTATATAGCAATTGTCGACTCATTTGAAAAATACATCTCGGAAAATAAGGTAATGCGAACGTCTAACGATTGACGTTCTATGATTCCAAATTACCGTGTGGGAGGGGGCACACCGCACGCGCAGCCACACACGCGCGCGCACACACACCATCTAGCAACATTGCACCATTGGTGCTTTGCAGCAATTTATTCGTCGGCCCTACACATTTAATGTCGCACGCACCTGGCTATGTATTTGTAGGGAGGTCATTTGAGTTGTTTTTTTAAATTGTCTTTCTTTACTTGGCTTATTTATTAGTTAGTTTAAACAATTGTAACAGCGATATGCATGGTTAGGCAAACTTGGGTCGATAATGTTGCATCATGAAATCCATATTCGAGGACCCTCTATGTTGTGTTCCTAGTTCGCGCAAGGTCCAGTTTCCCTTATTTGCGTTGTGTTTCTAAAATGTGTTACAATGAGTTCATTGGTGTCATTGTTTTGTTTTTGGGGTTTTACGATATCCAGCTGGCTTGTGGAAGGTCGGTGGTTTTGATGAAGTAGCCTCGCTTTAAAGAGTCTTCGTAAGCTTTCATGAAACCTCTCGAGCTTTTCCTGGGTAGAGTTGGCGTCCCATAATTCGTCTTTTTTCACCAATACCATGTACCAAGTATTTAAGGCGATAGTTCTGGAGTGTTTTCCTCTAGGGTACAAATTCTGGTTAATTAAAATAACACTGACGCATTTAGGGTGCGTTCCTTGCGCGTTCCATTTCTTTGTTTTGTACAACGTCGTGTACCAAATCGTCAATAACGATCAATTTATGACGTCGGTCGCGCGTAAACGTATCCAATTCTTCTGACGTCGGTAATCATAGTTTACTGGTAAATTCGGTACGGTTTGTTCCATCTCATCAAAGATCCGTTGATGTATACCGTAACAGTATAAGACGTGGGAAGGAGGGTCTCTGGCGTACATGCGCGGTAAATTCTTTAAAAACCTGTACACCCACTGCATTTTACCGCTTCCTGTTTGTCCACTGATACACATACTGGAACACGGTTCAAATGGAACAACGACTTCATTATTCCAAATGCTAATGACATTAATTGCGATTGTAGTGTCACATATCGAAACGACGGAAACAAAAACTGAAATGACAATGACAAAAACTGAACTAACAATGACAAAAACTGAAACGCTTGTGTCAGAAACTGAAACGACAGAGACAAAACGTGTTAAAGGGTAAAAATTGAAACGACAGATACGGAAACTGAAACGCTAGTGTCAAAAACTGAAACGATAGTGTCAAAAACTGAAACGCTGTCAAAAATTGAAATATTAGATACAAAAACTGAAAAGCTATGGTTTAATACATGTTCTGACGATATAATCCTCAGTGTCACATATCGAAACGACGGAGACAAAAACTAAAATGACAATGACAAAAACTGAAATAACAATGACAGAAACTGAAACGCTTGTGTCAGAAACTGAAACGACAGAGACAAAAAATGAAACGGACTCTATGGAGAATTACGTGTTAAAGGGTAAACATTGAAACGACAGATACGGAAACTGAAACGCTAGTGTCAAAAACTGAAACGCTAGTGTCAAAAACTGAAACGACAGAGACAAAAAATGAAACGGACCGGGGGTTTCGATAATCGTACTAAACAATTTTACGTTCCGCACCTGTTCAAAATGGAGGATAAAAATGGCGGGAAAACACTATCTCGCTTATTAATGGTCCATTCGACTCGGGGTGTGTTGCTCCATTTCTGTCTGTATCTACCCTTAATTCTAATTACGTAGCTAATGTCTGTACACAATTACCTCCCTCTACACATTCTCATTATACCGATAAAATGATTTTATTTATTATTGTCATTTCAATCGTAAGATTTTGATGGCCACAATGCTCTACTATATAATTCCTGGTACTGGTTATGTGTAAGTAGAATATTGTATCTGGTACTGGTTATGTGTACGTAGAATATTGTATCTGGTATTGGTTATGTGTACGTAGAATATTGTATCTGGCACTGGTTATGTGTAAATAGAATATTGTATCTGGTACTGGTTATGTGTAAGTAGACTATTGTATCTGGTACTGGTTATGTGTAAGTAGACTATTGTATCTGGTATTGGTTATGTGTACGTAGAATATTGTATCTGGTACTGGTTATGTGTAAATAGAATATTGTATCTGGTACTGGTTATGTGTACGTAGACTATTGTATCTGGTACTGGTCATGTGTATCGCCTATGTACGAGAGTATCGCCTCAAAGTATTTTCATACATACTTCAATTACCGTTATTCCGTTATTCCTCAAGTGAAAATTTAAGGGACATTTTAAAAATAATTTAGAAAAAAGACAAGTTATTTACAAAATACTGAAAAAAGTCCTGTACTCATATTAACACATACGTGTAGATAGCGTAGGCACATATATTTGTAAAACGAATCGAGCGATGAAATAGAAATAAACTAAAATAACGTAGGCACGTTTGACTGAGATGAATAATACATCTGTTAATTCCGGTGAGAATAGCAAATTGTAAAATCTCATTTTCCGTGCAGATTGTATGCGCTTATCTATGTGGGAGATCTTCTAGCTATCTGACGCTAATGATAACGCCGATATAATGACAGGTTTCTACTTCATCTCCCAGGCATGTACAAGGTCAGATTCAAACATAAACACTGTTATTAAATATAAGCAAAACTATGCGATACAATAACTAATGGACATGGACCTCTGTTGACCGAGTGGTTAAGGTCTTTGTCTTTAAATCACTTATCCCTCATAGCTGTAGACTCGAATCTCATTGAGGCTGTCGTATTCGTTCTTATGAGGAATCTATCCAACTGACTTATGGAAGGTCGGTGGTTGTACTCAGCAGTTCGAAAAGCTGCTCAAAGAGACACCTGGACTTTTCTTCCAAAAATTGCATTGAAGCTGGAGAGTCGCCATATGAGATGAATTGTTGGTGCGACTTTAACCCACCAGAACGAACAAACAACGAAACAATCAATAACGAATACTCGCTGATCTTAGTTTGTCCGAGTAATGAGTCTGAAGTTGATAGAATATAATTCCAATCTAGTAAAATTATCATTAGTTTAGTAGTTTGTTCTCATTTCTCTGTCGCGGTCATATACAAGACTTGTTCCATCAACATGCAGACACTGAACTGTTGAATACTGAAGCTTATTTCGAAGATGGAATCTAGGACACTTTAAAGTTTTTTAATCCAACTGTTCTGTAGTTTAGTTAATTATCACAGTTTTTGTAGGTTTGGGGATGAGAGCTGTAATTATTATCAAGATCGAAAGGTATGTTCGTGTTTTTCATTTTAGAGACTTTCAGTATGAGGTTTAAAACGAGTATAGTTGTACAGATTCATCTATCTTTGCATGGTTATTATTACAATTATTATTATTATTTGTATATTATTTGTGTTAATGTACCCCACACGTAGTTGACAAATTATACCGTTACTAAATTGTTACAATAGACTATTCCTTGTTATTCCTTGTGAATAGTCGCATCGCACGACCCGTAGTTAGGATAGGTAAATATACACTAAATATACCGCCTCCGTGGCCTAGTGGTTAAGGTGTCCGCCTACGGAGCGGGATGTTTAAGGTTCGAAGCTCGCCAGGGGTTCGTTCTGATATAGCTGGTTGGTGAGCCGCCAGCTAGTTAAATAATTGTTACCGATGGCGCCTGGCATACACGCATAGGATTCTTGAAGTACTGATGTTCAGAAGTCAGAAATGGCTGGCCCTTTAAATATGGGGTGACACTATAATAAACAAACACTTTACTTTCTTTTATGTACAAACAGTATCAATTATTTGTTGAACACGACTAAAGTATTATAAAGTGTTGCAGACTTAGTCCTTATGGCGTGGACACTATAATTACAAAGCATTCTGTGGAACCTGGCGTTTGAAGTATATTTAGAACATTGCATTTCATTAAATATAAGTCTGATACATTTCGGGATATAGTAATTTAATAATTTTAAGATGAAACACCAGATAAAAAGTTATTTATAGCATGTTGTGCGAAACGAAACAACGATGAAAACAAAGGAACCCGCTTAATAGACCCGATATGCGTTTAGGCAGTGTTCAGGGGCAGTAACCGATGTCTCTCACTGGCGGGTATATACATATATTGCAGACAAATATTTATCACATAACTTTGCTTGTATGCAGTGTATTATAAATCCATCACATATTTTCTTATATGTCCACACGTGTAATAACTAAATACACATTCGACACAATTACACATGTTGCTTTTGTTCGTGCTTTATTTGTTGAAAACATCCGCTTTGATCAATAAAATACTAAATATGCACTAGCGTAATAAAGTGATCTAAGACATATTATGTCCATTATTTGTTTGGATTTGTTTGATAATCAGGGACTATTTATTACGGCGTACGGATGCACCGGAATGTACTAAGTCTAAAAATATACTGGCACACAAAAAAAGAGGTCCTAATTAGGGAAACATATCTGTGTTAAGAGGACATTTTTCTAAATATTAATGTAAAAACAGTCGCCATTTTTGGGAATGTTCTGCATAGGACGTATTTACAAATTTACGCCACATTGTGAATACGTATCCAACTTAGAGACTAAAACATTTCCGATATGTTAAGGCATTTTAATATTATAATATTTGGCAGGGTATGCTGATACATTTCCCGATAATTTTTCGGCCCCACCTCCAGCGTTATATTAGATGTTTTAATTGTTTGAGGATAGTGCAAGATGCATACGACGCTCCAATTCCAGAAGCACATTGGTTCTTTTACGTGCTCGGTGTATAGTACCGATACATGCGACCTCGGTTTATAGTCCCACCTGAAAGCCTATGGAATGATTAAGATTCAGACGAGGAATAGCTAGGATCCCTAATGTCGCAGTCCAGCGTATTAACCCCTGGAGTACTGACCCATCTAACAGTTCGAACAGTTGAATTTGACCAGGCTGTGTGAAAACTATGGAAATGCAACCGTAACCAGCCGCTAATGTAGAAAGGTGAGATCGTATTATTGGGGAATTATTAACAACATTTTAAAACCAAGTATGAAACAGTTTGAAACAGTGTAGTCGATAATTTGAAATTAAGGGCATCAATATTCAAAGGGGATTGTTTTAGCCATGACAGCGTTGGAATTCTGGGTAATTGATTATCTTCCGCTCGGATTGCAGATACGGTACAGCTGTGTCGTGCATGTGTTTTGCCCTCAATGTTTAAACGCATTCAATATTAAATAGTGGAACAGATAAGCATAAATTAGTGGTGTCCATTAATCATAAGTCCTGACATATACTCTCTACATAGAACTGAAAGGAAAAGTACCAGTAAACGTACATGAGACTCAGGTGGTATTGCGTGTCATGTAAGGTATGGAATTTATATATATGTTGAGTAATATGATAGTAACAGTGACGATATAATGTTGAAATTTGATGGAACGTTGTTAAAAGCGACATTACATCGCACTATCAAATGAATAAACAGTGTTTTTGTGGTCTACAAACTTTCAAAATTGAAAGTAGGATTTGATATAACGGTCATCCATGCTTCCGAGTTAACGTTTGTTTATCATCGGAGTCAATACTAAATGCGAGATACTGTCGAGTTGTATTACGCTTGGATGTCGACCCTATTTACATTACTTTGCTATGTCAACAAACCGCGTATACGGCGTTTGTTTGTTTATTAGTTGAAATACTCAGGTTTTTGACGCACATATTTGGGGGGAAATTATACCATATAATAGGAAAATACATTCTGTAGAAAATGTGTTTTACGTTTATTTATCGTCGCTACCGGTTGCCCATATGAGCGACGCCTCCTGAAGCGATTAGTCATTTTAGAGTGTTGGAAGATAGTGCAATGATACACAGAGACCCATTCCAGAGTCTCCTCTCGTTCTAGTCATTTTAGAATGTTTGAAGGCTAGTGCAAAGATCCATTCCAGAATATCTTCTGGTTCTTTTATGTGCACGGTGTAAAGCACCGACACGAGATCTCGGTTTAACGTCCCATCTGAAAGACTGTTAATTTGATTAGGGTCAGACGGGGGGTCGAACCATTCTGTAGAAATTAACGTTTTCACTGATGGAGTTTCGCTTTAACTTGTCTCATGATTTAGTTATGTGTTTGTGCTATGTTGTGCCTAAAGGCAGCTCGTGTAAAACGTATATTGGCACAACAATATATGACAGAATACTAGGTAACATAGTAACTAGTATTTTAACATGTAATTGTTCATTCATGGTTCTTGGCTACATGAATAGTCTGATTGGTAAATCAAATGATTACATAGAAAATGATGTTATTGATAATCATGTAACGGTACTTCCGGAAGACTATATATCTGATGAGGTGTCGTCGGTATGTATCTATTTAGAGGAACACAAGCTTTGTTATATGGTATGGTCCGTGACGAACACTCCGAATAGGACACTCAATTATACGCAAAATATGACCACATTGTCTATATAAAGGACCATAAAGTCAATACTGTACATGACTGTCAGAAGTACCTCAATAACAGAAACGCAGTTAGATTCACAAGCTTTGATGAATTGATTAGACTGTACACATAATTGGTTATAGTCATGGCATATGACACGACTCGTAATAAACACCCCTCTTAGAGGTGACGTCGACACAAAATATCACCACACTCTGTATATCCAAATCCTATTTCGTAATATGCCTCTGTCGGAAGTACGTAAACAAAAACAAAACAAAACAACAGAGCTACTTTTTCAAACTGTGCTGAACGTATGTATACTAGACTATGTATATTCAAAGAAATAAATATTGCTTAAACTAAACTGTGGTGAACTTAGTGGAGTATACAAAACATTACTTATGCCAATTACCTTCTGTAGACGGGTCCGCCTGGACAATTCATTCCACCTTACAACTCCTCCATAATCCACTGTATACACGATGTAGGTACCGGTTATTCCCCTCCTGATAAACTCCACCTTCTATATAAAACAACAACCATGAGTCCGTGCGCACTGCGATAATCTCCATTAAATACCCGAGCAATGTGAGGGCAGTAAAACCAAGCAACAACTTGTTCTCAAACACGAGCTGCTTCTCTTTCGTCTTACCCGACATGCAGTTCATTTTAAAACCCTTAAGTTAAAACAAGCAACAATAGATGCACCTTGAATGAACTGAATAATATTACACACTGCCCGTTTAATACGTCATATGGAATTTCGTAATAATCTAATATATTGTATATACACCGTAGACATGATTAATGACGGAAAGTACTCCGAACAACTCTCACGTGTTAATTCAAAGCAGATGCATGGTCACTTAGCTTCTGTCGAGTATTCGCAAGGTTATTCCACAGTTACTATGCTCTATGCATGAACTACATGTTCACTGTGTACATGTAGCTCGCATATATTCCCTACATTCATGAGCGTTCAGGAGGGTATGTCTATTATATACGGCAGAGCAAATTACTTACTCACCGTTCATTCTAGTTCCACATACAACAAATAAAATGTATAAACAAATCGCTCGAAGAACATATGCTTCCACTTGATCAAAGACGCCGAAATGTCCGTCAGCTTGTTCCAGTGGAAATGAGGAGTTGGCCTCCATTTGCCATTTTTTATTAAAAGCAAATTCCAATCGATTGCAACAGCACTACCAGGTGTATTTGTTTCCTCGCAGTTAAGTCAAAGAGATTCTAGGAAAGCTAAACAAAACTGGAACTATTGGTTTCATCGTTTGAATGGATTGAATATTATGAGACCATACGTCACTCAGTTGTTTAATCACGATCATATTCATTTACTCTTATACACCGGTACATTCAACGATATTACAGAAGCAGGAATATGTATCGATAATAGGGAGGCGTATCATTTCGTTAAAAGACAGTTATACACATTTCAAGCAGCTCTCCATTTGCAGTAGATGAATGAGAAATTCTGACTGCACTCTTACTATAATTTAGTGGACTTATAACCCGAAAACTCCTTGTCTGTGTTTTAAGAATCTTTTCGCTCATTAAATGTGTCTCATCAGTAGCCGGAAGTTAAACCTTTTCGCTATATTTACTGCGTAGTTATTCTTCAATTTACTTTTCAAACATGCAATTTCTGTTTGTGAACATTCTCGTTGGCTTTGTCGCAGGCATTTGGTTGGACAGTCAATGCTCGAGTTCGGCATTGTGTAACGCCGAGTTTGCAAAGCCCGGAATGTACAAATTCCGTGAACCCAACAGTGTATTGGAACGGTTACATTTAACCGTTTTCCAAATAGCAGATTGGATGTAACTAACATGAAGGTCTTGGAGCTACTATTTATTAGTTTAGTTTATACAAATTTATTTGAGCTCGATTGCGAAACAAGTTATTTCAACTTATATAAATCACTCTCGAGACCTCATTCCTGATTAATGGCGACGAGGATATATGGTACGGGCAAAGGAGTAGGGGTGCGGCTCCAGGTATCGGAGTGCGGCTCGGCACCTAAAGAATAAAAGAGGGAAGAGTGTAGTGTATTTCGGCGTGGGTAGAACAGCGGCCCGGCTAGCTCAGTTGGTAGAGCTGTCCGACTAGTGTTCGGGAAGTCGTGGGTTCGAGTCCCACGTCGGGTCACTAACTTTTCCGCTCTTTCTTTGCATGGTCAATTTATATGATTGTCGGTAATGTTGGGTGTATTACCATCGTCATCGGATCTCGACCACTAGTTACCTGCCCCAATGTAAGGGGTGGCACGATTTACCCAAATCCACCCAATTCTACCCAATTCCACCCAATTCTACATGTGTTTGGGCTTTATACAGGTAAATAAAGCTATATATCCCATACTTACAGGACTAAAAACTTCATTGTGTCATTTTAAGTCGTGTTTTGTACGAATAATGCACTAAATCGATCGTTTTACATTCGGTCAAGGGAGGCTACTGCTATGCAACATAGCACGATTTACCCAATTCCACCCAAATCTACATGTGTCTGGGCTTTATACAGGTAAATAAAGTTATATATCCCATACTTTTTTACATTCGGTCAAGGGAGGCTACTGCTATGCAACATAGCACGATTCAATACATTGATCTGACAACCGGCGTTTCAAGGGCGTTGAGCTTTTTGACGGTACAACATTATGCATGTATATTGTACGGCGTAACTATGTTATAATTATTGTGTATGTACATTTATTCTATAGTGTTAACACATTGAAGAGGGCCCTAAGGAGGATTAGTTCAAAACTAATTAGGTCACCCTCTATAAATAAAGAAATATATCTCTATCTATCTAGTGGCATTGCAAACAGCAGTGAAATGGTTTACAATATAGCATTTCCCTGGAACAAGCAACTTTCCGATCGCATGCCATAAAATGTACAGTGGGGTTGTGGAAGAACAATCTATAGTTGGATAATACATGCAATTCATTGCATGATCAGGGATCATTCTAGAGGGCGATGTGGGCGAAATAGTCGCCCTAGGGACCCTGACTTCGCCCTCTGGGAGCCCCACTTCTCCCTAAAAAAAAAAAAATAATAATAAATTACAAAATAACAAAATGTTGTCTAGTAAGATACACTGGCCCATTATAAAGCACTCCTTCTATTCAAATGTTATATTTAATGGTTGTACTGTGCATTTTAACCCTATTTTGCTAAGTATATTAAAGAACACCATTTAAGGAAGCGATCACACGCTTTCTCACTTCTCCCAAAAATTCTGACCTAGTATGAACCCTGCATGATGCGCCTCCATATCCCGGGGATCATACGAGTGTCCATCCCGAGGAAAATTTGCCGACGGCGGCACAGTCGATAACAGCCTGCTGATAGCTACAGCACACTGATTGAATGTGCGATGCTCTGCTGTGTTTCATGAATTCACGATGATTTAAAACTAGCTTAATACAGGTCAAATACCGTAGCTTAACGGATAAGGTTTCATTTCCCACCAACAAAATACTAGCTGCATTAAACAAGCAATTACCATCACCTTGGGTTTGTATAGCTGTCCCACTGATATCTGATGCATTGATTATTTGTTGGGCAACTATATCTCCACCGTAAATAGGTGATGCACACTGTCCAGCGGGCAGAGCATCTGGCGGGTTGAACAGTAGCTCCCACTTCACTGCATCCCGTAGTGTGTCGAAAACCTTGGTCTTCGAAGCCTGCAAACCATTATGGAATTGCATGTAACCTTCAAGGGTATGTTTCAAGCTTTATATACAATTATTAAAACTGGGATAACTATTTATAGCATAATATGTTTAGACTCATCTACTCTCATATGTTCCAGAGTTGATACTGTTATTTTAAAGCCATCTTAATTAAGGTGCTTTAATCCTTATTGAGAGAATAGTTTTTCTGTCAAATAATCGATTCGATTGACTGTTACTCAATAATTATTGCAAATAAAAATAGCAAATTAATATTTAACAATATTACTTCTTACCTAGCTACAACTAGTACCTACAATTGTGCTAGCACCGTGGATTATCTTTTATTACAGTATGATATAATGAATCACTCGTTCACATATTACGGATTAGTGTGGACAGTCTAATAGCGTTACAAATGACAATACACAGGCTGTTTTCTCACGCGCCACACTGGTCATATACAGTAGTTGTATATATATGCGTGATGAGCTTTAATCTTTATTGACTAATTGAGAGAGAATAGTTTTTCTGTCAAATAATCGATTGACTGTTACTCAATAATTATTGCAAAAAAATAGCAAATTAATATTTAACAATATTACTTCTTACCTAGCTACAACTAGTACTTACAATTGTGCTAGCACCGTGGATTATCTTTTATTACAGTATGATATAATGAATCACTCGTTCACATATTACGGATTAGTGGACAGTCTTATAGCGTTACAAATGACAATACACAGGCTGATGTCTCACGCGCCACACTGGTCATATACAGTAGTTGTATATATATGCGTGATGGTCTTAACTACCGTACACGAAGATACGGTATTTAAAGTTACAAAAACATTGACAGCAGTTGCAGTGTATTTGATCTCTTGGTATTATATTTATTGCATATCGGCCAGTTTGGATGATGAACAAAACTACTAATAAACAAGCCAATGTTTCATGGCACAACGTCAGAATAAGATAGATTATTTAATCTATTAACATAGATTATTTAATCTATGATTATCAAAGCATGAGCACACTCATTTATAATAACACAAACATACCTTATCCAGTCGCTGTATACCCATGAAGAAGTCAAACTCAGTTCCATCAACCGTTCGACAATTCATACACACATAGTCACCAGTCACATCAGCCCAACTTGCCAGTTCATTCTTTGTCAAGTTCTGACACTTTGCGTGGTACCATTGCTTACAAGTATCACACAACAAACACACACTAAAGCAATTACCCCTACATGTCCCCCCACATGGGAAACGACCCTGTCTGCGAGACATAATCCAAATTGAATAAATCACACGTCGAAGATATAGTAACTGATATTAACTATCTATATTACTAAGCTGATAATGAATATCTATAATACTAGGACAGAATATTCATATTTATATGTAGATCTCAAGGTTCTCAAACTTGTCAAAGTACTCAAGCTTCTCACATAGCGATAACAACTTAATTAACTATTTATGTAATTGGTCTTCTCAATTAACAAAACCAGTTATCTCAATGTACAATTACATGCCGCCTATAATTACCATAATCCCTTAAACGCCGGTTTGAATCATAACAAAGCAATCAAACACCATTGATCTAATTATTTAGCCAAACCAGTTTCATCAAGGTGCACCGGATATTATTATGTTTTTCCAGTTTTATTGATGTTACAAAATGAAATAGTTTTAAATGTGATTGTATCTAACTTGGGTATAACATTATTTAGATATAATTTAGGTCTACCCAGAATATCTGAACATATTAACATTCCCAAAACATATGGTATATTGAGTCACTTTTCACGGTGTTAACTGCTCGCGAGATATTATTAATTACATCATTACCTAATTGACCTTTCTGCCGATTTTGATTGACAGCTGGCGTTAGCCAATCGCATCGCACCATTCGCGCACCCCCCCGGCAACGGTTTATCGCCGCCATCTTGTTAGACAAACAATGCATATTAGACAAACTAGTAACGAGTAGACAAATTTGAAAAGGCGTGAATTTGATCGAAAATACGTGTTTTAAATTGTTTTAATGATGTTGAAAATGTGTAGCTTTGGTGTGTGGGTTAGTTATAGTACAGCATTAGTCGATAATGATTTTAAGAAGTCACTAAAACCACGTCGGCCAGTGTAAGGAGTGACATTTTCTTACATTTTGCCCCGTGTGTAATTTTGATCCCATTTCCCAAAAAGCGACATTGAACTGGCCTGGCTTAATGCGTATGTTATTAAATAATAAATGCTTCTCAATAACAATACTCCCCATATAAACATTTTGCATTGCATATATTTGCAAAAAATGGAGAAACGCCGTATTTTTATGGCAAAATGCATGTTTCATTATTTTCCTGATATGTTCACAGTGTTCTATAATTAGTTACAGTTTGCCATGTAATATAATCAATAAGAAACTACCATGACAAATTTGAACAATGTTTGACTAGTATTTACAACAAAACTTAACGTTTTAAGAAGTGCCTCGGCGGCCAATCTAATTTTTTGAACATTTCTGCCCATGAGTAATTTTGATCCCATTTTCCAAAATGCTTCATTTTATATCATTAATATGGTCGTTCTGAATGCGTATGTGTATGTTATTAAATAATAAATGCTTCTCATTAACAAAATTCCCTGTAGATTTTTTTTACATCTCATATATTTTGAAAACGATGGAAAATTCGCGTATTTTTGGGGTTACAATCTGTTTGTTTCAATTGTTTTACGATGCGCTCTATACTTATTTGATGCTTGTCAAGTAATAGTATCAATAACAAACTACCATGACAAATTTGAGCCATATGCAAACAGTATTTACAACACAAACTAAGTTATTATGAATTCACTAATATAACATGGCCAATGTCAATATGGGTACATTTTTTAAGCAAAGCATGTATGCATCCAGGCTAAGATTAAAATTACTGCATCGGCCATGACAATGCGCTAGTCATGCATTGAGGTACTACTCGGCCCTGGTAGTTAGAGAACACACGTTTCCTGACATCAAGACAAAAACTCTGGAACAGTGAACCGGTCATATCTATTCAGTACTCCGAAATCGACAACATTCTCAAGAAATGCTGTCTATCGTAGTTCATGCCACTATAATTATAAAGCTGTACTTGCTCCCTTTGAGTTCTGTTTGAACTTTTAAGGCAGCCAGAATACCTGTGTAACTATGGCAACAGGGTGATCTTTTATTAACTGAAGACAAGGATGTCTCAATGTCCATTACTCAAATTTAAAGAACACTTATCGCGCGCAAATGCTTCTCAGTATGCTTCACGCCAGAGACGTCACAGTGCACACAAATAGTTCACTACTCCAAGGGGCTGATTGATCCTATACACGAATTTGTAGCAGTGTCATTATAGCCAACGCATCATGGATTCTGCTGAAAACATATATGCATCAGCTAAACAGATGCTCAAGTCAATTTAAACGAATTAACAATGCATACATCTGTACAATGCCATCATACATGCTCATTTTCGCATAGCACTTTCCGCCCTGATCCGATGGCGGGATTTCTGACCACCATATCGAAGCTTTCCGGACATGAACGGTTATAAATGTGTGCATTGGTGCTAAGAATAATCATAAATATAGATATTAAGAACGTTAAAAATATATTGTTTTACCGTTGTACATATCATTTAGCTGTTTGAAGTCGACAGTGCGCAGTCTTCACAAAAGAAATCCGAATGAATTATTTGTTAGTGCATTTCACGCATATGAAAAATTGGATATTGAACGAAATCACATTTGGTTCACCGTGATGGCACTGAAGATAAGTCTTCAAAACAATTTCGTCTAATGATTTCTATTTTGGCTTTTCGTAATAACCAAACAATTCAAAATGGACGATTTGGAATGGTGAAACTCTCCATTATTAATCTATGTATAACTTACCCGATTAGGTACCTAATAGCTGCAACTTTGTACTTGGAATATGGCAAACAGACAATTTATAGGTGTTACGTGTTTGGCGTTCTGAGCGTGTATGACGATTTTGCGCCTGTCCCCGACCGATTAAAACCAGATTCCTCCCGTCTACCAGGCAGCTTCGAGTCTTTGAAACACGTGCGCTTTCTCAGCCTGACTGAGGTCACGCTGCTGGTGCTCGCAATGTTTTTGTTCTTCTCGTCGTGGGCTCTGTATCCAAAACTTTTGATACCATTACAGTAGTAGCTAATGGGTCGGGGAACTTACCCGATTAGGTACATAATAGCTGCAACTTTGTACTTGGAATATGGCAAACAGACAATTTATAGGTATTGAGTGTTTGGCGTTCTGAGCGTGTATGACGATTTTGCCTGGTAGAGCTGGTTCACAGAATGCCTACCATACGAATATATAAGAATAATTCTTGTCACTTAAACTCCCATTTGTCATTATAAAAACTTGTCAAACTTGTCAAACTTGCATTACCCACATTGGTTAAAGTCACATGCTCCTGCTCAATCTGTCACATGTTCCTGCTCAATCTGTCACATGTTCCTGCTCAATCTGTCACATTTTCTAAAAACAATTGGTTTTTATACAATTGTATTCGTTACAGTAACTTTATTTTATGTCCATGAACATTGTTCAAATATATATATAATCTTATTTTGACTGGGATAGTGAAAGTAATTGAGCAGTCTTTCAGATGGGACATTAAACCGAGGTCTCGTGTCGGTGCTTTACACCGTGCACGTAAAAGAACCAGAAGATATTCTGGAATGGATCTTTGCACTATCCTCCAAACATTCTAAAATGACTAATCTCTTCAGAAGGCGTCGCTCATATGAACATGTGTGTGTATTACTCAAAGTGTCTTTCCATGAATATCTTTAGAAACAGACGACCTTAAATTATGACACAATTGGCCCATTTTATTATCTGTAATCGTCATGTTCATGTGGTTTACCACACATACAGTCTACGCCATTATAATATCAGTTCTCTCTTTTTCGTGCCTCCACACCGTGCACGTCGAGAACAAGGCACAGCTCACAGCAGGAAATTGGATCACCTGTTCCGAAGTGACCAATCCACGCCTCTGACGCATACAGACGAGGACCCGCATCGACTCTTTTGAGTGTCTTACACTTACCTAGATCAGCGACAGCTAATACTGGGGCGATGAAGAGGCGACGAGTGACTGGGTAGGAGAAGACGGCATTCGTTTCGCGTGGATGGCGCACTCGTCGCCTCGAACTCTTTTATCTGTCTCCAACTACGTGCGAGCGGTTGGAGACGGAGGGATGCGACCTCGACCCCGGATGCGTCAACGGGGTGGACAACGACGGAACAACCGAACCATTTTGCTGCTGTGAGCCGACTAATCGTGGAGGATGTGGCACTAAAAAGAACCGGGAATAAATAACCACCTTGGACATGATGGCGGAGAGAGACACCAGTACCATAATCACCAGCACCATAATCTTCTAGAGCATAATCTTCTTAGACTTAAACAACTTGGACATAACCAACAAAGAATAATCATCGAGTAACCTAATCATCTTGGACCGAAATCTTCACGGGAATCCACAACTTCAATCTACACTACTCTACAAGACACCGACGACTATAACACTTCATCGAATAATCGACGGTGCGAAAACACGCTTGCTCGCCCATATGGTTTACCGGCGGCGGGGGTAAATAAATTGAATCATCATCATCATCAGTTCTCTGCATGTTTCTTACAGAAGCGGTGTGGTAACATTTGACGAATAGCAAGAAGTTGTTGAAGCAATGTTTTTACATATCACTACTATTGTTATTACGTTTATTGCGATGAACATAATGTATATAGATAGTTTATTCTGAACAAAAAGCAAATGCTCATGAGTTCATTATAACATTGGCATTACAATACTTGGTCAATGGTGTATAGTTCAATCACAAATTCAACATTCAGTACATGCACATTTTGAAAGCATAATATCGAATTAAACTACATAGTGGTTACACATGATCAAATTGAATTCAAATAATTGTATAATATAGTGCAACGATCTGCAACCTGAAAGAGAAAATACATATTTATACATACAAGCACATGTACATACCTACATAATATTATGTAATCATACGTACACATGTACATACATACACACATACATTTAATATAAACACTGAAAATATACGAAGATATTTAACAACAAATTGTATGGGATAACGCATATGTGAAAGATTTTGAGTTTCTTTGCGGAGAAAAGTGACTAGTAAAAGAAGATGTTTCTTTGCTCGAATGCTTTGAATGTAAACATTCCAAGATTTTTCAAAATAACTGTGTTTTCAGTAGATACCATCTCTACAAATTTTAAAATGTTCGGTCTTGACCAGAAATATTTCTTGATGTATTTTGTCCTTAGTTCATGATACAGGGAGCATTCAAGTAAGAACATAATGTATGCTTATGCCAAAAAAAATATATTGAACTTTCATCGACAGTTGGTATAAGTATACTTTGTTTGCATCACTGAACATACCATGGATATATTCAGAATGTCAAACCTGGAAGAATATTGTAAAATAAGATTATTTGAGAACAAAACTTGCATCAGTTATTTCCACAAAGAACAAGAGGAATTAAATATTTATTTTATTTAATAATATTTTATTTCAATTTTTGTTCACAGTAAACACAATTTACAATTACATGTACCTCACAATAGCATTGCAATTATATTGTGAACATTCAAAAGGCATGACAAACTCCCCATATATATATATAACTTAAATATATAGGACTACATATACTTGTATCTGTTACTTTATAGGATCATGTGACAAATACATTTTTTATTTAACGTCGCTACCTGTTGCCACAATATGAGCGGGGACTTGAACCCGTGACCATCAGTGATGATAGGTTACAGTGGTATACAAGTCATCGACCTTAAACACTCGACCACGGAGGTGGTTTTTGTGGCAAATAATAACTTTACTGCAATTTGTATATCGAGATACTTTAGAACTGATGACAGATAGATCTGTAGTCCAGTGGTAACACGCTGGACTGGTATTCCTGGGATCGCAGGTTCGATCCCCCGTCTGACCATAATAACATTAACAGTCTTTCAGATGGGACATTAAACCGAGGTCTCGTGTCGGTGCTGTACACCGTACCGTGTACGTAAAAGAACCAGAGGTGACTCTGGACTGGGTCTCTGTCTGTATCATTGCAATATCCTCCAGCAATCTAAAATAACTAATCTCTTCAATAGGCGTCGCTCATATGGACAACCGGTAGCGACGATAAATAAACGTAACACGCGACGCACGCACCCACACACCCCCACGCACGCACACCCACAAACCCCCACGCACGCACACCCACACACCCCTACGCACGCACCCCCACGCACGCACCCCCACACCCCCACTCACGCACCCCCACACCCACACGCACGTACCCACACCCCCACCCACACGCACGCACACACACACACACACACACACACACACACCACACACACACACACACACGCACGCACGCACGCACGCACGCACGCACGCACGCACGCACGCAAGCACGAACGCACACACACACGCGCACACACACGCGCACACGCGCACGCGCGCACGCACACACACACACTCACACACACTGGTGAAACCACGCTAGCGTACCGGTTAATTTACTAGGGAGGGGGCTACATTTCCCTTTATCTTAGACCCAAATTAGTCACTAATGACACACACTCTTATTATGTAGATGTTTATTCACAGAAATACAGATGGGTAATACAGGCAGTAGTAGTAATAGTGGTGGCTACGGTGGTGGTTTGGTTGATAAAGGATCTAACGTGCTGGGACTCGGAGATCGTGGACAGTTGTTCTCTGTCGGGATTTGCTGAGCTATACAGTCACATGGAAGTGTAGATAACCAGTATGGAGAAGTTGCTGGTGGAAGTACGGGACACATAGAATAACACTCATGCATATTAATGTAAATCGTGTCTGTGTTTAGTCGAATTACAATTGGAAAAATGGTGTAACTTCTGCACTGTCCGGTGTAACTTCTGCACTGTCCGGTGTAACTTCTGCACTGTCCGGTGTAACTTCTGCACTGTCCGGTGTAACTTCTGCACTGTCCGGTGTAGCTTCTGCACTGTCCGGTGTAACTTCTGCACTGTCCGGTGTAACTTCTGCACTGTCCGGTGTAACTTCTGCACTGTCCTGTGTAACTTCTGCACTGTCTGGTGTAACTTCTACACTGTCCGGTGTAACTTCTGCACTGTCCGGTGTAACTTCTGCACTGTCCGGTGTAACTTCTGCACTGTCTGGTGTAACTTCTGCACTGTCCAGTGTAACTTCTGCACTGTCCGGTGTAACTTCTGCACTGTCCGGTGTAACTTCTGCACTGTCCGGTGTAACTTCTGCACTGTCCGGTGTAACTTGTGCACTCTCTGGTGTAACTTCTGCACTGTCCGGTGTAACTTCTGCACTGTCCGGTGTAACTTCTGCACTGTCTGGTGTAATCTCTGCACTGTCCGGTGTAACTTCTGCACTGTCCGGTGTAACTTCTGCACTGTCTGGTGTAATCTCTGCACTGTCCGGTGTAACTTCTGCACTGTCCGGTGTAACTTCACAGTGCACACAAATAGTTCACTACTCCAAGGGGCTGATTGATCCTATACACGAATTTGTAGCAGTGTCATCATAGCCAACGCATCATGGATTCTGCTGAAAACATATATGCATCAGCTAAACAGATGCTCAAGTCAATTTAAACGAATTAACAATGCATACATATGTACAATGCCATATATGCTCATTCTCGCATAGCACTTTCCGCCCTGATCCGATGACGGGATTTCTGACCACCATATCGAAGCTTTCCGGACATGAACGGTTATAAATGTGTGCATTGGTGCTAAGAATAATCATAAATATAGATATTAAGAACGTTAAACATATATTGTTTTACCGTTGTACATATCATTTAGCTGTTTGAAGTCGACAGTGCGCAGTCTTCACAAAAGAAATCCGAATGAATTATTTGTTAGTACATTTCATGCGTATGAACAATTGGATATTGAACGAAATCACATTTGGTTCACCGTGATGGCACTGAAGATAAGTCTACAAAACAATTTCGTCTAATGATTTCTATTTTGGCTTTTCGTAATAACCAAACAATTCAAAATGGACGATTTGGAATGGTGAAACTCTCCATTATTATGTATACCCACCCAACCTAGGGGATGATATATTAGCCTTAACAACAGTATTAAAGTAGTAGCTAAAGGGTCGGGGAACTTTCCCGATTAGGTATCTAATAGCTGCAACATTGTACTTGGAATATGGCAAACAGACAATGTATAGGTATTGCGTGTTTGGCGTTCTGAGCGTGTATGACGATTTTGCCTGGTAGAGCTGGTTCACAGAATGCCTACCATACGAATATATAAGAATAATTCTTGTCACTTAAACTCCCATTTGTCATTATAAAAACTTGTCAAACTTGTCAAACTTGCATTACCCACATTGGTTAAAGTCACATGCTCCTGCTCAATCTGTCACATGTTCCTGCTCAATCTGTCACATGTTCCTGCTCAATCTGTCACATTTTCTAAAAATAATTGGTTTTTATACAATTGTATTCGTTACAGTAACTTTATTTTATGTCCATGAACATTGTTGAAATATATATATAATCTTATTTTGACTGGGATAGTGAAAGTAATTGAGCAGTCTTTCAGATGGGACATTAAACCGAGGTCTCGTGTCGGTGCTTTACACCTTGCACGTAAAAGAACCAGAAGATATTCTGGAATGGATCTTTGCACTAGCCTTCAAACATTCTAAAATGACTAATCTCTTCAGAAGGCGTCGCTCATATGAACATGTGTGTGTATTACTCAAAGTGTCTTTCCAAGAATATTTTTAGAAACAGACGACCTTAAATTATGACACAATTGGCCCATTTTATTTTCTGTAATCGTCATGTTCATGTGGTTTTCCACACATACAGTCTACGCCATTATAATATCAGTTCTCTGCATGTTTCTTACAGAAGCGGTGTGGTAACATTTGACGAATAGCAAGAAGTTGTTGTTATATTCTTCCAAGCTTTTGAAAGCAATTAGGTAAGCAACCTTTATAAATATCACTACATTTATTGAAGCAATATTTATAAATATCACACAATTTATTAATTATTTATGAATATTGCTAGAATTAATTTAAGCATTTTTTATAAATAACACAAAATTTAGTGTAGCAATATTTATAATTCTAACACGACCCAGCTAATAACATACATACTTGTAGAGTAACATCTACCTCGGGTTATTCTGCGATATACCTACCTTGAACAATGCTGCGCACACACCGTGTTTTGTCTATTCCATTTATACAATGCGTGTAAAGTTTTATGAATGAAAGTCACGTGATGTTTGTAAATACTACTATGGGAATTCGCGGAAATGAACTATTTTTAGAATCAGATAATCTCTTGTCCGTCTTATTTTTTCTGTTAAGTAACGTTTCAGTTACTATTCTGTACAGTTTTATTTGACAAAATAAATAAAATTATTGATCAGTTACAACATTTGTTCATTTATGCACGAGATTGATATTTTCCATACAAAAATAACGTCATCACACCTTACGCACCCCTTCGAAAGCCAAATGCAGCGGAGTAGCACTTCCTTTGAAGAAAATACTCCTTTGATTATTAATTCTTAAATATCACAAAATTTGGTGGAGCAATTGTTATAAATATCACAACATTTAATTAAGTAATATATTTAAATATCTCTCTAACGTTTTTGAAGCAATGTTTTTACATATCACTACTATTGTTGTTACGTTTATTGCGATGAACATATTGTATGTTTATGCCAAATAAAATATATTGAATTGAACTAAATTCATTCAATATATAATATATTGATTTCATCAACAGTTGGTATAAGTATACTTTGTTTGCATCACTGAGCATACCATGGATAGATTCAGAATGTCACACGTGGAAGAATATTGTAAAATAAGATTATTTGAGAACAAAACTTGCATCAGTTATTTTCACAAAGAACAAGAGGAATTAAATATTTATTTAATAATATTTTATTTCAATTTTTGTTCACAGTAAGTACAATTTACAATTACATGTAAATCACAATAGCATTGCAATTATATTGTGAACATTCAAAAGGCATGACAAACTCCCCATATATATATATATATATATATATATAACTTTAATATATAGGACTACATGTTTTGAACACATTTTCAGCAAAAACTGTTATCGTGAAGTTGTGCTGAATCATTTTACAGTAAAAACAAGGTTATGAAGTTGCATATACTTGTATCTGTTACTTTATAGGATCATGTGACAAATACATGTTTTATTTAAGTTTATTTAACGTCGCTACCTGTTGCCAAAATATGTGCGGGGACTTGAACCCGTGACCATCAGTGATGATAGGTTACAGTGGTATACAGGTTATCGACCTTAAACACTCGACCACGGAGGTGGTTTTTGTGACAAATAATAACTTTACTGCAATTTATATATCGAGATACTTTAGAACTGGTGAAAGACGGATCTGTAGTCCAGTGGTAATACGCTGGACTGGTATTCCAGGGATCGCAGGTTCGATCCCCCGTCTGACCATAATAACATTAACAGTCTTTCAGATCGGACATTAAACCGAGGTCTCGTGTCGGTGCTGTACACCGTGTACGTAAAAGAACCAGAGGAGACTCTGGAATGGGTCTCTGTCTGTATCATTGCAATATCCTCCAAAAATCTAAAATAAGTAATCTCTTCAGGAGGCGTCGCTCATATGGGCAACCGGTAGCGACGATAAATAAACGTAACACGCGACGCACTCACCCACGCACGCACCCACCCACACACCCCCACGCACGCACCCACCACACACCCCCACGCACGCACACCCACACACCCCCACGCACGCACCCACACACCCCCACGCACGCACGCACCCCCACACACCCCCCCACACCCCCACACCCCCGCACGCCCACCACCCACCACAACCACACCACCACACACACACCACACACGAACACACACACACACACACACACACACACACACACACACACACACACACACACACACACACACACACGCACACACGCACACACACACACACACACACACACACACACACACACACACACACACACACACACACACACGCACACACACACACACACACACACACACACACACCCACCCACACCACCACCACACAGGGGGCTACATTTCCCTTTATCTTAGACCAAAATTAGTCACTAATGACACACACATTATGTAGATGTTTATTCACAGAAATACAGATGGGTAATACAGGCAGTAGTACACATGATAGTGGCGGCTGTCATGGTTTGGTTGATAAAGGATCTAACGTGCTGGGACTCGGAGATCGTGGACAGTTGTTCTCTGTCGGGATTTGCTGCGCTATACAGTCACATGGAAGTGTAGATAACCAGTATGGAGAAGTTGCTGGTGGAAGTACGGGACACATAGAATAACACTCATGCATATTAATGTAAATCGTGTCTGTGTTTACTCGAATTACAATTGGAAAAATGCATTCTGTGAACACTCTGTATAATATGTTCTGAATAAAAAATATCTTATTGGAATTTCTGAGTCGATTATTATTGTACACTTGTGACACGAATCTCGGTACATATACTAGAACATGCCTAGTCGAATAACTAACAATGAGACATAAGTGTGGTGTGTTCGGCACAAGAACATTAAATCAGCTTAGACAAATACCGTTACATACTGCTTAAACACGTACCGTTACATACTGCTTAGACAAATACCGTTACATACTGCTTAGACACGTACCGTTACATACTGCTTAGACAAATACCGTTACATACTGCTTACACACGTAACGTTACATACTGCTTACACACGTACCGTTACATACTGCTTACACACGTACCGTTACATACTGCTTACACACGTACCGTTACATACTGCTTACACACGTACTGTTACATACTGCTTACACACGTACCGTTACATACTGCTTACACACGTACCGTTACATACTGCTTAGACACGTCCCTTTACATACTGCTTAGACACGTCCCGTTACATATTGCTTAGACACGTACCGTTACATACTGCTTAGACACGTACCGTTACATACTGCTTGGACAGGTCCCGTTACATACTGCTTAGACACGTACCGTTACATACTGCTTAGACACGTACCGTTACATACTGCTTGGACACGTCCCGTTACATACTGCTTAGACACGTACCGTTACATACTGCTTAGACACGTACCGTTACATACTGCTTAGACACGTCCCGTTACATACTGCTTACACACGTACCGTTACATACTGCTTACACACGTACCGTTACATACTGCTTAGACACGTCCCGTTACATACTGCTTACAAACGTACCGTTACATACTGCTTAGACATGTACCGTTACATACTGCTTAGACACGTACCGTTACATACTGATTAGACACGTACCGTTACATACTGCTTAGACAAATACCGTTACATACTGCTTAGACAAACACCGTTACATACTGCTTACACACGTACCGTTACATACTGATTAGACACGTCCCGTTACATACTGCTTAGACAAACACCGTTACATACTGATTAGACAAATACCGTTACATACTGCTTACACACGTACCGTTACATACTGATTAGACACGTCCCGTTACATACTGCTTAGACAAACACCGTTACATACTGCTTACACACGTACCGTTACATACTGCTTAGACACGCCCCGTTACATACTGCTTAGACACGTCCCGTTACATACTGCTTAGACACGTACCGTTACATACTGCTTACACACGTCCCGTTACATACTGCTTAGACATATACCGTTACATACTGCTTACACACGTCCCGTTACATACTGCTTAGACATATACCGTTACATACTGATTAGACACGTACCGTTGCATACTGCTTAGACAAATACCGTTAAATACTGCTTAGACAAATACCGTTAAATACTGCTTAGACACGTCCCGTTACATACTGCTTAGACACGTCCCGTTACATACTGCTTAGACATATACCGTTACATACTGCTTAGACAAATACCGTTACATACTGCTTAGACACGTCCCGTTACATACTGCTTAGACAAATACCGTTACATACTGCTTAGACAAATACCGTTACATACTGCTTAGAAACGTACCGTTACATACTGCTTAGACACGTACCGTTACATACTGCTTAGACACGTCCCGTTACCTACTGCTTAGACACGTCGCGTTAAATACTGCTTAGACACGTCCCGTTACATACTGCTTAGACACGTACCGTTACATACTGCTTAGACACGTACCGTTACATACTGCTTAGACACGTCCCGTTACATACTGCTTAGACACGTCCCGTTACATACTGCTTAGACACGTCCCGTTACATACTGCTTAGACACGTCCCGTTACATACTGCTTAGACAAATACCGTTACATACTGCTTAGACACGTCCCGTTACATACTGCTTAGACAAATACCGTTACATACTGCTTAGACACGTCCCGTTACATACTGCTTAGACACGTCCCGTTACATACTGCTTAGACACGTCCCGTTACATACTGCTTAGACAAATACCGTTACATACTGCTTAGACACGTCCCGTTACATACTGCTTAGACATATACCGTTACATACTGCTTAGAAACGTCCCGTTACATACTGCTTAGACACGTCCCGTTACATACTGCTTAGAAACGTCCCGTTACATACTGCTTAGACAAATACCGTTACATACTGCTTAGAAACGTCCCGTTACATACTGCTTAGAAACGTCCCGTTACATACTGCTTGGACACGTCCCGTTACATACTGCTTAGACACGTCCCGTTACATACTGCTTAGACACGTACCGTTACATACTGCTTAGACATATACAGTTACATATTGCTTAGACACGTCCCGTTACATACTGCTTAGACACGTACCGTTACATACTGCTTAGACAAATACCGTTACATACTGCTTAGACATATACAGTTACATATTGCTTAGACACGTCCCGTTACATACTGCTTAGACACGTACCGTTACATACTGCTTAGACATATACAGTTACATATTGCTTAGACACGTCCCGTTACATACTGCTTAGACATATACAGTTACATATTGCTTAGACACGTCCCGTTACATACTGCTTAGACACGTACCGTTACATACTGCTTAGACACATCCCGTTACATACTGCTTAGACACATACCGTTACATACTGCTTAGACACATACCGTTACATACTGCTTAGACACATACCGTTATATACTGCTTAGAAACGTCCCGTTACATACTGCTTAGATACGTACCGTTATATATTGCTTAGACACATACCGTTACATACTGATTAGAAACGTCCCGTTACATACTGCTTAGATACGTACCGTTATATATTGCTTAGACACATACCGTTACATACTGCTTAGACACGTCCCGTTACATACTGCTTAGACACAAACAGTTACATACTGCTTAGACACATCCCGTTACATACTGCTTACACACGTACCGTTTCATACTACATAGACAAATACCGTTACATACTGCTTAGATACGTACCGTTACATAATGCATAGACACGTCCCGTTACATACTGCTTAGATACGTCCCGTTACATACTGCTTAGATACGTACCGTTACATAATGCTTAGACACGTCCCGTTACATACCGCTTAGATACGTCCCGTTACATACTGCTTAGATACGTACTGTTACATACTGCTTAGACACGTACCGTTACATACTGCTTAGACACGTACCGCCAAATACGGCGTAGACACGTACCGTTACATACTGCTTAGACAAATACCGTTACATACTGCTTAGACACGTACCGTTACATACTGCTTAGAAACGTCCCGTTACATACTGCTTAAACACGTCCCATTACATACTGCTTAGACATATACCGTTACATACTACTTAGACAAATTCCGTTACATACTGCTTAGACAAATACCGTTACATACTGCTTAGACACGTACCGTTACATACTGCTTAGACACGTCCCGTTACATACTACATAGACAAATACCGTTACATACTGCTTAGACACGTCCCGTTACTGCTTAGACAAATACCGTTACATACTGCTTAGACAAATACCGTTACATACTGCTTAGACACGTCCCGTTACATACTGCTTAGATACGTACCGTTACTGCTTAGACAAATACCGTTACATACTGCTTAGACACGTCCCGTTACTGCTTAGACAAATACCGTTGCATACTGCTAAGACACGTACCGTTACATACTGCCTAGACACGTCCCGTTACATACTGCTTAGACAAATACCGTTACATACTGCATAGACACGTCCCGTTACTGCTTAGGCAAATACCATTAGATACTGCTTAGACAAATACCGTTACATACTGTTTAGACACGTCCCGTTACATACTGCTTAGACACGTACCGTTACTGCTTAGACAAATACCGTTACATACTGCTTAGACACATACCGTTACATACTGCTTAGACAAATACCGTTACATACTGCTTAGACACATACCGTTACATACTGCTTAGAAAAATACCGTTACACACTGCTTAGACAAATACCGTTACATACTGCTTAAACACGTACCGTTACTGCTTAGACACGTACCGTTACATACTGCTTAGACACGTCCCGTTACATACTGCTTAGACACGTACCGTTACATACTGTTTAGACACGTACCGTTACTGCTTAGACAAATACCGTTACATACTGTTTAGACACGTCCCGTTACATACTGCTTAGACACGTACCGTTACTGCTTAGACAAATACCGTTACATACTGCTTAGACACATACCGTTACATACTGCTTAGAAAAATACCGTTACACACTGCTTAGACAAATACCGTTACATACTGCTTAAACACGTACCGTTACATACTGTTTAGACACGTCCAGTTACATACTGCTTAGACACGTACCGTTACTGCTTAGACAAATACCGTTACATACTGCTTAGACACATACCGTTACATACTGCTTAGAAAAATACCGTTACACACTGCTTAGACAAATACCGTTACATACCGCTTAGACACGTCCCGTTACATACTGCTTAGACAAATAGTGTTACATACTACATAGACACGTCCCGTTACATACTACATAGACACGTCCCGTTACATACTGCTTAGACACGTCCCGTTACATACTGCTTAGACAAATAGCGTTACATACTACATAGACACGTCCCGTTACATACTGCTTAGAAACGTCCCGTTACATACTGCTTAGACAAATAGCGTTACATACTACATAGACATGTCCCGTTACATACTGCTTAGACACGTCCCGTTACATACTGCTTAGACAAATACCGTTGCATACTGCTTAGACACGTACCGTTACATACTGCCTAGACACGTCCCGTTACATACTACATAGACACGTCCCGTTACATACTGCTTAGACACGTCCCGTTACATACTACTTAGACACGTCCCGTTACATACTGCTTAGACACGTCCCGTTACATACTGCTTAGACAAATACCGTTACATACTGCTTACACACGTACAGTTACATACTGCTTAGACACGTACCGTTACATACTGCTTAGAAACGTCCCGTTACATACTGCTTAGATACGTACCGTTATATATTGCTTAGACACATACCGTTACATACTGATTAGAAACGTCCCGTTACATACTGCTTAGATACGTACCGTTATATATTGCTTAGACACATACCGTTACATACTGCTTAGACACGTCCCGTTACATACTGCTTAGACACATCCCGTTACATACTGCTTAGACACGTCCCGTTACATACTGCTTACACACGTACCGTTTCATACTACATAGACAAATACCGTTACATACTGCTTAGACACGTGCCGTTACATACAGCTTAGACACATACCGTTACATACTGCTCAGACACGTCCCGTTACATACTGCTTAGACACGTCCCGTTACATACTGCTTAGATACGTACCGTTACATAATGCTTAGACACGTCCCGTTACATACTGCTTAGATACGTACCGTTACATAATGCATAGACACGTCCCGTTACATACCGCTTAGATACGTCCCGTTACATACTGCTTAGATACGTACTGTTACATACTGCTTAGACACGTACCGTTACATACTGCTTAGACACGTACCGCCAAATACGGCGTAGACACGTACCGTTACATACTGCTTAGACAAATACTGTTACATACTGCTTAGACACGTACCGTTACATACTGCTTAGAAACGTCCCGTTACATACTGCTTAAACACGTCCCATTACATACTGCTTAGACATATACCGTTACATACTGCTTAGACACGTACCGTTACATACTGCTTAGAAACGTCCCGTTACATACTGCTTAGACACGTACCGTTACATACTGCTTAGACACGTCCCGTTACATACTACATAGACAAATACCGTTACATACTGCTTAGACACGTCCCGTTACTGCTTAGACAAATACCGTTACATACTGCTTAGACAAATACCGTTACATACTGCTTAGACACGTCCCGTTACATACTGCTTAGACACGTACCGTTACTGCTTAGACAAATACCGTTACATACTGCTTAGACACGTCCCGTTACTGCTTAGACAAATACCGTTGCATACTGCTAAGACACGTACCGTTACATACTGCCTAGACACGTCCCGTTACATACTGCTTAGACAAATACCGTTACATACTGCTTAGACACGTCCCGTTACTGCTTAGGCAAATACCATTAGATACTGCTTAGACAAATACCGTTACATACTGTTTAGACACGTCCCGTTACATACTGCTTAGACACGTACCGTTACTGCTTAGACAAATACCGTTACATACTGCTTAGACACATACCGTTACATAATGCTTAGACAAATACCGTTACATACTGCTTAGACACATACTGTTACATACTGCTTAGAAAAATACCGTTACACACTGCTTAGACAAATACCGTTACATACTGCTTAAACACGTACCGTTACTGCTTAGACACGTACCGTTACATACTGCTTAGACACGTCCCGTTACATACTGCTTAGACACGTACCGTTACATACTGTTTAGACACGTACCGTTACTGCTTAGACAAATACCGTTACATACTGTTTAGACACGTCCCGTTACATACTGCTTAGACACGTACCGTTACTGCTTAGACAAATACCGTTACATACTGCTTAGACACATACCGTTACATACTGCTTAGACAAATACCGTTACATACTGCTTAGACACATACCGTTACATACTGCTTAGACACGTACCGTTACATACTGTTTAGACACGTACCGTTACATACTGCTTAGACACGTACCGTTACTGCTTAGACAAGTACCGTTACATACTGCTTAGACACATACCGTTACATACTGCTTAGAAAAATACCGTTACACACTGCTTAGACAAATACCGTTACATACTGCTTAGACACGTCCCGTTACATACTGCTTAGACAAATAGCGTTACATACTACATAGACACGTCCCGTTACATACTACATAGACACGTCCCGTTACATACTGCTTAGACACGTCCCGTTACATACTGCTTAGACAAATAGCGTTACATACTACATAGACACGTCCCGTTACATACTGCTTAGACACGTCCCGTTACATACTGCTTAGACAAATAGCGTTACATACTACATAGACACGTCCCGTTACATACTGCTTAGACACGTCCCGTTACATACTGCTTAGACACGTCCCGTTACATACTGCTTAGACAAATACCGTTACATACTGCCTAGACACGTCCCGTTACATACTACATAGACACGTCCCGTTACATACTGCTTAGACAAATACCGTTACATACTGCTTACACACGTACAGTTACATACTGCTTAGACACGTACCGTTACATACTGCTTAGAAACGTCCCGTTACATACTGCTTAGATACGTACCGTTATATACTGCTTAGACACATACCGTTACATACTGATTAGAAACGTCCCGTTACATACTGCTTAGACACGTACCGTTATATATTGCTTAGACACATACCGTTACATACTGCTTAGACACGTCCCGTTACATACTGCTTAGACACATTCCGTTACATACTGCTTAGACACGTCCCGTTACATACTGCTTACACACGTACCGTTACATACTGCTTACACACGTACCGTTTCATACTACATAGACAAATACCGTTACATACTGCTTAGACACGTGCCGTTACATACAGCTTAGACACATACCGTTACATACTGCTCAGACACGTCCCGTTACATACTGCTTAGACACGTCCCGTTACATACTGCTTAGATACGTACCGTTACATAATGCATAGACACGTCCCGTTACATACCGCTTAGATACGTCCCGTTACATACTGCTTAGATACGTACTGTTACATACTGCTTAGACACGTACCGTTACATACTGCTTAGACACGTACCGCCAAATACGGCGTAGACACGTACCGTTACATACTGCTTAGACAAATACTGTTACATACTGCTTAGACACGTACCGTTACATACTGCTTAGAAACGTCCCGTTACATACTGCTTAAACACGTCCCATTACATACTGCTTAGACATATACCGTTACATACTGCTTACACAAATTCCGTTACATACTGCTTAGACAAATACCGTTACATACTGCTTAGACACGTACCGTTACATACTGCTTAGACACGTCCCGTTACATACTACATAGACAAATACCGTTACATACTGCTTAGACACGTCCCGTTACTGCTTAGACAAATACCGTTACATACTGCTTAGACAAATACCGTTACATACTGCTTAGACACGTCCCGTTACATACTGCTTAGACACGTACCGTTACTGCTTAGACAAATACCGTTACATACTGCTTAGACACGTCCCGTTACTGCTTAGACAAATACCGTTGCATACTGATAAGACACGTACCGTTACATACTGCCTAGACACGTCCCGTTACATACTGCTTAGACAAATACCGTTACATACTGCTTAGACACGTCCCGTTACTGCTTAGGCAAATACCATTAGATACTGCTTAGACATATACCGTTACATACTGTTTAGACACGTCCCGTTACATACTGCTTAGACACGTACCGTTACTGCTTAGACAAATACCGTTACATACTGCTTAGACACGTCCCGTTACATACTGCTTAGACAAATACCGTTGCATACTGCTTAGACACGTACCGTTACATACTGCTTAGACACGTACCGTTACATACACTTAGACAAGTACCGTTACATACTACATAGACACGTCCCGTTACATACTGCTTAGACACGTCCCGTTACATACTGCTTAGACACGTCCCGTTACATACTGCTTAGACACGTCCCGTTACATACTGCTTAGACAAATACCGTTACATACTGCTTACACACGTACCGTTACATACTGCTTAGACACGTACCGTTACATACTGCTTAGACACGTCCCGTTACATACTGCTTACACACGTACCGTTACATACTGCTTAGACACGTACCGTTACATACTGCTTAGACACGTCCCGTTACATACTGCTTAGACAATACCGTTACATACTGCTTACACACGTACCGTTACATACTGCTTAGACACGTACCGTTACATACTGCTTAGACACGTCCCGTTACATACTGCTTACACAAATACCGTTACATACTGCTTACACAAATACCGTTACATACTGTTTAGACACGTCCCGTTACATACTGCTTAGACACGTCCCGTTACATACTGCTTAGACACGTACCGTTACATACTGCTTAGACACCTCCCGTTACATACTGCTTACACACGTACCGTTACATACTACATAGACACATACCGTTACATACTGCTTAGACACGTCCCGTTACATACTGCTTAGACACGTACCGTTACATACTGCTTAGACACGTCCCGTTACATACTGCTTACACACGTACCGTTACATACTACATAGACACGTCCCGTTACATACTGCTTAGACACGTCCCGTTACATACTGCTTAGACAGGTCCCTTTACATACTACATAGACACATACCGTTACATACTGCTTAGACACATACCGTTACATACTGCTTAGACACATACCGTTACATACTGCTTAGACACATAGCGTTACATACTGCTTAGACACGTCCCGTTACATACTACATAGACACATACCGTTACATACTGCTTAGACACATACCGTTACATACTGCTTAGACACATACCGTTACATACTGCTTAGACACATCCCGTTACATACTGCTTAGACATGTCCCGTTACTGCTTAGACACGTCCCGTTACATACTGCTTAGACACGTCCCGTTACATACTGCTTAGATACGTACCGTTACATACTGCTTAGATACGTACCGTTACATACTGCTTAGACACGTACCGTTACATACTGCTTAGACACGTACCGCCAAATACGGCTTAGACACGCACCGTTACATACTGCTTAGACAAATACCGTTACATACTGCTTAGACACGTCCCGTTACTGCTTAGACAAATACTGTTACATACTGCTTAGACAAATACCGTTACATACTGCTTAGACACGTCCCGCTACATACTGCTTAGACACGTACCGTTACTGCTTAGACAAATACCGTTACATACTGATTAGACACATACCGTTACATACTGCTTAGAAAAATACCGTTACATACTGCTTAGACACGTACCGTTACATACTGCTTAGACAAATACCGTTACATACTGCTTACACAAATACCGTTACATACTGTTTAGACAAATATCGTTACATACTGCTTAGACAAATACCGTTACATACTGCTTAGAAAAATACCGTTACATACTGCTTAGACATGTACCGTTACATACTGCTTTGACATATACCGTTACATACTGCTTAGACACCTACCGTTACACACTGCTTAGACACGTCCCGTTACATACTGCTTAGACACCTCCCTTTACTGCTTAGACAAATACCGTTACATACTGCTTAGACACATACCGTTACATACTGCTTAGAAAAATACCGTTACACACTGCTTAGACAAATACCGTTACATACTGCTTAAACACGTACCGTTACTGCTTAGACACGTACCGTTACATACTGCTTAGACACGCCCCGTTACTGCTTAGATAAGTACCGTTACATACTGCTTTGACACGCCCCGTTACTGCTTAGATACGTACCGTTACTGCTTAGAAAAATACCGTTACATACTGCTTAGACAAATACCGTTGCATACTACTTAGACACGCCCCGTTACTGCTTAGACACGTCCCGTTACATACTGCTTAGACATGTATCGTTACATACTACATAGACACATACCGTTACATACTGCTTAGACACGTACCGTTACATACTGCTTAGATGCGTACCGTTACATACTGCTTAGACACGTCCCGTTACTGCTTAGACAAATATCGTTACATACTGCTTAGAAAAATACCGTTACACACTGCTTAGATACAGTTACATACTGCTTAGACACGTCCCGTTACTGCTTTGACAAATACCGTTACATACTGCTTAGACAAATATCGTTGCATACTGCTTAGACAAATACCGTTACATACTGCTTAGACACATACCGTTACATACTGCTTAGAAACATACCGTTACATACTGCTTAGACACGTCCCGTTACTGCTTAGACCAATACCGTTACATACTGCTTAGACAGATACCGTTACGTACTGCTTAGACAAATACCGTTACATACTACTTAGACAAATACCGTTACATAATGCTTAGACACGTCCCGTTACATACTGCATAGACAAATACCGTTACATACTGCTTAGACAAATACCGTTACATACTGCTTAGACACGTCCCGTTACATACTGCTTAGACACGTCCCGTTACTGCTTAGACAAATACCGTTACATACTACATAGACAAATACCGTTACATACTGCTGAGACAAATACCGTTACATACTGCTTAGACAAATACCGTTTCATACTGCTTAGACACGTCCCGTTACATACTGCTTAGACACGTCCCGTTACATACTGCTTAGACACGTCCCGTTACATACTGCTTAGACACGTCCCGTTACATACTGCTTAGACACGTCCCGTTACATACTGCTTAGACACGTACCGTTGCATACTGCTTAGACACGTCCCGTTACTGCTTAGACAAATACCGTTACATACTGCTTAGACAAATACCGTTGCATACTGCTTAGACACTTCCTCGTTACTGCTTAGACAAATACCGTTACATACTGCTTAGACAAATACCGTTACATACTGCTTAGACAAATAACGTTACATACTGCTTAGACACATCCCGTTACATACTGCTTAGACACGTCCCGTTACATACTGCTTAGACAAATACCGTTGCATACTGCTTAGACACGTCCCGTTACATACTGCTTAGACACGTCCCGTTACTGCTTAGACAAATACCGTTACATACTGCTTAGACAAATACCGTTACTGACTGCTTAGACACGTCCCGTTACTGCTTAGACAAATACCGTTACATACTGCATAGACAAATACCGTTACATACTGCTTAGACAAATACCGTTACATACTGCTTAGACACGTCCCGTTACTGCTTAGACAAATACCGTTACATACTACATAGAGAAATACCGTTACATACTGCTTAGACACGTGCAGTTACATACTGCTTAGACACGTCCCGTTACTGCCTAGTCAAATACCGTTACATACTACATAGACAAATACCGTTACATACTGCTTACACAAATACCGTTACATACTGCTTACACAAATACCGCTACATACTGCTTAGACAAATACCGTTGCATACTGCATAGACAAATACCGTTGCATACTGCTTAGACAAATACCGTTACATACTGCTTAGACACGTCCCGTTACTGCTTAGACAAATACCGTTACATACTACATAGACAAATACCGTTACCTACTGCTTACACAAATACCATTACATACTGCTTACACAAATACCGTTACATACTGCTTAGACAAATACCGTTACATACTGCTTAGACAAATACCGTTACATACTGCCTAGACAAATACCGTTACATACTGCTTAGACACGTCGCGTTACATACTGCTTAGACACGTCCCGTTACTGCTTAGACAAATACCGTTACATACTGCTTAGACACATCCAGTTACATACTGCTTACACACGTCCCGTTACAGCTTAGACAAATACCGTTACATACTGCTTACACAAATACCGTTACATACTGCTTAGACAAATACCGTTACATACTGCTTAGACACGTCCAGTTACATACTGCTTACACACGTCCCGTTACAGCTTACACAAATACCGTTACATACTGCTTAGACACGTCCAGTTACATACAGCTTAGACAAATACCGTTACATACTGCTTACACAAATACCGTTACATACAGCTTAGACAAATACCGTTACATACTGCTTACACAAATACCGTTACATACTGCTTACACAAATACTGTTACATACTGCTTACACAAATACCGTTACATACAGCTTAGACAAATACCGTTACATACTGCTTACACAAATACCGTTACATACTGCTTACACAAATACCGTTACATACTGCTTAGACACGTCCCGTTACATACTACATAGACACATACCGTTACATACTGCTTAGACACATACCGTTACATACTGCTTAGACACATACCGTTACATACTGCTTAGACACATCCCGTTACATACTGCTTAGACATGTCCCGTTACTGCTTAGACACGTCCCGTTACATACTGCTTAGACACGTCCCGTTACATACTGCTTAGACACGTACCGTTACATACTGCTTAGACACGTACCGCCAAATACGGCTTAGACACGCACCGTTACATACTGCTTAGACAAATACCGTTACATACTGCTTAGACACGTCCCGTTACTGCTTAGACAAATACTGTTACATACTGCTTAGACAAATACCGTTACATACTGCTTAGACACGTCCCGTTACATACTGCTTAGACACGTACCGTTACTGCTTAGACAAATACCGTTACATACTGATTAGACACATACCGTTACATACTGCTTAGAAAAATACCGTTACATACTGCTTAGACACGTACCGTTACATACTGCTTAGTCAAATACCGTTACATACTGCTTACACAAATACCGTTACATACTGTTTAGACAAATATCGTTACATACTGCTTAGACAAATACCGTTACATACTGCTTAGAAAAATACCGTTACATACTGCTTAGACATGTACCGTTACATACTGCTTTGACATATACCGTTACATACTGCTTAGACACCTACCGTTACACACTGCTTAGACACGTCCCGTTACATACTGCTTAGACACCTCCCTTTACTGCTTAGACAAATACCGTTACATACTGCTTAGACACATACCGTTACATACTGCTTAGAAAAATACCGTTACACACTGCTTAGACAAATACCGTTACATACTGCTTAAACACGTACCGTTACTGCTTAGACACGTACCGTTACATACTGCTTAGACACGCCCCGTTACTGCTTAGATAAGTACCGTTACATACTGCTTTGACACGCCCCGTTACTGCTTAGATACGTACCGTTACTGCTTAGACAAATACCGTTACATACTGCTTAGACAAATACCGTTGCATACTACTTAGACACGCCCCGTTACTGCTTAGACACGTCCCGTTACATACTGCTTAGACATGTATCGTTACATACTACATAGACACATACCGTTGCATACTGCTTAGACACGTACCGTTACATACTGCTTAGATGCGTACCGTTACATACTGCTTAGACACGTCCCGTTACTGCTTAGACAAATATCGTTACATACTGCTTAGAAAAATACCGTTACACACTGCTTAGATACAGTTACATACTGCTTAGACACGTCCCGTTACTGCTTTGACAAATACCGTTACATACTGCTTAGACAAATATCGTTGCATACTGCTTAGACAAATACCGTTACATACTGCTTAGACACATACCGTTACATACTGCTTAGAAACATACCGTTACATACTGCTTAGACACGTCCCGTTACTGCTTAGACCAATACCGTTACATACTGCTTAGACAGATACCGTTACGTACTGCTTAGACAAATACCGTTACATACTACTTAGACAAATACCGTTACATAATGCTTAGACACGTCCCGTTACATACTGCATAGACAAATACCGTTACATACTGCTTAGACAAATACCGTTACATACTGCTTAGACACGTCCCGTTACATACTGCTTAGACACGTCCCGTTACTGCTTAGACAAATACCGTTACATACTACATAGACAAATACCGTTACATACTGCTGAGACAAATACCGTTACATACTGCTTAGACAAATACCGTTTCATACTGCTTAGACACGTCCCGTTACATACTGCTTAGACACGTCCCGTTACATACTGCTTAGACACGTCCCGTTACATACTGCTTAGACACGTCCCGTTACATACTGCTTAGACACGTCCCGTTACATACTGCTTAGACACGTACCGTTGCATACTGCTTAGACACGTCCCGTTACTGCTTAGACAAATACCGTTACATACTGCTTAGACAAATACCGTTGCATACTGCTTAGACACTTCCTCGTTACTGCTTAGACAAATACCGTTACATACTGCTTAGACAAATACCGTTACATACTGCTTAGACAAATAACGTTACATACTGCTTAGACACATCCCGTTACATACTGCTTAGACACGTCCCGTTACATACTGCTTAGACAAATACCGTTGCATACTGCTTAGACACGTCCCGTTACATACTGCTTAGACACGTCCCGTTACTGCTTAGACAAATACCGTTACATACTGCTTAGACAAATACCGTTACTGACTGCTTAGACACGTCCCGTTACTGCTTAGACAAATACCGTTACATACTGCATAGACAAATACCGTTACATACTGCTTAGACAAATACCGTTACATACTGCTTAGACACGTCCCGTTACTGCTTAGACAAATACCGTTACATACTACATAGAGAAATACCGTTACATACTGCTTAGACAAATACCGTTACATATGCTTAGACACGTGCAGTTACATACTGCTTAGACACGTCCCGTTACTGCCTAGACAAATACCGTTACATACTACATAGACAAATACCGTTACATACTGCTTACACAAATACCGTTACATACTGCTTACACAAATACCGCTACATACTGCTTAGACAAATACCGTTGCATACTGCATAGACAAATACCGTTGCATACTGCTTAGACAAATACCGTTACATACTGCTTAGACACGTCCCGTTACTGCTTAGACAAATACCGTTACATACTACATAGACAAATACCGTTACCTACTGCTTACACAAATACCATTACATACTGCTTACACAAATACCGTTACATACTGCTTAGACAAATACCGTTACATACTGCTTAGACAAATACCGTTACATACTGCCTAGACAAATACCGTTACATACTGCTTAGACACGTCGCGTTACATACTGCTTAGACACGTCCCGTTACTGCTTAGACAAATACCGTTACATACTGCTTAGACACATCCAGTTACATACTGCTTACACACGTCCCGTTACAGCTTAGACAAATACCGTTACATACTGCTTACACAAATACCGTTACATACTGCTTAGACAAATACCGTTACATACTGCTTAGACACGTCCAGTTACATACTGCTTACACACGTCCCGTTACAGCTTACACAAATACCGTTACATACTGCTTAGACACGTCCAGTTACATACAGCTTAGACAAATACCGTTACATACTGCTTACACAAATACCGTTACATACAGCTTAGACAAATACCGTTACATACTGCTTACACAAATACCGTTACATACTGCTTACACAAATACTGTTACATACTGCTTACACAAATACCGTTACATACAGCTTAGACAAATACCGTTACATACTGCTTACACAAATACCGTTACATACTGCTTACACAAATACCGTTACATACTGCTTAGACAAATACCGTTACATACTGCTTAGACACGTCCCGTTACATACTGCTTACACATGTACCGTTACATACTGCTTACACACGTACCATTACATACTGCTTACACAAATACTGTTACATACTGCTTAGACACGTCCCGTTACATACTGCTTAGACAAATACCGTTACATACTGCTTAAACAAATACCGTTACATACTGTTTAGACACGTCCCGTTACATACTGCTTAGACAAATACCGTTACATACTGCTTACACAAATACCGTTACATACTGCTTAGACACATCCAGTTACATACTGCTTAGACACGTCCGTTACTGCTTAGACAAATACCGTTACATACTGCTTACACAAATACCGTTACATACAGCTTAGACAAATACCGTTACATACTGCTTACACAAATACCGTTACATACTGCTTACACAAATACCGTTACATACTGCTTACACAAATACCGTTACATACTGCTTACACAAATACCGTTACATACTGCTTACACAAATACCGTTACATACTGCTTAGACAAATACCGTTACATACTGCTTACACAAATACCGTTACATACTGCTTAGACAAATACCGTTACATACTGCTTACACAAATACCGTTACATACTGCTTAGACAAATACCGTTACATACTGCTTACACAAATACCGTTACATACTGCTTACACAAATACCGTTACATACTGTTTAGACACGTCCCGTTACATACTGCTTAGACACGTCCCGTTACTGCTTAGACAAATACCGTTACATACTGCTTAGACAAATACCGTTACTGACTGCTTAGACACGTCCCGTTACTGCTTTGACAAATACCGTTACATACTGCATAGACAAATACCGTTACATACTGCTTAGACAAATACCGTTACATACTGCTTAGACACGTCCCGTTACTGCTTAGACAAATACCGTTACATACTACATAGAGAAATACCGTTACATACTGCTTAGACAAATACCGTTACATACTGCTTAGACACGTGCAGTTACATACTGCTTAGACACGTCCCGTTACTGCCTAGACAAATACCGTTACATACTACATAGAGAAATACCGTTACATACTGCTTACACAAATACCGTTACATACTGCTTAGACACGTCCCGTTACATACTGCTTAGACACGTCCCGTTACATACTGCTTAGACACGTCCCGTTACATACTGCTTAGACACGTCCCGTTACATACTGCTTAGACACGTACCGTTGCATACTGCTTAGACACGTCCCGTTACTGCTTAGACAAATACCGTTACATACTGCTTAGACAAATACCGTTGCATACTGCTTAGACACTTCCTCGTTACTGCTTAGACAAATACCGTTACATACTGCTTAGACCAATACCGTTACATACTGCTTAGACAAATAACGTTACATACTGCTTAGACACATCCCGTTACAAACTGCTTAGACACGTCCCGTTACATACTGCTTAGACAAATACCGTTACATACTGCTTAGACACGTCCCGTTACATACTGCTTAGACACGTTCCGTTACTGCTTAGACAAATACCGTTACATACTGCTTAGACAAATACCGTTACTGACTGCTTAGACACGTCCGTTACTGCTTAGACAAATACCGTTACATACTGCATAGACAAATACCGTTACATACTGCTTAGACAAATACCGTTACATACTGCTTAGACACGTCCCGTTACTGCTTAGACAAATACCGTTACATACTACATAGAGAAATACCGTTACATACTGCTTAGACAAATACCGTTACATACTGCTTAGACACGTGCAGTTACATACTGCTTAGACACGTCCGTTACTGCCTAGACAAATACCGTTACATACTACATAGACAAATACCGTTACATACTGCTTACACAAATACCGTTACATACTGCTTACACAAATACCGCTACATACTGCTTAGACAAATACCGTTGCATACTGCATAGACAAATACCGTTGCATACTGCTTAGACAAATACCGTTACATACTGCTTAGACAAATACCGTTACTACTGCTTACACAAATACCGTTACATACTGCTTAGACAAATACCGTTACATACTGCTTACACAAATACCGTTACATACTGCTTACACAAATACCGTTACATACTGTTTAGACACGTCCCGTTACATACTGCTTAGACACGTCCCGTTACTGCTTAGACAAATACCGTTACATACTGCTTAGACAAATACCGTTACTGACTGCTTAGACACGTCCCGTTACTGCTTTGACAAATACCGTTACATACTGCATAGACAAATACCGTTACATACTGCTTAGACAAATACCGTTACATACTGCTTAGACACGTCCCGTTACTGCTTAGACAAATACCGTTACATACTACATAGAGAAATACCGTTACATACTGCTTAGACAAATACCGTTACATACTGCTTAGACACGTGCAGTTACATACTGCTTAGACACGTCCCGTTACTGCCTAGACAAATACCGTTACATACTACATAGACAAATACCGTTACATACTGCTTACACAAATACCGTTACATACTGCTTAGACACGTCCCGTTACATACTGCTTAGACACGTCCCGTTACATACTGCTTAGACACGTCCCGTTACATACTGCTTAGACACGTCCCGTTACATACTGCTTAGACACGTACCGTTGCATACTGCTTAGACACGTCCCGTTACTGCTTAGACAAATACCGTTACATACTGCTTAGACAAATACCGTTGCATACTGCTTAGACACTTCCTCGTTACTGCTTAGACAAATACCGTTACATACTGCTTATACCAATACCGTTACATACTGCTTAGACAAATAACGTTACATACTGCTTAGACACATCCCGTTACAAACTGCTTAGACACGTCCCGTTACATACTGCTTAGACAAATACCGTTACATACTGCTTAGACACGTCCCGTTACATACTGCTTAGACACGTTCCGTTACTGCTTAGACAAATACCGTTACATACTGCTTAGACAAATACCGTTACTGACTGCTTAGACACGTCCGTTACTGCTTAGACAAATACCGTTACATACTGCATAGACAAATACCGTTACATACTGCTTAGACAAATACCGTTACATACTGCTTAGACACGTCCCGTTACTGCTTAGACAAATACCGTTACATACTACATAGAGAAATACCGTTACATACTGCTTAGACAAATACCGTTACATACTGCTTAGACACGTGCAGTTACATACTTCTTAGACACGTGCCGTTACTGCCTAGACAAATACCGTTACATACTACATAGACAAATACCGTTACATACTGCTTACACAAATACCGTTACATACTGCTTACACAAATACCGCTACATACTGCTTAGACAAATACCGTTGCATACTGCATAGACAAATACCGTTGCATACTGCTTAGACAAATACCGTTACATACTGCTTAGACACGTCCCGTTACTGCTTAGACAAATACCGTTACATACTACATAGACAAATACCGTTACCTACTGCTTACACAAATACCGTTACATACTGCTTACACAAATACCGTTACATACTGCTTAGACAAATACCGTTACATACTGCTTAGTCAAATACCGTTACATACTGCTTAGACAAATACCGTTACATACTGCTTAGACACGTCCCGTTACATACTGCTTAGACACGTCCCGTTACTGCTTAGACAAATACCGTTACATACTGCTTAGACACGTCCAGTTACATACTGCTTACACACGTCCCGTTACAGCTTACACAAATACCGTTACATACTGCTTAGACACGTCCAATTACATACAGCTTAGACAAATACCGTTACATACTGCTTACACAAATACCGTTACATACAGCTTAGAGAAATACCGTTACATACTGCTTACACAAATACCGTTACATACAGCTTAGACAAATACCGTTACATACTGCTTACACAAATACCGTTACATACTGCTTACACAAATACCGTTACATACTGCTTAGACAAATACCGTTACATACTGCTTACACAAATACCGTTACATACTGCTTACACAAATACCGTTACATACTGCTTAGACAAATACCGTTACATACTGCTTACACAAATACCGTTACATACTGCTTAGACAAATACCGTTACATACTGCTTAGACAAATACCGTTACATACTGCTTAGACAAATACCGTTACATACTGCTTAGACAAATACCGTTACATACTGCTTAGACACGTCCCGTTACTTGCTTAGACAAATACCGTTACATACTGCTTAGACACATACCGTTACATACTGCTTAGACACGTCCCGTTACATACTGCTTAGACAAATACCGTTACATACTGCTTAGACAAATACCGTTACATACTGCTTAGACAAATACCGTTACATACTGCTTAGACAAATACCGTTACATACTGCTTAGACAAATACCGTTACATACTGCTTACACAAATACCGTTACATACTGCTTAGACAAATACCGTTACATACTGCTTAGACAAATACCGTTACATACTGCTTAGACAAATACCGTTACATACTGCTTAGACAAATACCGTTACATACTGCTTAGATACGTCCCTTTACATACTGCTTAGATACGTCCCGTTACATATGCTTAGACAAATACCGTTACATACTGCTTAGACAGTCCGTTACATACTGCTTAGACAGTACCGTTACATACTGCTTACACAAATACCGTTACATACTGCTTAGACACGTACCGTTACATACTGCTTAGACACGTCCCGTTACATACTGCTTAGACAAGTACCGTTACATACTGCTTAGACACATACCGTTACATACTGCTTAGACACATACCGTTACATACTGCTTAGACAAATACCGTTACATACTGCTTAGACAAATACCGTTACATACTGCATAGACACGTACCGTTACATACTGCTTAGACAAATACCGTTACATACTGCTTAGACAAGTACCGTTACATACTGCTTAGACAAATACCGTTACATACTGCTTAGACACGTACCGTTACATACTGCTTAGACAAGTACCGTTACATACTGCATAGACACGTACCGTTACATACTGCTTAGACAAGTACCGTTACATACTGCATAGACACGTACCGTTACATACTGCTTAGACAAGTACTGTTACATACTGCATAGACACGTACCGTTACATACTGCTTAGACAAGTACTGTTACATACTGCATAGACACGTACCGTTACATACTGCTTAGACAAGTACTGTTACATACTGCATAGACACGTACCGTTACATACTGCTTAGACAAGTACTGTTACATACTGCATAGACACGTACCGTTACATACTGCTTAGACAAATACCGTTACATACTGCTTAGACAAGTACTGTTACATACTGGAATACGTGCTATATATTACTAATTTGATTACTACAATACTACATTTATTTTAGGTACACATTTGACTGGTTTGCTGTTAATTTTGAACTAGCATTTCGTTTTCTGTCTAGGCAATTTGGCAGATTATCGAGTCAACATTTTGATAGATTGTCCGTAAGGCACTTACCTTTCATTGTTTCTAAGGTTCGTGTCGTGCTTTTCGTTACCTGCACATACTTGCTTTATTGTTCAACCTTTTGCGGTTTCGACCTGGGCAAGAATTGCTTTGTTGCAATTAACGTTCTCATAGCCTGGACATTCTTTAGTGCTACTCGCCTGAGCACAAAGTGCATAAGGCGAGTTTGCTTGTTTGTTTTTGTTTTTGTGTGTGTGTGGTCATTCTTTATCCGCACCACAGTTTTAACTATCTATTTACTTATGGCTCTTGTTATTACTTATTTTCCCACTTTTGATACAATACTTTTCTGTTCAGTTGACGATTATGATCACATGCTTAGGTGAGCGAATTCAGCTGTTCTTACAGCTCCTCTAACATATGAAAATAATGTAATGTGTATGTTTATATATAATTATGCATGTTTATGTTGATCTATTTGTAAATATGTTGTAATCTTCAAAAATTGGAGGAAAAATAAATATCTATCTATCTATACGTATTTAGAAATAATCCACATAAATATGTCCATACATTCACCTGGATGTATATTTTGATGTTTGTTTGTGTAACTTATATTACATTTTTGTAATTGTCTATAGGTCATATAGTACAATTGCTGTCCCCCCATGCATGTATACCCAATGTTTATATTTTGAACAACATATTCATGTCATGTTGTTACATAACCTGTAATCTGACGTTAAATAAAATAAAAAGTTGTTGTTGTTGTTGTCTATGTTGTATTTCAAAGTAAGCGTAATAGGACAGTGGTCCGAATATTCAGTTAAATCAAACACGTGCATACCATTTATACTGTTATCACATTCGTGACTAGTTATCACATAATCAACTAAGCTAGAAACCGGTCTATTTCTATAAGTTGCATGGAAAGTACATTTTCCTTCATCCAACCGGCCATTAACAATACAGAGATCATTTTCTTTGCAAAGTGTTAATAATTTCCCCCCCAAATTGTTCACATAATTATCTTGATTTCGGCGCACTGGTAAACTAAGTAAATGCTCACTAGGCTGTGGAAGCTCAACATAACGGTCTAAATGTTGGCCAGGTACGTAATCTAGCTGGTCGCTCGTGCGAGAATTTAGGTTACCAGATCAATATACATCACCATGGTTATTATAATAATAAATTTACTGTTATTATATGCATATTTTCTATTTTCCTTCGCCATGATCATAGTCCGGATCAACTTGCGCCTGCGTTCTTGAATCACTTTAGGGAATTGATCACTGACACGGATCTGGGGACGGATAGGTCTGGGGGCACGTGCGCCATGCGGAGTATCGCGTAAGTATGACTCCTGGGAAGTCTGGGAGGATTTTGAATGTTCCGAAGCTTTCTGTTTAGTTAGCAGTTTGTCTGGGTAATGGCTAAACTTCACAACAATGGGCATTGTTTTACCATGTTCGTATTTATTACCTAGTCGTTGCGCCCTTTCAAGCCAAATGGATGTATGTGCATCAGGAATATGTAGCGTGTTCTGGCAATAGTCAAGCACCGTAGTAGCACAGTTCTCGGATCGCCTACTCTCAGCCGTCGTGCACCCAGCGAATCCAAATAATAACAGATTATCTCTCATAGAGCGTGACTGTAGATCAGTGACCTCGTCTGATATATATTTCAATGTGTCATATTGGTTCTTCAACTCAGTAATACGACCCCGCTCAGTATAAATGGCATTATCAATGTCAGCCTGTTTGGCTTGTATATCATCACATATTTGAGAGTCTAATGACCTACTATTTTCAACGGCAGATACACGAGCTTTTGTTTCTTGCTCAGACTTCTCAAGTGATGACACGCGTGTATCCATGGATGATAGCTTATCCGATAGAGACGATAACTGTTTTTCAATATTGTCTAACTTACATAAGCGTGTATCCATAGAAGTCAGTCTATCAAGAACAAGCTGCTGGATTGATACGACGTCTGGGGTGATTGCTGGACATACGTTGGTGCAAGCACATAGTGGTGAGTCTGAGAGGGCGGCTGGGGTGGTGGTGGGGGAGTATAGTACCCATTAGCTTGTTCATGCTTGCCATATTGTTCATGTTCATGGGTTGCACATATGCTCGATATGCCATGCTGTTCACCGGAAGCACGGGAAAAGAAGCAATGCACGAGGTAGTGCGTTTCTCGGGTTGTGTACTCGTAATGTCGGGTGAAGAAAGCGAACGTTTCTTCTTCTCCTTCTTCTCCTTCTTTTTTGTAGGCATTTAAATTAATATTACACTTGCATCCAGACACCGTGAATGGTAGAAATTAGTATACTATACTATAGAGTTCGCAATAACATACATACATCCAGTCATTCTTTTCAAGCTAAACACCTTAGGCGATTATGTTTCGGTAATGGTGAGCGATATTCAACCACAGTGGCAAATTCTATTGTTCCATAGAAAAATGCTGATTTCGCAATGATCCATTGTTTTAAAATATTCTTTTACCAGGATATTATTCTGGCGATAAATCCACACAAGCACATATAAAAATCCATGACATCCGATCTAGACGTATACCAAATTTTGTATGTTTCCACAAGTGGCGTCCGTGGTGCAGTGGTAGAGCGTCGGATTTGGAATCGAACGGTCCCGGGTTCTATACTCGGTCAGGCCACGTTGTGTGTCATTGAGCAAGGCACCTCACACACATTGTTTAGTACTGGTTAATCGCTTAGGTCGGCTAAGCCTGCTCAGGAAAACATGTCTAAGTCGCCGCTAGGGGTTTGACATTAAAGGAACATTTGGCAGAAAGTACGTCTCTACTCCATAGTATCAAACATTAATAACTACACAACTCTTTGAACATTCGCTTGTCATTTTTGCCCATATTTGAAGCAGTGAGTTGAAAACGTCGTAACACCTTCAGTTAGTTTGTAACGTAGCATATGTAGTACAGTGTAGTATAGTTATAGCTATTTCCCTTGGACCAATAGTTAAAATAAGTGACACGTACATTTGACCTGACACATGACAATATTTAAGCACGTGCTCTTTACTAACCAATCACTGCATGCATATGAGACATCCGCCATTTTCACAAAACATAAACAAGACGCCATCAATTATGTGCTACAAATAATGCATAGTATGTATATTATATATATATACCTTCAGGTAACTATTGCTACTTCTTTCTACTACCACCCACCCGATAACATATTATGCATGTACATTAACTGATAATCTGTTAGTTGTTTAGACATATCGATCAGATGTAAATACTTGATTTTCATTGTCTAACTTAAACTACACCATCGTATATTGTATTTCTTAAATTCGTCAATGCAATTGTCGTCATTACATGTATATATGCCTGATGATATGCTACGTATGTGATTGTTACTTATGTGATGTATATAAGTATGAAACTGTATATTTGTATATATTGGTTGCAGAGAGAGAAACGGCTGAACAGGCTGAAACGGCTGGGAAAGCTTGGAGGATTGTGAGAATAAAACGCAGTAGACATTTATCAAAGGGTTTCCTCTTTCTTTGTCAATCTCGACCCCCACATCCTTAGTGCTCGCCGGCAGTCTGCGACACATATTTTCAAAATACAAAGGTTACGCTTTCGATATGTATTTAATGTAAGACAACTAGTGTTTCTGTTCATGTAATTGGTGCATATTAGCGTAAGAGTTGTGGTTATTTGATCATATTGAAATTATTCATTAAAATATGCTTCGATATACATGCATGCCTCTTTTAAAATGTTAGGATAGATACTGTGCTTATATAATATGCTTATTTCGACTGTTGATACCTAACAAACAGTCTATTTTAAGTTTTTAACCCATTACCGTCGACGGAAATTGGAACGGTGTATTGCAGGACCAGGGACCAACCTAGCGAGTCCATCGGTCAGGAGTCGTCCATTTTTTCATCTCTACTATTCCCTTCAACTCCAGTGGCTGCAATTTGCAGTCAGCTTCGACCATCATACACACTATTGTTGGGCGCTATGTGGCTGCAAGTTGCAGTCAGCTTCGACCATCATACACACTATTGTTGGGCGCTATGTGGCTGCAAGTTGCAGTCAGCTTCGACCATCGTACACACTATTGTTGGGCGCTATGTGACAAGGTGTAGGATATGTATATTCTAAAAGCCCGAGTTCCTAAAGATTAAATGTTGATTTATAAGTGGCAAACATTGTGGGTGGTTTAAAACAGTAGACATCCCCAGGAGCCCGACTGTACAGGTGGTGTTATCACTATACAGCCCCATGTCAAACTACAGGATTCCGATCACAGGAAGTGTTACCTGTGAAGT
>CM026390.1:31613296-31659871 GCA_014843695.1 Archivesica marissinica | reverse complement strand
TATAGTGCATACATACAGAGTAAGGAATATACCATATGTATATAGTGCATACAGAGTAAGGAATAGACCATATGTATATAGCGCATACATACATAGTAAGGAATAGACCATATGTATATAGCGAATACATACAGAGTAAGGAATAGACCATATGTATATAGTGCATACATACAGAGTAAGGAATAGACCATATGTATATAGCGCATACATAGTAAGGAATAGACCATATGTATATAGTGCATACATACAGAGTAAGGAATAGACCATATGTATATAGTGCATACATACAGAGTAAGGAATAGACCATATGTATAAAGTGCATACATACAGAGTAAGGAATAGACCATATGTATAAAGTGCATACATACATAGTAAAGAATAGACCATATGTATATAGTGCATACATACAGAGTAAGGAATAGACCATATGTATATAGCGCATACATAGTAAGGAATATACCATATGTATATAGCGCCTACACAGTAAGGAATATACCATATGTATATAGCGCATACATAGTAAGGAATATACCATATGTATATAGCGCCTACACAGTAAGGAATATACCATATGTATATAGCGCATACATACAGAGTAAGGAATATACCATATGTATATAGCGCATACATAGTAAGGAATAGACCATATGTATATAGCGCTTACATACAGAATAAGGAATAGACCATATGTATATAGCGCATACAGAGTAAGGAATATACCATATGTATATAGTGCATACAGAGTAAGGAATAGACCATATGTATATAGTGCATACAGAGTAAGGAATATACCATATGTATATAGTGCATACATAGTAAGGAATAGACCATATGTATATAGTGCATACAGAGTAAGGAATATACCATATGTATATAGTGCATACATACAGAGTAAGGAATATACCATATGTATATAGCGCATACAGAGTAAGGAATATACCATATGTATATAGTGCATACAGAGTAAGGAATATACCATATGTATATAGTGCATACATACAGAGTAAGGAATATACCATATGTATATAGTGCATACAGAGTAAGGAATATACCATATGTATATAGTGCATACATACAGAGTAAGGAATATACCATATGTATATAGTGCATACATACAGAGTAAGGAATATACCATATGTATATAGCGCAAACAGAGTAAGGAATATACCATATGTATATAGCTCATACATACAGAGTAAGGAATATACCATATGTATATAGTGCATACAGAGTAAGGAATAGACCATATGTATATAGTGCATACAGAGTAAGGAATATACCATATGTATATAGCGCATACAGAGTAAGGAATATACCATATGTATAAAGCGCATACAGAGTAAGGAATAGACCATATGTATATAGTGCATACATAGTAAGGAATAGACCATATGTATATAGTGCATACAGAGTAAGGAATATACCATATGTATATAGTGCATACATACAGAGTAAGGAATATACCATATGTATATAGCGCATACAGAGTAAGGAATATACCATATGTATATAGTGCATACAGAGTAAGGAATATACCATATGTATATAGTGCATACATACAGAGTAAGGAATATACCATATGTATATAGTGCATACAGAGTAAGGAATATACCATATGTATATAGTGCATACATACAGAGTAAGGAATATACCATATGTATATAGTGCATACATACAGAGTAAGGAATAGACCATATGTATATAGCGCATACAGAGTAAGGAATAGACCATATGTATATAGTGCATACATACAGAGTAAGGAATAGACCATATGTATATAGCGCATACATACAGAGTAAGGAATAGACCATATGTATATAGCGCATACAGAGTAAGGAATAGACCATATGTATATAGCGCATACAGAGTAAGGAATAGACCATATGTATATAGCGTATACAGACTAAGGAATATACAATATGTATATAGCGCATACATACACAGTAAGGAATAGACCATATGTATATAGTGCATACATACACAGTAAGGAATATACCATATGTATATAGTACATACAGAGTAAGGAATAGACCATATGTATATAGTGCATACATACAGAGTAAGGAATATACCATATGTATATAGCGCAACATACAAGTAAGGAATAGACCATATGTATATAGCACATACAGAGTAAGGAATAGACCATATGTATATAGTGCAACATACAGAGTAAGGAATATACCATATGTATATAGCGCATACAGAGTAAGGAATAGACCATATGTATATAGTGCATACAGAGTAAGGAATATACCATATGTATATAGTGCATACATACAGAGTAAGGAATATACCATATGTATATAGTGCATACAGAGTAAGGAATAGACCATATGTATATAGTGCATACAGAGTAAGGAATATACCATATGTATATAGTGCATACAGAGTAAGGAATAGACCATATGTATATGCCATACAGAGTAAGGAATATACCATATGTATATAGTGCATACAGAGTAAGGAATATACCATATGTATATAGCGCATACATACAGAGTAAGGAATATACCATATGTATATAGCGCATACATAGTAAGGAATAGACCATATGTATATAGCGCATACATACAGAGTAAGGAATATACCATATGTATATAGCGCATACAGAGTAAGGAATAGACCATATGTATATAGCGCATACATACAGAGTAAGGAATACCATATGTATATAGTGCATACATACAAGTAAGGAATATACCATATGTATATAGTACATACAGAGTAAGGAATAGACCATATGTATATAGCGCATACAGAGTAAGGAATATACCATATGTATATAGTGCATACAGAGTAAGGAATAGACCATATGTATATAGTGCATACAGAGTAAGGAATATACCATATGTATATAGCGCATACATACAGAGTAAGGAATATACCATATGTATATAGTGCATACATACACAGTAAGGAATATACCATATGTATATAGTGCATACAGAGTAAGGAATATACCATATGTATATAGCGCATACAGAGTAAGGAATATACCATATGTATATAGTGCATACAGAGTAAGGAATATACCATATGTATATAGTGCATACAGAGTAAGGAATAGACCATATGTATATAGCGCATACAGAGTAAGGAATATACCATATGTATATAGCGCATACAGAGTAAGGAATATACCATATGTATATAGTGCATACATACAGTAAGGAATATACCATATGTATATAGTGCATACAGAGTAAGGAATAGACCATATGTATATAGCGCATACAGAGTAAGGAATATACCATATGTATATAGTGCATACAGAGTAAGGAATATACCATATGTATATAGTGCTCATACAGAGTAAGGAATATACCATATGTATATAGCGCATACATACAGAGTAAGGAATAGACCATATGTATATAGCGCATACAGAGTAAGGAATATACCATATGTATATAGCGCATACAGAGTAAGGAATAGACCATATGTATATAGTGCATACATACACAGTAAGGAATATACCATATGTATATAGCGCATACATACACAGTAAGGAATATACCATATGTATATAGTGCATACAGAGTAAGGAATATACCATATGTATATAGTGCATACATACAGAGTAAGGAATATACCATATGTATATAGTGCATACAGAGTAAGGAATAGACCATATGTATATAGTGCATACAGAGTAAGGAATAGACCATATGTATATAGCGCATACAGAGTAAGGAATATACCATATGTATATAGTGCATACAGAGTAAGGAATAGACCATATGTATATAGTGCATACATACAGAGTAAGGAATATACCATATGTATATAGTGCATACAGAGTAAGGAATATACCATATGTATATAGTGCATACAGAGTAAGGAATATACCATATGTATATAGTGCATACAGAGTAAGGAATAGACCATATGTATATAGCGCATACAGAGTAAGGAATATACCATATGTATATAGCGCATACAGAGTAAGGAATATACCATATGTATATAGTGCATACATACAGAGTAAGGAATATACCATATGTATATAGTGCATACATACAGAGTAAGGAATATACCATATGTATATAGTGCATACATACAGAGTAAGGAATAGACCATATGTATATAGCGCATACAGAGTAAGGAATAGACCATATGTATATAGTGCATACATACAGAATAAGGAATATACCATATGTATATAGTGCATACATACAGAGTAAGGAATAGACCATATGTATATAGCGCATACATACAGAGTAAGGAATAGACCATATGTATATAGCGCATACAGAGTAAGGAATAGACCATATGTATATAGCGCATACAGAGTAAGGAATAGACCATATGTACATAGCGTATACAGACTAAGGAATATACCATATGTATATAGCGCATACATACACAATAAGGAATAGACCATATGTATATAGTGCATACATACACAGTAAGGAATATACCATATGTATATAGTACATACAGAGTAAGGAATAGACCATATGTATATAGTGCATACATACAGAGTAAGGAATATACCATATGTATATAGCGCATACAGAGTAAGGAATAGACCATATGTATATAGCGCATACAGAGTAAGTAATAGACCATATGTATATAGTGCATACAGAGTAAGGAATATACCATATATATATAGTGCATACATACAGAGTAAGGAATATACCATATGTATATAGTGCATACAGAGTAAGGAATAGACCATATGTATATAGCGCATACAGAGTAAGGAATATACCATATGTATATAGTGCATACAGAGTAAGGAATAGACCATATGTATATAGCTCATACAGAGTAAGGAATATACCATATGTATATAGTGCATACAGAGTAAGGAATAGACCATATGTATATAGCGCATACATACAGAGTAAGGAATAAACCATATGTATATAGAGCATACATAGTAAGGAATAGACCATATGTATATAGCGCATACATACACAGTAAGGCATATACCATATGTATATAACGCATACAGAGTAAGGAATAGACCATATGTATATAGTGCATACATACAGAGTAAGGAATAGACCATATGTATATAGTGCATACATACACAGTAAGGAATATACCATATGTATATAGCGCATACATACACCGTAAGGAATATACCATATGTATATAGTGCATACAGAGTAAGGAATAGACCATATGTATATAGTGCATACATACAGAGTAAGGAATAGACCATATGTATATAGTGCATACATACAGAGTAAGGAATAGACCATATGTATATAGTGCATACATACAGAGTAAGGAATATACCATATGTATATAGTGCATACAGAGTAAGGAATAGACCATATGTATATAGCGCATACATACAGAGTAAGGAATATACCATATGTATATAGTGCATACAGAGTAAGGAATATACCATATGTATATAGTGCATACAGAGTAAGGAATATACCATATGTATATAGTGCATACAGAGTAAGGAATAGACCATATGTATATAGCGCATACAGAGTAAGGAATATACCATATGTATATAGCGCATACAGAGTAAGGAATATACCATATGTATATAGTGCATACATACAGATAAGGAATATACCATATGTATATAGTGCATACAGAGTAAGGAATAGACCATATGTATATAGCGCATACAGAGTAAGGAATATACCATATTAATATAGTGCATACAGAGTAAGGAATATACCATATGTATATAGTGCATACATACAGAGTAAGGAATAGACCATATGTATATAGCGCATACATACAGAGTAAGGCATAGACCATATGTATATAGCGCATACAGAGTAAGGAATATACCATATGTATATAGCGCATACAGAGTAAGGAATAGACCATATGTATATAGCGCATACCTACACAGTAAGGAATAGACCATATGTATATAGCGCATACATACACAGTAAGGAATATACCATATGTATATAGTACATACAGAGTAAGGAATATACCATATGTATATAGTGCATACATACAGAATAAGGAATATACCATATGTATATAGCGCATACAGAGTAAGGAATAGACCATATGTATATAGCGCATACAGAGTAAGGAATAGACCATATGTATATAGTGCATACAGAGTAAGGAATATACCATATGTATATAGTGCATATAGAGTAAGTAATAGACCATATGTATATAGCGCATACAGAGTAAGGAATATACCATATGTATATAGTGCATACAGAGTAAGGAATAGACCATATGTATATAGCGCATACAGAGTAAGGAATATACCATATGTATATAGTGCATACAGAGTAAGGAATAGACCATATGTATATAGCGCATACATACAGAGTAAGGAATAGACCATATGTATATAGTGCATACATAGTAAGGAATAGACCATATGTATATAGCGCATACATACACAGTAAGGAATAGACCATATGTATATAGCGCATACATACACAGTAAGGAATATACCATATGTATATAGTACATACAGAGTAAGGAATAGACCATATGTATATAGTGCATACATACAGAGTAAGGAATATACCATATGTATATAGCGCATACAGAGTAAGGAATAGACCACATGTATATAGCGCATACAGTGTAAGGAATAGACCATATGTATATAGTGCATACAGAGTAAGGAATAGACCATATGTATATTGTGCATACATACAGAGTAAGGAATATACCATATGTATATAGTGCATACAGAGTAAGGAATATACCATATGTATATAGTGCATACATACAGAGTAAGGAATATACCATATGTATATAGCGCATACAGAGTAAGGAATATACCATATGTATATAGTGCATACAGAGTAAGGAATATACCATATGTATATAGTGCATACATACAGAGTAAGGAATATACCATATGTATATAGTGCATACAGAGTAAGGAATATACCATATGTATATAGTGCATACATACAGAGTAAGGAATATACCATATGTATATAGTGCATACATACAGAGTAAGGAATAGACCATATGTATATAGCGCATACAGAGTAAGGAATAGACCATATGTATATAGTGCATACATACAGAGTAAGGAATATACCATATGTATATAGTGCATACATACAGAGTAAGGAATAGACCATATGTATATAGCGCATACATACAGAATAAGGAATATACCATATGTATATAGCGCATACAGAGTAAGGAATAGACCATATGTATATAGTGCATACAGAGTAAGGAATATACCATATGTATATAGTGCATTACAGAGTAAGGAATAGACCATATGTATATAGCTCATACAGAGTAAGGAATATACCATATGTATATAGTGCATACAGAGTAAGGAATAGACCATATGTATATAGCGCATACATACAGAGTAAGGAATATACCATATGTATATAGTGCATACATAGTAAGGAATAGACCATATGTATATAGCGCATACATACACAGTAAGGAATATACCATATGTATATAGTGCATACAGAGTAAGGAATAGACCATATGTATATAGTGCATATACAGAGTAAGGAATATACCATATGTATATAGTGCATACATACAGAGTAAGGAATAGACCATATGTATATAGTGCATACATACAGAGTAAGGAATATACCATATGTATATAGTGCATACATACACAGTAAGGAATATACCATATGTATATAGCGCATACATACACAGTAAGGAATATACCATATGTATATAGTGCATACAGAGTAAGGAATAGACCATATGTATATAGTGCATACATACAGAGTAAGGAATATACCATATGTATATAGTGCATACATACAGAGTAAGGAATATACCATATGTATATAGTGCATACAGAGTAAGGAATAGACCATATGTATATAGCGCATACATACATAGTAAGGAATAGACCATATGTATATAGCGCATACATACAGAGTAAGGAATAGACCATATGTATATAGTGCATACATACAGAGTAAGGAATAGACCATATGTATATAGCGCATACATAGTAAGGAATAGACCATATGTATATAGTGCATACATACAGAGTAAGGAATAGACCATATGTATATAGTGCATACATACAGAGTAAGGAATAGACCATATGTATAAAGTGCATACATACAGAGTAAGGAATAGACCATATGTATAAAGTGCATACATACATAGTAAAGAATAGACCATATGTATATAGTGCATACATACAGAGTAAGGAATAGACCATATGTATATAGCGCATACATAGTAAGGAATATACCATATGTATATAGCGCCTACACAGTAAGGAATATACCATATGTATATAGCGCATACATAGTAAGGAATATACCATATGTATATAGCGCCTACACAGTAAGGAATATACCATATGTATATAGCGCATACATACAGAGTAAGGAATATACCATATGTATATAGCGCATACATAGTAAGGAATAGACCATATGTATATAGCGCTTACATACAGAATAAGGAATAGACCATATGTATATAGCGCATACAGAGTAAGGAATATACCATATGTATATAGTGCATACAGAGTAAGGAATAGACCATATGTATATAGTGCATACAGAGTAAGGAATATACCATATGTATATAGTGCATACATAGTAAGGAATATACCATATGTATATAGTGCATACAGAGTAAGGAATATACCATATGTATATAGTGCATACATACAGAGTAAGGAATATACCATATGTATATAGCGCATACAGAGTAAGGAATATACCATATGTATATAGTGCATACAGAGTAAGGAATATACCATATGTATATAGTGCATACATACAGAGTAAGGAATATACCATATGTATATAGTGCATACAGAGTAAGGAATATACCATATGTATATAGTGCATACATACAGAGTAAGGAATATACCATATGTATATAGTGCATACATACAGAGTAAGGAATATACCATATGTATATAGCGCAAACAGAGTAAGGAATATACCATATGTATATAGCTCATACATACAGAGTAAGGAATATACCATATGTATATAGTGCATACAGAGTAAGGAATAGACCATATGTATATAGTGCATACAGAGTAAGGAATATACCATATGTATATAGCGCATACAGAGTAAGGAATATACCATATGTATAAAGCGCATACAGAGTAAGGAATAGACCCTATGCATATAGTGCATAAATAGTAAGGAATAGACCATATGTATATAGTGCATACAGAGTAAGGAATATACCATATGTATATAGTGCATACATACAGAGTAAGGAATATACCATATGTATATAGCGCATACAGAGTAAGGAATATACCATATGTATATAGTGCATACAGAGTAAGGAATATACCATATGTATATAGTGCATACATACAGAGTAAGGAATATACCATATGTATATAGTGCATACAGAGTAAGGAATATACCATATGTATATAGTGCATACATACAGAGTAAGGAATATACCATATGTATATAGTGCATACATACAGAGTAAGGAATAGACCATATGTATATAGCGCATACAGAGTAAGGAATAGACCATATGTATATAGTGCATACATACAGAGTAAGGAATAGACCATATGTATATAGCGCATACATACAGAGTAAGGAATATACCATATGTATATAGCGCATACAGAGTAAGGAATAGACCATATGTATATAGCGCATACAGAGTAAGGAATAGACCATATGTATATAGCGTATACAGACTAAGGAATATACCATATGTATATAGCGCATACATACACAGTAAGGAATAGACCATATGTATATAGTGCATACATACACAGTAAGGAATATACCATATGTATATAGTACATACAGAGTAAGGAATAGACCATATGTATATAGTGCATACATACAGAGTAAGGAATAGACCATATGTATATAGCGCATACATACATAGTAAGGAATAGACCATATGTATATAGCGCATACATACAGAGTAAGGAATAGACCATATGTATATAGTGCATACATACAGAGTAAGGAATATACCATATGTATATAGCGCATACATAGTAAGGAATAGACCATATGTATATAGTGCATACATACAGAGTAAGGAATATACCATATGTATATAGTGCATACATACAGAGTAAGGAATAGACCATATGTATAAAGTGCATACATACAGAGTAAGGAATAGACCATATGTATAAAGTGCATACATACATAGTAAGGAATAGACCATATGTATATAGTGCATACATACAGAGTAAGGAATAGACCATATGTATATAGCGCATATATAGTAAGGAATATACCATATGTATATAGCGCATACACAGTAAGGAATATACCATATGTATATAGCGCATACATAGTAAGAAATATACCATATGTATATAGCGCATACACAGTAAGGAATATACCATATGTATATAGCGCATACATACAGAGTAAGGAATATACCATATGTATATAGTGCACCATATGTATATAGCGCATACATAGTAAGGAATAGACCATATGTATATAGCGCACATACAGAGTAAGGAATATACCATATGTATATAGCGCATACATACAAGTAAGGAATATACCATATGTATATAGCGCATACATACAAGTAAGGAATAGACAAGAATAACCATATATAACACAAGAAATAACCATATGTATATAGCGCATACAGAGTAAGAATAGACCATATGTATATAGTGCATACAGAGTAAGGAATATACCATATTATATAGTGTACATACAGAGTAAGGAATAGACCATATGTATATAGCGCATACAGAGTAAGGAATATACCATATGTATATAGTGCAACATACAGAGTAAGGAATATACCATATGTATATAGTGCATACAGAGTAAGGAATAGACCATATGTATATAGCGCATACAGAGTAAGGAATATACCATATGTATATAGTGCATACAGAGTAAGGAATAGACCATATGTATATAGCTCATACAGAGTAAGGAATATACCATATGTATATAGTGCATACAGAGTAAGGAATAGACCATATGTATATAGCGCATACATACAGAGTAAGGAATAGACCATATGTATATAGAGCATACAGAGTAAGGAATAGACCATATGTATATAGCGCATACATACAGAGTAAGGAATATACCATATGTATATAACGCATACAGAGTAAGGAATATACCATATGTATATAGTGCATACATACAGAGTAAGGAATAGACCATATGTATATAGTGCATACATACACAGTAAGGAATATACCATATGTATATAGCGCATACATACAGTAAGGAATATACCATATGTATATAGTGCATACAGAGTAAGGAATAGACCATATGTATATAGTGCATACATACAGAGTAAGGAATATACCATATGTATATAGTGCATACAGAGTAAGGAATAGACCATATGTATATAGCGCAATACAGAGTAAGGAATATACCATATGTATATAGTGCATACAGAGTAAGGAATATACCATATGTATATAGTGCATACAGAGTAAGGAATATACCATATGTATATAGTGCATACAGAGTAAGGAATATACCATATGTATATAGCGCATACAGAGTAAGGAATATACCATATGTATATAGCGCATACAGAGTAAGGAATATACCATATGTATATAGCGCATACATACAGAGTAAGGAATATACCATATGTATATAGTGCATACATACAGAGTAAGGAATATACCATATGTATATAGTGCATACATACAGAGTAAGGAATATACCATATGTATATAGCGCATACAGAGTAAGGAATATACCATATGTATATAGTGCATACAGAGTAAGGAATATACCATATGTATATAGTGCATACATACAGAGTAAGGAATATACCATATGTATATAGTGCATACAGAGTAAGGAATATACCATATGTATATAGTGCATACATACAGAGTAAGGAATAGACCATATGTATATAGCGCAACATACAGAGTAAGGAATAGACCATATGTATATAGCGCATACAGAGTAAGGAATAGACCATATGTATATAGCGCTCATACAGAGTAAGGAATATACCATATGTATATAGTGCATACATACAGAGTAAGGAATAGACCATATGTATATAGCGCATACATACACAGTAAGGAATAGACCATATGTATATAGCGCATACAGAGTAAGGAATAGACCATATGTATATAGTGCATACAGAGTAAGGAATAGACCATATGTATATAGCGCATACAGAGTAAGGAATATACCATATGTATATAGCGCATACAGAGTAAGGAATAGACCATATGTATATAGCGTACATACAGAGTAAGGAATATACCATATGTATATAGTGCATACAGAGTAAGAATAGACCATATGTATATAGCGCATACAGAGTAAGGAATATACCATATGTATATAGTGCATACAGAGTAAGGAATATACCATATGTATATAGCGCATACAGAGTAAGGAATATACCATATGTATATAGTGCATACAGAGTAAGGAATATACCATATGTATATAGTGCATACAGAGTAAGGAATAGACCATATGTATATAGCGCATACAGAGTAAGGAATATACCATATGTATATAGTGCATACACAGTAAGGAATATACCATATGTATATAGCGCATACAGAGTAAGGAATATACCATATGTATATAGTGCATACAGAGTAAGGAATATACCATATGTATATAGTGCATACATACAGAGTAAGGAATAGACCATATGTATATAGTGCATACATAGTAAGGAATAGACCATATGTATATAGCGCATACATACACAGTAAGGAATATACCATATGTATATAGCGCATACAGAGTAAGGAATAGACCATATGTATATAGTGCATACATACAGAGTAAGGAATAGACCATATGTATATAGTGCATACATACAGAGTAAGGAATAGACCATATGTATATAGTGCATACATACACAGTAAGGAATATACCATATGTATATAGTGCATACAGAGTAAGGAATAGACCATATGTATATAGCGCATACATACAGAGTAAGGAATATACCATATGTATATAGTGCATACAGAGTAAGGAATATACCATATGTATATAGTGCATACAGAGTAAGGAATATACCATATATATATAGTGCATACATACAGAGTAAGGAATAGACCATATGTATATAGTGCATACATACAGAGTAAGGAATATACCATATGTATATAGTGCATACAGAGTAAGGAATATACCATATGTATATAGTGCATACAGAGTAAGGAATAGACCATATGTATATAGCGCATACAGAGTAAGGAATATACCATATGTATATAGCGCATACAGAGTAAGGAATATACCATATGTATATAGTGCATACATACAGAGTAAGGAATATACCATATGTATATAGTGCATACAGAGTAAGGAATAGACCATATGTATATAGCGCATACAGAGTAAGGAATATACCATATGTATATAGTGCATACAGAGTAAGGAATATACCATATGTATATAGTACATACAGAGTAAGGAATATACCATATGTATATAGCGCATACAGAGTAAGAAATATACCATATGTATATAGCGCATACATACAGAGTAAGGAATATACCATATGTATATAGTGCATACAGAGTAAGGAATATACCACATGTATATAGTGCATACAGAGTAATGAATATACCACATGTATATAGCGCATACATACAGAGTAAGGAATATACCACATGTATATAGTGCATACATAGTAAGGAATAGACCATATGTATATAGTGCATACATACAGAGTAAGGAATATACGATATGTATATAGCGCATACAGAGTAAGGAATATACCATATGTATATAGTGCATACAGAGTAAGGAATATACCATATGTATATAGTGCATACATAGTAAGGAATAGACCATATGTATATAGCGCATACATACAGAGTAAGGAATATACCATATGTATATAATGCATACATACAGAGTAAGGAATATACCATATGTATATAGTGCATACATACAGAGTAAGGAATATACCATATGTATATAGTGCATACATACAGAGTAAGGAATATACCATATGTATATAGTGCATACATACAGAGTAAGGAATATACCATATGTATATAGTGCATACAGAGTAAGGAATATACCATATGTATATAGTGCATACATACAGAGTAAGGAATATACCATATGTATATAGTGCATACATAGTCAGGAATATACCATATGTATATAGCGCATACATACAGAGTAAGGAATATACCATATGTATATAACGCATACATACAAAGTAAGGAATAGACCATATGTATATAGCGCATACATACAGAGTAAGGAATATACCATATGTATATAACGCATACATACAAAGTAAGGAATAGACCATATGTATATAACGCATACATACAAAGTAAGGAATAGACCATATGTATATAGCGCATACAGAGTAAGGAATATACCATATGTATATAGCGCATACATACAGAGTAAGGAATATACCATATGTATATAGTGCATACAGAGTAAGGAATATACCATATGTATATAGTGCATACATACAGAGTAAGGAATATACCATATGTATATAGCGCATACATACAGAGTAAGGAATATACCATATGTATATAGTGCATACATACAGAGTAAGGAATATACCATATGTATATAGTGCATACATACAGAGTAAGGAATATACCATATGTATATAGCGCATACATAGTAAGGAATATACCATATGTACAGATCATGATTGGTCAGGAATATACCATATGTACAGATCATGATTGGTCAGGAATATACCATATGTACAGATCATGATTGGTCAGGAATATACCATATGTACAGATCATGATTGGTCAGGAATATACCATATGTACAGATCAGGATTGGTCAGAAATATACCATATGTATATAGTGCATAAATACTTAATAATAAATAATAATTAATAGACACTTTAAGATTACGTTTTCAATCAGTGTCACGTTTGTACATGTAAAGGAGGTCAGTACAATGACATCTATTATTATTATTGTTATTATTGTTATTATTGTTATTATTATTATTATTGTTATTATTATTGTTATTATTATTATAAGATACATGCAAATCCGAAGAAAACATGTTTGCTATGTGTGGCTATTCTAGAATCAGACCGATTGAGTTCGTACATCTTTGTGAAACCAGGAGCTGATCAGTAGTCCCATGTTAAACTCGAGTTCATACATCTTTGTGAAACCAAGAGCTGATCAGTAGTCCAATTGTAAACTCGAGTTCAATCTCCCGCTTAGCTACAACCACTGGAGCCTGACATTTGATCAGTATGCCACCAAAATCCCTGTACCTCTATCATAGAAACCAACCAGGGGGCTGGGCGGTATCTAGCTTTTGGTGCACATTTTTTATATCAGATTTCAAGCTGGAGCGAGTTCCTTTGGTAGAGGTACAAGGCTTTTGGTGTCCTAGGAAACGAGGTGAGATGCCGTCTCGTGTCTTTGGTTTACGATGAGCACGTAACTTACGGAGCTTTGTGTATCAAGAGTTAACCAGTAACTAATCGCGTCAGGGGCTTCGCTGATGTGGATATCTTGTGTCGTTGATGCGGATATCTGGTGTCACTGATGTGGATATCTGGTGTCGTTGATGCGGATATCTGGTGTCACTGATGTGGTTATCTGGTGTCGTTGATGCGGATATCTGGTGTCGTTGATGCGGATATCTGGTGTCGCTGATGCGGATATCTGGTGTCGCTGTTACGGATATCTGGTGTCGTTGATGCGGATATCTGGTGTCGCTGATGCGGATATCTGGTTTCGCTGATGCGGATATCTGGTGCCGGTGATGTGGATATCTGGTGTCGTTGATGCGGATATCTGGTGTCGCTAATGCGGATATCTGGTGTGGCTGATGTGGATATCTGGTGTCGCTGATGCGGATATCTGGTGCCGGTGATGCGGATATCTGGTGCCGGTGATAAATGAACACAGGGCACACGTATAAGAAGGGTGTTCAAGGATAAAATGCCGAGTTGTCACAATTGCGGCTGAATGATACATATTGTTCTACCGCAAATATTGTGACATGTGTTTATTGTGTACAAGTTGTTACATGCCGATTCATAGTGGTAAAACTACACCATGCAAGCTATCTATGAACGCTAGAACAACCATTGTCTACTTACAGTTTATTCTATCATTCCTGTGTTGACTTCTGTAATAGTACTCATGTTTCATGACACGGTTTCACGGTATTCATGTCAACATAAAAGAAAATAAATCGTGACAAAATGTCCATCTAATGTGTTACATATATTATTCCAGTGTCGGTATGCTGGATATCGTTTTCCTATATATGGCGCTTCCTATGGTGTCTTTCACTGGAGTATCGATCTCATTGCCTGCAATATAACCATTCTCACAGTCACTCTCTGCCACCAGATACAGCATAACGACAACCTCTCTCACAGTCACTATCTGCAACCAGATACAGCGTAACGGCAATCTCTCATACAGTCACTCTCTGCAAACAGATACAGCGTAACGACAACCTCTCACACAGTCACTCTCTGCCACCAGATACAGTGTAACGACAGCCTCTCACACAGTCACTATCTGCAACCAGATACAGCGTAACGACAACCTCTCACACAGTCACTCGCTGCCACCAGATACAGCGTAACGACAACCTCTCACACAGTCACTCTCTGCAACCAGATACAGCGTAACGACAACCTCTCACACAGCCACTCTCTGCCACCAGATACAGCGTAACGACAACCTCTCTCACAATCACTCTCTGCAACCACATACAGCGTAACGACAACCATTCTTACAGTCACTCTCTGCCACCAGATACAGCGTAACGACATCATCTCACACAGTCACTCTCTGCCACCAGATACAGCGTAACGACAACCTCTCGCACAGTCACAATCTGCAACCAGATACAGCGTAATGACAAACTCTCTCACAGTCACTATCTGCCACCAGATACAGCTTAACGACAAACTCTCTCACAGTCACAATCTGCAACCAGATACAGCGTAATGACAAACTCTCTCACAGTCACTATCTGCCACCAGATACAGCGTAATGACAAACTCTCTCACAGTCACTCTCTGCCACCAGATACAGCGTAACGACAACCTCTCTCACAGTCACTCTCTGCCACCAGATACAGCGTAACGACAACCTCTCTCACAGTCACTATCTGCCACCAGATACAGCGTAACGACAACCTCTCACACAGTCACTCTCTGCCACCAGATACAGCGTAACGACAACCTCTCTCACAGTCACTCTCTGCAATCACATACAGCGTAACGACAACCATTCTTACAGTCACTCTCTGCCACCAGATACAGCGTAACGACATCATCTCACACAGTCACTCTCTGCCACCAGATACAGCGTAACGACAACCTCTCGCACAGTCACAATCTGCAACCAGATACAGCGTAACGACAACTTCTCGCACAGTCACAATCTGCAACCAGATACAGCGTAATGACAAACTCTCTCACAGTCACCCTCTGCCACCAGATACAGCGTAACGACAACCATTCTCACAGTCTCTCTCTGCCACCAGATACAGCTTAACGGTAACCTCTCTCACAGTCACTCTCTGCCACCAGATGCAGCGTAACGACAACCATTCTCACATTCACTCTCTGCCACCAGATACAGCGTAACGACAACCTCTCACACAGTCACTCTCTGCAACCAGATACAGCGTAACGACAACCTCTCACACAGTCACTCTCTGCCACCAGATACAGCGTAACGACAACCTCTCGCACAGTCACAATCTGCAACCAGATACAGCGTAACGTCAACCTCTACCACAATCACTATCTGCAACCAGATACAGCGTAACGACATCATCTCACACAGTCACTCTCTGCCACCAGATACAGCGTAACGACAACCTCTCTCACAGTCACTCTCTGCCACCAGATACAGCGTAACGACAACCTCTCACACAGTCACTCTCTGCAACCAGATACAGCGTAACGACAACCTCTCACACAGTCACTATCTACAATCAGATACAGCGTAACGACAACCTCTCGCACAGTCACTATCTACAACCAGATACAGCGTAACGACAACCTCTCACACAGTCACTCTCTGCAACCAGATACAGCGTAACGACAACCTCTCACACAGTCACTCTCTGCCACCAGATACAGCGTAACGACAACCTCTCGCACAGTCACAATCTGCAACCAGATACAGCGTAACGTCAACCTCTACCACAATCACTATCTGCAACCAGATACAGCGTAACGACAACCTCTCTCACAGTCACTCTCTGCCACCAGATACAGCGTAACGACAACCTCTCACACAGTCACTCTCTGCAACCAGATACAGCGTAACGACAACCTCTCACACAGTCACTATCTACAATCAGATACAGCGTAACGACAACCTCTCGCACAGTCACTATCTACAACCAGATACAGCGTAACGACAACCACTCACACAGTCACTATCTACAACCAGATACAGCGTAACGACAACCTCTCACACAGTCACTATCTACAACCAGATACAGCGTAATGACAACCTCTCGCACAGTCACTCTCTGCAACCAGATACAGCGTAACGACAACCTCTCGTACAGTCACTCTCTGCCACCAGATACAGCGTAACGACAACCTCTCGCACAGTCACTATCTACAACCAGATACAGCGTAACGACAACCTCTCGCACTGTCAATATCTGCAACCAGGCACAACGTAACGACAAACACTCGCACAGTCATTCTCTGTAGCCAGACACATCGTATCGACAACCTCTCGTACAGTCACTCTCTGCCACCAGATACAGCGTGACGACAACCACTCGCACAGTCATTCTATGTAACTAGGTACAGCGTAACGACAATCGACGTCCGTCATTCTCTGTAGCCAGATGCAGCGTGACGACAATCGACGTCCGTCATTCTCTGCAACCAGGTACAGCGTGACGACAATCGACGTCCATCATGCTCTGCAACAAGGTACAGCGTAACGACAATCTACGTCCGTCATTCTCTGCAACCAAGTACAGCGTGGCGACAATCAACGTCCGTCATGCTCTGCAACCAGATACAGCGTTACGACAATCGACGTCCATCATGCTCTGTAACCAGGTACAGCGTAACGATAATCTACGTCCGTCATTCTCTGCAACCAGGTACATCGTGACGACAACCGACGTCCGTCGTTCCTGCAAGCAGGTACAGCGTGGCGACAATCGACGTCCGCCATTCTCTGCAACCAGGTACAGCGTGACGACAATCGACGTCCGTCATTCTCTGTAGCAGGATACCGCGTAGCAACAATCGACGTCCGTCATTCTCTGTAGCCAGACACATCGTATCGACAATCGACGTCTGTCATTCTCTGTAGCCAGATGCGGCGCAACGACAATCGACGTCCGTCATTCTCTGTAGCCAGATGCAGCGTAACGACAATCAACGTCCGTCATTCTCTGTAACCAGGTACAGCGTAACGACAATCGACGTCCGTCATTCTCTGTAACCAGGTACAGCCTGACGACAACAACTCGCACAGTCATTCTCTGTAGCCAGATGCAGCGTAACTACAATCGACGTCCGTCATTCTCTGTAGCCAGATGCAGCGTAACTACAATCGACGTCCGTCATTCTCTGTAGCCAGATGCAGCGTAGCGACAATCGACGTCCGTCATTCTCTGTAGCCAGATGCAGCGAAACGACAATTGACGTCCGTCATTCTCTGTAGCCAGATGCAGCGAAACGACAATCGACGTCCGTCATTCTCTGTAGCCAGATGCAGCGTAACAACAATCGACGTCCGTCATTCTCTGTAGCCAGATACAGCGTGACGACAACAACTCGCACAGTCATTCTCTGTAGCCAGATGCAGCGTAACTACAATCGACGTCCGTCATTCTCTGTAGCCAGATGCAGCGTAGCGACAATCGACGTCCGTCATTCTCTGTAGCCAGATGCAGCGAAACGACAATCGACGTCCGTCATTCTCTGTAGCCAGATACAGCGTGACGACAATCGACGTCCGTCATTCTCTGTAACCAGATGCAGCGTGACGACAATCGACGTCCGTCATTCTCTGTAGCCAGATACAGCGTAACGACAATCGACGTCCGTCATTCTCTGTAGCCAGATACAGCGTGACGACAACCACTCGTCTAGAACAGTGACTTAATCTAAAATGTTATGCACAAGCTAAAAAGATAAAAGGATCTACAAAGCTATTGTTCAAGGCAGACAGTTTAACGAGATGGAGTACGAGTGCACACTGACAACTAACGTCGACAGGTTACATGCATGAGACTCGACTGTATATGTGTCGGTAGACTGTTCCATAGCCTGATTATTCTGGGGGGGGGGTATGTTATTGCCATTCTTACTGAAGAATTAGATAGTTAAAGCGACACTACATCAGTGAAAACACAAATTTCTACAGAATGTATTTTCCTATTATATGGTATAATTTCCCCCCAAAATATTTGCCTCAAATACTGAGTATTTCAACTAATATGCAAACGTCGTATACCCGGTTTGTTGACATATTGCTATGAATATATTATATGCAGTATATGAATGACCGGACCGACATATTGCTATGTATATATAATATGCAATATATGAATGCCAGACATATTGCTTTGCATATATAATATGCAACATCTGTCATATGAATGACCTACTTATTGCTATGAATATATTATATGCAACATAAACTGTCATATAAATGACCTACTTATTGCTATGAATATATTATATGCAACATCTTCTCTTATATAAATGACCGACTTATTGCTATGAATATATTTAACGTTTCATGTGTGGCAATACCACACACTATATCAACACGAACGTACGCTGTATATCTAGGTCAACACCCATTGTGGAGAATATTCAGGTGTGGGTAGTTGTGTGAACGACATAACCAAATTGTTGCATTGATTCTGGTGCCGGTAATATGATTGTGTATATTATCTGTTATTCTTCAAATGTTTTATGTCGATTTACAATGATGTACTTCGTCGTTCACACGGGATGCTGTGGCAGATTGTCGCCGATATCCTGTTTTATATCTCACTGACATACATCTGGTCCACTCTATATTCGTTCACCTTACACCTATCCTGTTTTATATCTCACTGACATACATCTGGTCCACTCTATATTCGTTCACAGTATACCTATCCTGTTTTATATCTCACTGACATACATCTGGTCCACTCTATATTCGTTCACCTTACACCTATCCTGTTTTATATCTCACTGACACACATCTGGTCCACTCTATATTCGTTCACAGCACACCTATCCTGTTTTATATCTCACTGACATACATCTGGTTCACTCTATATTCGTTCACAGTACACCTATCCAGTTTTATATCTCACTGACACACATATGGTCCACTCTATATTCGTTCACCTTACACCTATCCTGTTTTATATCTCACTGACACACATCTGGTCCACTCTATATTCGTTCACAGCACACCTATCCTGTTTTATATCTCACTGACACACATCTGGTCCACTCTATATTCGTTCACAGTACACCTATCCTGTTTTATATCTCACTGACATACATCTGGTCCACTCTATATTCGTTCACCTTACACCTATCCTGTTTTATATCTCACTGACACACATCTGGTCCACTCTATATTCGTTCACAGCACACCTATCCTGTTTTATATCTCACTGACATACATCTGGTTCACTCTATATTCGTTCACAGTACACCTATCCAGTTTTATATCTCACTGACACACATCTGGTCCACTCTATATTCGTTCACAGTACACCTATCCTGTTTTATATCTCACTGACATACATCTGGTCCACTCTATATTCGTTCACCTTACACCTATCCTGTTTTATATCTCACTGACACACATCTGGTCCACTCTATATTCGTTCACAGCACACCTATCCTGTTTTATATCTCACTGACATACATCTGGTTCACTCTATATTCGTTCACAGTACACCTATCCTGTTTTATATCTCACTGACATACATATGGTCCACTCTATATTCGTTCACCTTACACCTATCCTGTTTTATATCTCACTGACACACATCTGGTCCACTCTATATTCGTTCGCAGCACACCTATCCTGTTTTATATCTCACTGACACACATCTGGTCCACTCTATATTCGTTCACAGTACACCTATCCTGTTTTATATCTCACTGACACACATATGGTCCACTCTATATTCGTTCACAGCACACCTATCCTGTTTTATATCTCACTGACACACATCTGGTCCACTCTATATTCGTTCACCTTACACCTATCCTGTTTTATATCTCACTGACACACATATGGTCCACTCTATATTCGTTCACAGTACACCTATCCTGTTTTATATCTCACTGACACACATCTGGTCCACTCTATATTCGTTCACAGCACACCTATCCTGTTTTATATCTCACTGACACACATCTGGTCCACTCTATATTCGTTCACAGTACACCTATCCTATTTTATATCTCACTGACACACATATGGTCCACTCTATATTCGTTCACAGCACACATATCCTGTTTTATATCTCACTGACATACATCTGGTCCACTCTCACAGCACACCTATCCTGTTTTATATCTCACTGATATACATCTGGTCCACTCTCACAGTACAACTATCCTGTTTATATCTAACTGACATACATCAGGTCCACTCTCACAGCACACCTATCCTGTTTTATATCTCACTGGCACACATCTGGTCCACTCTCACAGTACACCTATCCTGTTTATATCTAACTGACATACATCAGGTCCACTCTCACAGCACACCTATCCTGTTTTATATCTCACTGACATACATCTGGTCCACTCTCACAGCACACCTATCCTGTTTTATATCTCACTGGCACACATATGGTCCACTCTCACAGTACACCAATCCTGTTTATATCTAACTGACATACATCTGGTCCACTCTCACCGCACACCTATCCTGTTTTATATCTCACTGGCACACATCTGGTCCACTCTCACAGTACACCTATCCTGTTTATATCTAACTGGCATACATCTGGTCCACTCTCACAGCACACCTATCCTGTTTTATATCTCACTGGCACACATCTGGTCCACTCTCACAGTACACCTATTCTGTTTATATCTAACTGACATACATCTGGTCCACTCTCACAGTACACCTATCCTGTTTATATCTAACTGACATACATCTGGTCCACTCTCACAGCACACCTATCCTGTTTATATCTAACTGTACAGTGAACTTTCTGCATTGGTTGATAAACACGCCCCTTTACGTACACAAACGATTACATTAAGGCCTTCATGTCCCTGGTTTACAGAGGAACTCCACGATGCCAAACATATAAAGCGTAAATTTGAACGCAAGTGGAAAAAATCAAGATTAACTGTCGACCATGAAATATACAGGAGTCAGTGTGCCAAGGTTAATAAAATGTTGAAACAAGCACGGCTTGACTACTTTTCTGATAAAGTAATATCTTGCGGTCGTGATCAAAAAAGCATGTTCAAAATCACTAAACACCTGCTTGAAGGCGATAGTGAAATAGCGCTTCCATCAGACAAAAATCCCAATGAACTAGCACAGGAATTCAGTGACTTCTTCATTTCTAAGGTGGAAGGCATTAGAAATGACATATCTTCAAACTCCCAGTCGGAACTGGGTCCATTGAACATTGAAACAGAGAAACTCCCTCACATAAGCTGCTTGAACAATGTCTGTCCATCACATGAGAAAGAAGTCGAACAGTTCATTAAAAAAGGGCCAAATAAATCCTGTGAAATTGATCCAATTCCGACATGGCTACTGAAATCTTGTCTTAGTGAAATCCTACCAATAGGGACACAAATTGTAAATATTTCATTGGAAACAGGCAATGTACCAAAGTCATTCAAAATCTCCCGGGTAAGACCTTTGCTGAAAAAACCAAGCCTTGATCAAAACACTTTGAAGAACTACAGGCCCGTGTCAAACCTGCTTTATGTCTCGAAGATTCTGGAAAAAGTAGTAAATAGTCGAATTGATGAACATTTGACAAGTAATAACTTACACGAGGTACATCAGTCTGCGTACAGGAAGTTTCATTCTACAGAAACTGCCTTACTGAAAGTCCAAAACGATATACTCCAATCTCTGGACCAGAACAATGCTACAATCCTTGTGCTTTTGGACCTATCTGCTGCATTTGATACCATCGACCATAGAACACTTTTACAGCGTCTCGAATTTCATTTTGGAATTACTGGAAAACCTCTCCAATGGATATCATCTTATCTTACCGACCGTTATCAAGCAGTATGTATCGATGGAAAACTATCCAACTCAGTGCTCATGAATTTCAGTGTTCCACAGGGGTCTGTTTTAGGCCCGAAATTTTACACTATGTATACCAAGCCTGTAGGAGCCATTTGTAAACACCATGGACTGAACCATCACTTTTATGCTGACGATTCCCAGCTTTACCTTTCATTCAAACCAAGCGTTCAAGCTTCACAAGCAGAGACACTACTTCGAGTGGAAAACTGTCTACAAGACATTGTTGCTTGGATGCATGCCAATATGTTAAAACTCAATACTGATAAAACTGAAATGATTATGTTTTCTAGTCAGCGAAATTTGCAACACATTGAAAACATAAATGTGAAAGTAGGAGACTCAAATACAGAACCATCAACATGTGTGAGAAATCTAGGAGCTTTCCTAGATTCAAGAATGGATATGGACAAACATGTAAATTCTGTGACAAAATCATGTTATGCGCAGATCCGGCGGATTGGACACATTCGGCAGTATTTAACAACAGAAGCCACGAAAACTCTCATAAACTCACTCATTACATCCAGGCTCGACTACTGTAATTCACTGTTGTACGGCGTGCCAAAATACACTTCCAATAAATTACAAACTGTTCAAAACACAGCAGCTCACATCATAACCAGAACATCCCGTTTCAGTCATGTAACGCCCTTTCTAAAAGAACTTCATTGGCTACCAGTTCAAGAAAGAATAAAGTATAAAATACTGACTCACACATATAAAGCATTGAATGGAGAAGCACCGATTTATATGAGAAACTTGCTTGAGCTTTATATACCAAGGAGAGACTTACGGTCTAAATATGAAGCAGCTACTCTTGTGTTACCAAGAAGTCGGACTGTCACATACGGAGATAGAAGTTTCATGACTGCTGCCCCAAAACTTTGGAATTCTCTTCCATCAAATCTTAGAAGTGCAACAACATTGTGTTCTTTCAAAAAGGCTTTGAAGACACACCTTTTTAAATGTTCATATGGAACATAAATATCGAACTGTGTCTGTGTTCAATCAGGATTAAGACTGCAAATGAACACATTTTATTTAATTATTACCTATATTTTAATTGTTATAATTTTAGATCCTAATATTTTATAGCATATTTAGAATCCATTGTAATTGTGTTTGCTAATTTTGTCTTGTTTTATCTCATTGTATGTGGAAGTTTTTATCAATATTTGTGATATTTTAGGCTGTAAAGCGCTTTTGAACGTTTTATTTTTAAATGAAAAGAGCGCTATATAAGTTTGGTATATAATAATAATAATAATAATAACTGACATACATCAGGTCCACTCTATATTCGTTCACAGTACACCTATCCTGTTTTATATCTCACTGGCACACATCTGGTCCACTCTCACAACACACCTATCCTGTTTTATATCTAACTGACACACATCTGGTCCACTCTCACAGCACACCTATCCTGTTTTATATCTCACTGACATACATCTGGTCCACTCTCACAGTACACCTATCCTGTTTTATATCTCACTGGCACACATCTGGTCCACTCTCACAACACACCTATCCTGTTTTATATCTCACTGACATCTATCCTGTTTTATATCTCACTGACATACATCTGGTCCACTCTCACAACACACCTATCCTGTTTTATATCTCACTGGCATACATCTGGTCCACTCTCACAGTACACCTATCCTGTTTTATATCTCACTGGCATACATCTGGTCCACTCTCACAACACACCTATCCTGTTTTATATCTCACTGGCATACATCTGGTCCACTCTCACAGTACACCTATCCTGTTTTATATCTCACTGGCATACATCTGGTCCACTCTCACAACACACCTATCCTGTTTTATATCTCACTGACATACATCTGGTCCACTCTCATAACACACCTATCCTGTTTTATATCTCACTGACATACATCTGGTCCACTTTCACAACACACCTATCCTGTTTTATATCTCACTGACACACATCTGGTCCTCTATATATTCGTTCACAGCACACCTATCCTGTTTATATCTCACTGACACACATCTGGTCCACTCTATATTCGTTCACAGCACACCTATCCTGTTTTATATCTCACTGACACACATCTGGTCCACTCTATATTCGTTCACAGCACACCTATCCTGTTTATATCTAACTGACATACATATGGTTCACTCTATATTCGTTCTCAGTACACCTATCCTGTTTTATATCTCACTGACACACACCTGGTCCACTCTATATTCGTTCACAGCACACCTATCCTGTTTATATCTAACTGACATACATATGGTTCACTCTATATTCGTTCTCAGTACACCTATCCTGTTTTATATCTCACTGACACACACCTGGTCCACTCTATATTCGTTCACAGCACACCTATCCTGTTTATATCTAACTGACATACATATGGTTCACTCTATATTCGTTCTCAGTACACCTATCCTGTTTTATATCTCACTGACACACACCTGGTCCACTCTATATTCGTTCACAGCACACCTATCCTGTTTATATCTAACTGACATACATATGGTTCACTCTATATTCGTTCTCAGTACACCTATCCTGTTATATATCTCACTGACACACACTGGGTCCACTCTATATTCGTTCACAGCACACCTATCCTGTTTATATCTAACTGACATACATCTGGTCCACTCTATATTCGTTCACAGTACACCTATCCTGTTTTATATCTCACTGACATACATCTGGTCCACTCTCACAGTACACCTATCCTGTTTTATATCTCACTGACACACATCTGGTTCACTCTATATTCGTTCACAGCACACCTATCCTGTTCTATATCTCACTGACATACATCTGGTCCACTCTCACAGCACACCTATCCTGTTCTATATCTCACTGACACACACCTGATCCACTCTATATTCGTTCACAGCACACCTATCCTGTTCTATATCTCACTGACACACACCTGGTCCACTCTATATTCGTTCACAGAGTTGAACTCCTGCGATTTCCAATGTATTCTGAATTATTTGCTAAATACATTTTATAACATGGAAGCATGCAATAAAATAAAATCTTGCGGTTATTATGCAAAATATTGACGCCAGACGTTGACAATATCTATGATATCATGACACCAATTGTCTATTAATCTTATATTGCGCAAACGGTGTCTGGGAATGTGCATCTTTCGTGATCAGTTTTGAGTTATTTTAGAATATTTAACATTTCTAGCCTTATAATAGTTACCGTCACGTCGAGTAATCTAACACTCGAATACGTTAAAACACAGGTTCCGGTATACAATATAATATATAACATGACGTCAGTTACTCGATGACCTTTATTAATAGGGAACAACAGTTAACAAATAGGCTGAACAATCTTGGACAGACAGTCTAAATCAGTTCCACCTTGCATAGATTGTAACTTTTAGCAGACAGCCAACCAACAAAATATTTCCAACGAAACGTTGACGCCACAAGAATTACTTCCTTCCGATTCAAATATGAGAATGTAATTAACAATAGGACAAAACAGCCGATATTTATACAAATTGTATTCGTTTTTCTAAATATCCCGGATTTAGGTCTCATTCCGAAATCCAGCTGCTTAATGCCCGAACTAGGTTTCTATGAATAATAATGTATTCCTTGAATATTAAGTGGTTTCTAGTTGAGATAGACCAACACATCAAACACCCAACTGTATATATGTATATTGCAACACACACCAGTATTATGAGAATGGAGATGTTTGTATTATGTGAGAGATAGTATGAGTATTATAACAGTTATTATATATGGACTAACTTGACGTTTCCAATCAAAAAGGCAATCCTTCTAATGAATATGAATATACAGACAGTGCTTAGGTTCGTAAAACAATAATCTATATACAACATACATATATATGACTTCTAAAGGTTCTGAGATGTTAAACGAAACAAGAAAAAATATAAATTATAAAGTGCATACTTTAGTAATTAAATGCAAACATGTTGATAATAACATGAATAGCGAATCGTATGGGAACCAATTATTGTTGCAGAATTTTAATTACGTAAATAGATTGACCTGGCCATTTCTGGATTCCAGCTCAAGCCTGTATGTCTTGCACACACCAGTGAAAGCTTGGAACTAGTTCCTTGAAAACAATTGAACACTTTTAATACCTATAATACGAATACATAGCAGTAATTCCTATCATATAAATTACCATTAGTCCAGAAAAATGTTCAACAATGTTGCTACAATGTGCATGCTGTCGGCCTATTAAGTTGCAACAATTGTTACGATTGTATATAAACTGGTACGTCCCACCGTTACTATTGTTTGAAATTGTATATAAACTGGTACGTCCCACAGTTACTATTGTTACGATTGTATATAAACTGGTACGTCCAACAGTTACTATTGTTACGATTGTATATAAACTGGTACGTCCCACATTTACTATTGTTACGATTGTATATAAACTGGTACGTCCCACAGTTACTATTGTTACGATTGTATATAAACTGGTATGTCCAACAGTTACTATTGTTACGATTGCATATAAACTGGTACGTCCCACAGTTACTATTGTTACGATTGTATATAAACTGGTACGTCCCACAGTTACTATTGTTACGATTGTATATAAACTGGTACGTCCCACAGTTACTATTGTATTGTATAAACTGTACGTCCCACATACTATTGTTACAAAAATATGTTCGATTGTATATAAACTGGACGCCCACAGTTACTATTGTTACGATTGTATATAAACTGGTACGTCCCACAGTTACTATTGTTACGATTGTATATAAACTGGTACGTCCCACAGTTACTATTGTCACGATTGTATATAAACTGATACGTCCCACAGTTACTATTGTTACGATTGTATTTAAACTGGTATGTCCCACAGTTACTATTGTTACGATTGTATATAAACTGGTACGTCCCACAGTTACTATTGTTACGATTGTATATAAACTGGTACGTCCCACAGTTACTAGTGTGCAACAATGCTACGTTGCAGCAGAATCAGTATGAAGATGCTACGGAAGCGAACTAGTACTACTTATCATACAACACCAAACCGTAGACGAACCGGAAGCTGGATGAATCAATTACCACAAGCAGTATGCCCACATCGTAATATAATAGTAAATCACCATGGGATAGCACAACCTACGTTCGAGTTATTAACTTGTTGTGCATGGAAACTACAATCATGCCGTAATAATGTTACCATCGACTGCCATTCAAGCATTGCCAATCATACGTTATATGTACATCCTTAAATGCTGCACTAACATCTGACCACGGCTTTCGGAATATATTATAATTTCATTGGAATTGTTCTCTTACATAGTTTCTGATTCTTAGCTGGTAGCTATGTTCTCTCCCTGTGGTTATTATATACTTCCGCGATGACTATTTTCAACACCGTCCACTTGGTTTCCTGTTTCACGCATAGCAATTTCATCATGACGAGGCAAATCTACACAGTCTGGACAATAACTTCTCAGCACCAGTCTAAGTCCGATTGCCAAGCCAGCCACGAGAGCCAAGGTACCACCGGCAGCTCCAAATCCAAGCCCAATAGGACTGTGTACAGCTATATCGTTAGGGTTGTCTTTAATCAATGCACGTAGTTGGTCAGCCATGTTTCCGAAACGACCGACCGGAATTAATACGAACAGACCTAAAATAAATAAATAGCCATAGAAAACGATGGATACATAAAATATTACGCATGCGCTAAAACGTACAGAGATTGATATTTAAATCTCATCAGGATATGTACGATTGAAATTGATTATATTCCAGAACTCATTGCTCATTGCGGTGTCCATACTTCATTCCGATATATAATAAAAATACATAATTAATATTGCGCATAGACGAGATAGCCAAACAGAGTTAACCCTTAACCTGCCGAATAAATTCGACGGAATGTGCAAACAACATAGATCCAGATCAGCCGCGGCGTAAAGCCGCTAGGGTCTATTCTAAAGTGGGAACACGGCAAGGTGGGTTAAAAAGTGACAGGGTGGGTCAGAAAAGAGGCAGGGCATATCTTGAAATGCGATACGGTGCAGGATGGGTATGTTGGGGTTAGCCCCAAGAAAATGTTGCTAGATTACGGTGATTGATCAAAGAGGCAGTACGGCAGTACATATTGGTGACAAGGGTGGATGTTATATAGGTCTGCCCGACCGAAGACACATGTTGATCCTTATAAAAAAAACCCGGCAAAAGGGCTGGGCTAAAGAGGCTGTTTCCGCTCCAGAAAAAACCCACGCCGCGTCTGATCATAATCTATGTTCTTTGCTATTCAGACAAGTGCTTTATCTCCAGTATCCGAATAGCAAACAGCATAGAGCCTGACCGTACTGCACAGTATGTACCGTCTGATCTGGCTCTATGCTATTTGCAAAAGCAACTTTAGTTGGTGGGGTATAAAGGGTTAATACGTTCATGTTCGAACCCAAAATATATAAATGTTATATTCAGTAATGATCACAACGAATATATATATTTTGGGTTCGAACATGAACGTATATATATATATATGATCTTCTTACACACGTGGTGATTTCATAAATGCATCCCAAAAAGTTTGTTTAATAAAATATGGTAGAAATAACCATGAGTGTATATAAGATCATTTTAATCACATTAGCATAGTAACAACAACCATAAATTTGAAAACATTTCTGTTTATCATGTCTTTGCCAGTATACCTTTGAGCCGAATTACATCTCAGGGAAATCAGTATGCTGCATTAGTTTTGATCTACACTTTCATTTTAAGCATACTTACACCATGATTTACATCCAAGACTCGGAGCTAATATTTAAAATACCACCCCTAGTTCTTAAAATGGACAAGTTTAATCAGTGCATTTGCATAATTTTCATAAATAGTACAATAATTTCTTTGAACAATGGCATAAACTCCAATTGACAATGTATATTCTTACACATGAATTCAAAAAATGAAATAAAATCACAAAATGTAAACTTCTGGACCATTTATAGTCCTTTAAGTGAACTATTAAATTTGTGGCGGCCATTTTGGACGCCATCTTGAATTTATCCGAACGTCACGATTTATGCCAATGTATGCCGCATGTGTGATACACTTCAGACATTTACAAACCAGAGGAGATTCTGGAATGAGTATATATGTATGTATCATTGCACTATCGTCCAACAATTTAAAACGACTAATCTCTTCAGGAGGCGTCGCTCTTATGGGCAACCGGTAGCGACGATAAATAAACGTAAAACACACACATTTTGGTACGTAGCTCGTTTTGTTAACTGCCGGGTATGGTTGCCCCTCAACATAGTGGCCCTATAAGCTAATAGTCACCTAACCATTATTGTATAGTCCTTGATATCAAACAACTCCATGCGCATATAAATCGACACAATATATTTGTACTTTTAATCACTATAATTATGCCGTTAGTGCATAATTAGTATTTAATTGATTTAAACAGTTGATTTGCAACAACTCAAACTTTTTGTAGAATAATCACCGCGACCAATCAGAATCCTTCCAGGTTGTATTACACACATGTGTACATATAAGGACGTATGTGCTGGCTGTATTCAACACAGACGGATCTATAGTCTAGTGGTAACACGCTGGACTGATAATCCAGGGATCGCAGGTTCGATCCCCCGTCTGACCCTAATAAAATTAACAGTCTTTCAGATGGGACGTTAAACCGAGGTCTCGTGTCGGTGCTTTACACCGTGCACGTAAAAGAACCAGAGGAGACACTGGAACTGGTCTCTGTCTGTATCATGCACCATCCTCTAAAATGACTAATCTCTTCAGGAGGCGTCGCACATATGGGCAACCGGTAGGACGATAAATAAACGTAAACACACTATATTCAACTGAATACAAGCAGAATTTTGTGATAAAGCAGAATTTTGTGATAAAGTAGTTTACTGAATAGTTTGGAGAATGCTCAAGATTTCCCCGAGAAAACCGTATACCATTTCACCTGCAAGTCTCTTTATATACGTAACGTAAGATGGTACCAGGGAAGAACGTTACTAGGGTGTTTCCTCGATGTTCAGGAGGATTAGTTACAGACACGATTTACCTGAGAAAGATGATGTGATGAAGGTAGTGATCAGTCTGGCATTGGTTACTTTCTCGAGACCTTTCTTCCTTAGTCGCTTCCGGTGTGCATTTACCACCCACCAGGCCACCACGCAGGCCAGCAGTCCGAGCGTGTATTCTGTCTGGTTCTCGGACAACACGGAATAGTCGAATCCTTCAAGAAGAGTATGCGTATTTTATTGTTGTTTTTCTTTGTGGAACTTTGCATTTTATATACTAGTAGGATGCAGTATAGATATATCGCGGTACTAGCTATTAAAACAAAAATACAGATATACTAGTATGTAAGTAAGTAAGTAAGTTTTTATTAAAGTGACATATGCACATTTCAACAAATATATATAGCAAATATTAAACAACAAGAAGACGCACCCGGCCCCGTGGGCCTATAAGTCACCTAATAATATGCATTCAATAATAATTATATATTATGTTCCATTAATGTCAAACTCCTTGCGGGGACCTAGACATGTTTTCCTGGGCAGGCTTGGTCGACCTAAGTGGTTAACCATTACTAAGCAATGTATATGAGGTGCATTGCTCACTGACCTACATACGTGGCCTGACCGAGTATCGAACCCGGGAACGTTCGATTCCAAATCCGACGCCCTACCACTGGACGCCACACACAATTATTATTATTATAATAATAATAATCAACTAGTATTATGTACCTGAATTTAAACCTCATTTTGCTTCATCCTATGACTTCTCCACTTGAACATAGAAATACTATTGGGAATCACTTTACTCCAGTCAATATAGATATTAGGTTCAAACTAATTGCAAAAGTTGATATTTTCATACTGAATGAAAGCTCATAATGTGCTGCATAATAGTCACACACAAAAGTTGCACTCTACAGATGGAGTTAAACATGGAGAAAAAATGTCTATTTGCACAATCACTACAAGAAAGACTTAAACTTGCTTCGTTTATTGGCTGTCACAATAGTTTCAATAACGATACACAATCTTGATCGGCAACTTCTACCACTTGCTGGTGACGGATTACAATGAGAATTATACCTATTTCTATTAAGAATCACCGTCGAAACAGTGTATGCACATACTTGGGACGATCTGATATAGAGAGGGGAGTCTGGATACAGCAGGCTAGGAGTTAGCTGGACGCTAAGAGCTGGGATGCGTAGAAAACTAAAAATAATATTGGAAATATTTATTCACTTTAGTTTAAACAATATTTTATTTCAATGAATATACATAGCATAATGATCACAATAAGAAAATACATGTAGGATTGTTCACTTTGACGATTTATATATTCTGTTTTGTGCTTTTGTTTTGTAGCCTCGTTTGTATGTCTTGTTTATTGTAAATACCTCATATTTGCATGTTCTGTACATGTATTGAGTGAATTAAAAGAGATGTTCTGTTCCGTAGTAATACGATCCTTAATATGTAACGTAAACCAGACTGGAAATGGCTAAGACTGAAGCATGTGTAGAAACTATAGTCCGGTCAATATATAGATGGACCCACCACAAATTGCAACATAACCTTTTTATACGTTTTTGCCATCAGGAAGGTCATTAGAATGACATACTAAAAATCTACCAAAATCTACACAGGCGAAGTTAGTTATTTTCACCCAAATCCAAGATGGCCGCCGTAAAACCTTATTTTTCGATATCTTCGCTTCTAATGAACATTTTCTCATTATGTTAAGTTCTAAATTAGGGTTTTTAATATCAATGAATCTGTTGACATATATGCCATGCACATTGAAGTGATATTTCCTTTGCATTTACCAAAAATATCAAATTTACATGGATAAATTTGGTACACAGCAACTGTGAATTTGCAATCGATGGCAGCTTGACGAGTTTTTCAACGACAACTGGAAGGCGTTTCATTTCAGGAGTTCATCATGTAATACATTTCAGGTTAGATCGTTGTGATCTGTGGTACCAATATGATTGGTGTTATAAATCATGCTTAGTTAAGATACATGTAATTACCGTACCATCATTCTAGTAGAGTCACTAAATAAGCACGGATTCTGCTGCTCATATTCAGAGGTCATGAAGTTTGCTCGCAGTTCTGCAAAAGCACAGGGAACCGATATTCCTAGTTACACAGCAGATAATTGTGTGCAGTATGTGGCAGATAATGTCGACCACAATATCAGGACAATCGACGGCATGAATACATTCCATGGTATGGGCATGATTGCAACAATTACACCTGCAACGAAGAATAATCAACGAATTCCACGTGTTGTGGTCAGTGCAGCAGACATTTCGGCTATTGGTACTGTCAACATAGTGCCATTCATTCCCAGAAAGCAATGGACTGAAATCCATATTGTATGAAAAGCTTTCTGATTTCACTGATGACAAAACAGCTATTCTTGATGAGTTGTGGAAAGTGTCATTGTCTGTGCGTTCGCCAAGATCAGCTTGGCCTGGCATGATGCAGATGGTCCACACTGGTGACCACCCAGGAAAATCATCAGTATTCTTCCTGCCAATGATAGACATGGATCCGGGTAACATGTCATGTGTGAAGTCAACTCTTCTGTTCATATGTGATCATGCTAGGCGTTACAATATAACACCGATTGTAACCTTCGATCAGCCACTTTGGTGGAAGGCCTTACAAGTGATACACAGTTCACCAGAGAACAATCCACTACGTTCCATTGTGCTGAGGTTAGGAGGATTTCACACACTGATGAGTTTCATTGGAAGTATTGGTCACATTATGGAAGGATCAGGGTTGCATGAACTCCTTGAAACAATATATGCAAACAATACAGTCATACACATGATTAATGGGAAGGCAATACAGCGAGCAGTTCGGGGCCTACTGCTTGTTGATGGAGCATTGAATGTTATGATAGTTTCTGCAGAGTTCCACATCAAGCCACCATGCATGATCACACACGATGGTACCGGTACAGATGAGAGTGTTGTCCAAGAAGAACTTGCCTCTTCATCAGTGACTCAAAGTAATCAGAGTGGAGATGCTACACTGACTGACCTTGACAAAATAGGTAATCTACACGACAGTCTTCTGACAGGAAAGTTGACTGTTGAGGAAGCCTGTGCAGCCGAGGAATTGATCGGAGTCACAGATAGGCTACAGATGAGAAAGCAGTACATGCAGACCTCACGCACAGCAACTTTGTGGCTACAGTTCATGGAGATGATGTAAATCCTTTGTAAGTTCGTGAAAGCCGAACGACTGGGGAACTGGGCTCTCCATATGAAAGCTATGCATGAAATGCTACCATACTGAGCTGCTTCTGGGCATAACTTGTATACCAAAAGCCTCCATATCTACTTACAGCAGATGACAAAACTCCCCCAGACGTCCCCATAAGTATACAGACAGTTCAGCGAAGGACTCCACGTTGTGCGTAGGTCTGATCGATTGTGGGCAGGACTTTCAGCTGACCTTGTGATTGAACAAGTATTGATGAGGAGTATGAAAACGAGTGGTGGTTTGACCAGAGGACGTGGCATGTCAGAGACACAACGGCTTTTGTGACTGCTGTCACATCCACATTGTTCTGAGGTGAATAACGCAATGCAGCAGCTAACTGGTGTTAATTACACTACAAGTGATCAACACAAAGATTTAACAAAAGCCAGACAAGAGAATGACATGAGTGACACTTGTGAACTGTTAACATTCCTGGAGTCACGAAATCCATTCTGTGACAACAGCAGTTTGCGAAGTATTGCCACTGGTGTGAACGCTGACAACAGAGTGAATGTTGATAAGGCAAGAGATATAGGAGGCAAAATCCTGACATCAATGTTGAACAAGTCAGTTCTTGATTACACATTCAAGAAGAAGGATCAAGTAGTGACACCGAGTGCATCATCTGTCAAAATCCACAATGAAACAATCCACATCTACCCAATGTTATTGTTTCAAAGGCTTATCACTGCGGGAACACGGACTGATCAGCTGCAAGATATATTCCAGTTTGACCTTTGCAGTTACCCAACATCCATTTTTGAAGCTAAATATGCCAATAAACCGGCCCTGGCAGATGATCTGTGGACTCTGATGCCTGAAACAGTTTCTAAACCAATTGGCGACAGTCAATATGTTTTGGATGGGGGTGCCCTTCTGCACCGAATACCATGGTCAAGTGGAACAACGTACAATCTCTTATGCAAACAATACCATGGTCAAGTGGAACAACGTACAATCTCTTATGCAAACAATACACAGACTATGTCACTAGAAAATATGGACAATCAGTAATTGTGTTTGATGGATATGGAGAAGAACTGCCCACGAAGAACAGTGCCTCAGCAGAGACGAACAGGTGGACGAGTAGGAGCAACTGTGGAGTTCTCGAGTGACATGGTAATGAAATCAAAGAAGGATGATTTTTTGTCGAACAAGCACAATAAGCAGAAATTTATAAACTTGCTAAGTGACCGTCTACAACAAGCTGGATGTCAAACACATCATGCAGATGGCGATGCTGATCTTCTGATTGTGCAAACTGCTGCAGGTTGCGCTGCCACTGGTCAAACAATGTTGGTAGGAGATGACACAGACCTTCTTGTGCTCCTTTGCTATCATATCAAGGATGATTCCCATAAAGATATTCTACAGGCCAGAACCAAAGGCAACCCAAAAGAATATCACACGATGTTGGGACATCAAAACCGTGCAGAGAATCCTGGGAAGGGGAGTCTGTAACCATCTTCTATTAGCACATGCCATATTAGGATGCGACACCACATCAAGGGTGTTTGGCATTGGGAAAGGGGTTGTTATGAAGCTTATTCGTAATGACCCTTATTTTCAGTTACACGCTGGTGTGTTCCTCGATAAAACTGCAACCCAGAGGGAGATAGTGAGTGCTGGTGAAAAGTGTCTTGTGAGCATTTTAAAAGGTGCCCCGGAAGACACCCTTGATAAGCTGAGATTACACGTTTCCACCATAAAGTAACTACGAGCAAAACGTGTGTGCAGCCTGAAACACTGCCCCCAACATCAGCAGCAGGCAAGTATCACAGCCTGCGTGTATTTCATCAAGTTCAGGTATGGAAGGGAGTTCCAAACTTGTCTCCTTGTGTCTATGGCTGGGCTGTGCAGGATGGGAAATTGCTGATGTGATCTTGAAGTGGCTCCCAAAACACTACTTGAAGTTGTACGATGTAACTGTAAGTCAGGATGTGAAACTCTACGTTGCACATGTCGCAAAGCAGGACTTGATTGTTCCACTGCATGTGGAGAGTGTAGGGGTATATGCTCAAACATGACTACCCAAATCGCCGAAGATGTCGGAGATGATGAGGATTTGCCATTGGCCATCATCCAGATTTGTCGTCGTTTTAGTGACATTTTGATATACTAGTATGTTATATCGTACATTTTATCATTGTTTAAACAGTAGGCCTATGTCTCTCTTTGTTCTGTTGTCTCATGTGGGATTTTATGTGACCTACATGTATGTGTTCTTGCTCTATATTGCAAAGTTTGGTACACGACATGTCAGTCAAGTGATAGATATGATAGTTAATGTTTTTTTTCGGGGTAAAAAATGGTATTTTGTTGCATAAATTGGATGAATGCAAAATAAATATTATTTCAATGTGCAAGCCATGTATGTCAGCATATTCATTGTTATTAAAAACCCTAATTTAGAACTTAACATAATGAGAAAATGTTAATTAGAAGCGAAGATATCGAAAAATAAGGTTTTACGGCGGCCATCTTGGATTTGGGTGAAAATAACTAACTTCGCCTGTGTAGATTTTGGTAGATTTTTAGTATGTCATTCTAGTGACCTTCCTGGTGACAAAAACGTATACAAACTTTCTGTTGCAATTTGTGGTGGGTTGAGGTGCTGTGGGCGATATTTTGATTGGACTACTAGGGATGGCGACGAATACCCGAATATTCGAATATTCGCTCGGACGTCCGAATATCCGAATACTATTCCACACAATTAATTAAAGACATACAACATCGGGGTGCATATAAACTGTAGATATACTGGCACAAAGCGGATCAAATATCCGTGTCAAAGTGGTCACTATTTACATATGGCATTTTAACCAGATTAGACAGTAACAAGTAACTATAGCTGTTAATATGTTACACATGACATGACACTCATATCAGACAATCAGATGCAGGTTATTTTTCCGCTACTTTGAAGTATTGAAATATTACATTGGTAGTGGGTGGGGTAACTATAAAAGTCTTATTTTGTTAACCATTTTAGTTTTATTTAACGAATTTGCATCAAATATGGCAAGTTACCGTATACATGTATGTGTATGTTAAGAAAACCTAACAAAGTGAAATAGTAATGCTATGACATACTTTTATTGCACACCATAAATTACCCACTATTTCGTCAGTTGTCTCTTTCTTGGACATGTTTTACCAATTTTTGCCAACTTTTAGTATCCAGTAGCTTCACCTATTATCATAGTCATAACTGCTAAAATAAATTCGTTTGCAATTAGTTTGCACCTAGATGCCAATTCCAGCTACCTTGACTGGAGTACTTGTAGTTATCACGCTTTTGCAGCCATCGTGTCAGCAGTTACGTAATCAGTAGTTCCAACAGAAAGAATCGTTATACATTTCGCCATAAATTGGACTTTATCTGCCAAGGGAGGTAATAAAAAAGCCAGCGAGGTCCCTCATAAGATTCATGATTAGTCCACGACAGTACAATAGTTGGGCCGAGTGGTTAAAGTCAGTGACTTAAAATCACTTGCCCATCACCGCTGAAGGTTCAAACCCCACTGGATGTGTCCAAATTATTTCGCATGAAGAATCTATCCACCTGGCTTACGGAGGTTCGGTGGTTCTAGTCGGGTGCCAGTCTGAGCCTAAAATACTGCTCGGAGTGACACCCGTGGTCTTCCTCCGCCAATACTATCTGGAGAGTCGACATATGACCTAGGCTATTAGTGTGTGACAAAAAAAGTTGGTTGTTTATGTGGTATGTGTATATGTCATGGTTTTTGATCACGTTTAATGTTCTTGAATAGTGTACAATGTGGACAAAATAAAACACAACACGTGTCTTCTATATAATTACATTATAATTCAACGTGTCGGCTTGCGCCTTCATCAGGAATTAAAACAATAAAAAATACAACGGACGCGACGTCTAAATATTTTTAATTTTATTTTTTTGTTTTGTTTTCTTGAATACATGTAGTGTAGAGATTCTCTACTGCTATTGGCTTACCCGTATGTATACCACATTACTACACGTGCAGCATATAAGTACACTCATCTGAGCTAGCAATGTTAGAGCTAGTCTCGAGTGTTTTGGTTAGCAATGTTAGTGCTAGGTTCCAGTGTTTTGGTTAGCAATGTTAGAGCTAGGTTCCAGTGGTTTGGTTAGCAATGTTAGAGCTAGGTTCGAGTGTTTTGGTTAGCAATGTTAGAGCTGGTCTCGAGTGTTGGTTAGCAATGTTAGAGCTAGGTTCCAGTGTTTTGGTTAGCAATGTTAGAGCTAGGTTCGAGTGTTGGTTAGCAATGTTAGAGCTAGGTTCGAGTGGTTTGGTTAGCAATGTTAGAGCTAGGTTCCAGTGTTTTGGTTAGCAATGTTAGAGCTAGGTTCGAGTGGTTTGGTTAGCAATGTTAGAGCTAGGTTCGAGTGTTTTGGTTAGCAATGTTAGAGCTGGTCTCGAGTGTTGGTTAGCAATGTTAGAGCTAGGTTCGAGTGTTTTGGTTAGCAATGTTAGAGCTAGGTTCGAGTGTTTTGGTTAGCAATGTTAGAGCTAGTCTCGAGGTTGGTTAGCAATGTTAGAGCTAGGTTCGAGTGTTGGTTAGCAATGTTAGAGCTAGGTTCGAGTGGTTTGGTTAGCAATGTTAGAGCTAGGTTCCAGTGTTTTGGTTAGCAATGTTAGAGCTAGGTTCGAGTTTTGGTTAGCAATGTTAGAGCTAGGTTCGAGTGTTTTGGTTAGCAATGTTAGAGCTAGGTTCCAGTGTTTTGGTTAGCAATGTTAGAGCTAGGTTCGAGTTTTGGTTAGCAATGTTAGAGCTAGTCTCGAGTGTTTTGGTTAGCAATGTTAGAGCTAGGTTCGAGTGGTTTGGTTAGCAATGTTAGAGCTAGGTTCCAGTGTTTTGGTTAGCAATGTTAGAGCTAGGTTCGAGTGTTTTGGTTAGCAATGTTAGAGCTAGGTTCCAGTGTTTTGGTTAGCAATGTTAGAGCTAGGTTCGAGTGTTGGTTAGCAATGTTAGAGCTAGGTTCGAGTTTTGGTTAGCAATGTTAGAGCTAGTCTCGAGTGTTGGTTAGCAATGTTAGAGCTAGGTTCGAGTGTTTTGGTTAGCAATGTTAGAGCTAGGTTCCAGTGTTTTGGTTAGCAATGTTAGAGCTAGGTTCGAGTGTTGGTTAGCAATGTTAGAGCTAGGTTCGAGTGGTTTGGTTAGCAATGTTAGAGCTAGGTTCGAGTGTTTTGGTTAGCAATGTTAGAGCTAGGTTCGAGTGTTGGTTAGCAATGTTAGAGCTAGGTTCCAGTGTTTTGGTTAGCAATGTTAGAGCTAGGTTCCAGTGTTTTGGTTAGCAATGTTAGAGCTAGTCTCGAGTGTTGGTTAGCAATGTTAGAGCTAGTCTCGAGTGTTTTGGTTAGCAATGTTAGAGCTAGGTTCGAGTTTTGGTTAGCAATGTTAGAGCTAGGTTCGAGTGTTGGTTAGCAATGTTAGAGCTAGGTTCGAGTGTTGGTTAGCAATGTTAGAGCTAGGTTCCAGTGTTTTGGTTAGCAATGTTAGAGCTAGGTTCGAGTGTTTTGGTTAGCAATGTTAGAGCTAGGTTCCAGTGTTTTGGTTAGCAATGTTAGAGCTAGGTTCGAGTGTTTTGGTTAGCAATGTTAGAGCTAGGTTCGAGTGTTGGTTAGCAATGTTAGAGCTAGGTTCCAGTGTTTTGGTTAGCAATGTTAGAGCTAGTCTCGAGTGGTTTGGTTAGCAATGTTAGAGCTAGGTTCGAGTGTTTTGGTTAGCAATGTTAGAGCTAGGTTCGAGTTTTGGTTAGCAATGTTAGAGCTAGGTTCGAGTGTTGGTTAGCAATGTTAGAGCTAGGTTCGAGTGTTGGTTAGCAATGTTAGAGCTAGGTTCGAGTGTTTTGGTTAGCAATGTTAGAGCTAGGTTCGAGTGTTTTGGTTAGCAATGTTAGAGCTAGGTTCCAGTGTTTTGGTTAGCAATGTTAGAGCTAGGTTCGAGTGTTTTGGTTAGCAATGTTAGAGCTAGGTTCGAGTGTTGGTTAGCAATGTTAGAGCTAGGTTCCAGTGTTTTGGTTAGCAATGTTAGAGCTAGTCTCGAGTGGTTTGGTTAGCAATGTTAGAGCTAGGTTCGAGTGTTTTGGTTAGCAATGTTAGAGCTAGGTTCGAGTGTTTTGGTTAGCAATGTTAGAGCTAGGTTCGAGTGTTTTGGTTAGCAATGTTAGAGCTAGGTTCGAGTGTTGGTTAGCAATGTTAGAGCTAGGCTCGAGTGTTTTGGTTAGCAATGTTAGAGCTAGGTTCGAGTGTTTTGGTTAGCAATGTTAGAGCTAGTCTCGAGTGTTTTGGTTAGCAATGTTAGAGCTAGTCTCGAGTGTTTTGGTTAGCAATGTTAGAGCTAGGTTCGAGTGTTTTGGTTAGCAATGTTAGAGCTAGTCTCGAGTGTTGGTTAGCAATGTTAGAGCTAGTCTCGAGTGTTTTGGTTAGCAATGTTAGAGCTAGGTTCGAGTGTTTTGGTTAGCAATGTTAGAGCTAGTCTCGAGTGTTTTGGTTAGCAATGTTAGAGCTAGGTTCCAGTGTTTTGGTTAGCAATGTTAGAGCTAGTCTCGAGTGTTTTGGTTAGCAATGTTAGAGCTAGTCTCGAGTGTTTTGGTTAGCAATGTTAGAGCTAGTCTCGAGTGTTTTGGTTAGCAATGTTAGAGCTAGTCTCGAGTGGTTTGGTTAGCAATGTTAGAGCTAGTCTCGAGTGTTTTGGTTAGCAATGTTAGAGCTAGTCTCGAGTGTTTTGGTTAGCAATGTTAGAGCTAGGTTCGAGTGTTGGTTAGCAATGTTAGAGCTAGGTTCCAGTGTTTTGGTTAGCAATGTTAGAGCTAGGTTCGAGTGTTTTGGTTAGCAATGTTAGAGCTAGGTTCCAGTGTTTTGGTTAGCAATGTTAGAGCTAGGTTCCAGTGTTTTGGTTAGCAATGTTAGAGCTAGGTTCGAGTGTTTTGGTTAGCAATGTTAGAGCTAGGTTCGAGTGTTGGTTAGCAATGTTAGAGCTAGGTTCGAGTGTTTTGGTTAGCAATGTTAGAGCTAGGTTCCAGTGTTTTGGTTAGCAATGTTAGAGCTAGGTTCGAGTGTTTTGGTTAGCAATGTTAGAGCTAGGTTCGAGTGTTTTGGTTAGCAATGTTAGAGCTAGGTTCCAGTGTTTTGGTTAGCAATGTTAGAGCTAGTCTCGAGTGTTTTGGTTAGCAATGTTAGAGCTAGGTTCCAGTGTTTTGGTTAGCAATGTTAGAGCTAGGTTCGAGTGTTTTGGTTAGCAATGTTAGAGCTAGGTTCGAGTGTTTTGGTTAGCAATGTTAGAGCTAGGTTCGAGTGTTTTGGTTAGCAATGTTAGAGCTAGGTTCGAGTGTTGGTTAGCAATGTTAGAGCTAGGTTCGAGTGTTTTGGTTAGCAATGTTAGAGCTAGGCTCGAGTGTTGGTTAGCAATGTTAGAGCTAGGTTCGAGTGTTTTGGTTAGCAATGTTAGAGCTAGGTTCGAGTGTTTTGGTTAGCAATGTTAGAGCTAGGTTCGAGTGTTTTGGTTAGCAATGTTAGAGCTAGGTTCGAGTGTTTTGGTTAGCAATGTTAGAGCTAGGTTCGAGTGTTTTGGTTAGCAATGTTAGAGCTAGGTTCGAGTGTTGGTTAGCAATGTTAGAGCTAGGTTCGAGTGTTTTGGTTAGCAATGTTAGAGCTAGTCTCGAGTGTTTTGGTTAGCAATGTTAGAGCTAGTCTCGAGTGGGCTAGTCAGTGTTTTGGTTAGCAATGTTAGAGCTAGGTCGAGTGTTTTGGTTAGCAATGTTAGAGCTAGGTTCGAGTGTTTTGGTTAGCAATGTTAGAGCTAGGTTCGAGTGTTTTGGTTAGCAATGTTAGAGCTAGGCTCGAGTGTTTTGGTTAGCAATGTTAGAGCTAGTCTCGAGTGTTTTGGTTAGCAATGTTAGAGCTAGTCTCGAGTGTTTTGGTTAGCAATGTTAGAGCTAGGCTCGAGTGTTTTGGTTAGCAATGTTAGAGCTAGGTTCGAGTGTTTTGGTTAGCAATGTTAGAGCTAGGCTCGAGTGTTTTGGTTAGCAATGTTAGAGCTAGGTTCCAGTGTTTTGGTTAGCAATGTTAGAGCTAGTCTCGAGTTGTTGGTTAGCAATGTTAGAGCTAGGTTCCAGTGTTTTGGTTAGCAATGTTAGAGCTAGTCTCGAGTGTTTTGGTTAGCAATGTTAGAGCTAGGTTCCAGTGTTTTGGTTAGCAATGTTAGAGCTAGGTTCGAGTGTTGGTTAGCAATGTTAGAGCTAGGTTCCAGTGTTTTGGTTAGCAATGTTAGAGCTAGTCTCGAGTGTTGGTTAGCAATGTTAGAGCTAGGTTCCAGTGTTTTGGTTAGCAATGTTAGAGCTAGGTTCGAGTGTTTTGGTTAGCAATGTTAGAGCTAGGTTCGAGTGGTTTGGTTAGCAATGTTAGAGCTAGTCTCGAGTGGTTTGGTTAGCAATGTTAGAGCTAGTTTCGAGTGTTTTGGTTAGCAATGTTAGAGCTAGGTTCGAGTGGTTTGGTTAGCAATGTTAGAGCTAGGTTCGAGTGTTTTGGTTAGCAATGTTAGAGCTAGGTTCGAGTGTTTTGGTTAGCAATGTTAGAGCTAGGCTCGAGTGTTTTGGTTAGCAATGTTAGAGCTAGGTTCCAGTGTTTTGGTTAGCAATGTTAGAGCTAGGCTCGAGTGTTTTGGTTAGCAATGTTAGAGCTAGGTTCCAGTGTTTTGGTTAGCAATGTTAGAGCTAGGTTCGAGTGTTTTGGTTAGCAATGTTAGAGCTAGGTTCGAGTGTTTTGGTTAGCAATGTTAGAGCTAGGTTCCAGTGTTTTGGTTAGCAATGTTAGAGCTAGTCTCGAGTGGTTTGGTTAGCAATGTTAGAGCTAGGTTCCAGTGTTTTGGTTAGCAATGTTAGAGCTAGTCTCGAGTGTTTTGGTTAGCAATGTTAGAGCTAGGTTCGAGTGTTTTGGTTAGCAATGTTAGAGCTAGTCTCGAGTGTTTTGGTTAGCAATGTTAGAGCTAGGTTCGAGTGTTTTGGTTAGCAATGTTAGAGCTAGGTTCGAGTGTTGGTTAGCAATGTTAGAGCTAGGTTCGAGTGTTTTGGTTAGCAATGTTAGAGCTAGGTTCGAGTGTTGGTTAGCAATGTTAGAGCTAGTCTCGAGTGTTTTGGTTAGCAATGTTAGAGCTAGGTTCGAGTGTTTTGGTTAGCAATGTTAGAGCTAGTCTCGAGTGTTTTGGTTAGCAATGTTAGAGCTAGGTTCGAGTGTTGGTTAGCAATGTTAGAGCTAGGTTCGAGTGTTTTGGTTAGCAATGTTAGAGCTAGGTTCGAGTGTTTTGGTTAGCAATGTTAGAGCTAGGTTCGAGTGTTTTGGTTAGCAATGTTAGAGCTAGGTTCGAGTGTTGGTTAGCAATGTTAGAGCTAGGTTCGAGTGTTTTGGTTAGCAATGTTAGAGCTAGTCTCGAGTGTTTTGGTTAGCAATGTTAGAGCTAGGTTCGAGTGTTTTGGTTAGCAATGTTAGAGCTAGTCTCGAGTGTTTTGGTTAGCAATGTTAGAGCTAGTCTCGAGTGTTTTGGTTAGCAATGTTAGAGCTAGGCTCGAGTGTTTTGGTTAGCAATGTTAGAGCTAGGTTCGAGTGTTGGTTAGCAATGTTAGAGCTAGGTTCGAGTGTTTTGGTTAGCAATGTTAGAGCTAGGTTCGAGTGTTTTGGTTAGCAATGTTAGAGCTAGGTTCCAGTGTTTTGGTTAGCAATGTTAGAGCTAGGTTCGAGTGTTTTGGTTAGCAATGTTAGAGCTAGGTTCCAGTGTTTTGGTTAGCAATGTTAGAGCTAGGTTCGAGTGTTGGTTAGCAATGTTAGAGCTAGGTTCGAGTGTTTTGGTTAGCAATGTTAGAGCTAGGTTCCAGTGTTTTGGTTAGCAATGTTAGAGCTAGGTTCGAGTGTTGGTTAGCAATGTTAGAGCTAGTCTCGAGTGTTTTGGTTAGCAATGTTAGAGCTAGGTTCGAGTGTTGGTTAGCAATGTTAGAGCTAGTCTCGAGTGTTTTGGTTAGCAATGTTAGAGCTAGGTTCGAGTGTTGGTTAGCAATGTTAGAGCTAGTCTCGAGTGGTTTGGTTAGCAATGTTAGAGCTAGTCTCGAGTGTTTTGGTTAGCAATGTTAGAGCTAGTCTCGAGTGTTTTGGTTAGCAATGTTAGAGCTAGGTTCCAGTGTTTTGGTTAGCAATGTTAGAGCTAGTCTCGAGTGTTTTGGTTAGCAATGTTAGAGCTAGGTTCGAGTGTTTTGGTTAGCAATGTTAGAGCTAGGCTCGAGTGTTTTGGTTAGCAATGTTAGAGCTAGGTTCGAGTGTTTTGGTTAGCAATGTTAGAGCTAGTCTCGAGTGTTTTGGTTAGCAATGTTAGAGCTAGTCTCGAGTGTTTTGGTTAGCAATGTTAGAGCTAGTCTCGAGTGTTTTGGTTAGCAATGTTAGAGCTAGGTTCGAGTGTTTTGGTTAGCAATGTTAGAGCTAGTCTCGAGTGTTTTGGTTAGCAATGTTAGAGCTAGTCTCGAGTGGTTTGGTTAGCAATGTTAGAGCTAGTCTCGAGTGTTTTGGTTAGCAATGTTAGAGCTAGTCTCGAGTGTTTTGGTTAGCAATGTTAGAGCTAGTCTCGAGTGTTTTGGTTAGCAATGTTAGAGCTAGTCTCGAGTGTTTTGGTTAGCAATGTTAGAGCTAGTCTCGAGTGTTTTGGTTAGCAATGTTAGAGCTAGTCTCGAGTGTTTTGGTTAGCAATGTTAGAGCTAGTCTCGAGTGTTTTGGTTAGCAATGTTAGAGCTAGGTTCGAGTGTTTTGGTTAGCAATGTTAGAGCTAGTCTCGAGTGTTTTGGTTAGCAATGTTAGAGCTAGGTTCGAGTGTTTTGGTTAGCAATGTTAGAGCTAGTCTCGAGTGGTTTGGTTAGCAATGTTAGAGCTAGTTTCGAGTGTTTTGGTTAGCAATGTTAGAGCTAGGTTCGAGTGTTTTGGTTAGCAATGTTAGAGCTAGTCTCGAGTGTTTGGTTAGCAATGTTAGAGCTAGTCTCGAGTGTTTTGGTTAGCAATGTTAGAGCTAGGTTCGAGTGTTTTGGTTAGCAATGTTAG
>CM026390.1:31595355-31612296 GCA_014843695.1 Archivesica marissinica | reverse complement strand
AGCTAGGTTCGAGTGTTGGTTAGCAATGTTAGAGCTAGGTTCCAGTGTTTTGGTTAGCAATGTTAGAGCTAGGTTCGAGTGTTTTGGTTAGCAATGTTAGAGCTAGGTTCCAGTGTTTTGGTTAGCAATGTTAGAGCTAGGTTCCAGTGTTTTGGTTAGCAATGTTAGAGCTAGGTTCCAGTGTTTTGGTTAGCAATGTTAGAGCTAGGCTCGAGTGTTTTGGTTAGCAATGTTAGAGCTAGGTTCCAGTGTTTTGGTTAGCAATGTTAGAGCTAGGTTCGAGTGTTTTGGTTAGCAATGTTAGAGCTAGGTTCGAGTGTTTTGGTTAGCAATGTTAGAGCTAGGTTCCAGTGTTTTGGTTAGCAATGTTAGAGCTAGGTTCGAGTGTTGGTTAGCAATGTTAGAGCTAGGTTCCAGTGTTTTGGTTAGCAATGTTAGAGCTAGGTTCCAGTGTTTTGGTTAGCAATGTTAGAGCTAGTCTCGAGTGTTGGTTAGCAATGTTAGAGCTAGGTTCCAGTGTTTTGGTTAGCAATGTTAGAGCTAGGTTCGAGTGTTTTGGTTAGCAATGTTAGAGCTAGGTTCAGTGTTTGGTTAGCAATGTTAGAGCTATTCGAGTGTTTGGTTAGCAATGTTAGAGCTAGTTCCAGTGTTTTGGTTAGCAATGTTAGAGCTAGTTTAGTGTTTAGATAAGCTAGGTTCGAGTGTTGGTTAGCAATGTTAGAGCTAGGTTCCAGTGTTTTGGTTAGCAATGTTAGAGCTAGTCTCGAGTGGTTTGGTTAGCAATGTTAGAGCTAGGTTCGAGTGTTTTGGTTAGCAATGTTAGAGCTAGTCTCGAGTGTTTTGGTTAGCAATGTTAGAGCTAGTCTCGAGTGTTTTGGTTAGCAATGTTAGAGCTAGGTTCGAGTGGTTTGGTTAGCAATGTTAGAGCTAGTCTCGAGTGTTTTGGTTAGCAATGTTAGAGCTAGTTTCGAGTGGTTTGGTTAGCAATGTTAGAGCTAGGTTCCAGTGTTTTGGTTAGCAATGTTAGAGCTAGGTTCGAGTGTTTTGGTTAGCAATGTTAGAGCTAGGTTCCAGTGTTTTGGTTAGCAATGTTAGAGCTAGGTTCGAGTGTTTTGGTTAGCAATGTTAGAGCTAGGTTCCAGTGTTTTGGTTAGCAATGTTAGAGCTAGGTTCGAGTGTTGGTTAGCAATGTTAGAGCTAGGTTCGAGTGTTTTGGTTAGCAATGTTAGAGCTAGGTTCGAGTGTTTTGGTTAGCAATGTTAGAGCTAGGTTCGAGTGTTTTGGTTAGCAATGTTAGAGCTAGGTTCCAGTGTTTTGGTTAGCAATGTTAGAGCTAGGTTCGAGTGTTGGTTAGCAATGTTAGAGCTAGGTTCCAGTGTTTTGGTTAGCAATGTTAGAGCTAGGTTCCAGTGTTTTGGTTAGCAATGTTAGAGCTAGGTTCCGTGTTTTGGTTAGCAATGTTAGAGCTAGGTTCCAGTGTTTTGGTTAGCAATGTTAGAGCTAGTCTCGAGTTTTGGTTAGCAATGTTAGAGCTAGGTTCCAGTGTTTTGGTTAGCAATGTTAGAGCTAGGTTCGAGTGTTTTGGTTAGCATAGCGTTCAGTGTTGGTGCATGTTAGAGCTGTTCGAGTGTTTTGGTTAGCAATGTTAGAGCTAGGTTCCAGTGTTTTGGTTAGCAATGTTAGAGCTAGTCTCGAGTGGTTTGGTTAGCAATGTTAGAGCTAGGTTCGAGTGGTTTGGTTAGCAATGTTAGAGCTAGTCTCGAGTGTTTTGGTTAGCAATGTTAGAGCTAGTCTCGAGTGTTTTGGTTAGCAATGTTAGAGCTAGGTTCGAGTGGTTTGGTTAGCAATGTTAGAGCTAGGTTCGAGTGTTTTGGTTAGCAATGTTAGAGCTAGGTTCGAGTGTTGTTAGCAATGTTAGAGCTAGGTTCGAGTGTTTTGGTTAGCAATGTTAGAGCTAGGTTCGAGTGTTTTGGTTAGCAATGTTAGAGCTAGGTTCCAGTGTTTTGGTTAGCAATGTTAGAGCTAGGTTCGAGTGTTGGTTAGCAATGTTAGAGCTAGGTTCCAGTGTTTTGGTTAGCAATGTTAGAGCTAGGTTCCAGTGTTTTGGTTAGCAATGTTAGAGCTAGGTTCGAGTGTTTTGGTTAGCAATGTTAGAGCTAGGTTCCAGTGTTTTGGTTAGCAATGTTAGAGCTAGGTTCCAGTGTTTTGGTTAGCAATGTTAGAGCTAGGTTCGAGTGTTGGTTAGCAATGTTAGAGCTAGGATCCAGTGTTTTGGTTAGCAATGTTAGAGCTAGGTTCCAGTGTTTTGGTTAGCAATGTTAGAGCTAGGTTCGAGTGTTGGTTACCAATGTTAGAGCTGGGTTCCAGTGTTTTGGTTAGCAATGTTAGAGCTAGGTTCCAGTGTTTTGGTTAGCAATGTTAGTGCTAGTCTCGAGTGTTGGTTAGCAATGTTAGAGCTAGGTTCCAGTGTTTTGGTTAGCAATGTTAGAGCTAGGTTCGAGTGTTTTGGTTAGCAATGTTAGAGCTCGGTTCGAGTGGCTTGGTTAGCAATGTTAGAGCTAGTCTCGAGTGGTTTGGTTAGCAATGTTAGAGCTAGGTTCCAGTGTTTTGGTTAGCAATGTTAGAGCTAGGTTCGAGTGTTTTGGTTAGCAATGTTAGAGCTAGTTTCCAGTGTTTTGGTTAGCAATGTTAGAGCTAGGTTCCAGTGTTTTGGTTAGCAATGTTAGAGCTAGGTTCGATTGTGGTTAGCAATGTTAGAGCTAGGTTTCAGTGTTTTGGTTAGCAATGTTAGAGCTAGTCTCGAGTGGTTTGGTTAGCAATGTTAGAGCTAGGTTCGAGTGGTTTGGTTAGCAATGTTAGTGCTAGTCTCGAGTGTTTTGGTTAGCAATGTTAGAGCTAGTCTCGAGTGTTTTGGTTAGCAATGTTAGAGCTAGGTTCGAGTGGTTTGGTTAGCAATGTTAGAGCTAGGTTCGAGTGTTTTGGTTAGCAATGTTAGAGCTAGGTTCGAGTGTTGGTTAGCAATGTTAGAGCTAGGCTCGAGTGTTTTGGTTAGCAATGTTAGAGCTAGGTTCGAGTGTTTTGGTTAGCAATGTTAGAGCTAGGTTCCAGTGTTTTGGTTAGCAATGTTAGAGCTAGGTTCGAGTGTTGGTTAGCAATGTTAGAGCTAGGTTCCAGTGTTTTGGTTAGCAATGTTAGAGCTAGGTTCCAGTGTTTTGGTTAGCAATGTTAGAGCTAGGTCGAGTGTTTTGGTTAGCAATGTTAGAGCTAGGTTCGAGTGTTTGGTTAGCAATGTTAGAGCTAGGTTCAGTGTTTGTTAGCAATGTTAGAGCTAGTCCAGTTTTGGTTAGCAATGTTAGAGCTAGGTTCCAGTGTTTTGTTAGCAATGTTAGAGCTAGGTTCGAGTTTTGGTTACAATGTTAGAGCTGGTTCCAGTGTTTTGGTAGCAATGTTAGAGCTAGTTCAGTGTTTTGGTTAGCAATGTTAGAGCTAGTCTCGAGTGTTGGTTAGCAATGTTAGAGCTAGGTTCCAGTGTTTTGGTTAGCAATGTTAGAGCTAGGTTCGAGTGTTTTGGTTAGCAATGTTAGAGCTAGGTTCGAGTGTTGGTTAGCAATGTTAGAGCTAGGTTCCAGTGTTTTGGTTAGCAATGTTAGAGCTAGGTTCGAGTTTTGGTTAGCAATGTTAGAGCTAGGTTCCAGTGTTTTGGTTAGCAATGTTAGAGCTAGTCTCGAGTGGTTTGGTTAGCAATGTTAGAGCTAGGTTCCAGTGTTTTGGTTAGCAATGTTAGAGCTAGGTTCGAGTGTTTTGGTTAGCAATGTTAGAGCTAGGTTCGAGTGTTTTGGTTAGCAATGTTAGAGCTAGGTTCGAGTGTTTTGGTTAGCAATGTTAGAGCTAGGTTCGAGTGTTGGTTAGCAATGTTAGAGCTAGGTTCGAGTGTTTTGGTTAGCAATGTTAGAGCTAGGTTCGAGTGTTTTGGTTAGCAATGTTAGAGCTAGGTTCCAGTGTTTTGGTTAGCAATGTTAGAGCTAGGTTCGAGTGTTGGTTAGCAATGTTAGAGCTAGGTTCCAGTGTTTTGGTTAGCAATGTTAGAGCTAGGTTCCAGTGTTTTGGTTAGCAATGTTAGAGCTAGGTTCGAGTGTTTTGGTTAGCAATGTTAGAGCTAGGTTCCAGTGTTTTGGTTAGCAATGTTAGAGCTAGGTTCCAGTGTTTTGGTTAGCAATGTTAGAGCTAGGTTCGAGTGTTGGTTAGCAATGTTAGAGCTAGGATCCAGTGTTTTGGTTAGCAATGTTAGAGCTAGGTTCGAGTGTTGGTTAGCAATGTTAGAGCTAGGTTCCAGTGTTTTGGTTAGCAATGTTAGAGCTAGGTTCGAGTGTTTTGGTTAGCAATGTTAGAGCTCGGTTCGAGTGGCTTGGTTAGCAATGTTAGAGCTAGTCTCGAGTGGTTTGGTTAGCAATGTTAGAGCTAGGTTCCAGTGTTTTGGTTAGCAATGTTAGAGCTAGGTTCGAGTGTTTTGGTTAGCAATGTTAGAGCTAGGTTCCAGTGTTTTGGTTAGCAATGTTAGAGCTAGGTTCCAGTGTTTTGGTTAGCAATGTTAAAGCTAGGTTCGATTGTTGGTTAGCACTGTTAGAGCTAGGTTTCAGTGTTTTGGTTAGCAATGTTAGTGCTAGTCTCGAGTGGTTTGGTTAGCAATGTTAGAGCTAGGTTCGAATGGTTTGGTTATCAATGATAGTGCTAGTCTCGAGTGTTTTGGTTAGCAATGTTAGAGCTAGTCTCGAGTGTTTTAGTTAGCAATGTTAGAGCTCGGTTCGAGTGGTTTGGTTAGCAATGTTAGAGCTATGTTCCAGTGTTTTGGTTAGCAATGTTAGAGCTAGGTTCTAGTGTTGGTTAGCAATCTTAGAGCTAGGATCAAGTGTTTTGGTTAGCAATGTTAGAGCTAGGTTCGAGTGTTTTGGTTAGCAATGTTAGAGCTAGGTTCCAGTGTTTTGGTTAGCAATGTTAGAGCTAGGTTCGAGTGTTGGTTAGCAATGTTAGAGCTAGGTTCCAGTGTTTTGGTTAGCAATGTTAGAGCTAGGTTCCAGTGTTTTGGTTAGCAATGTTAGAGCTAGGTTCGCGTGTTTTGGCTAGCAATGTTAGAGCTAGGTTCGAGTGTTTTGGTTAGCAATGTTAGAGCTAGGTTCCAGTGTTTTGGTTAGCAATGTTAGAGCTAGGTTCCAGTGTTTTGGTTAGCAATGTTAGAGCTAGGTTCGAGTGTTGGTTAGCAATGTTAGAGCTAGGATCCAGTGTTTTGGTTAGCAATGTTAGAGCTAGGTTCCAGTGTTTTGGTTAGCAATGTTAGAGCTAGGTTCGAGTTTTGGTTAGCAATGTTAGAGCTAGGTTCCAGTGTTTTGGTTAGCAATGTTAGAGCTAGTCTCGAGTGGTTTGGTTAGCAATGTTAGAGCTAGGTTCGAGTGGTTTGGTTAGCAATGTTAGAGCTAGTCTCGAGTGGTTTGGTTAGCAATGTTAGAGCTAGGTTCCAGTGTTTTGGTTAGCAATGTTAGAGCTAGTCTCGAGTGGTTTGGTTAGCAATGTTAGAGCTAGTCTCGAGTGGTTTGGTTAGCAATGTTAGAGCTAGTCTCGAGTGGTTTGGTTAGCAATGTTAGAGCTAGTCTCTAGTGTTTTGGTTAGCAATGTTAGAGCTAGGTTCGAGTGGTTTGGTTAGCAATGTTAGAGCTAGGTTCGAGTGGTTTGGTTAGCAATGTTAGAGCTCGGTTCGAGTGGTTTGGTTAGCAATGTTAGAGCTAGTCTCGAGTGTTTTGGTTAGCAATGTTAGAGCTAGGTTCGAGTGGTTTGGTTAGCAATGTTAGAGCTAGTCTCGAGTGTTTTGGTTAGCAATGTTAGAGCTAGGTTCGAGTGGTTTGGTTAGCAATGTTAGAGCTAGGTTCCAGTGTTTTGGTTAGCAATGTTAGAGCTAGGTTCCAGTGTTTTGGTTAGCAATGTTAGAGCTAGGTTCCAGTGTTTTGGTTAGCAATGTTAGAGCTAGGCTCGAGTGTTTTGGTTAGCAATGTTAGTGCTAGGTTCCAGTGTTTTGGTTAGCAATGTTAGAGCTAGGTTCCAGTGTTTTGGTTAGCAATGTTAGAGCTAGTCTCGAGTGTTTTGGTTAGCAATGTTAGAGCTAGTCTCGAGTGGTTTGGTTAGCAATGTTAGTGCTAGGTTCCAGTGTTTTGGTTAGCAATGTTAGAGCTAGTCTCGAGTGTTTTGGTTAGCAATGTTAGAGCTAGTCTCGAGTGGTTTGGTTAGCAATGTTAGAGCTAGTCTCGAGTGGTTTGGTTAGCAATGTTAGAGCTAGTCTCTAGTGTATTGGTTAGCAATGTTAGAGCTAGTCTGGAGTGTTTTAGCTAGCAATGTTAGAGCTAGTCTCGAGTGTTTTGGTTAGCAATGTTAGAGCTAGGTTCGAGTGGTTTGGTTAGCAATGTTAGAGCTAGTCTCGAGTGTTTTGGTTAGCAATGTTAGAGCTAGGTTCGAGTGTTTTGGTTAGCAATGTTAGAGCTAGTCTCGAGTGTTTTGGTTAGCAATGTTAGAGCTAGGTTCGAGTGTTTTGGTTAGCAATGTTAGAGCTAGTCTCGAGTGTTTTGGTTAGCAATGTTAGAGCTAGGTTCGAGTGTTTTGGTTAGCAATGTTAGAGCTAGTCTCGAGTGTTTTGGTTAGCAATGTTAGAGCTAGTCTCGAGTGTTTTGGTTAGCAATGTTAGAGCTAGGTTCGAGTGTTGGTTAGCAATGTTAGAGCTAGGTTCGAGTGTTTTGGTTAGCAATGTTAGAGCTAGTCTCGAGTGTTTTGGTTAGCAATGTTAGAGCTAGGTTCGAGTGTTTTGGTTAGCAATGTTAGAGCTAGTCTCGAGTGTTTTGGTTAGCAATGTTAGAGCTAGGTTCGAGTGTTTTGGTTAGCAATGTTAGAGCTAGGTTCGAGTGTTGGTTAGCAATGTTAGAGCTAGTCTCGAGTGGTTTGGTTAGCAATGTTAGAGCTAGTCTCGAGTGTTTTGGTTAGCAATGTTAGAGCTAGGTTCGAGTGTTGGTTAGCAATGTTAGAGCTAGTCTCGAGTGTTTTGGTTAGCAATGTTAGAGCTAGGTTCCAGTGTTTTGGTTAGCAATGTTAGAGCTAGGTTCCAGTGTTTTGGTTAGCAATGTTAGAGCTAGTCTCGAGTGGTTTGGTTAGCAATGTTAGAGCTAGGTTCGAGTGTTGGTTAGCAATGTTAGAGCTAGGTTCGAGTGTTGGTTAGCAATGTTAGAGCTAGTCTCGAGTGTTTTGGTTAGCAATGTTAGAGCTAGTCTCGAGTGTTTTGGTTAGCAATGTTAGAGCTAGGTTCCAGTGTTTTGGTTAGCAATGTTAGTGCTAGTCTCGAGTGGTTTGGTTAGCAATGTTAGAGCTAGGTTCGAGTGTTTTGGTTAGCAATGTTAGGCAACCGGTAGCGACGATAAATAAACGTAAAACACACACATTAGATTGTGTAGTGTCAAGTTATTTCTCACATATTACTAGCCATGCCAGTAGCTTCAATGTTGCTCAAATATACAACTGTACGGGGGATCGGAACGGACTCCATAGCTGAGTGAGTACGGCTGTTTGACTTCAAATCCCTTACTGCTATTCGAATCCTCCTGGAAATGTTGAATTCTTTCAAGTGAGGGAGCTATCCAGATGACTCGCGGAAGGTATGTGATTCTGTGCCAAAGATTGGAACTATCTTCCAGAAAATGTTACTTGAAATATTTGAGAAATGTAATATAAATATATATTGGCTCCGGGCGGTATTTGGAAATGTTCGCGTATTAGACCTACACAGAAGGTTGAATATAATTTCCTTCATGAAAAATGCTTGCATGATCATTATACAACTATTGCATTGCCATTTGAGGATCAGTCAACACTAGTGCACTGAGATGCTGAAGACGACCCGGTGAATTATTACTGGAGATCAACAAAGTTTTAAAACGCTTCAAGCAATAACTGCCAAATATGGCACACATTTATTACCCACAAAAGTTGAACCAACTTAACACCCATAATTCGAGTTCTCTATAATATTAATTACAGTTATGTACAATTCCAATGTTTACATATGTCCGCCTTGGTTCCGTGACACGTAAATGACGATTCGCGTGCTCAAATGCGTTTTCATCGACTCGATTTATCATGTGACAATTGGGTGAAGAAATTAAAGTAATATTGCCTGCGTGTTGAACTGTTTCATAGTCAATCGGCCAAATGTAAGACATAAATGAGGTAAAGAATAACACAGTCAACGGTTTACAATTTATATAGGAAGCTAGGTAATAATTAAATATGATCCAAAATTACTGAGAATGTGTAATATATATGATGGTGTTATTACTTAGTTATGAAGCTTAGCCTATTTGTTGACGTTATTTGTCTACTACAATACAATACTGTCTACCACAATACTGTCTACCTGTCTACCACCATACTGTCTACCACAATACTGTCTACCACCACAATACTGTCTACCTGTCTACCACCATACTGTCTACCACAATACTGTCTACCACCACCATACTGTCTACCACAATACTGTCTACCACCACAATACTGTCTACCTGTCTACCACAATACTGTCTACCACCACAATACTGTCTACCACCACCATAATGTCTACCTGTCTACCACAATACTGTCTACCACCACAATACTGTCTACCTGTCTACCACAATACTGTCTACCTGTCTACCACCATACTGTCTACCACAATACTGTCTACCACCACAATACTGTCTACAACAATACTGTCTACCACCACAATACTGTCAACCACCACAATACTGTCTACCACAATACTGTCTACCACCACAATACTGTCTACCACCACAATACTGTCTACCACCACAATACTGTCTACCACAATACTGTCTACCACCACAATACTGTCTACCACCACAATACTGTCTACCACCACAATACTGTCTACCACAATACTGTCTACCACCACAATACTGTCTACCACAATACTGTCTACCACAATACTGTCTACCACCACAATACTGTCTACCACAATACTGTCTACCACCACAATACTGTCTACCACAATACTGTCTACCACCACAATACTGTCTACCACAATACTGTCTACCACAATACTGTCTACCACAATACTGTCTACTACCACAATACTGTCTACCACAATACTCTCTACCACCACAATACTGTCTACCACAATACTGTCTACCACAATACTGTCTACCACAATACTGTCTACTACCACAATACTGTCTACCACAGTACTGTCTACTAACACTGTACTGTCTACTACCACAATACTGTCTACCACAATACTGTCTACTACCACAATACTGTCTACTACCACAATACTGTCACTACCACAATACAGTCTACTACCACAATATTGTCTACCACAATACTGTCTACTACCACAATACTGTCTACCACAATACTGTACCACAATACTGTCTACCACAATACTGTCTACTACCACAATACTGTCTACCACAATACTGTCTACCACAATACTGTCTACCACAATACGTCTACCACAATACTGTCTACCACAATACTGTCTACTACCACAATACTGTCTACCACAATACTGTCACTACCACAATACTGTCTACCACAATACTGTCTACCACAATACTGTCTACCACCACAATACTGTCTACCACAATACTGTCTACCACAATACTGTCTGCCACAATACTGTCTACCACAATACTGTCTACCACAATACTGTCTACCACAGTACTGTCTACTACCACAATACTGTCTACCACAATACTCTCTACCACAATACTGTCTACTACCACAATACTGTCTACCACAATACTGTCTGCCACAATACTGTCTACCACAATACTGTATACCACAATACTGTCTACCACAGTACTGTCTACTACCACAATACTGTCTACCACAATACTCTCTACACAATACTGTCTACTACCACAATACTGTCTACCACAATACAGTCTACTACCACAATACTGTCTACCACAATACTGTCTACTACCACAATACTGTCTACCACAATACTGTCTACCACAATACTGTCTACTACAATACTGTCTACTACCACAATACTGTCTACCACAATACTGTCTACCACAATACTGTCTACCACAATACGTCTACCACAATACTGTCTACCACAATACTGTCTACCACAATACTGTCTACTACCACAATACTGTCTACCACAATACTGTCTACCACAATACTGTCTACCACAATACTGTCTACCACAATACTGTCTACCACAATACTGTCTACCACCACAATACTGTCTACCACAATACTATCTACCACAATACTGTATTATGGTCCTGTTTACCACAATACTGTCTACCACAATACTGTCTTGTGGTACTGTCTACCACAATACTGTCTTGTAGTACTGTCTACCACAATACTGTCTACCACCCAGATTGATTCGCTGTGTTTTCCAGTCTGATATTACGTCTGTTGGTTTGATACGGTCACGAGTCCGTATCAAACCAGAAAATGACGTAGCATAACTAGTTCCGAGAGAAAAACACATGCGCACTCGGTGCTAGTAGGTTTACTTCCCGTAGCATATCAGTGTGTCAAATTTGACAGATAACATGTGTGTAGTTTCGTGGTAATATGTCAATCGTTTTCGTGTATCAAATTCAGAAATTGTGATTTATTCCTGATAAATGGATAACATAGAGAGAGAGAGGAGAGAGAGAGAGAGAGAGAGCATGTTTTGATTATCGAATGTTCAAATTCATATCAAAGTAATAATCAAAGACTTCTCAGGCTGATAACTAGTCCAAATATTTAGACTTGAAAATGTGACATTTTACTATCATGGCATTTTTCAAAGTCTAAACATTAAACCTCAATTATGCGCAGCATATTTTATATTCTAAAATGTCGTTTTTATAAATTAAAATTGATAACAAGATGAACACACATACCGCCGTCTCTGGACACAATATTATACAAGAAATCAACGTTTAAATTTCATGGGAGAGTTTCACAATTCCATTTCGTCCATTTTGAGTTTGTTGGTTATTTCGAAAAGCCAGTATAGAAATCATTAGACGAAATTGTTTTTGAAGATTTATCTCCCGTGCCATTACTTTGAACGTTCAATATCCTAAATTACAAAAAACGAATAATTCATTTGGATTTCTTTGTGAAGACTGCACAGAAACGGTAGTAGAATCACACCTGTAGATTTCAAACGGCAAAATCGTATGCAGAACGGTTAGACACTATGTTTTATTTTAAACATTCTTTATATCTATATTTATGATTATTCTTAACACCAATGCACACATTTATAACCGTTCATGTCCGGAAAGCTTCAACATATTGGTCAGAAATTGGCGGAAGAAGGACAATCTATACTGGTAGCTTGTGGCGAGCACAAACTTTCCATTATGTAACTTTCATACACTTATGATCACCAGGTACCAGTTTTAAAAGTAGAAACTGGTGTACCATCTTTGTAAACTACACTTCAACATTGAATGTAATCTTTTTAACTGATATCGGACTTCTATTTTATACAAATATCGAAACATCACCCATTTATGATTATTCTTAACACCAATGCACACATTTATAATCGTTCATGTCCGGAAAGCTTCAACATATTGGTCAGAAATTGGCGGAAGAAGGACAATCTATACTGGTAGCTTGTGGCGAGCACAAACTTTCCATTATGTAACTTTCATACACTTAAAAAATTAGTTATGCGCGCGCATATGTCACTGACATCGCTAATCTCTCATCTCAGAAAATCTTCTTTTTCTACTTATTTCCGAAGGTTGAACTAGGTGAGATCCATCCATTGTTGAAAGAAAAGAGATAGGAAGATCTTGTCATTCATAATCTGTAAAGTTTGGTCTGTTCTAACCTAAAATAACGGTTTTTAGTGGTAACTAATCATTTCCAGAAGGTCAAGGTCGTATTTGTCCACTGACTTCCGGTCTAAATTTTCCACTTCCTGTAAAGAATTTGAACAGCAATACAGGTAATATTTTTGCCTAGTTGGCGTTCCCATGTAAAGATACAGACATGTTGGTGTACCCAATATCACTTGCTCTTGTCGTATTAGGTTTTATGAGAGTTTCACCCTGTGACAGCCACCAGAATGCCTACAGAGATATAAAATCACTCTGCCAAAAATCCAAATTGCTTCTCGCATGCTGTTCCATAAAACAGCTTATCAAACCCAAATCTATGCATAAGTGTTCGTACAGAACTGTACTATTCCTCAGCACATTGTTGTTGATCATGTCCCTAGATATTGAATCAAATCCCGGACCGACCCTCGTACCTGAATTCATAGGAGACACATCCACTGTTTATCCCTGTGGTACCTGTGAGCAACCAGTAACCGCTTCATCTAAGGGTGCGCAGTGTGAGTTCTGTTTTATACTGTACCATGCCGACTGTCAGGGTATGTCCGACAGTTTGTGCGACAGACTTGGAGATGATTCTCGCATTGGGGCCTGGAAGTGTATAGCTTGCAACAACATGAACATAACTCTACCTAGCTCTGCTAGTCTGGAATCATACGAATCACCTAACAGATTCAGCAGCTTCAACAGTAGCACTACAGATACTAGCATTGATGAACATGTAAATACTAGTGACAACATTCATCCAGTCACATCAACACCAAAAGGTAATAAGCAAACATCACATAAACCCAAACAAAATCCGAAAAATAAAGTCAGACGACCATTAAAAGTATTGACTATAAATTGTAGGTCAATAGTCGATAAAAAACTAGACTATGATAACATGATTGCGTCTACCCAACCTGACATAGTATTAGGCACAGAGTCGTGGTTAAAACCTAAACATTACGATAACGAGATTTTCAGCCCGGAACTGGGATACACCCCTTTCAGAAGAGATAGGCAGAAGCAGACTGGGGGAGGGGTATTCATTGCAGTAAAAAATTCCCTGATAGCACAAGAAGCCACCCACCTTCACACCGATTGTGAAAACATATGGGTTAAAATACAACTCCAAGGTTCCAAGCCACTGCTCGTCTGCTCCTACTATAAGCCCAAAGAACATGACCCCCATAGTACTAATGAATTCAATAAATCCCTCTCCATGGCCACAAAAACCAGTGCAACCGTATGGGTTGGTGGAGATTTTAATATGCCCAAAATGGACTGGTCCAATATTTCCCCAACCCCAGACTGTAAGCTGCAATCCCACTACCGCGATTTTATTAATATCTTATTTGATAATAACATCACACAAATGGTCCAAGACCCCACACGCGGGAACCATATCCTTGACCTGTTCTTGACAAACAACCCCTCCAGAGTAAACAGAGCCCAAGTTATCCCAGGTATCAGTGACCATGATGCAGTCCTGGTTGTTATTAATACCTCCGCCCGAATGAAAACTCAAAAGCCCCGCAAAATCCACCTATATAAGAAAGCAGATTGGGATGGTCTCCGGTCACATATTACCAATCTACATGAATCCCTCTCCAAATCCAAAAAATATATCAGTGATTCAGTAGCAGACCTTTGGCAATCCATTTCCAGCTCCATCGAGGAAGGGGTCAATACTTTTATCCCGTCCAAAATGTCATCCACTAAAAACAAATTGCCCTGGATTAAGGTTGAACTAAAACGCCTATTCAGGAAACGGGATAAAGCATTCAGGAAATATAAGAAAAGCAAACAAACCACACACAAAGAACACTATCTTAAACTAAAACACCTCTGTAGAAAACAAACTAAAATAGAATATCAAAAATATCTAGGTGACATACTTAACGTAAATACCAGCAATTCAGATGAACAACAACAACAACCTGAACCCAAGCCAAACAATAAAAACTATATTCACTACTAAAACACTCCAGACAAGACTCTGTTGGAATAGACTCTCTTAAAAAGCACAATAAACTACACACAGCAGACACAGACAAAGCCACAATACTAAATGAACAATTTCAATCTGTCTTCACCCCCAAGTCCCCTGTTTCTCTAAAATCCCTGGCTGAAATGAAAGTACAGGATATGGCAGATACAGGTAGAGAGACCTCACACCCAACGTTTAGCTCACACGACCCTATGCCAGATATCGACATCTCTGTTAATGGCGTTGAGAAACTCCTCAAAAACCTCAACCCCCATAAGGCTGCAGGACCAGACCAAATTAGACCAATAGTACTCAAAAACACCTGCAAAGAAATGGCCCCAATCCTATGTGAACTTTTCAAAAAGTCTCTGCAGACCAGTACCCTACCTGATATCTGGAAAATGGCAAATGTAGCCCCTATTTATAAAAAAGGCACAACGTCCGACCCTGCAAACTACCGACCAATCTCTCTTACCTGTATCCTGTGCAAAACACTGGAACACATTGTCTCATCTAGCGTAACAAAGCACTTCACACAAGCCAACCTCTTCTATGAACTACAACATGGTTTCCGAGAAAAAAGGTCATATCAAACCCAACTCCTCATGCTAATAGACGACATCCTCAAATCCATAAACCAGAGAAGTCAAGTTGACTTAATACTCCTTGACTTCTCAAAAGCCTTTGATATGGTCAACCATGAAAAGCTCCTGTATAAGCTACATTATTATGGCATAAGGGGTCAAACTCTCTCATGGATTAAAAGCTTCCTAGACAACAGGTCACAGTCCGTCGTAGTCAATGGCTCTAAGTCAAGTACCATACCAGTCTCCTCCGGTGTCCCACAGGGTTCGGTCCTCGGACCACTCCTCTTTCTCATATACATCAATGACCTCCCAGATTTTGTCAAACACTCTAAAGTCCGCCTCTTCGCCGATGACACAGCTCTTTATCTTTCTCTGACTGTTTCTTCTCAGTCCAGCCTACTACAGCAAGACTTACACCAGCTTGAACAATGGGAATCCAAATGGGAAATGAAATTCAATCCATCAAAGTGCCAGGTTATTCAGATCACCAAACGCAAACTAGTCATATCCACGAAATATCGTCTGCATAATACCTTCTTAGAAACTGTTTCTTCAGCAAAAGACCTGGGAGTAACAATATCAAGTGATTTAAACTTTAACAAACACATAGACAACATCAGCAAAAAAGCAAGTCAAACATTGGGTTTTCTAAGACGAAACATCAAAGTACACTCAGAAAGGTTAAAATCAACAGCATACAAGACACTGGTAAGGCCCCAGCTTGAGTATAGCTCCACGATTTGGTCACCGTATACGGCAGTTCTCATAGACCAGCTTGAGTCTGTACAGCGCAGAGCTGCCCGCTGGGCCAAACAAGACTACGGCCGAACGTCCAGTGTCACAGAAATGTTGAACTCCCTAAATTGGAGACGCCTTGACCTTCGTCGCATCGACCAAAGATTGGTTATGTTCCACAACATCCTCCATAACCAAGTTGCCATTCAAGCTGAAAACTACCTTACCCCAAATACAAGATCTTCCAGAACATCCCAGTCCCAAGCATTCCGACAGATCCAAACAGTGACTGACTACCATAAATATTCCTTCTTTCCAAGAACCATTGTCCACTGGAATGCTTTGCCCCCAGATATTGTCACCTTGTCTGGCCCACAGTTCAGTCTGGCTGCAAGTCGGATTGAACATGTTTCTCCCTAAATAAACCTGCCCTGTTCTTAATCTGTTTTAACCAACCTAACATCATTCTTTTTATCATCTTTTATTTCATCTCTTACTAACATTCTTGTCAGTTGACGCGCGTCAAAGTCTAAGGTCCCCATCAGGGGTTTGACTAATAGGAAGATAGATAGATAGAATGCATACCACTTCAGATTTATAGCAATAGTCGGAATTCAAAAGTTGAGAGCATCTTCAAACTCTTTAATGAACTTTACTCTGAAGCACATAATGGCCTTTTTAGAATCACAAATAAAACATTGTTGGGAAACGATCGCCTAAGCTGACATACAATCCTGAATACAGGTCGTATTTAACTGGTGTATTTTAGCATTAATTGTGTGTTAATGATGTTTCTCCATTATCGTGTTGCGACTAATGTTTTACTGTCTCCTGTTATACTAGTACCGAGTTGTTTTTGCGGGAAAAGCTTGAAAGCTTTATGTACGGATGTTATTGATATACTGGAAAACATATTACAAATACACAGGCATTGATTTATTTTTAATGTTATGCAACATGGGTGTATGTGCAACCGGTAGCGACGATAAATACACGTAAAACATGCACATGTGACGTTTACTTACGGAGTTCTGCGCCGTTCAAGAACAGATGTGTCCTCTCCAAATGCCAGTGATGTGGCTCTTGGAATGTCGCCTTGTCATAGACTTCGTTCATGAAAGCTATATTGTAGTAGCTGAGTGTCTCACACGTCCACGTGGTCACGTGACATTGCGTCATGTACCATAAAGCGTAATCCTGATTCACGGGAATACTTTCCGGCACTAGAGTGGAGTTGTCGTGATAATATTTTTCAAAATTTATGAACACTTTCAGCCATGCTGGAGCAACAAATGCGATGATCTGGAAGATTAGAGCGAAGCTGAGTAGCATCCAAAAGAAGCCAGTCCATCTTTGCTCTGTTACTCGGTGCATAGCTTGTTCTATCCGCCCACACTGAAGGCCGAGAGTATTAAAGGCAGCTAGGTGCAATCTGTATATATACAATAACAAAGCGTTCACATATTAAATAGTATGTCCATATGTAAAATGTAGAGTATGTGTATTGCTGGCGTACATGCTGTGTGTGTGTGTTTTACGTTTATTTATCGTCGCTACCGGTTGCCCATATGAGCGACGCCTCCTGAAGAGATTAGTCATTTTAGATTGTTGGAGGATAGTGCAATGATACAGACAGAGACCCATTCCAGAGTATCCTCTGGTTCTTTTACGTGCACGGTGTAAAGTACCGACACGAGACCCCGGTTTAACGTCCCATCTGAAAGACTGTTAATTTTATTAGGGTCAGACG
>CM026390.1:31585355-31590355 GCA_014843695.1 Archivesica marissinica | reverse complement strand
CTATCCTAACATTTTAAAAGAGGCATGCATGTATATCGAAGCATATTTTAATGAATAATTTCAATATGATCAAATAACCACAACTCTTACGCTAATATGCACCAATTACATGAACAGAAACACTAGTTGTCTTACATTAAATACATATCGAAAGCGTAACCTTTGTATTTTGAAAATATGTGTCGCAGACTGCCGGCGAGCACTAAGGATGTGGGGGTCGAGATTGACAAAGAAAGAGGAAACCCTTTGATAAATGTCTACTGCGTTTTATTCTCACAATCCTCCAAGCTTTCCCAGCCGTTTCAGCCTGTTCAGCCGTTTCTCTCTCTGCAACCAATATATACAAATATACAGTTTCATACTTATATACATCACATAAGTAACAATCACATACGTAGCATATCATCAGGCATATATACATGTAATGACGACAATTGCATTGACGAATTTAAGAAATACAATATACGATGGTGTAGTTTAAGTTAGACAATGAAAATCAAGTATTTACATCTGATCGATATGTCTAAACAACTAACAGATTATCAGTTAATGTACATGCATAATATGTTATCGGGTGGGTGGTAGTAGAAAGAAGTAGCAATAGTTACCTGAAGGTATATATATATAATATACATACTATGCATTATTTGTAGCACATAATTGATGGCGTCTTGTTTATGTTTTGTGAAAATGGCGGATGTCTCATATGCATGCAGTGATTGGTTAGTAAAGAGCACGTGCTTAAATATTGTCATGTGTCAGGTCAAATGTACGTGTCACTTATTTTAACTATTGGTCCAAGGGAAATAGCTATAACTATACTACACTGTACTACATATGCTATGTTACAAACTAACTGAAGGTGTTACGACGTTTTCAACTCACTGCTTCAAATATGGGCAAAAATGACAAGCGAATGTTCAAAGAGTTGTGTAGTTATTAATGTTTGATACTATGGAGTAGAGACGTACTTTCTGTGCTCTGTATGTATGTATGTTCCTTTAATGTCAAACCCCTAGCGGCGACTTAGACATGTTTTCCTGAGCAGGCTTAGCCGACCTAAGCGATTAACCAGTGCTAAACAATGTGTGTGAGGTGCCTTGCTCAATGACACTACATACGTGGCCTGACCGAGTATAGAACCCGGGACCGTTCGATTCCAAATCCGACGCTCTACCACTGCACCATGGACGCCACTTGTGGAAACATACACAATTTGGTATACGTCTAGATCGGATGTCATGGATTTTTATATGTGCTTGTGTGGATTTATCGCCAGAATAATATCCTGGTAAAAGACTATTTTAAAACAATGGATCATTGCGAAATCAGCATTTTTCTCTGGAACAATAGAATTTGCCACTGTGGTTGAATATCGCTCACCATTACCAAAACATAATCGCCTAAGGTGTTTAGCTTGAAAAGAATGACTGGATGTATGTATGTTATTGCGAACTCTATAGTATAGTATACTAATTTCTACCATTCACGGTGTCTGGATGCAAGTGTAATATTAATCTAAATGCCTCCAAAACAGAAGGAGAAGAAGAAACATTACAGAAGATAGAAGACATTACGAGTACACAACCCGAGAAACGCACTACCTCGTGCATTGCTTCTTTTCCCGTGCTTCCGGTGAACAGCATGGCATATCGAGCATATGTGCAACCCATGAACATGAACAATATGGCAAGCATGAACAAGCTAATGGGTACTATACTCCCCCACCACCATCCCAGCCGCCCTCTCAGACTCACCACTATGTGCTTGCACCAACGTATGTCCAGCAATCACCAGACGTAGTATCAATCCAACAGCTTGTTCTTGATAGACTGACTTCAATGGATACACGCTTATGTAAGTTAGACAATATTGAAAAACAGTTATCAACTTTATCGGATTAGACTCTCAAATATGTGATGATTTACAAGCCAAACAGGCTGACATTGATAATGCCATTTATACTGAGCGGGGTCGTATTACTGAGTTGAAGAACCAACATGACACATTGAAATATATATCAGACGAGGTCACTGATCTACAGTCACACTCTATGAGAGATAATCTGTTATTATTTGGATTCACTGGGTGCACGACGGCTGAGAGTAGGCGATCCGAGAACTGTGCTACTACGGTGCTTGACTATTGCCAGAACACGCTACATATTCCTGATGCACATACATCCACTAGGCTTGAAAGGGCGCAACGACTAGGTAATAAATACGAACATGGTAAAACAATGCTCATTGTTGTGAAGTTTAGCCATTACCCAGACAAACTGCTAACTAAACAGAAAGCTTCTGAACATTTAAAATCCTTCCAGACTTCCCAGGAGTCATACTTACGCGATACTCCGCATGGCGCACGTGCCCCCAGACCTATCCGTCCCCATATCCGTGTCAGTGATCAATTCCCTAAAGTGATTCAAGAACGCAGGCGCAAGTTGATCCGGACTATGATCATGGCGAAGGAAAATAGAAAATATGCATATAATAACAGTAAATTTATTATTATAATAACCATGGTGATGTATATTGATCTGGTAACCTAAATTCTCGCACGAGCGACCAGCTAGATTACGTACCTGGCCAACATTTAGACCGTTATGTTGAGCTTCCACAGCCTAGTGAGCATTTACTTAGTTTACCAGTGCGCCGAAATCAAGATAATTATGTGAACAATTTGGGGGGGAACATTTAGACCGTTATGTTGAGCTTCCACAGCCTAGTGAGCATTTACTTAGTTTACCAGTGCGCCGAAATCAAGATAATTATGTGAACAATTTGGGGGGGAAATTATTAACACTTTGCAAAGAAAATGATCTCTGTATTGTTAATGGCCGGTTGGATGAAGGAAAATGTACTTTCCATGCAACTTATAGAAATAGACCGGTTTCTAGCTTAGTTGATTATGTGATAACTAGTCACGAATGTGATAACAGTATAAATGGTATGCACGTGTTTGATTTAACTGAATATTCGGACCACTGTCCTATTACGCTTACTTTGAAATACAACATAGACAACAACAACAACAACTTTTTATTTTATTTAACGTCAGATTACAGGTTATGTAACAACATGACATGAATATGTTGTTCAAAATATAAACATTGGGTATACATGCATGGGGGGACAGCAATTGTACTATATGACCTATAGACAATTACAAAAATGTAATATAAGTTACACAAACAAACATCAAAATATACATCCAGGTGAATGTATGGACATATTTATGTGGATTCTTTCTAAATACGTATAGATAGATAGATATTTATTTTTCCTCCAATTTTTGAAGATTACAACATATTTACAAATAGATCAACATAAACATGCATAATTATATATAAACATACACATTACATTATTTTCATATGTTAGAGGAGCTGTAAGAACAGCTGAATTCGCTCACCTAAGCATGTGATCATAATCGTCAACTGAACAGAAAAGTATTGTATCAAAAGTGGGAAAATAAGTAATAACAAGAGCCATAAGTAAATAGATAGTTAAAACTGTGGTGCGGATAAAGAATGACCACACACACACAAAAACAAAAACAAACAAGCAAACTCGCCTTATGCACTTTGTGCTCAGGCGAGTAGCACTAAAGAATGTCCAGGCTATGAGAACGTTAATTGCAACAAAGCAATTCTTGCCCAGGTCGAAACCGCAAAAGGTTGAACAATAAAGCAAGTATGTGCAGGTAACGAAAAGCACGACACGAACCTTAGAAACAATGAAAGGTAAGTGCCTTACGGACAATCTATCAAAATGTTGACTCGATAATCTGCCAAATTGCCTAGACAGAAAACGAAATGCTAGTTCAAAATTAACAGCAAACCAGTCAAATGTGTACCTAAAATAAATGTAGTATTGTAGTAATCAAATTAGTAATATATAGCACGTATTCCAGTATGTAACAGTACTTGTCTAAGCAGTATGTAACGGTACGTGTCTATGCAGTATGTAACAGTACTTGTCTAAGCAGTATGTAACGGTACGTGTCTATGCAGTATGTAACAGTACTTGTCTAAGCAGTATGTAACGGTACGTGTCTATGCAGTATGTAACAGTACTTGTCTAAGCAGTATGTAACGGTACGTGTCTATGCAGTATGTAACAGTACTTGTCTAAGCAGTATGTAACGGTACGTGTCTATGCAGTATGTAACAGTACTTGTCTAAGCAGTATGTAACGGTACGTGTCTATGCAGTATGTAACAGTACTTGTCTAAGCAGTATGTAACGGTACGTGTCTATGCAGTATGTAACAGTACTTGTCTAAGCAGTATGTAACGGTACGTGTCTATGCAGTATGTAACAGTACTTGTCTAAGCAGTATGTAACGGTACGTGTCTATGCAGTATGTAACAGTACTTGTCTAAGCAGTATGTAACGGTACGTGTCTATGCAGTATGTAACAGTACTTGTCTAAGCAGTATGTAACGGTACGTGTCTATGCAGTATGTAACAGTACTTGTCTAAGCAGTATGTAACAGTACTTGTCTAAGCAGTATGTAACAGTACTTGTCTAAGCAGTATGTAACGGTACGTGTCTATGCAGTATGTAACGGTATTTGTCTAAGCAGTATGTAACGGGACGTGTCTAAGCAGTATGTAACGGTATTTGTGTAAGCAGTATGTAACGGTATTTGTCTAAGCAGTATGTAACGGGACGTGTCTAAGCAGTATGTAACGGTATTTGTGTAAGCAGTATGTAACGGTATTTGTCTAAGCATTATGTAACGGGACGTGTCTAAGCAGTATGTAACGGGACGTGTCTAAGCAGTATGTAACGGTATTTGTGTAAGCAGTATGTAACGGTATTTGTCTAAGCAGTATGTAACGGTATTTGTGTAAGCAGTATGTAACGGTATTTGTCTAAGCAGTATGTAACGGGACGTGTCTAAGCAGTATGTAACGGTATTTGTGTAAGCAGTATGTAACGGTATTTGTCTAAGCATTATGTAACGGTACTTGTCTAAGCAGTATGTAACGG
>CM026390.1:31549274-31584355 GCA_014843695.1 Archivesica marissinica | reverse complement strand
TCGTCCGGGATTGGAAATAAAGAAGAGGTGACATATCGTGACATATTGTGAAGGACACTAGGATTTATATATGGAATATTGTGAAGGACACTAGGATTTATACATGAAGAATACAAGGGACTATTAATTAACGTGGGAAAACAGAAGTGCATGCGAGACAGTGTTAGAATTTGGAAATAAGTGAAAGACGTCAACGAATTATTAAATTAATGAAATGGATTAAATTATTGGAAATGTGCAAACTTTGAATATGTGATAAATTATATATTGGATTAACGGACGAGACAGACTTCGGTAAGTACCAGTTTTCTTTTCATAGAGGCTTAATATTATCATTAAAATTATATTAGTGATTTACTTCCTTTTATTGAACTCAATTCTATAATACATTTGGAGATACATTCTGGGGATTAAAAATTTTGGGAAATAAAAAAATAAAATGGCTACAACTAGGAGTGCTAATAAGGAAACTGAGGGGCCGGTTCACCCCGACTTGCAGACAACAGGTGATGAGATATGGGACAAATTAATGAGACTTCCCTTCTTTAATCAGGCAAATCTGGAACGTCAGGGTGAGATTTATGAGAAAGAAAGAGAGAGGGAAAGAGAGAGGGAAGAAGTAAAACAAAGAGAAGAAAGAGAGAGGGAAAGAGAGAGAGAAAGAGAGAGAGAAAGAGAGAGGGAAGAAGTAAAACAAAGAGGGGAAAGAGAAGAGAAAGAAAGGGACAGGGAGGAAAGAATGCAAAGGGAGAAAATGCAGATGGAGATTCGCCTGAGAGAAATCCAGAGAGATCAGGAATCTCAGCAAAATAACCCCCTCCATACAGATAATAGGCCCTCTAAGACAAACATTTCTGTTCCTATTTGGACCCAGACTATGAGGCCAGATAAATTCTTCGCAACATGTGAGAGACTGTTCGAAGCTAGCCAGGTCGCCAAACAAACATGGGTGGGCCATATTATAGACAAGTTGTCCGACAAGGCCAGAAATATATATGCCACTCTTCCTGTCCAAGACGCTAATAATTACGATACCCTCAAGGCCGCCATCTTGGATGAATATAGACTCTCACCCACTGTATATAGAAAGAATTTCTTCTCTTGGGTAAAGAAACCTCAGCAGACATATTCCGAATTCATTAAGGAATTAAGGGAGCAAATGACTCTATGGACGGAGAACAATGATCCGAGCGAGGTCAACTGGATCGAGCTGCTCTTGAGATATAGATTCGATTCCCAGCTAAGTGATGAGCTTAATTTGTTCATTCTGGATAAGAAAGCATCTACTCTCCAGGAATGTATTTCCCTGGCTGATGAATATAACCTCCATCGCAGATTAGCGCCCAGGACACGGATTAATTCAAATCCGAATGTGAAACCCAGAGATACAGAACACCGACCTCCAGCCCCAAGGCCATATATCCCATCACCCATGTATCGACCCAATATTAGGATAGATAATTCCCAAGCTACCCATAGAACTCCCCGGATAGAAAAATATTGTAGTTATTGTAGGCGTAATGGCCACGGACGAACAGAGTGTTGGGCAGATCCCAATTCACCTAGGTACAGGGGTACTAGAAACCTAGCAAACGGACACCAAGTGTCAAACACTACTCATAGTTCAGCCTTTATAACCAATGAGCCAGTGAACTCATATGAAAATACCGAGATGGTAAATCCATTACTTGTCAAATATACAGGTCAAGCACGCATAAATAATAACACCGCACAAGTGACGTATTTGAGAGATTCAGGTGCGACAATTAGTTTATTGTCGGCTACTGATCAGACCGCTGATCATTTAGAATACACAGGTGAACGGGTAACAATCCGCGGTGTCAATTATATCCCTGGTAATTATCCGATAGCAAAGATTAGCGTCGATTGTCCAATATACCAAGGAACATTGAAGGTGGCTGTATTAAAACACAGATGCACCGCGGGGGTGGATCTTATAATAGGTAACGACTGTGAAACTGCCCCTGTCACTGATTTGATTACCTGTGGCGTGGTTACACGCTCAAATAAGAAAATTATCCCGTTTGATGAAATTGTCACGTCCAACCCAGACTCAGAAAACACGACCGATACAAATCACAATGTCTTACCTTTTCGGAATACAATTGAGATCAATTCCCCCTCTGAGAAAGCCAGTACAGTTAAACCCCAAAATATTCCCTCTATTGACGATTTGAGTCCTGATAAATTATTGCAAGAACAGAATAATGACCCGACCTTAGCACCCCTCTGGGAAATGGCTCAAGAAGGAACACCTATTCGGCAAGGATATTACATCCAGCTCGAACCCCGACTACTTATGAGGAGAGAACAACCTCAAGACACGTCCAAAGTTCGACCCTGGAAAATATATGATCAGGTGGTAGTTCCACGGGGATTCCGTGATCATATAACGGGACTCGCCCATGACAGTTTAAGTACGGGACACCAGGGACCTAGTAAGACCCTGAAGCGCATTAAGCGCCGCTTCTTTTGGCCGGGAATCCGCGCAGATGTTAAACGATTCTGCCATAGCTGTGGGCCGTGCCAGAGAGCGGGTAAGGGACAGAAAGCCACTGTAGCCCCATTGAAACCCCTGCCCATTATATCCCAACCATTCAAATTTATATCCGCTGATTTCGTTGGACCCATGAAGAAAACTATAAATGGGAACCAGTATATCTTGAATTTTATTGATCATGCCACTAAATATACGGAATCTTTCCCATGCGCCGCAGCGACAGCTGTTAATGCACAAAAAGCCCTGATCGAGATAATATCTCGACATGGAAAACCCCAGACCCTGTTGACTGACCGAGGAAGCGCTTTCATAGCTGAAACATTCACACGCTTCCTAGCCGAGCACGATATACGTCACTTAACTAGCACGAGTTACAGGCCTCAAACCAACGGATCAATAGAGAAATATAATGGTACATTGAAAACCATGCTTAGAATCCTTGGGGAGAACTCTTTATCGTCTTGGGATGAGATGCTACCCTGGCTATTATTTGCATATAGAAGTGCAGAGCACTCTAGCACAGGATATTCTCCCTTCTACCTTCTATATGGGCGCGAACCTAGAGATAATCTAGATTCCACTTATGATCTCTGGGCTAGAAATGAGCGGGATGAAGGGATCCCCATAAATAACTATGTACAAGAATTATGTCATAGATTAGCTGAAGCGTTACGTGACGCCAGCGAGAATGCACAACAGGCCGCAGATGGTCGTAAAACAAAGTATGACAGAAGTAAGAAAGCGAAAATGCGTGTATTCCAGCGTGGTGAATTAGTGTTAGTACGATTACCGTTAAAAGGTAATAAGCTGAAGAATGCCCTCCAGGGACCGTATCCGGTACACGAAAAGGTAGCGTCGCATACCTATATTATATACATGCCTGATAAGAGAGTAAAATACCGTGTTATGCATGTAAACCAGTTGAAGCCCTGGACAGGTAGGGAGGAGGGTGCAGCTCTAGCTGATAGTAGTCCGGTGTATGAGTCCCAAGACCCTACCCTATTAGATTACCAAGCCCCTACGGACATTGAGAAAGAATTCGATCCTTGCAGTCCTCTTGAATCTGTACCTAAGAAAACCTGGCCGGATATCAGTCATTTAAACCCAGACCACAGGGACGATATTAGTCAGTTATTTGACCGTTACCCCCGTTTATTCTCTGGACAACTGGGACGTTTCCACGGTGTTACCCATGATATTGATGTGCAAGGTGCTTCACCCGTAATCCAGCCTTACTACCGCATGTCTCCAGAAAAGAAACAAATACTAAAAACTGAGCTAGATCAAATGTTGGAGTTAGGAATTATCCGCCCTAGCAGAAGCCAGTGGGCCTCTCCCATAATATTGGTACGCAAATCAGACTCAGAATGGCGACCATGTATTGATTATCGGAAAATTAATGACCTGACTCGAGGAGAAGCCTTCCCCATCCCGAGATTAGACGATCTCATTGATCAGGTCGCAGGTTCGAGTCTGATATCAATTTTAGATCTTAATAAAGGTTACTGGCAGATTCCGCTAACCCCTCGAGCTAGTGAAATTGCAGCGTTCATAACCCCCTGGGGCTTGTTTGAACCATTAACTCTCCCATTTGGTTTAAAAAACGGTGGAGTTACCTTCCAGAGGGCCATAAACGAGATAATCGCTCAATCCCCGACAGAACCCATCCGTGATAGATTTGCCGACGCATATCTGGATGATATTGCTGTTCGATCCAATTTATGGTCACAGCACATAAATCACTTGGATTGGACATTTCATAGACTAGAGGATAGTGGTGTTACTTTGAATCCGAAGAAGTGTAAAATTGGGTCTGGAACAGTCAAGTACTTGGGACATGAATTAGGGTCGGGAAAAATCAAACCAATTTCCAGCAAGGTTGAGTGTATTAGTAATATCTCTCCCCCACAGACCAAGAAACAATTACGAGGATATCTGGGATCAGTAGGATTTTACAGGAAATTCATTCCCCAGTTCGCTGAGATCGCCGCTCCCCTGACTGACTTATTAAAGGGCAAGCGATCAGGGAACATCATAACTCAGTGGAGCGATAAACATCAACTTGCTTTCGAATCCTTAAAGAAAGCTTTAACCAATAAACCCATACTGAAGGCCCCTGACTTTAACCAAGAGTTCGAACTCTATACTGATGCTTCCGATTTGGGAATTTCGGCTGTACTGACTCAGACCGTTGACCAAGTACCACACCCAGTAGCATTTTATTCCCGAAAACTTATTCCACGAGAGAAAAACTACTCTACAATAGAGAAGGAATTATTAGCTATAGTGGCCGGTATCGAACATTTTCGCATATATGTAAGCACAAGCAAAACAATAATTAATTCAGATCATAATCCCCTTGTATGGTTAAGTAGGTCGAAAACGTCCAATCAACGCCTCTTAAGATGGGCACTGTGTCTCTCAGAATTTAATCTGACCATTAAACATATCAAAGGGACTCAAAATGTTCTAGCAGACTTTCTCAGTAGAGTTCAATGACTGTGATGTTTGACTTAGTAAATGTACTTGGTATTATTTCAGTTGTTCAGTAAATAGTTATTGCCTCTATGATTAGAATGTTGGTACCTAGCGAAAGAAATGCTATTTTAGGACATATGATGTATTGATATTATGATTGTTTTCTACTGTATATTCAAAGGAATGAAGATTTGTAAATCGGCCGATAGCGGGCGATGTCAAACTTCTCCCCGGGTAGGGAGGATTGTGCAAAACCCCAATTTGCACGAAATATTTATTATTGTTATATATAAATAGTAATGTATTATATAAATACATTAAACTGTTTCTATATATGGCCAAATGTTTACCATGTAATATATATATATTTGTTTTATGCATAATCGTCTGCTATTATTTTCGCGCCTAAAATTATCAATCTCGCTTCGCGCGGGAAATGACTTAAGATGTTAGGCCTAATCTCAGTTTATCAAGGCCGTGGTTGCAGGTGTCCAGTTATGTAATACAAAGGCACCGAACTGGTTTGATGGTGTAATATTAGATAACATAACAGATGTTTAGGAATAACAGATGTTTTAGGAATTGTTATATCATATATACACTGATTCAATTATGTATATAAGAAATGGATTTTATTAACATAGATCAGACACACTAGAGCCTAACTCCAGGAGCGAGAAAGGTCGTGATCTCAATCTAGTATATAGAACATATAAACTGTATTTATGATACTTAGATATTATTGACATTATAAGAAATATAACTTATAAAGATTTGTCGAATAATTAAATTGTTCAGCCACAGAAGAAACATAGAGTTTCGGCGAACCATATCGAAGTTGATTAAAAGTTAATCTAATCAGAAACAGTGATTAGATTATAGTGATATTGAGTAATGACGGATTAGAAAGATTGGATGTTAAATATACTGTGTAAGCGCATATTCGGCTCACACAAATGGATTGTTAAATAAGCTTTTAATGATACGATGTATATATATATAGATCACTGATTATATATATATGGATATTTCTGATGCCAATATAAACAAGATATTATATAGAAGAAATGTAATACTGTGTTGAGTTATCATTAATACATATAATAACGAAGAAACCCCCTAGACAACTCCAGCGAGTCTACAATAGGATAGACCCTGGTAAGAGCCGTAGCAACCGAGACATATTATTACGAGAAGAAAAAGGAGAGTTTGCGACAATATGTATATACTAATATAATATATTTCAACTCGCCAGTTTATAAAGGTATATAATAATATATTATATTTCATTCGTTTGTTTTCGCCTACATAGAATGGTCACAGTTACCCGTATGACGTATATTCAAGTGTATAAAGATCATGCTAAATGCATACATGTCATTTCTGAAAGTTGTTCAAACAAAATCCAGTGAGAAATAAAATGTGCTATTTCATTGCTTTCAACAAGTGAAATAACTCATTTTATTTCACTGATAAATTTCTATATTTTCATTGGAAGGTATAAAACAATATTATGTTATTCGCTATAGCGTTCCACGCTTTGCAATACACACAGTAGGGGATTTTATTTAACCATATGTTATTGCAAATCAATAGTACATATGTCATACACATACAGATACAATACATAGCACGAACATACAAATGGTTTGGGCCACAAGTTTTAGCAACATTAGACAACGGTCAGCACCAGAAAGTCAAGCTTATGTTTGATTAAATTAAATTACTAAGTTTCTTTCTTGAAAAGTAGGGGATATATCACAAGTGAAATGTTCTGACTGTCATCTTGTGTAAGCTGCATACAACGTTACCATGGTCACTGAGCGCTCTATTATGACTGTCATTTTTTTGTAAGCTGCATACAACGTTACCATGGCCACTGAGCGCTCTATTCTGACTGTCATCTTGTGTAAGCTGCATACAACGTTACCATGGCCACTGAGCGCTCTATTCTGACTGTCATCTTGTGTAAGCTGCATACAACGTTACCATGGTCACTGAGCGCTCTATTCTGACTGCCATCTTGTGTAAGCTGCATACAACGTTACCATGGCCACTGAGCGCTCTATTCTACTGGCTGCTTAAATATGTATATCTTGTATATCTACAATTTATCTGTTAGGGTCGCATTTCTTGTTTCCGGAAGCCAGAACTGAGAAATAATGCACAACACTGCAATGACACCGCATACATAGAACATCAAACCAGGAACAAAGGCATTCTGAAATATCATTATGACAATAAAAGTACAGTCATATCACACATGACATATATTTATTCTGAAACAGAATTATGACAACTACACGACATATTAAACCGGGAACATAGGCACCATGGAACATTATTTGGAACTTTCTGAGATTAAAGCAGCATTACATCGTAATAAAGGATGTGTTGGGTAAAATATAAATACTAATATGTGTGTGTTTACAAAAATCGAAATAGTCGTTCAGAAACGATAACATTCCAAAAAAATTTAAAACATCGTATACGCGAATCAACACACAAAATGTAAACACGCACAGCGGATGTAGAAATGTCCCTAAAAGACTTAGCTAACAGAGGTATGAATCAACACATCAAGTAATTTAATTAAAAAAGATAACGTGGAACAAATGGGGACGATGCATTCCGAATGTAAAAAAGTGCGGATGATGCGTTCCGGTTGTAAACAAGTGCATGACCGATCGACTCGGAAAGTCCTACTTTCGGTTTCGAGTTTGTTTTATCGCAAACAAAATCTGTTTACCAAATGAACATAAGCATACAAAGTATAATGTTAGAATGTGTAGCTGCATTGCTACCCATACGTAAACATTTTTCAAATATCTTTTATTTCATACGATGTAATGCTACTTTAAGAATAACTGTTCATATGAAATAATTATGAAGTCATATATTATACGTTATATATATTGTTGAGTTGTAAGCATTAAATACAATACATTGCTATAATGTTAATTCAATTCGTATAATGCTATTTATTAAGCTCTAAGATTTGATATATGGAATATAGTTTAAGCACGCGTGCGTGCGTGCGTGCGTGCGTGCGTGCGTGCGTGCGTGCTGTGCGTGCGTGTGACAGAGACAGAGAAAGCGAGAGAGCTTATTTGGACGTTAGCATGCATTTGTAACGACTAGATGGGATATTAAAATAAGGGTATTTAGTAGATATCCAGACATGGTCCAGCTAACATAGGTTGTATTCTACATACATAATATAAACTAGAAGGTGGCAATAAAATGTGTTGGTATTTTAGTATATAGCAAACAACAAATACACTCCTTCTAATTGCATTCACTTATTTATTTACGCGCACATGTTACAATACCCGCCTTCATCATTCTCCAGCTACCAAAGGAGATCCACAGTCTGTTAGAAATCTACCTAAGTGCTCTTTTGTATTATTTACAAATGATTCAAGGACAGTTATTATGGTGTCTCCTTACATTGGCATGTTTCATATTTAAAGTTTAAACTTTATTTGTTTTTTACAATGATTGCGAAGCAAGTTTTAACAACTTATATTAAACACTCTCGTTGGCTCGAATAAAAGCGTATATGTGGTCATTCGTGTGGGAGGACACCGGAGTACCCGGAGAAAACCCACATGTCCGATCGGGCGACCACCGTACCATCTCACATACTTCCCAGTCCGAGGATCGAACCTGGGTCGCATTGGTATTTGACACACAATCTGTAACTGTCGCTTAGAATCCTGCTCAAGACTACCGTATGTATACTATAGGTAGAGCTTTGACAGATGAATTGTCTAATATATATATAAGACATCCGTAGCAAATGAGTCACCAACTACCAGCGTTGTACATTGTATATCATAATACTAATACAATCACTGATTTAAAAAAGAGTGTTTTCATAATACTTATATTTGAATATATTACTGCAATATGTGTATTAACATTCGCCCATATGAGCGACGCCTCCTGAATAGATTAGTCATTTTAGATTTGTGGAGGATAGTGCAATGATACAGACAGAGACCCATTCCAGAGTCTCCTCTGGTTCTTTTATTTACGTGCACGGTGTACAGCACCGACACGAGACCTCGGTTTAATGTCCCATCTGAAAGACTGTTAATTTTATTAGGGTGAGACGGGGAAGCGAACCTGCGATCCCTGGATTACCAGTCCAGCGTGTTACAACTGGACTATATATCCGTCTGTCCCAGTAAATTAGAAGGCAGTGTAAATAAATATTACCAAATACACAAGTTGTGGGCCTATCATAGCTCCAATCCGGGCTACCACATTCAGAGATTCAACACCAATGTTTCTGTAAGCATACAATGACAAATGATACTATTATATCAGGCATAGTATGAACAGATAAGTTAATATTATCAGAAACAACAGTCTATGTTTGCTTTACATATATTTATTCCGTATGTAGTATTATGAATAATCGAATATTATTGCAATAAACAAGGACAAGTTCGTGGTCCAGTGGTAGAGCGTCGGGTTCGGAATCGAACGGTCCCGGTTTCGATACTCGGACAGGACACGTATGTAGTGTTATTGAGCAAGGACCCTCACACACATTTCTTAGTATTTGTTAACCTCTTAGGTCGGCTATGCCTGCCCAGTAAAACATGCAAAGGTCCCCGCAAGTGGTTTGACATTAATGGAACATACATACGTTTACGGAAAATGTGAACAATATATACAATATATAACTTCGTCCGAACAACTGCATACGTTCTCTATAACACAACAGTGTCCTGGTCTATTAATTATTACAGGACATAAATGTAAAAGTCGGTGTAAATAGAAGATCACTGATATTTACAGTAGTGTGTTTTCGTTGGAATTGGCAAGTTAAATGTCAATGAAACACCTATAAAAGAATTGTGTGTGTGTTTTACGTTTATTTACCGTCGCTACCGGTTGCCCATATGAGCGACGCCTCCTGAAGAGATTAGTCATTTTAGATTTTTGGAGGATAGTGCAATGATACAGACAGAGAGCCATTCCAGAATCTCCCCTGGTTCGTTTACGTGCACGGTGTAAAGCACCGACACGAGATCTCGGTTTAACGCCCCGTCATGAAAATGGAATTGTATTACGCATGCATCAATATAAATTGCTACCTTATAACAGTGGGGTATATTTCTATTGTCATCGTTTGCACTGGTCCCCATGCAGTATTGATGCCCACACTTGCGATGATTGCAAACTCGTTGGTAAGTGTATCTTGGTATTGAGAATCTGATTGATGTATGTATGTATACGTAGATAAGACACGAATACATATTATATCTAAGTACTCAATATCAAACAGGTTAGAACGGGTCGGTCGGCAAATCGTTTTATTAATTTCGTTTTCCATCGGCGTAGTAATTTGTTGTGTGTTTGTCTGCTTAGTCCGCCTCCGTGGTCGAGTGGTTAAGGTCGCTGACTTGCATACCACTGTAACCTATCATCACTGATGGTCACGGGGTCGAGCCCCCTCAGGCCGTGTCTCATTTATATGAACAAGTTGGCAGTTTCTTACGGAGGTTGGTGTACCCATGTACTGGTTAACCGCTGGAGCCTGCCCAGGAAAGGTGTTGCTCGGCAAACTGCCCACAAGCGATATAGCCCAAAATGGTGCTGATGCAGGCGTAAAACCCGAAGCAACAACATAACATGTTTGTCTGTTTAAGTCACACGACGACTCTCCATTTATTATTGGTGGTTGAATACACATGATGCCCCTCCGAGCAGTATTTCAGACACGGGCGGGCCACCAGGCAAGCCGCAAACCAGCTAGATAGCTTCCTCACATGAAATAATTAGACACACATATGCAGCGGCGTAGTCGTAGTTCACACAATCAGTGCATATACGTATTTAGTTAATCTTTAATCATAACTATATGAGGGAATTTTCTTTTGAATTTGCGTATGTATATGCTTTCTCGCTAATTAAATAAAATATAAACATCAGTATGGATACGATGCCAGAAATCTTTACGATTATAAATCTGCAACATGAAAGCTGTACGTAACAAGTACTTTAATTAGTTACCAGTGCTTTGCACGATGCCAACAACAAATCCACTTACAGCAACTGCCAAGAAGCATAACACATTAGTGATCCGTCGGCCCAATCTGCAGAATGAAACATGACAGCCATAGCGCTATACCGTGTTTATATACATACTGGATAATGGAATAGTGTACATATTGACATTTACCTCGGTCAATATCAGTTTGCAGACACGTTCTAGTTGCACCGTCTAGATTTTGAGCAAGATAGGTCCAGTACATATGCAAATGTATACACATGTGCTTGTTCATATCTGCTAATGATTCACATGCTACTATGGCGTCCGTGGTGCAATGGTAGAGCGTCGGATTTGGAATCGAACGGTCCGGGTTCGATACTCAGTCAGGCCACGTATGTAGTGTCATTGAGCAAGGAACCTCACACACATTGCTTAGTACTGGTTAACCGCTATGGTCGGCTAAGCATGCCCAGGAAAACATGTTTAGGTCCCCGCAAGGGGTTTGACATTAATGGTACATACATACATACTATTTTGCTTCGGTCAAAACAATATTGGTGTACATTGGCTCATATTTAGTGTATTAGTACCATATCGAAAGACCGGCTTTACAGCGCGGCAGTACAGTACCATTTAGAACTATATACCACATTCATGGTTTGCTGCCATAGTGCAGTACCATTTATAACTATATACCACATTCCTGGTTTGCTGCCATAGTACAGTACCATTTAGAACTATATATCACATTCCTGGTTTGCTGCCATAGTACAGTACCATTTAGAACTATATATCACAGACCAGGTTTGCTACCATAGTACAGTTAGAACTATATATCACAGACCTGGTTTGCTGCCATAGTACAGTACCATTTAGAACTATATACCACATACCTGGTTTGCTGCCATAGTACAGTACCATTTAGAACTATATATCACATACCTGGTTTGCTGCCATAGTACAGTACCATTTAGAACTATATATCACATTCCTGGGCCCGAGGTTATAAAACTTTTCTCAGATCTCAAACTCAAGCTCAAGTGATCTGGTTGGTTGATTCTGAGTGTGACTGTCAGCTGAACCAATCAGACAATTGAGACTGAGTTTTGAGATTGGAGAACAGTTTTATAATCTCCAGGCCTGGTTTGCCGCCATAGTACAGTACAATTTAGAACTATATACCACATACCTGGTTTGCTGCCATAGTACAGTACCATTTAGAACTATATACAACAGACCTGGTTTGCTACCCATAGTGCAGTACCATTTAGAACTATATATAACAGACCTGGTTTGCTGCCATAGTACAGTACCATTTAGAACTATATATCACAGACCTTGCTTGCTGCCATAGTACAGTACCATTTAGAACTATATACCGCATACCAGGTTTGCTGCCATAGTGCAGTACCATTTAGAACTATATACCACATATCTGGTTTGCTGCCATAGTGCAGTACCATTTAGAACTACGCACCACATACCGGTTTTGCAGCCATAGTGCAGTACCATTTAGAACTACGCACCACATACCGGTTTTGCAGCCATAGTGCAGTACCATTTAGAACTACGCACCACATACCGGTTTTGCAGCCATAGTGCAGTACCATTTAGAACTACGCACCACATACCGGTTTTGCAGCCATAGTGCAGTACCATTTAGAACTACGCACCACATACCGGTTTTGCAGCCATAGTGCAGTACCATTTAGAACTACGCACCACATACCGGTTTTGCAGCCATAGTGCAGTACCATTTAGAACTACGCACCACATACCGGTTTTGCAGCCATAGTGCAGTACCATTTAGAACTACGCACCACATACCGGTTTTGCAGCCATAGTGCAGTACCATTTAGAAATACGCACCACATACCGGTTTTGCAGCCATAGTGCAGTACCATTTAGAACTACGCACCACATACCGGTTTTGCAGCCATAGTGCAGTACCATTTAGAACTACGCACCACATACCGGTTTTGCAGCCATAGTGCAGTACCATTTAGAACTACGCACCACATACCGGTTTTGCAGCCATAGTGCAGTACCATTTAGAACTACGCACCACATACCGGTTTTGCAGCCATAGTGCAGTACCATTTAGAACTACGCACCACATACCGGTTTTGCAGCCATAGTGCAGTACCATTTAGAACTACGCACCACATACCGGTTTTGCAGCCATAGTGCAGTACCATTTAGAACTACGCACCACATACCGGTTTTGCAGCCATAGTGCAGTACCATTTAGAACTACGCACCACATACCGGTTTTGCAGCCATAGTGCAGTACCATTTAGAACTACGCACCACATACCGGTTTTGCAGCCATAGTGCACTACCATTTAGAACTACGCACCACATACCGGTTTTGCAGCCATAGTGCACTACCATTTAGAACTACGCACCACATACCGGTTTTGCAGCCATAGTGCACTACCATTTAGAACTCCACATACCGGTTTTGCAGCCATAGTGCAGTACCATTTAGAACTACGCACCACATACCGGTTTTGCAGCCATAGTGCAGTACCATTTAGAACATAGTGCTATCACGTTTGCAGGTATTCCAGATAAACTGAACAGAAACAAGTTCATGTAGATATTTCCTGATAGAGCTTGGATGCCAAAGCTGATTGCGTAAAATACCAATCCTAGAGCTAACCTACAATGTACACACGTGTAAACAAGTTACACATTTCATTTTTCGAAATAGCATGGTATCATTTGCAATAATTATCTATGACATGCTGTGCAAACATGTAATAATATTAGTATTATAGATAGATTCTCAATATTCATTTGAAGATGTGTGGTTATAATATAGATATTTTAATAATGCCGGTGAGTCACGACAAGCCAATGGTGTAAGAGCGTATTGTTATGTTATGTTATATTTCGGGTTTTACACCTGCATCAGCACACTTTTGGGCTATATCGCCGGCGGGCAGTTTACCTAACAACACCTTTCCTGGGCAGGCTCCAGCGGTTAACCAGTACTTGGGTGCACCAACCTCCGTAAGAAACTGCCAACTTTTTCATATAAATGAGACACGGTCTGAGCGGGATTATATTGTAAATGAAACAAAACTATACCTGCTTCATGTTTCACAAACCTAACCAAACTAGTTCTTCTTTAGTTTCAATATTTAACCTATAGTGGCTTGCATACGTGCATACCCCCCCCCCCCCCCCACACACACACCCATTCCCCCAATCGGCTGTTACTGGTTGCTATGAGACGAATGATAAGACTCGGGGTTTCATGCGGAATTCATAATGTCATGGCAGATGGGCTGCAATTTTGTTTGGAACGAATTTTCTGAACATGACTTTGACGGCTCATAAAGGCATTGCTTTTGCTTTGTCTTCTAGCTTGAATCTGCGTTTTTATTTCTCTCAAAACGGGTGAATTGAATCAGAATGAATAAAATAATAACAATTTGTGTTTATGACGTCTAGTGCCTAGGGTTTCCCATCCACATTCAAGATAAAATTGACGGATTGAGACAAGTTGTGTACGGATGAATTGAATCAGAATGAATCAGCTACAAGCCAACTTGCCAGTTAATAGCCAACAACAATGTTAGTTTCGTAAGTCCCCTAGATTTAAAAAGATGTATCAATGTGTAAGTTTTATCTGCATCGTTCGTTGGTAAATTTTGTGATACAACCAGCGCCTCAAGTTCTCTGACAGGACGTTTGTTGCACTTCGCCCATTGTTCGATTATCTGTTTAGCTTCATCTGAGTGGCCATGTGCTATAAACCAGCGAAAGCTTTCTGGTATAATGCTGAAATTAATTATGTTAAACATGTTGGTCGGTTTATTAAATGATTCCATCGAAAAAGGCCACGACTGTAAATTATCTTCAAATTGTGCAATTGAATAATAAATAAAATAATAATGATGGCGTTATTTTACGAGAGAACACATTTAACAAAAGCTATTTTACCATGAGGCCCTCAACAAAGGCCCTCAACAATTATACAAATCAAGTAGGACTATAAGTGAAAACTGCACATTTGAATTATATAGTAATGTGTAAGCTTGGTAGTAGAGAAACTATATATAATATGATATGGAATATGATGATGATATAGTAGAGTTAGAAAAATGAGACAATTAAGGACAATACATATATATAACAATGTGTAGATATATACAACTTGACTTTAGCTCGATTGCGAAACAAGTTCTTATAAATTATACAATCACTCTCCAGACCTCATTCCTGATGGAATCCATCGCCACGAGGGTGAGAGAAGAGGCATGTGTAATTTAAATGCCTTGCCTAAGGGCACAATCGTAACGGTTCCAGTGGGGCTCGAACTCCGGGCCTTTCGCACATGAAGCGAACAAGCTACTACTGAGCAATGACGAATGTGCCGATATGACTTATATGGGTATCTTTCTTAAATGACCAAGGCTTCTAAGATTACTTGATGCAACCCAAATTCTTCAAGAGTTTCATTATTTAACCATAGCTGTGTAAACTCAAGATTCTAGTTCTAAGCATTGTCTTCATTACAATAGTTAATATCATACAATAGTAAGTACTGCGACAATGTGACGTCCATTCGTTATTTCTTGTCACGGTATTTGTTTTGGTCAATATCTAACACATCTTATAAGTTATACCCCCTTAAGATTAAATACATGTCCATGACATAAAATAGAAATATAAAATAACATTACTTACAACCAAGTCAGTAAGATTGGTATTCCCAGTATGCAACAAAACAGTTGAATATAGCGCCAGTCTTGAATCAACCAACATACCAATGCTAGTGCACATGATTGTATCGGCCACGACGGAAAGCCAGTGATCCAAGGCCGCCACTGTGCTAGTGTAAATTCCGACAGTATACAATGTTGAGTACTCAGGAAACATGATGCACCAACACCTATGAAAAATCTGGACACGGCGAACAATTATATCCAATTAGTAGACACAAAACCAATGAAATTGAATAAGACAAGAATGCATATCCCGACGAAGTACGGACGTTTTCTTCCATATAGATCGGAAAGCTGTCCCGCAATAGGGCTACCAACAACCATGCCAAAGTTTTGCAGCGACACTACTGTGCCCGGGATGTAGTCAAGTCCGCACAGAAGCTCGAACTGAAAAGAAATGCATTGTTTAATAAATGTCGAGTTACTTTATTACTTTCTGAATGTAGGTTGAATATTTACTTAATATTTCTTATAATGACTATTTAATCGTAAGTAAATTACATGTACCACCAACACAGGGTATGTTTGTTTTGGGGTTAAAGTCGCATCGTAGACATGGTTTAATGGCATGGCTGTTATATCAATGATCGCACGTGAACGCTTAACCTGACGAATAAATTGGACGGAATGTGCAAACAACATAGATCCAGATCAGGATCTATTTTGTTTGCTATTCAGACACGTGTTTAGCTCCACTATCCGAACAGCAAACATATGCTTTTAGCAAACGCGACTTTAGCCGTGATTGACAGGTTACGGATTAAGTATGCTGTCATTGTACCATCTTGGAGATGGCTAGTGTTATTATTTTATTCTATTTTAGAATGTCGGCTGTCCGATTAGCGCAGTGGTTAGCGTGCTCGCTTCTCACCAATGCGAACCGGGTTCGATCCTCGGACAGGGAAGTATGTGAGATGGTACGATGGTCGCCAGATCGGACAGGTGGGTTTTCTCCGGGTAATCCGGTTTCCTCCCACATGAATGACCACATATACACTTACTCCCGAGCCAACGAGAGTGATCAATATAAGTTGTTAAAACTTGTTGTAAAATAAATAAAGTATAACAAAAATATATAAAAAAAAGAATGTCGTTATTTGAGCTACATGTATTGGCGTAGTGATATGCAATCACATGTAAGGCAATGCATTATAATTAGTGTACGAGTTCAGCTTTGTCTCCTGCTAAACCTGCACCAAGCACACATAAAGTAAAATATGTGTCTACGTCTTGATCATTCCAAGTTGGACATTTATAAGTCACGATCTATATCGTGTTCCTTTCATATCGAATACGCGGACACACACCCCCACTCCCCCCAAGATTGACAGAAATAATGCTTATCTCGGATACAACTGTTCTAGCCCCGTTTCCAAATTTGAATAGTTGGCAGTTTGTATTGTTTATATAGCACACCTGTTCTGGACACATCGTGGTAGCATTGCTGTCCAATGTACACGAAGTAACATTAGTACGCAATGTTGTGTCCATACACCACCACGTGGGTGTGGCAGTGATCAGTATCATGCTCATGATACTGAAACAAATAAGCGTCGAGGTGAGGTGGACTGTAACGCCCATGCGCACTTGAAACACTCCACATCCTCCTAGATCCTCTATTATCTGATCCGGACTAGATGGCGATGAGGACGGGAACTTATCCTCTGTATAATAAAATGTTCCTGTCAGTATGTAACAGTGTTCACATGTTATATATGCTATGCATGTATTATGATTGTGTTGTCGGCGCGGACATGTCACGTGTGTAAAAAAATTATAGCCAGTATCATTATGGTACATACATATGAAAAATGTCATAACAAAATTAATTATACAGAACAGAACAGTATCTTTATTTAGGAACACAGATGACAAATATAACATTTTGTAATAACACGTGTACAACTAATACTTTCAAAATGACGTAGATCTACATGGGTAATGAAAATATGTTATGATAAACGTGTAAATTGGAATTTTCAATCAAATGAACGGTGTATTTATGGCATGGGGAAGGTGATTGTACTTCCGAGCAGTTAGCGAACCATATGGACGAAGTAACAAGATGTGGATTCACTGCTGATATATTCATCCATGTTATGTGGTCAAAAAAACAGTAAGGGGAAAGAAAGACTATATTTTGATTTGATTTTCTCTGGCAAACGTTTTGCGTTTTTGCAAATACTTGGAGAACGAAAATGCCCCAAAGAGAAGAAACTGACCCAAAGTTAAAATAGTACTGTCACACAAGGCAACACAGTGGTTGGCTACTCAGTGTTGGTTAAATCAATATGTTAAGTTATATGTTATAGTTCGGGTTTTACGCCTGCATCAGCGCCATTTTGGGCTATATCGCCGGCGGGCAGTTTACCTAACAACACCTTTCCTGGGCAGGCTCCAGCGGTTAACCAGTACTTGGGTGCACCAACCTCCGTAAGAAAATGCCAACCTTTTCATATAAATGCGACACGGCCTGAGCGGGGCTCGAACCAGTGACCATCAGTGACGATATATTACAGTGGTGTACAAGTCAGCGACCGTAACCACTCAACCACGACGGCGGACCAATATGCTAAGTACATGCATACAAATAATTGACGGCAAACCTAATTTACTTTCGCAATTGTTAACACGTTATTATTGTCTGCATTTTAAAAATGCATGCGAAGATGTAACATATTATGTAAGTATTTTGAATGTTGTCTCGTTCCATTGTTTGCTGTTTATTCAGTATGAGGTATAAATGTATTACTTCTAAGTATATTATATCTTCCTAGGTTGATATCTCGTTCTGTTTCTGGTTAATCATGTGTTCTGGTTTATTCAGTATGAGGTATAAATGTATTACTTCTGAGTATATTATATCTTCCTATGTTGATATCTCGTTCTGTTTCTGGTTAATCATGTGTTCTGGTTTATTCAGTATGAGGTATAAATGTATTACTTCTGAGTATATTATATCTTCCTATGTTGATATGTCGTTCTGTTTCTGGTTAATCATGTGTTCTGGTTTATTCAGTGTGAGGTATAAATGTATTACTTCTGAGTATATTATATCTCCCTAGGTTGATATCTCGTTCTGTTTCTGGTTAATCATGAGGTATAAGAGAATAGTTGTTTGTTTCAGTGAATTATCGAACCATATTTTACCGAATGAATATTAAAAGCATTAATAACATGAGTGACGCTAACCACACGTGATAACAATAGCTTTTCATGTCATGGGGTAAATATTATTCGATCATTCACCCACACAAAGCAGTGAGAAATAAACTGTTATTGCACTGCTTTCAACGAGTGGAAACAACACATTTTATTTCACTGATAAATTTCTATATTTCATTGGGAAGCATAAAATAAAATATATTAATTTCCGTGCATGTACATTGATTCGTCCTAGGTTGGCATGTCGTTCTTTTTACACTCTACTGAGTTCATTCGTCATTAGTTCACTCGTTCGCGATACCTCATTCCTCATGGAACTCACCGCCAACTTTCGTCATGTATTCGCTCGTTCGCGATACCTCATTCCTCATGGAACTCACCGCCAACTTTCATCATTTATTCGCTCGTTCGCGATACCTCATTCCTCATGGAACTCACCGCCAACTTTCGTCATTTATTCGCTCGTTCGCGATACCTCATTCCTCGTGGAACTCATCACCAACTTTCGTCATTAATTCGCTCGTTCGCGATACCTCATTCCTCATGGAACTCACCGCCAACTTTCATCATTTATTCGCTCGTTCGCGATACCTCATTCCTCATGGAACTCACCGCCAACTTTCGTCATTAATTCGCTCGTTCGCGATACCTCATTCCTCATTGAACTCACCGCCAACTTTCGTCATTAATTCGCTCGTTCGCGATACCTCATTCCTCATGGAACTCACCGCTAAGAGGAAGATAGATAAATGCAATGAGAATGTATGTGTTTTGTCTAAGACCCAACCAACGTAGTTCTGGTGGAGCTTGAATTGACAACCATTCGGTTACTAGGTGAATAACGCACTACGGAGGCTCACTCCATGACAATGCTCATTTCTAGTTACCACCATATCTGCTCGCATTGTCAGTGTAATGATAATATATACAACTCATAGCGTATGGCTTTTTATTCAAATCACTATGTTTCAGAATACATGCATCAATTACTCGTTAATGATAAAAGCAGCATACTTACCTGAGGGTGAGAGCATGGTGTTGTTATGTTGGTAATAAATGTTGCTCCGACATAAAGCTAAACACTTTGCTCAACATTGATATATAATACAGGTACTCAGGCATTATGCATGTTCGTGTTTACTTTCATACCTACGATAAAGCATGAATCGTTTTTTTACGTACATGGAACTATAAGCTATTAAATGCGATGTCATTTGATAATCAATTAAAATCGTTTGGTGCTCAACGATGTAGGTTCGAATCCCAATATTTGTGTAGAAGTATATGAGGATGTTTTCCAGCTGACGTGTGTGTCCTACGTTTATTTATCGTCGCTACCGGTTGCCCATACGAACGACGCATCTTGAAGAGATTAGTCATTCTTTTGATTTTTGGAGGATAGTGCAATGATACAGAGACCCATTCCAGAGTCTCCTCTGGTTCGTTTACGTGCACGGTGTACAGCACATACATAATACCTCGGTTTAAAGTCCCATCTGAAAGACTATTAATTTTATTATGGTCAGACGGGGGATCGAACCTGCGATCCATGGATTACCAGTCAAGCGTGTTACCACTCGACTACAGATCCGTCCAGCTGGCTTGTGTAAGGTCGGTATTTAGTTTAAACAATATTTATTTCTTTGAATATACATAGTCTAGTATACATAATATGTACATGCATGTGGGATTGAGGAGAAAGCAACCTGCGTATATGGTTACATATGGCTACACATGGTCGGTATTTCTACCCGAGTACCCGTTCGTGCCTACCATGCTTGGGTGGACGTCGGGTCTTACTTCGCCAATAACTGCTATAGAGAGTCGCCTTATGGCCTAATAGTCCGGGGGGCCTGGTGGACCCACCCCCTCAGCATCCACCGGGACCACACTTTTCTTATGTATTATGTAGCTGGTGAAATTTTAAGACATGTACTCAAAGAATAAAGTGTCACCATCAACGTTTTAATCCAAGATGGCCGCCAACATGGCCGCCAAATTTGGAAAAATGCTCTCTTATATACATAGGTTATATTTCTTTCGAAATGTTGGGTTAATTTCATGTTTTATTCTTCATAGTGATGTCAGATGCATGTAAATACATGATTATAAAGGTTTTTTGACATTTATATAAGCTCTTTGTGTGACATTAAACATCAAACAAAACAAAAAAAATGATTTGGTATTGTGTGATTTAAATGTTCATGTTTCTCGGAAAGTCTCGCGGCAACTGTAGTTGTAAGTAGATATATATTTCCTCTTATTGTACCTCACATGACTACCCGTTTAATATTCATGTTCTCGGCGTGATATTTGTCACAATGCCCACTCTGGAATGCAATATTTATATATTATAACGGTACAGGTGCAATCTGATTAGTGCAGTGAGTGGTTAGCTTGCTCGTTTCCCACCAATGTAACCCGGGTTCGATCTACAGCCACGGAAATACGTGAAATAGTATTGGTACCCAGATCAAACTCCTGGGTTTCTCCCACATGGACAATCATTTATACACGTGTATCCATGCTCTATCTATTAACTTATGCATCATGAATATTCCAGCCACGTATCTGTACGGGTATATAAGCAATACAGTATTAAACTATTAAACATTAGACGAGGTCAACCTTCGTTAAGCATAGTCATTACAATGTGTCAGGTATCTCCCCGTCTATCCATTACAATATGTCAGGTATCTCCCCGTCTATCCATTACAATGTGTCAGGTATCTCCCGGTCTAGCCATTACACTGTGTCAGGTATCTCCCCGTCTAACCATTACAATGTGTCAGGTATCTCCCCGTCTATCCATTACAATGTGTCAGGTATCTCCCCGTCTAGTCATTACAATGTAGCATGCACCTACCCGTCTATCCATTACAATGTGTCAGGTATCTCCCCGTCTAGCCATTACAATGTGTCAGGTGTCTAGCCATTACAATATGTCAGGTATCTCCCCGTCTATCCATTACAATGTGTCAGGTATCTCCCCGTCTAGCCATTACAATATGTCAGGTATCTCCCCGTCTAGCCATTACAATATGTCAGGTATCTCCCAGTCTATCCATTACAATACGTCAGGTATCTCCTCGTCTAGCCATTACAATGTGTCAGGTATCTACCCGTCTATCCATTACAATGTGTCAGGTATCTCCCCCGTACACATACACATACTTAAATAGTTTTTCTTTGGTGCTGGTCGACATGATTTCAGCAGAGTTTCAAATATGCTAAGAACGATTTTAGAGGGAAATACTGACAGTTTGGCTATAGCCTGCTATATAAACAGATATCGAATAGTGTTTATGGGTTCTATCCCCCGTCTAACCCTAATAAAATTAAGTCTTTCAGATGGGACTTTACACCGAGGTCTGGCGTCGGTGCTTTACAGGAGATTCTGGAATGGGTCTCTGTCTGTATCATTTGCACTATCCTCCAACAATCTAAACCGACTAATCTCTTCAGGAGGCGTCTCTCATATGGGTAACCGGTAGCGATGATAAATAAACGTAAAACACACACACTTATTTACATACATGTAAACTATTGAAAATGAATAATTCACTCATTTAATCATTTAAACAGCTCTCAATTCCTCCATTGCACACACTATTTGTTCAGTAACAGCGTTCGCATATCTTATGAATGTAGATATAACTTCTTTCTATCGATAGTTGTATATTTAGCCCTTCATTCATGCTTGTGTTACTGAAAGAAATATAAAGCATGCATTCAGTTGAAGACAACTGCACATTTATGCTAATGATTTATAACATTTTGTATGTATTTCAAATGAACGTAATATTATTAACAGACTTAGGTATCATTCACCCGATTAATGGACAGGTTTCATCCTGTTTTAGTTTGAAAATTCTCCACAGCAATAGAGATAAATAATATTTGGTTTTGCGCATAACACAAGCAGAAGGTTTTTAGAGTTACAAACGTACCATATGTCTTAAATACACGAGGTTATGAAACCGGACCCTAATTTATGTTATACTTCGGGTTTTACGCCTGCATCAGCACCATTTCGGGCAATATCGCCGGCGGGCAGTTTACTTAACAACACCTTTCCTGGGCAGGCTCCAGCGGTTAACCAGTACTTGGGTGCACCAACCTCCGTAAGAAACTGCCAACTTTTTCATATAAATGAGACACGGCCTGAGCGGGGCTCGAACCCGTGACCATCAGTGATGATAGGTTACAGTGGTATACAAGTCAGCGACCGTAACCACTCGTCCACGGAGGCGGACCGGACCCTAATTTAAGCAAAGCTATGTTACTGTGTTAACGGCACAGTACACAAGGTACTTACCCCGTGGTTGTGGGGGAGGTCTAACTAAAATAAAGAAAATAACACGATTTAAATAGTAATTACTATATCAGTCCGTACATGAAACAGACCCTTTATTCTTCTTTTTTAACTTTATTTATTTTACAACGATTGCGAAGCAAGCTCTAACAACTTATATGAATCACTCTCGTTGGCGCGGATGAAAGCGTATAATGTGGTTATTCGTGTGAGAGGAAACCGGAGTACCCGAAGAAAACCCACATGTCCGATCTGGCGACCACCGTACCACCTCACATACTTCCCGGTCCGAGGATCGAACCCTGGTGAGAAGCGAGCCAACAGTGAGGAGGATAGTCCTAAAACGGACCGTTTTGGAAATAAACTACTAACACCTCAGGATATGTCACCCTGAGAGGAAAGAAGAAGCCGCCTCACGGTGTCATCTTGTATCGCACCACCATCGGACACAACAAGAACACTACAAGACATCACCCAGCAAAATATACATATCAACATATAATAATCGACGGTACCACTATTCATCTTGGAACGTTCGCCCACATGGTTCGCCGTAGCCGATGACAAATACATTGAATTGTAATCATCAGCCACGTGACTATATCGTAAATCAATGCGTGTATCGACTATTTCAAGTTCCATTGCTCTACAATATAGCTTGCCTGTACATGTTTGTTGTTCCAGAAACATATCACAATGTCATACATATATAATATAATACACAATTAAGAGAAACTGTGTCAATGTTGTTGACACCAGACAAACACATGCTAAGCAATATATGCATATATATATGTGTACTGTACGGCACTATTTATCAACTTACTAAATGCTCTGGACCTTGTGTTCTGCTCTTTTCCTGTCATATTGTCATTATCTGGTCTTTCACCATTTGCTTGTCCGAAGTTCACGTGCGGTCTGATCAATTAAAATAGGCAAAGATACGGTATCAACTAACTACTATATCACATGTTCGCAATAAGTAAAACGAATAACCAACTTTAGTTAATGCCCAGCATTTGCAGAAAGAATAATATACTGAGTAGAGTTGGCTAATTGCGGGCAACTGACGAATAAGAACACACAGCAACTGGATAGAAATCACGATCCAAGTGGACATTCAATATGTACAGACAATTAGTACTTGTGAAACTGTGATTGTCTGTACAAATGCATTCAAACGATGAACACAATAGCCGTAACCTCAGACCAATGTAGTAGTCACTATTAATACAATTCGTGCATACCTCTAAGTGAATTCCTTATCATAGTTCGAATCCACTTGCATCTACGTATAGGAGCATTCACTGAAATACAGCTTATTCGTGTGTGTTTTATGTATATATAGCAATCGTGTAGGGAACTCTTTTATGTATATATAGCAATCGTGTAGGGAACTATTTTATGTATATATAGCAATCGTGTAGGGAACTATTTTATGTATATATAGCAATCGTGTAGGGAACTATTTTATGTATATATAGCAATCGTGTAGGGAACTATTTTATGTATATATAGCAATCGTGTAGGGAACTATTTTATGTATATATAGCAATCGTGTAGGGAACTATTTTATGTATATATAGCAATCGTGTAGGGAACTATTTTATGTATATATAGCAATCGTGTAGGGAACTATTTTATGTATATATAGCAATCGTGTAGGGAACTATTTTATGTATATATAGCAATCGTGTAGGGAACTATTTTATGTATATATAGCAATCGTGTAGGGAACTATTTTATGTATATATAGCAATCGTGTAGGGAACTATTTTATGTATATATAGCAATCGTGTAGGGAACTATTTTATGTATATATAGCAATCGTGTAGGGAACCATTGTATGTGTATATAACAATCGTGTAGGGAACTATTTTATGTATATACATAACAATCGTGTAGTGAACTATTTTATGTGTATACATAAAAAAATCGTGTAGGGAACTATTTTATGCGTGTACATAGCAATCGTGTAGGGAACCTATATATATATATACATATGGGTAACCGGTAGCGACGATAAATAAACGTAAAACACACATTGAGGCGAAGCTTGCAGTACACTACCTTCTTTTTGCAGGGGGTCTTCTACCTCTACACAGACATGGGTCGTTGCACACGTACTTGTAGCAAACAATAACAGTTACTATGGCCGTAATGCCAAGAAGCGCACACAGCAAGGAAAACCATACAATATTCCTCGTGTCATCAAACAAGGTCTTGTACCTGCAGAAACATATTAGAATACAACAGTTTTTATTCATAGTAGAATCTTAAAATGACCTATCGAATATGGTATTAAACCATTCCCCTATTAGAAGCAATATGCCATTACTATATTTGCCACGCCACTGGTGTATTGAACTATATGCAAATTTACAGAGTAATGTCGCCTGCTTGATTGCTACTACTTTCAGTGAGCGACGTTTGGCGAAAACTGTCAAACCTCGCAACTCAGTTCCATTCTAGAGTGAAAGTCAAATCTGGTCCGATCATATTACATGAAAGAATTGAGGAAGTTGTCTAACTGCCTTGAGGAAGGTCAGTGGTTCTATCCGGTTGTCCGACAGTACCTGAAATACTGTTGGTAAGGGCACCTGGAGCGGAGAGTCGGCATATGACATGAGTTGTATGTGTACTTTAAGCCTCAAATGTAATAAAATATGCCAACATTTATAATGAATCAAGGCAAGAAATCTTTAATCAAGATTTTATGATTTCCAATAAAATATAGAAATGTATCAGTGAAATAAACAATGTTATTCCACCGGTTGAACGCAGTGAAATAACATTATGTTATATCTCACTGCTTTAATTGCACGTGCGGTACCTAGCCGCGGATTGTTGTCAACGCGAATGTTTTTCGGACTCAAGCTTGCGGGGAGGGCTGTAAATAATGTTGTTATAACTTGTAGCCCAACCCATTTGCTTTTTTCCCTTGACAAAACAAATGTATCGTATACTGCAATCATATAATTACATATTAATCTCTGATTTGTTCTTAGTATTGTATGTATATATGTAATGTATTGTATGAAAAAATGCAATAAAATATTATTAAATTCAAAATAAAACTCAAGCTTGTCATTTATGATATCATTCTTCTATCTAAACACGACGTTTTAGCGACATTAAGCTCACAGTTGCATCGTTTTCTAGCATAAAACACGTTTCAATATAAACATAAAATAATATATGTTTGCTTTTGCTTAAAGGGGAATGATCAAATAATATTTCACTCATGGACATAGAACGTTATTAGTATGACTCATGGCTAGCGCCACTCATGATAACAATGCTTTCAATCGATTAGCGCAGTGGTTAGCGCTCTCGCTACCCACCAATGCAACCCGGGTTCGATCCTCGGCGGAGTTTAAATAGGTTAATTATCAGTTCATTGTTATTGCTATGAATGGTTTAAACTGAACTAAATATTAATAAAATCGTCTACCTGTCAGTGTATATTGTATCATCAATGATTGTTACGGATAACACCCGTACAATGCCGGTATTCTTGTCGTCAGTAACACTTATATATATATCATACCCCCTGTCACTGTAAGTATATATAAGCACTGACACTTGGACATCGCCAGCTGAAAACACATTAAACACGTGCATTAGCATTACCAATGAAAGAGAATAGCGAAATAATATACACCCAGTGGCTAGCGCCCTCACTTCTCGCCAATGGAACCCGGGTTCGATCCTCGGACCGGGAAGTATGTGAGATGGTACGGTGGTCGCCAGATCGGACAGGTAGGTTTTCTGCGGGTACTCCGGTTTCCTCCCACACTAATGACCACATATACGCATTCACCCGCGCCAACGAGAGTGATTAATATAAGTTGTTAAAACTTGCTTCGCAATCGTTGTAAAATAAATAAAGTTTAAATTAAATAATATACACATTTATTGTATCAGACACGTTAGATCTACGCATAGAACAACCAGTAGCTAACACAACAACATCAGTCATCTAAGAAGTACTGCTTAACTGCGGTATGTGTTAAATAAACTTGTCTCTTTTTATAGAGCTGAACTGTGTGACAAATGACTCCTTCTAGTTGATAATCTCATCGTCCACAAGATATACGTTTGCTGCAAAAATGAAGCTCAGCGAAAATGGTTATGGACGACTATTGAAACACATACTAATACCCGTATATACATGGACTGTATCTCCCAACAACCAATTAACCAAATATGTCATTTGCTGGCTGGTCTTTGCCAATACGATAGTGGTGGTTTTGCTAGGAAAATTATACTGTTAGCTAGTGCTATATATATAAGACAATTCATTCAATGTTCAACTGATAACTAAATTCAGCCGATATATCGACATGACACAAGGAATTGTACTATCTTGTCTACTCTGGACCTTGTGTTTCGTTTCGACAAGATTCAGTATTGGATTAATCTAATTTTATAATATTCCGTCAGTGAAATATTGAAAATAACATTAAAACTGTTTAATTTCATGCACATATGTACATACCATATGTAATTATATTTTCTGTTTTGTTCCATGCTTTACTTGTATAATGTTCAACATAATTATGATAGGTCGTGTTAGCAATGTTACTGCTCGTAACGCGCAGCAAGAATATGTCGTGTTAGCAATGTTACTGATCGTAGAATAGGTCGTGTTAGCAATGTTACTGCTCGTAACGTGCAGCAAGAATAGGTCGTGTTAGCAATGTTACTGCTCGTAACGTGCAGCAAGAATAGGTCGTGTTAGCAATGTTACTGCTCGTAACGCGCAGCAAGACTAGGTCGTGTTAGCAATGTTACTGCTCGTAACGCGCAGCAAGAATAGGCCGTGTTAGCAATGTTACTGCTCGTAACGTGCAGCAAGAATAGGTCGTGTTAGCAATGTTACTGCTCGTAACGCGCAGCAAGAATAGGCCGTGTTAGCAATGTTACTGATCGTAACGTGCAGCAAGAATAGGTCGTGTTAGCAATGTTACTGCTCGTAACGCGCAGCAAGAATAGGCCGTGTTAGCAATGTTACTGGTCGTAACGTGCAGCAAGAATAGGTCGTGTTAGCAATGTTGCTGTTCGTAACGCGCAGCAAGAATAGGTCGTGTTAGCAATGTTACTGATCGTAGAATAGGGCGTGTTAGTAATGTTACTGATCGTAGAATAGGTCGTGTTAGCAATGTTACTGATCGTAGAATAGGTCGTGTTAGCAATGTTGCTGATCGTAGAATAGGTCGTGTTAGCAATGTTACTGATCGTAGAATAGGTCGTGTTAGCAATGTTACTGATCGTAGAATAGGTCGTGTTAGCAATGTTACTGATCGTAGAATAGGTCGTGTTAGCAATGTTACTGATCGTAGAATAGGTCGTGTTAGCAATGTTACTGCTCGTAGAATAGGTCGTGTTAGCAATGTTGCTGATCGTAGAATAGGTCGTGTTAGCAATGTTGCTGATCGTAACGCGCAGCAAGAATAGGTCGTGTTAGCAATGTTACTGATCGTAACGTGCAGCAAGAATAGGTCGTGTTAGCAATGTTACTGATCGTAGAATAGGTCGTGTTAGCAATGTTACTGATCGTAGAATAGGTCGTGTTAGCAATGTTGCTGATCGTAACGCGCAGCAAGAATAGGTCGTGTTAGCAATGTTGCTGATCGTAACGCGCAGCAAGAATAGGTCGTGTTAGCAATGTTACTGATCGTAGAATAGGTCGTGTTAGCAATGTTACTGATCGTAACGCGCAGCAAGACTAGGTCGTGTTAGCAATGTTACTGCTCGTAACGTGCAGCAAGACTAGGTCGTGTTAGCAATGTTACTGATCGTAACGCGCAGCAAGAATAGGCCGTGTTAGCAATGTTACTGATCGTAGAATAGGTCGTGTTAGCAATGTTACTGATCGTAGAATAGGTCGTGTTAGCAATGTTACTGATCGTAGAATAGGTCGTGTTAGCAATGTTACTGCTCGTAGAATAGGTCGTGTTAGCAATGTTACTGATCGTAGAATAGGTCGTGTTAGCAATGTTACTGATCGTAGAATAGGTCGTGTTAGCAATGTTGCTGATCGTAGAATAGGTCGTGTTAGCAATGTTGCTGATCGTAGAATAGGTCGTGTTAGCAATGTTGCTGATCGTAGAATAGGTCGTGTTAGCAATGTTACAGTTCGTAGAATAGGTCGTGTTAGCAATGTTACTGCTCGTAACGCGCAGCAAGAATAGGTCGTGTTAGCAATGTTACTGATCGTAACGTGCAGCAAGAATAGGTCGTGTTAGCAATGTTACTGATCGTAACGTGCAGCAAGAATAGGTCGTGTTAGCAATGTTACTGATCGTAGAATAGGTCGTGTTAGCAATGTTACTGATCGTAGAATAGGTCGTGTTAGTAATGTTACTGATCGTAACGCGCAGCAAGAATAGGTCGTGTTAGCAATGTTACTGATCGTAACGTGCAGCAAGAATAGGTCGTGTTAGCAATGTTACTGATCGTAACGTGCAGCAAGAATAGGTCGTGTTAGCAATGTTACTGATCGTAGAATAGGTCGTGTTAGCAATGTTACTGATCGTAGAATAGGTCGTGTTAGTAATGTTACTGATCGTAACGCGCAGCAAGAATAGGCCGTGTTAGCAATGTTACTGATCGTAGAATAGGTCGTGTTAGCAATGTTGCTGTTCGTAGAATAGGTCGTGTTAGCAATGTTGCTGATCGTAACGTGCAGCAAGAATAGGTCGTGTTAGCAATGTTGCTGATCGTAACGCGCAGCAAGAATAGGTCGTGTTAGCAATGTTACTGATCGTAGAATAGGTCGTGTTAGCAATGTTACTGATCGTAACGCGTAGCAAGAATAGGTCGTGTTAGCAATGTTACTGATCGTAACGCGCAGCAAGAATAGGTCGTGTTAGCAATGTTACTGATCGTAACGCGCAGCAAGAATAGGTCGTGTTAGCAATGTTACTGATCGTAACGCGCAGCAAGAATAGGTCGTGTTAGCAATGTTACTGGTCGTAACGTGCAGCAAGAATAGGTCGTGTTAGCAATGTTGCTGATCGTAACGCGCAGCAAGAATAGGTCGTGTTAGCAATGTTACTGATCGTAGAATAGGTCGTGTTAGCAATGTTACTGATCGTAACGCGCAGCAAGAATAGGTCGTGTTAGCAATGTTACTGATCGTAACGCGCAGCAAGAATAGGTCGTGTTAGCAATGTTACTGATCGTAGAATAGGTCGTGTTAGCAATGTTACTGATCGTAACGCGCAGCAAGAATAGGTCGTGTTAGCAATGTTACTGATCGTAGAATAGGTCGTGTTAGCAATGTTACTGATCGTAACGCGCAGCAAGAATAGGTCGTGTTAGCAATGTTACTGATCGTAGAATAGGTCGTGTTAGCAATGTTACTGATCGTAACGCGCAGCAAGAATAGGTCGTGTTAGCAATGTTACTGATCGTAACGCGCAGCAAGAATAGGTCGTGTTAGCAATGTTACTGATCGTAGAATAGGTCGTGTTAGCAATGTTACTGTTCGTAGAATAGGTCGTGTTAGCAATGTTACTGATCGTAGAATAGGTCGTGTTAGCAATGTTACTGATCGTAGAATAGGTCGTGTTAGCAATGTTACTGTTCGTAGAATAGGTCGTGTTAGCAATGTTACTGGTCGTAGAATAGGTCGTGTTAGCAATGTTACTGATCGTAGAATAGGTCGTGTTAGCAATGTTACTGTTCGTAGAATAGGTCGTGTTAGCAATGTTACTGATCGTAACGCGCAGCAAGAATAGGTCGTGTTAGCAATGTTACTGTCGTAGAATAGGTCGTGTTAGCAATGTTACTGCTCGTAACGCGCAGCAAGAATAGGTCATGTTAGCAATGTTACTGATCGTAGAATAGGTCGTGTTAGCAATGTTACTGCTCGTAGAATAGGTCGTGTTAGCAATGTTACTGCTCGTAACGCGCAGCAAGAATAGGTCGTGTTAGCAATGTTACTGCTCGTAACGCGCAGCAAGAATAGGTCGTGTTAGCAATGTTACTGATCGTAACGCGCAGCAAGAATAGGTCGTGTTAGCAATGTTACTGCTCGTAACGTGCAGCAAGAATAGGTCGTGTTAGCAATGTTACTGATCGTAGAATAGGTCGTGTTAGCAATGTTACTGCTCGTAACGTGCAGCAAGAATAGGTCGTGTTAGCAATGTTACTGATCGTAACGTGCAGCAAGAATAGGTCGTGTTAGCAATGTTACTGATCGTAGAATAGGTCGTGTTAGCAATGTTACTGATCGTAACGCGCAGCAAGAATAGGTCGTGTTAGCAATGTTACTGATCGTAACGCGCAGCAAGAATAGGTCGTGTTAGCAATGTTACTGCTCGTAGAATAGGTCGTGTTAGCAATGTTACTGATCGTAGAATAGGTCGTGTTAGCAATGTTACTGCTCGTAGAATAGGTCGTGTTAGCAATGTTACTGATCGTAGAATAGGTCGTGTTAGCAATGTTACTGATCGTAGAATAGGTCGTGTTAGCAATGTTGCTGCTCGTAACGCGCAGCAACACTAGGTTGTGTTAGCAATGTTACTGCTCGTAACGCGCAGCAAGAATAGGTCGTGTTAGCAATGTTACTGCTCGTAACGCGCAGCAAGAATAGGTCGTGTTAGCAATGTTACTGATCGTAGAATAGGTCGTGTTAGCAATGTTACTGATCGTAACGCGCAGCAAGAATAGGTCGTGTTAGCAATGTTACTGATCGTAACGCGCAGCAAGAATAGGTCGTGTTAGCAATGTTACTGCTCGTAACGTGCAGCAAGAATAGGTCGTGTTAGCAATGTTACTGTCGTAGAATAGGTCGTGTTAGCAATGTTACTGATCGTAGAATAGGTCGTGTTAGCAATGTTACTGATCGTAACGCGCAGCAAGACTAGGTCGTGTTAGCAATGTTACTGCTCGTAACGTGCAGCAAGACTAGGTCGTGTTAGCAATGTTACTGATCGTAACGCGCAGCAAGAATAGGCCGTGTTAGCAATGTTACTGATCGTAGAATAGGTCGTGTTAGCAATGTTACTGATCGTAGAATAGGTCGTGTTAGCAATGTTACTGATCGTAGAATAGGTCGTGTTAGCAATGTTACTGCTCGTAGAATAGGTCGTGTTAGCAATGTTACTGATCGTAGAATAGGTCGTGTTAGCAATGTTACTGATCGTAGAATAGGTCGTGTTAGCAATGTTGCTGATCGTAGAATAGGTCGTGTTAGCAATGTTGCTGATCGTAGAATAGGTCGTGTTAGCAATGTTGCTGATCGTAGAATAGGTCGTGTTAGCAATGTTACTGTTCGTAGAATAGGTCGTGTTAGCAATGTTACTGCTCGTAACGCGCAGCAAGAATAGGTCGTGTTAGCAATGTTACTGATCGTAACGTGCAGCAAGAATAGGTCGTGTTAGCAATGTTACTGATCGTAACGTGCAGCAAGAATAGGTCGTGTTAGCAATGTTACTGATCGTAGAATAGGTCGTGTTAGCAATGTTACTGATCGTAGAATAGGTCGTGTTAGCAATGTTACTGATCGTAACGCGCAGCAAGAATAGGTCGTGTTAGCAATGTTACTGATCGTAACGTGCAGCAAGAATAGGTCGTGTTAGCAATGTTACTGATCGTAACGTGCAGCAAGAATAGGTCGTGTTAGCAATGTTACTGATCGTAGAATAGGTCGTGTTAGCAATGTTACTGATCGTAGAATAGGTCGTGTTAGTAATGTTACTGATCGTAACGCGCAGCAAGAATAGGTCGTGTTAGCAATGTTACTGATCGTAGAATAGGTCGTGTTAGCAATGTTACTGCTCGTAGAATAGGTCGTGTTAGCAATGTTACTGATCGTAACGCGCAGCAAGAATAGGTCGTGTTAGCAATGTTACTGATCGTAACGCGCAGCAAGAATAGGTCGTGTTAGCAATGTTACTGATCGTAGAATAGGTCGTGTTAGCAATGTTACTGATCGTAACGCGAGCAAGAATAGGTCGTGTTAGCAATGTTACTGATCGTAACGCGCAGCAAGAATAGGTCGTGTTAGCAATGTTACTGATCGTAACGTGCAGCAAGAATAGGTCGTGTTAGCAATGTTACTGATCGTAACGCGCAGCAAGAATAGGTCGTGTTAGCAATGTTACTGCTCGTAACGTGCAGCAAGAATAGGTCGTGTTAGCAATGTTACTGATCGTAACGCGCAGCAAGAATAGGTCGTGTTAGCAATGTTACTGATCGTAGAATAGGTCGTGTTAGCAATGTTACTGCTCGTAACGCGCAGCAAGAATAGGTCGTGTTAGCAATGTTACTGCTCGTAGAATAGGTCGTGTTAGCAATGTTACTGATCGTAGAATAGGTCGTGTTAGCAATGTTACTGCTCGTAACGCGCAGCAAGAATAGGTCGTGTTAGCAATGTTACTGCTCGTAGAATAGGTCGTGTTAGCAATGTTACTGATCGTAACGCGCAGCAAGAATAGGTCGTGTTAGCAATGTTACTGATCGTAGAATAGGTCGTGTTAGCAATGTTACTGATCGTAACGCGCAGCAAGAATAGGTCGTGTTAGCAATGTTACTGATCGTAGAATAGGTCGTGTTAGCAATGTTACTGATCGTAGAATAGGTCGTGTTAGCAATGTTACTGATCGTAACGCGCAGCAAGAATAGGTCGTGTTAGCAATGTTACTGATCGTAACGCGCAGCAAGAATAGGTCGTGTTAGCAATGTTACTGATCGTAACGCGCAGCAAGAATAGGTCGTGTTAGCAATGTTACTGATCGTAGAATAGGTCGTGTTAGCAATGTTACTGCTCGTAACGCGCAGCAAGAATAGGTCGTGTTAGCAATGTTACTGATCGTAGAATAGGTCGTGTTAGCAATGTTCTGATCGTAACGAGCAGCAAGAATAGGTCGTGTTAGCAATGTTACTGATCGTAACGCGCAGCAAGAATAGGTCGTGTTAGCAATGTTACTGATCGTAACGCGCAGCAAGAATAGGTCGTGTTAGCAATGTTACTGATCGTAACGCGCAGCAAGAATAGGTCGTGTTAGCAATGTTACTGCTCGTAACGTGCAGCAAGAATAGGTCGTGTTAGCAATGTTACTGATCGTAGAATAGGTCGTGTTAGCAATGTTACTGATCGTAGAATAGGTCGTGTTAGCAATGTTACTGCTCGTAACGCGCAGCAAGAATAGGTCGTGTTAGCAATGTTACTGATCGTAACGTGCAGCAAGAATTGGTCGTATTAGCAATGTTACTGATCGTAACGTGCAGCAAGAATAGGCCGTGTTAGCAATGTTACTGATCGTAACGCGCAGCAAGAATAGGTCGTGTTAGCAATGTTACTGATCGTAACGTGCAGCAAGAATAGGTCGTGTTAGCAATGTTACTGCTCGTAACGTGCAGCAAGAATAGGTCGTGTTAGCAATGTTACTGCTCGTAACGTGCAGCAAGAATAGGTCGTGTTAGCAATGTTGCTGATCGTAGAATAGGTCGTGTTAGCAATGTTACTGCGCGTAACGCGCAGCAAGAATAGGTTGTGTTAGCAATGTTACTGCTCGTAACGTGCAGCAAGAATAGGTCGTATTATCAATGTTACTGATCGTAACGCGCAGCAAGAATAGGTCGTATTAGCAATGTTACTGATCGTAACGTGCAGCAAGAATAGGTCGTGTTAGCAATGTTACTGATCGTAACGTGCAGCAAGAATAGGTCGTGTTAGCAATGTTACTGGTCGTAACGCACAGCAAGAATAGGTCGTGTTAGCAATGTTACTGCTCGTAGAATAGGTCGTGTTAGCAATGTTACTGCTCGTAACGTGCAGCAAGAATAGGTCGTGTTAGCAATGTTACTGATCGTAGAATAGGTCGTGTTAGCAATGTT
>CM026390.1:31525609-31548274 GCA_014843695.1 Archivesica marissinica | reverse complement strand
GTACAGTAGCAGCAATACATGTACAGTAGCAGCAATACATGTACAGTAGCAGCAATACATGTACAGTAGCAGCAATACATGTACAGTAGCAGCAATACATGTACAGTAGCAGCAATACGTGTACAGTAGCAGCAATACATGTACAGTAGCAGCAATACATGTACAGTAGCAGCAATACATGTACAGTAGCAGCAATACATGTACAGTAGCAGCAATACATGTACAGTAGCAGCAATACATGTAGAGTAGCAGCAATACATGTACAGTAGCAGCAATACATGTACAGTAGCAGCAATACATGTACAGTAGCAGCAATACATGTACAGTAGCAGCAATACATGTACAGTAGCAGCAATACATGTACAGTAGCAGCAATACATGTACAGTAGCAGCAATACATGTACAGTAGCAGCAATACATGTACAGTAGCAGCAATACATGTACAGTAGCAGCAATACATGTACAGTAGCAGCAATACATGTACAGTAGCAGCAATACATGTACAGTAGCAGCAATACATGTACAGTAGCAGCAATACATGTACAGTAGCAGCAATACATGTACAGTAGCAGCAATACATGTACAGTAGCAGCAATACATGTACAGTAGCAGCAATACATGTACAGTAGCAGCAATACATGTACAGTAGCAGCAATACATGTACAGTAGCAGCAATACATGTACAGTAGCAGCAATACATGTACAGTAGCAGCAATACATGTACAGTAGCAGCAATACATGTACAGTAGCAGCAATACATGTACAGTAGCAGCAATACATGTACAGTAGCAGCAATACATGTACAGTAGCAGCAATACGTGTACAGTAGCAGCAATACGTGTACAGTAGCAGCAATACATGTACAGTAGCAGCAATACATGTACAGTAGCAGCAATACATGTACAGTAGCAGCAATACATGTACAGTAGCAGCAATACATGTACAGTAGCAGCAATACATGTACAGTAGCAGCAATACATGTACAGTAGCAGCAATACATGTACAGTAGCAGCAATACATGTACAGTAGCAGCAATACATGTACAGTAGCAGCAATACATGTACAGTAGCAGCAATACATGTACAGTAGCAGCAATACATGTACAGTAGCAGCAATACATGTACAGTAGCAGCAATACATGTACAGTAGCAGCAATACATGTACAGTAGCAGCAATACATGTACAGTAGCAGCAATACATGTACAGTAGCAGCACTACATGTACAGTAGCAGCAATACATGTACAGTAGCAGCAATACATGTACAGTAGCAGCAATACATGTACAGTAGCAGCAATACATGTACAGTAGCAGCAATACATGTACAGTAGCAGCAATACATGTACAGTAGCAGCAATACATGTACAGTAGCAGCAATACATGTACAGTAGCAGCAATACATGTACAGTAGCAGCAATACATGTACAGTAGCAGCAATACATGTACAGTAGCAGCAATACATGTACAGTAGCAGCAATACGTGTACAGTAGCAGCAATACATGTACAGTAGCAGCAATACGTGTACAGTAGCAGCAATACATGTACAGTAGCAGCAATACATGTACAGTAGCAGCAATACATGTACAGTAGCAGCAATACATGTACAGTACACAGTAGCAGCAATACATGTACAGTACACAGTAGCAGCAATACATGTACAGTAGCAGCAATACATGTACAGTAGCAGCAATACATGTACAGTAGCAGCAATACATGTACAGTAGCAGCAATACATGTACAGTAGCAGCAATACATGTACAGTAGCAGCAATACATGTACAGTAGCAGCAATACATGTACAGTAGCAGCAATACATGTACAGTAGCAGCAATACATGTACAGTAGCAGCAATACATGTACAGTAGCAGCAATACATGTACAGTAGCAGCAATACATGTACAGTAGCAGCAATACATGTACAGTAGCAGCAATACATGTACAGTAGCAGCAATACATGTACAGTAGCAGCAATACATGTACAGTAGCAGCAATACATGTACAGTAGCAGCAATACATGTACAGTAGCAGCAATACATGTACAGTAGCAGCAATACATGTACAGTAGCAGCAATACATGTACAGTAGCAGCAATACATGTACAGTAGCAGCAATACATGTACAGTAGCAGCAATACATGTACAGTAGCAGCAATACATGTACAGTAGCAGCAATACATGTACAGTAGCAGCAATACATGTACAGTAGCAGCAATACATGTACAGTAGCAGCAATACATGTACAGTAGCAGCAATACATGTACAGTAGCAGCAATACATGTACAGTAGCAGCAATACATGTACAGTAGCAGCAATACATGTACAGTAGCAGCAATACATGTACAGTAGCAGCAATACATGTACAGTAGCAGCAATACATGTACAGTAGCAGCAATACATGTACAGTAGCAGCAATACATGTACAGTAGCAGCAATACATGTACAGTAGCAGCAATACATGTACAGTAGCAGCAATACATGTACAGTAGCAGCAATACATGTACAGTAGCAGCAATACATGTACAGTAGCAGCAATACATGTACAGTAGCAGCAATACATGTACAGTAGCAGCAATACATGTACAGTAGCAGCAATACATGTACAGTAGCAGCAATACGTGTACAGTAGCAGCAATACGTGTACAGTAGCAGCAATACGTGTACAGTAGCAGCAATACGTGTACAGTAGCAGCAATACGTGTACAGTAGCAGCAATACGTGTACAGTAGCAGCAATACGTGTACAGTAGCAGCAATACATGTACAGTAGCAGCAATACATGTACAGTAGCAGCAATACATGTACAGTAGCAGCAATACGTGTACAGTAGCAGCAATACATGTAGAGTAGCAGCAATACATGTACAGTAGCAGCAATACATGTACAGTAGCAGCAATACATGTACAGTAGCAGCAATACATGTACAGTAGCAGCAATACATGTACAGTAGCAGCAATACATGTACAGTAGCAGCAATACGTGTACAGTAGCAGCAATACATGTACAGTAGCAGCAATACATGTACAGTAGCAGCAATACGTAATACAACAGTAAGTAATAACAAGTACAAAGCATGATAAAACAAAAGGGTTGGACCACGATATTTTCCAACATTAGTTAAACGGCCCGTCCCTAGTTAAACGGCCCGTCCCCAACAGTAGTCACATAATACTGGCGGAATCAAGAGAAATATTGTTATACTACAGTGTGTAATCCAACAAAACCATTCGTTAATACGAACTGGCGTATGTAAACACATACACAATGGCCGCTTGCTTTTCGGAAGAATACAACGGGATTTACCGATCTACCGGTATACCCAATTGTCAGCATCATGTCACCGGAAACAAAGTGTCGGCCTTAGTCTCTTGCATTCATATACAAGCATGTCATGTATAACATTTATGGCATTGTAAGGTACTATGCAAACACACTGATTTATTCTGAAACAACACAAAATATAACAATAATGATATCATTTTTGATAGCTGTCCGATTAGCGCAGTGGTTAGCGCGCTCGCTTCTCACCAATGCAACCCGGGATCCATCCTCGGACCGGGAAGTATGTGAGATGGTACGGTGGTCGCCAGATCGGACATGTGGGTTTTCTCCGGGTACTTCGGTTTCCTCCCACACGAATGACCACGTTTACGCTTTCATTCGCGCCAACGAGAGTGATTAATATAAGTTGTTAGAACTTGCTTCGCAATCGTTGTAAAATAAATGAAGTTTAAACCTTAAACAAAACAACTTCTTTTTGATTTGTCACACAATACACAAAGTAGTCCGCTATAGAATATGTTAATTTTGCATTTCATTGGGTTATGAACGGCGATCACATGAGCTGAATCATACAATCAGAATAGAGATACTGCAATACGTTGTATATTATATACGGCAGGTATGCCTTTATCGCAATTAGTGTCCCTACACATTTCCTTCTTCCGAAAAGACGCAATTGTATTGATCCACCAGAAAATCAGTTACAAAGTGAACATATTTAAAACTAGAAGAATACATATATTGATGATATATGTGGTCTGTGTGAACAGCTGAAGATCATCATACAGAGAATAGGTCGACATATAGCTGTTTTAGGTAGTATCGTCAGTCAAAGTAACTTGATACAATCTGATTGGTTAGGGTGTATTCATGTATACTTATATTTCGTTGCTTACAAGGTTGACTGGCAAAGATAAATGCATTAGAAATTCCTCTCCAAATATGATTTATATAATATTAAAATATACAGTAAGATCAGTCAGAAATAGTATCTCAGCATGATTTGAATACTAATTCAAAATAAATTATTTACCTTTGTTAACGTTGTGAATGCCGTGATTGTGAGTATTCGCGTACTTTTGCAACAAGATCAGTGACCTGCCTCACAACACCACGCCCTGTCGGTACATACTATTGTTTCGTGAGTTAGCATAAGATGCATCGCTTTAAGCGCGTTATCTGATAAAATTTCTGGCAATCGACTCTCACCTAATTGAACAAATACAGTTATAAAACTAGTTCATAATGCGAGTTCTTCAACTTGAGTTATTCTGGTTGAACTCTTTATGTTTTTTTGTAGTTGTCTCACATTACGGGCATTGGCCATGGAGCACACAAGAAGACTCAAACCCTGTAATCCATTCAACACCAGGTGGATACTCCATAACCACTGTTGTCTAACAAAAACACCAACGACACCGATAACCCAAGTGAAGCCAAGTATTATTGTCAACTTTATATACACAATTAAATACACCCTGTTAACGGGGCTTCTGGCGAATTTCGTTTGCTTTATTGTACCCTGGATAGCTGCTATAGTAAGTGTGAAAAAGCAAATGTTTACAACTACAGAAAGTGTGACTGGAGCGATTACAAATGCTATTATACTTCTCCCGTTGGACAACCAACACACATGATTACTGCCGTAGCCCGGTCTAAATGCTGAATCTGTAAACTCTAACGAGACACACATGATGGTAAACAGTGTCGGTATTACAATAGATATAATGAAATACCGTGTGAACCTTCTTAATGGACTGGATTGGGACAAAATAGTATTGCTGCGAAATATACGTGATAAATCATAGCCAATGACATTCATCCAAGTAAATGTGTTGAGAAGAAGGAAATGAATTACAATCGCATATATGATGCAAGCAATCCTAGTTATAAATAATGATTGTGCAATCAATAGAACATGCAGAAGCAATATTGATGCTGACAGAGCCATAAGGTTAAGCCCGTGTATATTTCTCAAACGTTTGATATAGCAGTGGATCAGGATAATGGTTACTACAGACGCTACTGATACCGATGAAGAGGCTATTGATACTATTATGTGTGTACTGCTAAATACAAATATGTTCAAAATATGCTCAGAAGTAGCTACAGCTCTTGAGCAAATGAGAATTTGATTTTTAAAAACAGTGAAATCGTCTTTGAATAGTGTCAAATTTGTTCCCAATATATGTACAGAGTCATTGCTTAAAGTAACTTCATTTTGTTCATACACTATCATAGAACAATTCAAACTGGATAACCTTTTGTCTGTAAAGCACGTTGCAACAAGCTCTGAATATATACCGGCACTATGATTATATTTGAATTCCCAGCGACAAGTCTTTTCAGACACGGTTAGTTCCTGAGATGAGAGATAAAATGTGTTGTTATATGCTATGTATGCATTTGGTTCAGCAATTAGGTTCCCTTCAGGGCATTTCATGTTATCATACTCCACAAAGTTCCTAATAGATATACACATTAGTGCAGACGAATTCTCAGACGAATAACCTGCTTTCTCGTGTAGGTCATTGAAAAAGAGTAACAACATTTGGAACAATTCTTCACAAATCACTATATTTTCTCGATCTTTCGAATATTTTGGAATTATTTGAAGACAAAAACAGTCCTCCATGGGATCAATACTAGTGACTAATGATGAAATTGCATCACGCATTAATTTCATAAGTTGGTCTTTTGTTGAATTCAAGATGTGAATTAATATTTCTAAGTCTTCATTTGAGACCAATTCTAATACAAAGGCGTTGTCTGTGTTCGTTACATTCGCATTATCCACTGGCATAAATGTGTCAATTATCCAACTAGAGCTCATTCCCTGTATGTTTACACATTGTCCGTCACGTGTAATTTCTCCAATTTGGCAATATAGCTGGCTACACCGTTTGACTACGCAATCGTATACTTCGTATGACCTACAATTCAATCTTGGAATGCACTGCACGTCGTAAACTAAGCCTCTATCTGTACTAAAGTCAAAGAAAACTTGAAGATCGACAAATAGTTGTAAATAGTCCTCACTAATATTTTCACTGTCGTCGAACAACGTACACTGAACGTTGTTGAGATTTAATAGGTGACCTACGCAAGCTGCACAATGAGGGTTTCTGAATATCTGTGATTGTTGAATACCTGTTACATCTGTATTGATTAAAGGGTAAATATAAGTATTACATAGTAGTGTTATTACAGGAGTGCAAACGACTGAATCGTCATGGTGACGTGTGTTCACTGTATATTCTTCTTTTGTGCATCGTCTCAAGTTGGACTTATACCGAGAGTTGAGCAACACTATACAGTTATCTGTGTCTGCAATATCAGTCAGCGGCATATCAGCAATATTTCTGGGAACTGGGTCAGAACAGGAAATACCACTCTTCCAGAAGACAAGTTCATTCAATGCAATTCCATTACATAAAGCGCAATAAATATTTGCAAAAGTTGCGATAACTTGGTCGTTGATAACATGATCCACAGGCACATTTTTGAAATTGTAGGACGAATTGGAAACACATTTCGGACTGTACAGTTCTTGGGCGTCGATGTTTCTATCGCAATATGTAACCATATAAAACGCACCTGTATTATGGTCGCCACCAACGCATTCGATTAGATCGTTTCTATACATTAACGTTTTGTTTTCTACGTCTTTAACTCTGCAGTTAATCAATTCACCAAGATCGGTTATGTCAGTGTGATTTGTAAGAAGGGTTTCCACCATAGAGTAGCAACAATCTTTATAGAAGTAGCATGAATCGTCACAATAACAGTTTAAATCACTGACTTCGCCGTCACATAGACTGTTTAGGCAAAGTGGAGCAGATATATTTGACATTAGCTTAATAATAGATGGTACTGTTGTAGTATTGCCACCACATATCGTATCCGTAGTTGCAAGAGAGTCCGCATAGTAAAACTCGTCGTAATGCTGTGGCGGACACTTTGGTATAATTATTGTTGTGCTATGTGGAATACCTATTCCAGTTCGTTCGCTATTGTCTATTAGAGTATGTACTTCTGTTGTTGGCAATGGTGATATATCATTAGTACCATGCGTACTCATAGGCGGCAGTACCGAATGCATTTCCTCTTCTGGTAATTCGGGTGGGAATTGCGGAAGTGTGACACTGCCAATGTCAACAACGGTATTACTACCTTTATCTGTATCGGATTGTCTCGAATTTATTGCAGGTGTAATGGTGGTGCTATTTGCATACTTAGTTGGTATATTCGTTACTGTGCTGAAGTCAGTTGTTTGCTGGTTCGGTTCGGTAGGTTTGTTCGTCATTATATATGCTGGTACAGAGGCAGAAGACCTTGCATCTTCAATTGGTCCGTGGTTGTTAGTATCGGCAATGGTTGTATCTGGTGATGTAATTGTTTCATGGCTGTTAGTATCGACAATTGTTGTATCTGGTGATGTAATTGTTTCATGGCTGTTAGTATCGGCAATGGTTGTATCTGGTGATGTAATTGTTTCATGATTGTTAGTATCGGCAATGGTTGTATCTGGTGATGTAATTGTTTCATGGCCGTTAGTATCGGCAATGGTTGTATCTGATGATGTAATTGTTTCATGGCTGTTAGTATCAGCAATGGTTGTATCTGGTGATGTATTTGTTGCATGGCTGTTAGTATCGGCAATGGTTGTATCTGGTGATGTAATTGTTTCATGGCTGTTAGTATCGACAATGGTTGTATTTGATGATGTAATTGTTTCATGGCTGTTAGTATCGACAATGGTTGTATCTGGTGATGTAATTGTTTCATGGCTGTTAGTATCGACAATGGTTGTATCGGGTGATGTAATTGTTTCATGGCTGTTTGTATCGGCAATTGTTGTATCTGGTGATGTAATTGTTTCATGGCTGTTAGTATCGACAATGGTTGTATCTGATGATGTAATTGTTTCATGGCTGTTAGTATCGGCAATGGTTGTATCTGATGATGTAATTGTTTCATGGCTGTTTGTATCGGCAATGGTTGTATCGGGTGATGTAATTGTGTCATGGCTGTTAGTATCGGCAATGGTTGTATCTGGTGATGTAATTGTTTCATGGCTGTTAGTATCGGCAATGGTTGTATCTGGTGATGTAATTGTTTCATGGCTGTTAGTATCGGCAATGGTTGTATCTGGTGATGTAATTGTTTCATGGCTGTTAGTATCGGCAATGGTTGTATCTGATGATGTAATTGTTTCATGGATGTTAGTATCGGCAATGGTTGTATCTGGTGATGTAATTGTTTCATGGCTGTTAGTATCGGCAATGGTTGTATCTGATGATGTAATTGTTTCATGGCTGTTAGTATCAGCAATGGTTGTATCTGGTGATGTATTTGTTGCATGGCTGTTAGTATCGGCAATGGTTGTATCTGGTGATGTAATTGTTTCATGGCTGTTAGTATCGACAATGGTTGTATCTGATGATGTAATTGTTTCATGGCTGTTAGTATCGACAATGGTTGTATCTGGTGATGCAATTGTTTCATGACTGTTAGTATCGGCAATGGTTGTATCTGATGATGTAATTGTTTCATGGCTGTTAGTATCGGCAATGGTTGTATCTGGTGATGTTGATACTCCGGAAGGTAATGCATCACCAGAATGTGGTGAGCACACGATAGTTAACATCGACAGTAGCATAGCAAACGCTGCAAAATAATATTCTTCATGTTAAAATTGTGTTTATTAATTGATGTACATACATATATCTACAATGTATAAAATAAAATGAACAATATAAATATACGTTTCCTGTAGTTGCATAGTAACGCCATGGTCAAATGAATACACCTATTGGTAATATGTATATAGTATCAAATACTGATAGTTTTAATATTGTTATCCCTAAGTTAAAATGTTTGAGGACTATGAACAATTTACGTTATTAATAATACTGATAGTTCATTGCTTTTCTATTTTCATCATAAAATTATATATCTACTCAATTTCGGATTATAACTGAAGTCAGTCTGTTGCGACGGAGAGAACACCCACCTATCAGTCGACGGTTTCGGAACTTCATGTAAACAGTACGCATGCGTGAATAACTGTAGAAGCTTTGCATGTTTCTAAAAATAGATTTATTTCAACGAGGCTCTATTTTAGGTCAGCCTTTTGTGCCGAGCACTTTCCATTGATGTATCATATAAATAGGAATGCAGTAATTACCACACCGATTTGCAACGGCTATTTTGCAGTACAATTCCAACGGAGGTCCTCCCGAATTTATGCTATACATAAACGTCTCCATATATTTCAACAGGAAGGCATAGGCTAGCGAGTATCTACCCTCAGAACTGACCTCACATGGGCCGACATTAACATATATAATTAATCATATTTAGTAGGCATGCTTGATTTATAGATGATGTATGGGCTCTTAGAACTATTCAGTACTGTAGAGTTTACTCCCGGTCGAATACAGGCTTTACTACAACTCATTTCTTTGTGTATTTGGTCCAGCCTTACCTACAGAGGGAGCAGCTGATATTGCACCAAAGTACCATGTCCGTTTCGGACACTGAGCGACGTCTTGGGAATAGTGACAAACAAACACAGCAGCTCAATTTCAAACACTGCATATTTAATCAATTCATGGATAATATTATATTATATAATTCCCCAAGTTCATAGCTCTCTGACTGATATAGTCTAGTATCTAGTGTCGCTCTGCTATATTATATAACTTCCCAAATACTCAAGGTAACTTGCAATTCCATAACAGAGACTCTTGAATGGTAAGAACAACATATTCTGAGTCCCCATCCAATCGGTGTTTAATTGATATATAATGGCGTGATATAACCTCACAGGCTATATTCTGAGTCCCCATCCAATCGGTGTTTAATTGATATATAATGGCGTTATATAACCTCACAGGATATTTCTAGAAGTAGAAAGAAATCAGATGACAGACGCCCACGCTCGATTTGTAACAATTTGATACATATTGTTACAGTATTTAATGTTATTCTTAATAAATGTGAGATGGTATTATGGTCGCCAGATCGGACAGGTAATGGTTTCTCCGGGTACTCCGGGTAAGCGCCAACTAGAGTGATTAATATAAGTTGTGTTCTAATTGCTTCGCAATCATTGTAAAATAAATAAAGTTTAAACTTTAAATAAATGTGCGAATAAGCATACTTGTGTTCGTAAACAAAACAATGTGACAGACCTAACATTACATGTAAACAATATATGATTTGTATTCATGAAGACATAAGTAATGCATGATAAATAAAACTAATATTCACAACACGTTTACCACAGCTCGTCCTACCGTTGCAAGATAAAACTCACATTTCATAAAGGACGCCGCACGCCCATGTGACGCAAATAATAACACAATGCAGCATGTGTTATACATAGAGGACATAGAAAATGCACACTTCGGATGAGTGTGTTTTACATGAAAAACAATAACTATATAAATACAGATTTTAAAACATTTTGGAATGTTTTTAGTTTGTGATTTGTAATAAAGATGTGATATATCTTTGATGGAATCCTTCGTATTTCGTTTGCATGTAATAATAATCATATAATGTAGTTGTGCGTTTTCTATGTCCTCTAGTATATACTGTAGGTGTGCGTTTTCTATGTCCTCTAGTATATAATGTAACTGTGCGTTGTCTATGTCCTCTAGTATATAATGTAGGTGTGCGTTTTCTATGTCCTCTAGTTTATAATGTAGGTGTGCGTTTTCTATGTCCTCTAGTATATAATGTAGGTGTGCGTTTTCTATGTCCTCTAGTATATAATGTAGGTGTGCGTTTTCTATGTCCTCTAGTATATAATGTAGGTGTGCGTTTTCTATGTCCTCTAGTTATAATGTAGATGTGCGTTTTCTATGTCCTCTAGTATATAATGTAGGTGTGCGTGTTCTATGTCCTCTAGTATATAATGTAGGTGTGCGTTTTCTATGTCCTCTAATATATCATGTAGGTGTGCGTTTTCTATGTCCTCTAGTATATAATGTAGGTGTGCGTTTTCTATGCCCTCTAGTATATAATGTAGATGTGCGTTTTCTATGTCATCTAGTATATAATGTAGGTGTGCGTGTTCTATGTCCTCTAGTATATAATGTAGGTGTGCGTTTTCTATGTCCTCTAATATATAATGTAGTTGTGCGTTTTCTATGTCCTCTAGTATATAATGTAGGTGTGCGTTTTCTATGCCATCTAGTATATAATGTATGTGTGCGTTTTCTATGTCCTCTAGTATATAATGTAGGTGTGCGTTTTCTATGTCCTCTAGTATATAATGTAGGTGTTCATTATTTTAATGTCATAAAGAGTTCATATATAGATTCTGACATATACTAGCCATGTTTGAGATAGGTTGTTGAAGTATTATGGCGGCGACATGATAGATATACATAGTTTTAAAGCAATATCCTGTCTAACTTCCGGTATGTATGTGAGAATATGTAAGACCAAACCGTCAGAGAAACCAGACTGTGGTCCAGTGGTAACACGCTGGACTGGTAATCCAGGGATCGCAGGTTCGATCCCCCGTCTGACCCTAATAAAATTAACAAATTTTCAGATGGGACGTTAAACCGAGGTCTCGTGTCGGTGCTGTACACCGTGTACGTAAAATAACAAGAAGAGACTCTGGAATGGGTCTCTGTCTGTATCATTGCACTATCCTCCAAACGTCTAAAATGACTAATATCTTCAGGAGGCGTCGCTCATATGGGCAACCGGTAGCGACGATAAATAAACGTAAAACACACACACACACAATACACCAGAGCAATTTATAATTACGAAAATGACGTTTGTTGGTATAGTTAGTATGTACATTACTATACAATTGTTATAAACAAAACGTTCACTTACTAGATAGACTCATCCTAACCATTTTGTAATGCTATATGGTCCATTGAGCGAGTTTACATGTCCTTATATACACGACTTCTGCTACCTATACATTGCGTTGCACTGTTACATTGAAATGAGGGTTGTTCAATATGTAGAACTTCCGATTTCATTATTATATGGATAAATAACCGATATACACCGATAATTTATGTATGAAAAGAGTGCTATACAAATCTGGTATAATAATAATAATAATAATAATACTGAACGCCAACAACGTTGGTGGTGGATCTAAGTGCGTGCTGTTAAGGTCTACCTGATCTTTTTTAAAGTTTATTTATCGTCGCTACCTGTTTTGAGCGACGAGCAACATGTTACCTATCCTTGCCATCGGGTTATAGTTGGTAGATGCTAACCTATAGCTCGACATCGGGTTATAGTTGGTAGATGCTAATCTATAGCTCGACATCGGGTTGTAGTTGGTAGATGCTAACCTATAGCTCGACATCGGGTTATAGTTGGTATATGCTAACCTATAGCTCGACATCGGGTTATAGTTGGTAGATGCTAACCTATAGCTCGACATCGGGTTATAGTTGGTAGATGCTAACCTATAGCTCGACATCGGGTTATAGTTGGTAGATGCTAACCTATAGCTCGACATCGGGTTATAGTTGGTAGATGCTAACCTATAGCTCGACATCGGGTTATAGTTGGTAGATGCTAACCTATAGCTCGACATCGGGTTATAGTTGGTAGATGCTAACCTATAGCTCGACATCGGGTTATAGTTGGTAGATGCTAACCTATAGCTCGACATCGGGTTATAGTTGGTAGATGCTAACCTATAGCTCGACATCGGGTTATAGTTGGTAGATGCTAACCTATAGCTCGACATCGGGTTATAGTTGGTAGATGCTAACCTATAGCTCGACATCGGGTTATAGTTGGTAGATGCTAACCTATAGCTCGACATCGGGTTATAGTTGGTAGATGCTAACCTATAGCTCGACATCGGGTTATAGTTGGTAGATGCTAACCTATAGCTCGACATCGGGTTATAGTTGGTAGATGCTAACCTATAGCTCGACATCGGGTTATAGTTGGTAGATGCTAACCTATAGCTCGACATCGGGTTATAGTTGGTAGATGCTAACCTATAGCTCGACATCGGGCTATAGTTGGTAGATGCTAACCTATAGCTCGACATCGGGTTATAGTGGTGTTTGTGTGGGTTGTTGGTAGATGCTAACCTATAGCTCGACATCGGGTTATAGTTGGTAGATACTAACCCTATAGCTCGACATCGGGTTATAGTTGGTAGATGCTAACCTATAGCTCGACATCGGGTTATAGTTGGTAGATGCTAACCTATAGCTCGACATCGGGTTATAGTTGGTAGATGCTAACCTATAGCTCGACATCGGGCTATAGTTGGTAGATGCTAACCTATAGCACGACACGGAGTCACGCACGGAATGTCGCGTCACTTAGTTGGTAGCGGAAGTGGTACCCATCATTCTGGATTATCGACCATATTTGTCTTGCCTGACGAGATGGGGTGTATTAAGTTTCTACTGTGTGTGCTAAAATTTAATAGTGTTGCCGCAATAAATAACTCTATCAGGATACATTTCCGATCCGGGTATTTATTAAACAGTCCGTTGTAAATGTTTCTTGACAACACCAATTAACACTATCAGTAACGATGTATTATCACGCACATCCATCACACAGTTTATTCGCTTTCCGTGGCTGTGAATAGTAAAGATGGAAACGATGATATAGCTAATGCAATTCCATTAACATTTCGCCCACTCCCATTAACCTACATTTGTTCATGGGTCAGATAGTATTGTTAGGACATTAGTATCTATGCAATTCTGGGAAATCTACGTATTTCTCTATTAATTAGGCTCTATCTTATACAATGAGACCACATCAATGTAAACACGTGTCAGATCAAGCAGGAGTAGTATTGTAGAACTATGTATAGACTTTATTATACCCAGCATGCAAAGAGTTAAAATGTCATTATATCTGTCTTAATGCATTGGTGTTGTATTTTGGTTTGTATGATGTGTGTGTTTTACGTTTATTTATCGTCGCTACCGGTTGCCCATATGAGCGACGCCTCCTGAAGAGATTAGTCACTTTAGATTTGTTGGAGGATATGCAATGATACAGACAGAGACCCATTCCAGAGTCTTCTCTGGGTCTTTTAAATGCACGGTGTAAAGCACCGACAAGAGTCCTCGGTTTAAAGTCCCATCTGAAAAACTGTTAATTTTATTAGCGATAGACGGGGGATTGAACCTGAGATCCCTGGATTACCAGTCCAGCATGATACCACTGGACTACAGAATAGTCTGTGAACGGTGTAGCTTCCATCAGGATCTATTTACCCCATTTAGAGTTCACATATGACCAATCTGTTGATGTGACGCTAAGCAACAAACACCAACAAACAACCAAAGCGCATTGCAACACAAACAAATACTCACAATATACAAACGTTTTTGTAATGTGATAAAATTAGGGATGTCAACGAGTAGTGATTTTGGTACTCGAGTACTCGGAAAGGTATTCGATCGAGTACTCGAGTACTCGGTTACCGTTACCGTGGGAACGAACTGTATTCTTGCAAGGAATCTTATAGTCCGAGGCAACGATTTGTAGCAAATTACGGAACTCTTCCCCTTCCACTATACTGAAAGGAACATAGTCTGATATGATCATATCCGCTATGACTCGCGTGATTGTATTCAGCGTTGGCAGACGATCTATTCAAGAATGAAGTCATAGGCATCTGTTTCGCTGTGCCATTAGAGGAGAGGCCTTCTGCTAGATGCTTCAGCCTCAGATGATTATGCAGGTTGGTAGTGCCACCAGTAAATGTCAGACTGGCATCGCACAACTTGCAAGAAACAGTCTTGTCAAGTCTTGCAAAGTACTTCGATACCACATATTTAGGTGGAGGCATTCTCACAATTCACTGATATTATTATACTACTATTATATTCTAAAGATTTCTTCACAGTTTAAACAGCATTAACGTTAATGGCAAAAGTTACGATATTTATTATTTAACAACTATTTCGGTATTGCCATGCTATGGGTAGCTGCTTAAAGTTCTAAATTGAGTAATCAATTAAGTATCAATTATTATATCAAAACAAGTTCCGACCACCAGACAAAAGATGTCATTCACACGACAGACAATCGGACGACCCGCCTCAGTAATGACGACACTGATTTGCATCAAACTTACGCTTCCCAATTAAGTTGAATCAACACCTTAATTATTCGGTCACTGTGTGATATACATGTATTGTTAATCACCATGACACGCTGTATATTGCATTGTTTGGCATAGCGGAAGTTTCGCTAATCCCACTGATCACGATTTGTTCACAGGCAACTCCGTATTTGCGCAAAATAAAGATTTGTTGATTTTATTTTTTTGTTAATCGAGTACTCGATTATCTGAAATGTATTCGATACTCGGACGTTCGATCGAGTACTCGAGTACTCGTTGACATCCCTAGATAAAATGAATCTTACACTCGCCAAGAGATTCGCATAATAGGAAAATTCCAGAACTCGTTTAGTAAAATATGGTATGAAATCACGACAGATGCAAGATCCTATACATATTTCATTCTCTAGTATATAGGTATAGAACCATTCCAAAACTCGTTTCATAAAATATGTATGAAATCACGACAAATGCAAGATCCTATACATATTTCATTCGCTAGTATATAGGTATAGAACCATTCCAAAACTCGTTTCATAAAATATGTATGAAATCCCACTCATGTAAGATCCTGTTGATCACATAATATAACCGCAGTAACAACAATCATACAATACTGTTCGTGTTTTCCAGTATACTTTTGAGCCTTAAATGAATCTGAAAGAAATCAGTAAGATACATACGCACGCTGTTATGGTTGTATATACGTACATAGGCAGAGGTGCATCCGCGGCATCGAATGTAGTCCCAATAACTAATATATACTGAGTCAAAAAAGAACCGATACCAAACTAAAAATGACGTAAAACGGATAAAACCATAGAAAGGTTTAATATATTATTACGTATCAGTACCGGGTATCTTATTGCAACGTCAGCCAACCATAAACACAGGTAAATAAACACCCGATAATCCTGGAACGCCGAATTTCCGATTTGCACGTGCTCCTCAACAAAGACAACTTCCTACACATGTACAAATCGGAAAACCGGTTTATTGTACTGGTATTGCATTATCATCGAGGAAAAACACCTTACATACCCATTGTTACCTCTAACAAAATGCATAGGCTAAACCTCAATCAGAGAATGCGTGCCATTGGCATGATTGACGGCGGTTTACGTCAGCGTGACGTCGCAAATCGACTCGGGGTTACGCGGATCACGATAACACGTCTACTTCGACGTTATCGAACACATGGATCGGTGGACGACCGTCCAAGATCTGGTCGACCACGTGTGACGACGCGTGAACAGGACCGTCACATTCGGACGTCACATTTACGTGACCGGTTCCTACCTGCTACGCACACAGCTGCCGTTACTCCTGGGATGACCAACAATCGCATCAGTGCACAAACAGTCAGGAACCGGCTCGGTGAACGTGGCATTCGTGCCTATCGGCCATACGTTGGACCCATCCTGACACGACGTCACCGTGACGTACGGCGGGAATGGACGACGGAACGTGCTCGCTGGACTCGGTTACAGTGGAATTCGGTGATGTTTAGCGATGAATCGCGGTTCTGTTTGCGTCGAGCGGATGGCAGAGAGCGGGTATATCGCAGACGCGGTGAACGTTACGCCGACGCATGTGTACGTCAGGTCGATCTGTTCGGGGGCGGTAGCGTTATGGCGTGTGGCGGTATCACCTTCGGCAGTCGCACTGAACTGTTAGTGGTGGACGGGAACCTAAACGCCCAGCGGTACTGTGATGAGATCCTTGCGCCAGTTGTTGTGCCGTTCTTTAACGCCAACAGAAACGTCACACTGTTCCAACAGGACAACGCCAGGTGTCATACTGCTCGGATTTCCACCACATTATTGGAGCAGAACAATATTGAAACCCTGCCGTGGCCTGCTTTGTCACCAGACTTGTCACCCATAGAACATTTGTGGGATACGTTAGACCGCCGCGTCAGACGACGTCAGCCGGTAACGTTAAACCAACTGAGGGATGTTTTGCGTCAGGAGTGGACAAATATTGACCAGCAAGAGATTCAGACACTCTTCCGTTCGATGCGACGGCGGTGCATTGCAGTGAGAGACGCAAATGGTGCCCATACTCGGTATTGACGTCTGTGTGAAAACTCCATTAGACCCCTGTCCGACGAATTACGTCATCACGCAGCAGACAGTTTCGGAGGCTCATTATGCTTTATGTGCTCCTCTTTCAAACATGTTGGACTATCATCTTATGAATTTTCAAAGAATTTTCTTAATAAATGTTGAATTATAGACACATAAACACCAGGTATCGTTTCTTTTTTGACTCAGTATAGTTAATTTTTCGTTTTGGTAAAAATGTATTTTCATGACAGGCAGTGTATAGTTTTTGTGTTTTTTGAGAAAGTATGTGACTTGAGAAGACTTCAGACTATAGTTGATGTGTAGAAAAGATGCGGTATACGAATTCAGGCCATTGCAAACTGACGGTTGGTATACTGTATTATTTGGCGGAGGAATACAGTGTATAAACACAGTGCCGTTATTCACAGGCGACCACCGGTTATTTGAAACTTAAAATTTGAAATATTCTTGGTGTGTTTCAGGCTGATTTGAATACCTCTTCACAGTGGATGTGGTATCAGAAGAAATGAAAGATTGGAAATATAAATGAACAGACTGTATGTTTTTACTTTTTACTATGTATTTAATAGGCAATTTAGTTGTTGTTTTACAACCTATTATAGTAGTAAATAGTCCCTGATAATAAATCAACTCCACCCAAACAATTGACAATTCTTTGAATCACTATATTCCGCTAGTGTATAGATAGCATTATAAATTTATTTTTATTAATTTAAGCAATTTATGTTCAACAAAGAAAACATGAACACAAACAATATGTCGAATGTATCAAAAGCTAGCTGTTATGCCGCTACCAATCAGAATCCGTCCAGGTTATATTACACCCCTGTACATACAAGAACATATGTGATGGCTGTATGAATCTGAATACAAGCAAAGTTATGTGATCAAATAATATAAGTATATGATATTATAAAAATTATGATATTTGGAATTAAATTGTTCAGCCACAGAAGAAACAGAGAGTTTCGGCGAACCATATCGAAGTTGATTAAAAGTTAATCTAATCAGAAACAGTGATTAGATTATAGTGATATTGAGTAATGACGGATTAGAAAGATTGGATGTTAAATATACTGTGTAAGCGCATAGTCGGCTCACACCAATGGATTGTTAAATAAGCTTTTAATGATACGATGTATATATATATAGATCACTGATTATATATATATGGATATTTCTGATGCCAATTTAAACAAGATATTATATAGAAGAAATGTAATACTGTGTTGAGTTATCATTAATACATATAATAACGAAGAAAACCCCTAGACAACTCCAGCGAGTCTACAATAGGATAGACCCTGGTAAGAGCCGTAGCAACCGAGACATATTATTACGAGAAGAAAAAGGAGAGTTTGCGACAATTGGGACGCTCGTCCGGGATTGGAACTAAAGAAGAGGTGACATATCGTGACATATTGTGAAGGACACTAGGATTTATATATGGAATATTGTGAAGGACACTAGGATTTATACATGAAGAATACAAGGGACTATTAATTAACGTGGGAAAACATAAGTGCATGCGAGACAGTGTTAGAATTTGGAAATAAGTGAAAGACGTCAACGAATTATTAAATTAATGAAATGGATTAAATTATTGGAAATGTGCAAACTTTGAATATGTGATAAATTATATATTGGATTAACGAACGAGACAGTCTTCGGTAAGTACCAGTTTTCTTTTCATAGAGGCTTAATATTATCATTAAAATTATATTAGTGATTTACTTCCTTTTATTGAACTCAATTCTATAATACATTTGGAGATACATTCTGGGGATTAAAAATTTTGGGAAATAAAAAATAAAATGGCTACAACTAGGAGTGCTAATAAGGAAACTGAGGGGCCGGTTCACCCCGACTTGCAGACAACAGGTGATGAGATATGGGACAAATTAATGAGACTTCCCTTCTTTAATCAGGCAAATCTGGAACGTCAGGGTGAGATTTATGAGAAAGAAAGAGAGAGGGACAGAGAGAGGGAAGAAGTAAAACAAAGAGAGAGAGAAAGAGAGAGGGAAGAAGTAAAACAAAGAGAAGAAAGAGAGAGGGAAAGAGAAGAAAGAGAGAGAGAAAGAGAGAGGGAAGAAGTAAAACAAAGAGAAGAAAGAGAGAGGGAAAGAGAAGAAAGAGAGAGAGAAAGAGAGAGGGATGAAGTAAAACAAAGAGGGGAAAGAGAAGAGAAAGAAAGGGACAGGGAGGAAAGAATGCAAAGGGAGAAAATGCAGACGGAGATTCGCCTGAGAGAAATCCAGAGAGATCAGGAATCTCAGCAAAATAACCCCCTCCATACAGATAATAGGCCCTCTAAGACAAACATTTCTGTTCCTATTTGGACCCAGACTATGAGGCCAGATAAATTCTTCGCAACAGGTGAGAGACTGTTCGAAGCTAGCCAGGTCGCCAAACAAACATGGGTGGGCCATATTATAGACAAGTTGTACGACAAGGCCAGAAATATATATGCCACTCTTCCTGTCCAAGACGCTAATAATTACGATACCCTCAAGGCCGCCATCTTGGATGAATATAGACTCTCACCCACTGTATATAGAAAGAATTTCTTCTCTTGGGTAAAGAAACCTCAGCAGACCTATTCCGAATTCATTAAGGAATTAAGGGAGCAAATGACTCTATGGACGGAGAACAATGATCCGAGCGAGGTCAACTGGATCGAGCTGCTCTTGAGATATAGATTCGATTCCAAGCTAAGTGATGAGCTTAATTTGTTCATTCTGGATAAGAAAGCATCTACTCTCCAGGAATGTATTTCCCTGGCTGATGAATATAACCTCCATCGCAGATTAGCGCCCAGGACACGGATTAATTCAAATCCGAATGTGAAACCCAGAGATACAGAAAACCGACCTCCAGCCCCAAGGCCATATATCCCATCACCCATGTATCGACCCAATATTAGGATAGATAATTCCCAAGCTACCCATAGAACTCCCCGGATAGAAAAATATGGTAGTTATTGTAGGCGTAATGGCCACGGACGAACAGAGTGTTGGGCAGATCCCAATTCACCTAGGTACAGGGGTACTAGAAACCTAGCAAACGGACACCAAGTGTCAAACACTACTCATAGTTCAGCCTTTATACCCAATGAGCCAGTGAACTCATATGAAAATACCGAGATGGTAAATCCATTACTTGTCAAATATACAGGTCAAGCACGCATAAATAATAACACCGCACAAGTGACGTATTTGAGAGATTCAGGTGCGACAATTAGTTTATTGTCGGCTACTGATCAGACCGCTGATCATTTAGAATACACAGGTGAACGGGTACCAATCCGCGGTGTCAATTATATCCCTGGTAATTATCCGATAGCAAAGATTAGCGTCGATTGTCCAATATACCAAGGAACATTGAAGGTGGCTGTATTAAAACACAGATGCACCGCGGGGGTGGATCTTATAATAGGTAACGACTGTGAAACTGCCCCTGTCACTGATTTGATTCCCTGTGGCGTGGTTACACGCTCAAATAAGAAAATTATCCCGTTTGATGAAATTGTCACGTCCAACCCAGACTCAGAAAACACGACCGATACAAATCACAATGTCTTACCTTTTCGGAATACAATTGAGATCAATTCCCCCTCTGAGAAAGCCAGTACAGTTAAACCACAAAATATTCCCTCTATTGACGATTTGAGTCCTGATAAATTATTGCAAGAACAGAATAATGACCCGACCTTAGCACCCCTCTGGGAAATGGCTCAAGAAGGAACACCTATTCGGCAAGGATATTACATCCAGCTCGAACCCCGACTACTTATGAGGAGAGAACAACCTCAAGACACGTCCAAAGTTCGACCCTGGAAAATATATGATCAGGTGGTAGTTCCACGGGGATTCCGTGATCATATAACGGGACTCGCCCATGACAGTTTAAGTACGGGACACCAGGGACCTGGTAAGACACTGAAGCGCATTAAGCGCCGCTTCTTTTGGCCGGGAATCCGCGCAGATGTTAAACGATTCTGCCATAGCTGTGGGCCGTGCCAGAGAGCGGGTAAGGGACAGAAAGCCACTGTAGCCCCATTGAAACCCCTGCCCATTATATCCCAACCACTCAAATTTATATCCGCTGATTTCGTTGGACCCATGAAGAAAACTATAAATGGGAACCAGTATATCTTGAATTTTATTGATCATGCCACGAAATATACGGAATCTTTCCCATGCGCCGCAGCGACAGCTGTTAATGCACAAAAAGCCCTGATCGAGATAATATCTCGACATGGAAAACCCCAGACCCTGTTGACTGACCGAGGAAGCGCTTTCATAGCTGAAACATTCACACGCTTCCTAGCCGAGCACGATATACGTCACTTAACTCGCACGAGTTACAGGCCTCAAACCAACGGATCAATAGAGAAATATAATGGTACATTGAAAACCATGCTTAGAATCCTTGGGGAGAACTCTTTATCGTCTTGGGATGAGATGCTACCCTGGCTATTATTTGCATATAGAAGTGCAGAGCACTCTAGCACAGGATATTCCCCCTTCTACCTTCTATATGGGCGCGAACCTAGAGATAATCTAGATTCCACTTATGATCTCTGGGCTAGAAATGAGCGGGATGAAGGGATCCCCATAAATAACTATGTACAAGAATTATGTCATAGATTAGCTGAAGCGTTACGTGACGCCAGCGAGAATGCCCAACAGGCCGCAGATGGTCGTAAAACAAAGTATGACAGAAGTAAGAAAGCGAAAATGCGTGTATTCCAGCGTGGTGAATTAGTGTTAGTACGATTACCGTTAAAAGGTAATAAGCTGAAAAATGCCCTCCAGGGACCGTATCCGGTACACGAAAAGGTCGCGTCGCATACCTATATTATATACATGCCTGATAAGAGAGTAAAATACCGTGTTATGCATGTAAACCAGTTGAAGCCCTGGACAGGTAGGGAGGAGGGTGCAGCTCTAGCTGATAGTAGTCCGGTGTATGAGTCCCAAGACCCTACCCTATTAGATTACCAAGCCCCTACGGACATTGAGAAAGAATTCGATCCTTGCAGTCCTCTTGAATCTGTACCTAAGAAAACCTGGCCGGATATCAGTCATTTAAACCCAGACCACAGGGACGATATTAGTCAGTTATTTTACCGTTACCCCCGTTTATTCTCTGGACAACTGGGACGTTTCCACGGTGTTACCCATGA
>CM026390.1:31485500-31524609 GCA_014843695.1 Archivesica marissinica | reverse complement strand
AAAGAAAAAAGCATTGCCTAAGGACGCAGCCATAACGGCTACTATCTTTCCGTACAGCTTTCAATGGATTTGAACCAAACTTGCAGGAAAACATCACTATATGCTGCAGCTGCGCAGTTAATATGAAATGGTTATGTTTGTGTTTGGGTTTAGCATCAAATCAACAGCGTGGGTAATAAAAGTAAAGTAAAGTGTTTGTTTATTATAGTGTCACCCCTATTTAAAGGGCCAGTCATTTCTGACTTATGAGACACCTCTTTTTATGAACATCAGTACTTCCCGAATCCTATGCTTGTATGCCAGGCGCCAGGCAGGTAGGCAATCGGGTAACCATTATTTAACTAGCTGGCGGCTCACCAACCGGCCATATCAGAACGAACCCCTGACGAGATTCGAACCATCGACCTCCCGCTCCGTAGGCGGACGCCTTAACAACTGGGCCATGGAGACTGTCCGAACAGTATTTCAGGAGCGGACGGGCATCTGGATTGAACAGCTGACCATCCGCAATCCAGCTGGATATCTTCCTCACATGAAATAATTCTACACCCTCAGCGGGAGGGGCATAACATGATTTGAAGCAACCGATCTTAACCACTCGGCCACCGAGGCCCCCGTTATGAAATGGACATATATTGTGAAGAAGTAATATTAACATTGTCAATTGTTAATTTCATTTCCCTTATTAAGGGAGTAGCCCCATGCATGTACTCCACATACGAGATACATTGATTATACTGATTACTGTATGACTAGTATTATCTTATTCTCCAATTATGCCTACCCAGAGGGGGGGGCATATATTGATTTAGTACTTTCTGTCCGTTCGTCTGACAAAAAGGTTTGTCCAGGCAAGATCTTCTAATTTAAAACACCTTTTAAAAAAAAAACCTAGCCTAGCAGGTAACGTTCTTCCTGGCTCGGCACATCCGAGTATGTGGCGCAAAACGGCTCCATGGCAGATTTATACCATACTCGTTTGAGGAAGGGATTCGACAATCGCAGGGGCACGTGATTTGAACCGTAACATCCCAGCCACGGAAGCCCCTGCTTTGAAATGGGCATATATTCTGAAGACGTAAAAAGGATTCAATAGTTAATTTCATTTCCTTATTAAGGCGATGTAAATTGAAGCGTATTGCCTAAGGACACCGCCCACGTGGTTCTGACGGGGTTCGAACTCACAGCATCTAGGTTACCAGGGGGACACCGCATCAATTACTCAACAGTAGCTACTAGTATGTAATGTGTGGTTTTGTCCGAATCATTTAGAATAAAACGATATGGTCGGCATGGTCGTTCTTTACGAACTATCAATTAAGTTGTTACTATTATTTGTATCCACGGAAAGAATAACAATGATATTAAATATATATCAAGAAGAAATGTTAGTATGTTTGAAGACACTGCACCTATTATTTTAGATGGTTATAAAAAGAGCGCTATATACATGTTCCAAATGTTGCGTCCGTGTGTATAATGACTTTAGTTTAAACATATTTTATTCGGATCAAATACATATACATGTATACATATATTAACACAATTTTTATACATTGGAACCGATATGGGTCGAGAAACAAGCTTAAAGCTTATATGAATCCCTTCCGATGTTGGAGTACGTTTAAATGGTACCAATTGCTTGGCGAATAGTAATGGCGAGTTTATGTGTTCAGTATATATAAATTGTAGAGAAACAATTGAATACTTAACAGCAGTGGCAAATATTTGGACTTGATTTTGCTAAACGTCCACCTATATTTACAGCATCGCGTTATTGTAATTTTAATGTAGCAATAAGGAAACGTTATATCCAAATATGGAAACTATCAAACAAGAATCTGGTATTGTCACACGACGGGCCGGGACCAACACGGAGAGAACCCCCACGTTCACCTAGGTATCGAAACTTATTTAATTTGTTGACATGGTATATGAGTATATAGTGCCGGACATGAGTGGTATTCCCCTCGGTACGGCACTATATGCTCATATACCCTGTCAACAAACTAAATAACATACTATATTGCACGGTCAATGAAAAATGTATCCTATGTATAGGATATAAGCCGAAAACGATCCAATATGTAAAATATTGGACTGTGTGAGGAGCGTTGCGCCGAATATTTTACATATTGGATCTGTTTCAGGCTTATATCTTACTTAAAGCACACACTTATATAACAAGATCCTACTGATTAAAATGGTTAATTTCGTACATTTACGCATAGGATTTAATATAATACTCTGGCCTTTGACAGCTGTCCAATATTAATAATAATGGACTGCAAGTACACGACGTCACGACATTGTTTTAAATCCGGATATTTACCATCACATACAGGCCCGTCGCTGGGCATACGCAAGTACGCACGTGCGTATCAGTGGTCTTAGAACGTAGTAGGGATACATACGTGATGGGTGGGAGTGGTGGAATAATTGAGCCCATTGCAAATATGGTGCATCTCGAAATTAAGTTTGTGTTATTGTACGTGCTTGTTTAATTGATAAGGGCGATAGATCATGTATATTATACATCTAGCCTTAATTTATACCTTTATACGGATTGTCGTAAGAACTTTAGTCCTGCAATTGTATGTTACAAAATGCATTGAAATGCAGGAAATTGCTTCCTCATTTAAAAAAATCTCCTAAGGGCATGACCCCGAACCCCCTAGCGTACTCACCCGTGCGTATCATCAAAATAGCTCCAGCGACGGGCCTGACAGACGATATCGTACACCAATATACAATTAGTGCCACTTCTAACCCGACACTTATATAATTCGGTTTAATTGGATTATTTGTGAAAGGATTTCGTTCTCCTTTGGATTATGTATAAATCAACACACCATACGTACATACAGGAAATTATTTTTCAAATGATAAACAAAAAGGTATAACACTTAACATATATTAAACAACATTGGAAAATCAAATTTCACAAAATAACACAATGAAAGACCCGACACTTTTCAAATTGGATATTCTCGAGCATGGTTCAAGATATTAATTTGAATTTATAGATGGTGTTATTCGGCTACATTAGCTGTACACAAATGTTAAATTCGTTCACCTGTGGTACAGATGTGTGTGCACGTCGTAAGAGACATGGGAGGACACACTAGATATTAGTTTCTCGGACATACAGATTGTATTGGGATTCGGTGACTTTTCACATTGTTCGGATTTTCGTTGTGTCATCATTTTTGTGAATTTTGATTTGACAGTTTGTTATTTGTTAAGTTTTATACCTTATTGTTGATTAATTTCAATGACCTTTCTAGTATGTGCGTATAATATGTTGAGTGATTCATGGTCCAAATGTGAACACAATCCTTTCTCAAATAATGCATTTATACCGAATTATATTAGTGTCGGGTTGCAAGTGGCCCTAAGTGTAGACTTTAATAACATCGTTCATGTCATATCACGGATCGGCATACAGGCAGAACTACCGACCTTGTGCAAGCTAGCTGGATTGTTTCCTCCTTTGAAAATCGGAAGTCAAAACTACAACGGTGAGGGGTATGGCGTTGAAGGCCTTAACTACTCCGCAGCGGAGGCCCTCTCCAGCGTCAATATTCATCTGAGAGTTGCGCCGTTTTAGTAATGACTTGTAAACCGATAGTGATAGAACGTTAACATCCACATCATATTCAGGTACATATTATAGAACTCGCAATGTAAACGGCTTACCCGTATCGCGATGCAGCTAAATTGTATAAAATACATGTACTACACATATTGGAATTCCTTGTTTTACAATAGACTAATTTCAGTATACATCAAATTAGTATAAACATTATTTATTTCAATATTTGGTTTAACATCTTATCATATTACAAAATTACATCTTATCAAAACTAATTTCGGTACAGTTATGTTATGTTATATTTCGTGTTTTACGCCTGCATCAGCACCATTTTGGGCTATATCGTCGGCGGACAGTTTACCTAACAACACCTTTCCTGGGCAGGCTCCAGCGGTTAACCAGTACTTGGGTGCACCAACCTCCGTAAGAAACTACCAACTTTTTCATATAAATGAGACACGGCCTGAGCGGGAATTTCGGTACAGTAATTTATATTAAGTACATATACAATATATATCGACAGGCACAGCTAGTCACCTCGTTCTATTTGTTTATTATCGAAATAAATGTCACTGTTTACGACGTTGATTATTTATTCCAACCTTGCGGAGTCACACATCGCCCGTCTGTCCGTTACACTGGTCAGCCATTGTCAATAGCGTCTATTAGTATGGCTAATAGATTGAGAACCTTATTCTTCATATGTATGCCTGCGCTACGACACAGTATATGTCCGTACGTACACACACAACCAGCTAGATCAGAGCTTAGTCCGTTTGTCTGACGACTGTAGGTCCAGCTATAGAAGTGCAACAGAATGTCATCGTACATTTATAGATCAGCAGCACAGTCAACAGTACTATAGTGAGGTCTCTATTTTAAATATAGTTTCTACATTCACTGATATTCAAGTATAGTTTAATATCGTTGATTTGACAATGGCATAAACATGATTCGAGGTACGCGAACAATTCTGTGTACATACTATATATGCATATAGTGTGCATACACTGTGTAAGCATTGTTCCTCTGTAACGCATTGCTTATGACATTAGTCAAACCTGTCTTAAGCAGCCAGCCAAGGGAATCACAGAAAGTGGCTACTTAGCACAGGTGGCTGCTTAATAGAGGGCACATGTATAATGAAACAATATATTGGGAATCTGGAACATGGCTGCTTAATACAGGTTGGCTGCATAATAGAGGTGACCACTAACACTGTATATATACACTTTAACGTGATGCATTCTACAAATTGCTATCGTGTGTCACGAAACAGGAAGTACTATACTAGTAGAGCTTGAAATGTGACATTTTGTGGATTACTGTGGTAGGTCACGCACCGGATATGGTTGCTTATAGCATTGTTTGGTATCTTGACAAGCTGATTCCAATTATATAAGCGATCCCTTCCTGACAGACAATGTAAATATTCGGAGAATCCCAGGCTATGGATCTCTACACAAAAAAGTAATTCGGATAATGTGGTTATTGAAAAGGTGTGCGGTATGATAAACTGATTTGATAATAAGACTAACGATGAGAGACAGCTTACTATTGTGTGTATTCAGCGTTCAGTGCAAGCACGTGCTAATTTACATACGGACCTGGGCAAACGGTTGGATTGGCCGCTGAACCATTCGCAGGGTACGACGATACGCCGGGGGGGGGTGTGAACAGGTGTGATATCAGCTTGAACCAATCACAAGCGAAGAAAAAAAATGACGTTTTAATTGATGGGAATGTCGAAGCTTGTTGGGGACTATTGTTTTACCGAGTCTGTATAGACTTTCAACTGGTATTATATAAACATGTATTTTACGTATGTGCCTCCTGAATTGTCTCCTATTTATGTATAGGATATAAGCCCAAAACGATCCAATATGTAAGATATGCCTGTGTGAGGCGCGTAACGCCGAAAACAGTACCAATATGTAAGATATGCCTGTGTGAGGCGCGTAACGCCGAAAACAGTACCAATATGTAAGATATGCCTGTGTGAGGCGCGTAACGCCGAAAACAGTACCAATATGTAAGATATGCCTGTGTGAGGCGCGTAACGCCGAAAACAGTACCAATATGTAAGATTTACAATATTGGATCCGTTTGAGGTTTATATCTCACTTAAACACACACTTATATATTAACAAAATCCTACTAATTAAAATTGTTAAGTTCGTATATGTACGCTTAGGATTTAATTTAATACGCTGGTCTTTTAACAGCAGTCCAATATTAATAAAAAAAACAAAACAACAAAAAAATCAACAACAATGTTAAGTAATTACCCACAAAAACAGGTTAAAGAAAAAGATTATGACACGTGCAAAAAAAGTAACGTCAACAATTAAATGTCACAATCAGCATCGTAACTATTAATTAATAAATACATTACCAATAACATATAATCCTCAAAGCATTTACTTCTGACAGATAAAACGCACGGTTAACTCAAGAATGAAAATCCATTCAACAGTATTTGGTCACACACACACGTGACCAAAACAACCATCGAAAACGAAACAATTTCCCTGACCTATAGTCTGTTTCAAATCAATCATAATACAATTAAATAAACAAAACAAAATAATAGAATTTCCCGCTCTTTTTTCTATTTTCCCATCTCCAAACTTGACTCTTCTCTCTCATATGCTCTTTATTATTTATTTATCAATCGTGTCACAACTTCTGTTAATTAATTACATTACGCATATGTCGTGTAAATGATCTGAGTTAATAAAGAATAATTGAATTGAATTGAATAATAATGCACTGCAAGCATAAAGGTGACGTCACGATAGTGTTTTAAAACGGGTTACAAGAGCAAAATGGTATTCAATTGCTACAAATAATATCAACGGATTTTAGATTAGAATACCCTAATGCAAGTTTACTGTTAGCTGGAGATTTAAACTGTAAGACTAACGACATATTAGTTTTGGACATTATTCCGTCAGCTACTTTTCATTATGTTTGAGGCGTAGTATACAATGAACACCAGTTTGGCTGTTCGATTAGCGCAGTAGTTAGCGCGCTCGCTTCTCGCCAAGGTAACCCGGGTTCGATCATCGGACTGGGAAGTGTGTGACAAGGTACGGTGGTCGCCAGATCGGACAGGTGGGTTTTCTCCGGGTACTCCGATTCCCCCCCCCCCCCACACACGAATGACCACATTACTATACGCTTTCATCCGCGCCAACGAGAGTGATTAATATAAGTTGTTAAAACTTGAAGAAAATGAACCGATCGACGAAGCACGTGTCGGTTTTATTGTAGGGTACTCCATGGTCGACACTGTGCTTACACTTCAGGCAAATGGTGCACACGTATTTATCGAAACAAGATTGTCGTTTTTACTGCGTATAATTTGACTTTCGAAAGGCTTTCGATAAAATTAGCCATGTATTAAAACATGAAATCATGCGTGAAGAAGAACAATGGAATGAATTTCTTCCCGAGTAATAGTGGTACCATTCAAGGGGACATAAATTGACTGACCCTATTTTATCTTTACATAAATGTACCCTTATTCGTGATAACTGTGACTCTGGCGTCTTTATAAGTAATATTTCCTGGTAGGTTATGCTTCCTTTTCGCGGAAGACGTCGACACTTGTGCAAACATGTTAAAAGATTACAGCGACGCAGTTAAATTTAATTGACGAATTATGTTTGAATACAGGAATGGAGGTAAATTTGAAGACAACTGAGGTAATAGTATTTACACGTTTAGAAACCATGAACTACAGACAACATCTGAATACATATAAAGTATATCGGGTTACGCTAAGATTATCATAGTCATTAACACAAGAATAACTTGCATCACAAGAAAACAAGGCAATATTTTCCATTTATCAATACCAAAAAACCGTTCTAAACTAGCGAAGGTTTTTAAAAACACAAGAATAACTTCCATCATAAGCAAACAAGGCAATAATTATTTTCCATCTATCATTACAAAAACACGTTCTAAACTAAAGAAGGTTTTTTAAAAACTGTTTCATCTGGACATTTAGATTTTAATAGTAGGCCTACTATAAATAATGGTATAGCATTGGGCGAATGCGATCGCGTGCAATTGAGTGCTACTTACTCCAGTAAGTGTACCAACCACGGGTGCAGATTGTTGTTAGCGGCAAATCTTAAATATGTCAAGGATTGTTTAACAATGTTAAAAGGGTTATACTAGTATTGTTCACGTATGTTTTTGTATATTTTGAGATGTTGGGGATGTTGAAGCGTTAGTGTCTGTAGTGAGATTGTAGAACACAAGACTGGCGCCCAAGCATTCAGGAATATGAGCGATGTCACCATTATCAGTATTTCCAAACATTACTGAATACGTATCTGTTGAAATGCCATATATAGCTTCAGGTATTCAGTTTCTCGCTCTCGATGTTCTAGCCATAACTTCAAATTTGAAACAGGACGTCACATACATCTTTCAAGAGAAGCAATACTCTGTAAATATTGTCGTTTGACGAGTAATTTATCTCAGTTGTAGAATGTGAATATGTTTCATTATGCTATTTCATGTTTTAATTTGTTGAGGGCCTCATAGTAAATTGACTTAATTGTTCAAATGAGTTCTCTCGTTAAATAAAGTCTCTATTATTATTATTATGTATTTTGCGACTGCAACAAGTATAATAATAGAATTACGTGTATTGGAGATCCGTGACTATACTGAGTCAAAAAAGAAACGATACCAAACTAAAAATTACGTAAAACGGATAAAACCATAGAAAGGTTTATTATATTATTACGTATCAGTACCGGGTATCTTATTGCAACGTCAGCCAACCATAAACACAGGTAAATAAACACCCGATAATCCTGGAACGCCGAATTTCCGATTTGCACTCGCTCCTCAACAAAGACAACTTCCTACACATGTACAAATCGGAAAACCGGTTTATTGTACTGGTATTGCATTATCATCGAGGAAAAACACCTTACATACCCATTGTTACCTCTAACAAAATGCCTAGGCTAAACCGCAATCAGAGAATGCGTGCCATTGGCATGATTGACGGCGGTTTACGTCAGCGTGACGTCGCAAATCGACTCGGGGTTACGCGGATCACGATAACACGTCTACTTCGACGTTATCGAACACATGGATCGGTGGACGACCGTCCAAGATCTGGTCGACCATGTGTGACGACGCGTGAACAGGACCGTCACATTCGGACGTCACATTTACGTGACCGGTTCCTACCTGCTACGCACACAGCTGCCGTTACTCCTGGGATGACCAACAATCGCATCAGTGCACAAACAGTCAGGAACCGGCTCGGTGAACGTGGCATTCGTGCCTATCGGCCATACGTTGGACCCATCCTGACACGACGTCACCGTGACGTACGGCGGGAATGGACGACGGAACGTGCTCGCTGGACTCGGTTACAGTGGAATTCGGTGATGTTTAGTGATGAATCGCGGTTCTGTTTGCGTCGAGCGGATGGCAGAGATCGGGTATATCGCAGACGCGGTGAACGTTACGCCGACGCATGTGTACGTCAGGTCGATCTGTTCGGGGGCGGAAGCGTTATGGCTTGGGGCGGTATCACCTTCGGCAGTCGCACTGAACTGTTAGTGGTGGACGGGAACCTAAACGCCCAGCGGTACTGTGATGAGATCCTTGCGCCAGTTGTTGTGCCGTTCTTTAACGCCAACATAAACGTCACACTGTTCCAACAGGACAACGCCAGGTGTCATACTGCTCGGATGTCCACCACATTATTGGAGCAGAACAATATTGAAACCCTGCCGTGGCCTCCTTTGTCCCCAGACTTGTCACCCATAGAACATGTGTGGGATACGTTAGACCGCCTCGTCAGACGACGTCAGCCTGTAACGTTAAACCAACTGAGGGATGTTTTGCGTCAGGAGTGGACAAATGTTGACCAGCAAGAGATTCAGACACTCTTCCGTTTGATGCGACGGCGGTGCATTGCAGTGAGAGACGCAAGTGGTGCACATACTCGGTATTGACGTCTTTGTGAAAACTCCATTAGACCCCTATCCGACGAATTACGTCATCACGCAGCATACAGTTTCGGAGGCTCATTATGCTTTATGTGCTCCTCTTTCAAACATGTTGGACTATCATCTTATGAATTTTCAAAGAATTTTCTTAATAAATGTTGAAATTATAGACACATAAACACCAGGTATCGTTTCTTTTTTTACTCAATATATATTTATAATTGGTATTCATCTGGTAACAGCTTGCATGATTTCTAGATTTTAATTGGAACAGATGATAAAATATGGTATGTATCTGATGAATTTTGAAACGTAATGGGAGCCGCGACTATCTGGCGTTGGGATAGCACATTGAGTCTTGTTCATTTGATATTCAGTCAGATGAGCATGGTTCATTTGTATCGGCAAGGTCGGGCAGTGGTGATGGTCGGGCAGTGGTGATGGTCGGGCAGTGGTGATGGTCTGGCAGTGGTGATGGTCTGACAGTGGTGATGGTCTGGTAGTGGTGATGGTCGGGTAGTGGTGGTGGTCGGGCAATGGTGATGGTCGGGCAGTGGTGATGGTCGGGCAGTGGTGATGGTTTGGCAGTGGTGATGGTCGGACAGTGATGATGGCTTGGCAGTGGTGATGGTGGCAGTGGTGATGGTCGGGCAGTGGTGATGGTCGGGCAGTGGTGATGGTTTGGCAGTGGTGATGGTCGGGCAGTGGTGATGGTCGGGCAGTGGTGATGGTCGGGCAGTGGTGATGGTCGGGCAGTGGTGATGGTTTGGCAGGGGTGATGGTCGGGCAGTGGTGATGGTCGGGCAGTGGTGATGGTCGGACAGTGATGATGGTTTGGCAGTGGTGATGGTCGGGCAGTGGTGATGGTCGGACAGTGATGATGGTTCGGCAGTGGTGATGGTCGGACAGTGATGATGGTGTGGCAGTGGTGATGGTCGGACAGTGGTGATGGTTTGGCAGTGGTGATGGTCGGACAGTGATGATGGTTTGGCAGTGGTGATGGTCGGACAGTGATGATGGTTTGGCAGTGGTGATGGTCGGACAGTGATGATGGTTTGGCAGTGGTGATGGTCGGGCAGTGGTGATGGTCGGACAGTGATGATGGTTTGGCAGTGGTGATGGTCGGGCAGTGGTGATGGTCGGACAGTGATGATGGTTTGGCAGTGGTGATGGTCGGACAGTGGTGATGGTTTGGCAGTGGTGATGGTCGGACAGTGATGATGGTTTGGCAGTGGTGATGGTCGGGCAGTGGTGATGGTCGGACATTGATGATGGTTTGGCAGTGGTGATGGTCGGGGCAGTGGTGATGGTCGGGGGAGTGGTGATGGTCGAGCAGTGGTGATGGTCGGGCAGTGATGATGGTTTGGCAGTGGTGATGGTCGGGCAGTGGTCAGTGGTGATGGTCGGGCAGTGGTGATGGTCGGGCAGTGGTGATGGTCGGGCAGTGATGATGGTTTGGCAGTGGTGATGGTCGGGCAGTGATGATGGTTTGGCAGTGGTGATGGTCGGACAGTGGTGATGGTCGGACAGTGATAATGGTTTGGCAGTGGTGATGGTCGGGGCAATGGTGATGGTCGGGCAGTGGTGATGGTCGGACAGTGATGATGGTTTGGCAGTGGTGATGGTTGGGGCAGTGGTGATGGTCGGGCAGTTGTGATGGTCGGGGCAGTGGTGATGGTCGGGGCAGTGGTGATGGTCGGGCAGTGGTCAGTGGTGATGGTCGGGCAGTGGTGATGGTCGGGCAGTGGTCAGTGGTGATGGTCGGGCAGTGGTGATGGTCGGGCAGTGGTGTTGGTCGGGCAGTGGTGATGGTCGGGCAGTGGTCAGTGGTGATGGTCGGGCAGTGGTGATGATCGGGCAGTGGTGATGGTCGGGCAGTGGTGATGGTCGGGCAGTGGTGATGGTCGGACAGTGGTGATGGTCGGGTAGTGGTGATGGTCGGACAGTGGTGATGGTCGGGCAGTGGTGATGGTCGGGGCAGTTGTGATGGTCGGGCAGTGGTGATGGTCGGGCAGTAGTGATGGTCGGACAGTGGTGATGGTCGGGCAGTGGTGATGGTCGGGCAGTGGTGATGGTCGGGCAGTAGTGATGGTCGGACAGTGGTGATGGTCGGGCAGTGGTGATGGTCGGGCAGTGGTGATGGTCGGGCAGTGATGATGGTCGGACAGTGGTGATGGTGATGCTGATGAACCATTATGATTTAATGTATATATTGTGGGTATATTATCACCATTATCAGTGAAGTTTATGTGAGCAGTATGGGTATGTGCTTCATATATCTGTATGGATTGTTTTTGTATTGTAGACATGTGGCCGTTAGCTACTAATAGATATATTATATCTTGGCTTGACTTTATTTATTTATTATATCTTAAAGAAGTACTGGTTTGTAGTTACCTATAAATACATATCGCAGCATATATACCGGGAGTCATTCTTTGTCAGCCGCTTTATTTTAAACACAGTTTATTTCAAACAATGATACAACATAAACAAAATATACTTTTTACATAACATTTAGATACACGAATCAACATGGATCTGAACCAAAAGTTACAGCTTATAGACGTCGTCTCCAACAGCAGTCAACAAATTAACAACTGATGGCGGTACTTATGTAACATGTCCCAATAATACGATGGACTATGCCAGGTAACATTCCTGTTTGTTTAGTTTCCTGCTACACATATATGTATATTTATCATGGAATGCTAGCTGGCATAGCCTTGATTTCCTGCTACACATATATGTATATTTATCATGGAATGCTAGCTGGCATAGCCTTGATTTCCTGCTACACATATATGTATATTTATCATGGAATGCTAGCTGGCATAGCCTTGATTTCCTGCTACACATATATGTATATTTATCATGGAATGCTAGCTGGCATAGCCTTGATTTCCTGCTACACATATATGTATATTTATCATGGAATGCTAGCTGGCATAGCCTTGATTTCCTGCTACACATATATGTATATTTATCATGGAATGCTAGCTGGCATAGCCTTGATTTCCTGCTACACATATATGTATATTTATCATGGAATGCTAGCTGGCATAGCCTTGATTTCCTGCTACACATATATGTATATTTATCATGGAATGCTAGCTGGCATAGCCTTGATTTCCTGCTACACATATATGTATATTTATCATGGAATACTAACTGACATAACCTTTATGTTTAGTTTCCTTAACATGAGTTGTTCTTGTTGAACTCAGCATGTTCTGTTGTAGCACTCTTACATTGCGAGCATTGACCATGGAACAAACGAGCAGACTCAAACCCTGTAATCCATTCAACATCAGATGAATACTCCACAACCACTGTTGTCTAACAAAAGCACCCACGATGCCGATAACCCAAGTGAAGCCAAGTATTATTGTCATCTTTATATACACGATTAAATACATCCTGTTAGCCGAACTTCTTACGAGCTTTGCTTGCTTTTTGCCACCCTGAATAGCTGCTACAGTAAGTGTGAAAAGGCAAATGTTTAGCAGTACGGAGGATGCGACTGGAGCGATTACAAATGCTATTATACTTCTCCCGTTGGACAACCAACACACATGATTACTGCCGTAGCCCGGTCTAAATGCTGAATCTGTAAACTCTAACGAGACACACATGATGGTAAACAGTGTCGGTATTACAATAGATATAATGAAATACCGTGTGAACCTTCTTAATGGGCTGGATTGGGACAACATAGTATTGCTGCGAAATATTCGTGCCATATCATAGCCAATGACATTCATCCAAGTAAAGGTGTTGAGAAAAAGAAAATGAAGGACAATCGCATATATGGTACAAGCAACTCTAGTAATAAACAATGATTGTGCAATTAACAAGACATGCAGAAAAAACATGGATGATGACAGAGCCATTAAGTTAAGACCGTGAATATTTCTGAGACGCTTGGTGAAGATATGGACCAGAATAATGATTACTACAGACACAACTGATACGGATGAAGCGGCTATTGAGAACATTATGTGTGTGCTGCTAAATACAAATATGTTGACAATATATTCAAACTTAGATACAGCTTTTGAGCAAATGAAAACTTTATTTTTATAAATAGCGAAGTCTTTTTTGTATAGTACCAAATCTGTGCCCAATATATGTACTGAGTTGTTGTTAATTGAAACCTCATCGAGTTCGTATGTTATCATAGAACAATTCATACTTTGTGGTCCATTATCGATAAAGCACGTCGTAACAAGATCAGAATAAACGCCAATACTACGATTATATTTGAATTCCCAGCGACAGTTCTTTGCATGCACATGTAGTCCCTTAGAAGGAAGATAAAGCGTGTAATTATTTGCTATTAATGCATCTGGTTCTGCCATTATGTAACCATCAGAGCAAACCATGCTATTATGCGTCTCAAAGTTCCTAATAGATATAGACATTAGTACTGACGAATACACAGCATACACCTTCTTGAAGGAGATGAAGAGTTTTTGGAACAATTCTTTAACAATCACTATATATTCTTTATTTTTCGAATATTTGGGAATTATTCGAAGACAGAAACAGTCGTCCATGAGATCAATACTCTTGACTAATGATGAAAGTGTATCAAGCAATACTTTCATGATTTGATCTTTTGTTGACAATAAGCTATGGTTTAACATTTCTGAATATTCATTTGAGACCAATTCTAATATCAGGACGTTGTCGATATTCGCTACATTCGAAATATCAACTGGCATTTCGGTGTCAAGTATATAACTAGAGCTATTTCCCTGTATGTTCACGCATTGTCCGTCACGTGGAACTTCCCCGGCTTGGCAAAATAACTGGCTACATTGTTTGGTAACGCAATCATAAATTTCATATGAACTACACTCCCATTTTTGAATACATTTCACCCTGGAAACTAAGCCCATGTCTAGACTGAAGTCAAACAATACTTGAAGATCGACATGTAGATTGTTGTCACTGATATGAGTATGACTACCTGGGGTCGTACAATTAAACTTGGTCAGATTTAGCATATTATCTAAGCAAATTGCGCAATGGGGATTTCGGTATTTCTGTGAAGGCCGATGTTCTGTTACACCTGCCAACGGGTAAATGTAAGAACTACACAATTGTTTTGTTGTGAAACTGTCAACAAATGAATCGCGAGACAGACACATCTTCATTGACGAATCTTCTTCGTAACATCGTCTTAGTTGAGATTTGTACCTAGAATAAAGCCGTGACACTGTACAGTTCTCTGTATCGGCAATATTTTCCAATGTCATCTGCGCTATATTTTCTGGAACTGTATCAACACATGAAATATCAGTCGTCCAGAACGCAAGTTCATTTTGTGGAATACCGTTGCACAGAGCGCAATGAATATTTGCAAATGTTGCAATAATTGTTTTATTTATAACGTGGTCCACAGGCACATTTTGGAAATTGTACGACAATTCTAAAACACATTGCTCGATATACTGTTTTGGGGAGTTGATATTTCTATCACAAGCTCCAATCATATAGAAGGTAGTTGTATTATATTCGTCACCAACACATGCAAGTAGGTCATGTCTGTACATTAATGTTTTATTTTCTACAGCTTCAACTTTATAGTTAATCAATTCACCAATACCGGTTATGTCAGTGTGATTTGTAAGAAGGTTTTCAATCATAGAGTAGCAGCAATCTTTATAGAAGTAGCATGAATCGTCACAATAACAGTTTAAAACACTGGCGCCGCCGTTACACAGACTGTTTGGGCAACGTGGAGCGGATATATTTGGTATCAGTCCAATACCAGATGGTGCAGTTGTCGCATTGCTCCCGCAAATCGGAGCTACATCATAGCCCAAGTTATAACCGTATTCTGGTGAACACATCGATATTATTGGCGTTGTGGTTTGTGGAACATATATTTCAGTTGTTGCGCTATTGGGCAGTACAGTATGTGCTTCCTCCGTCGGCATTGTTCCTGTATATTGCACACCACGTGAACCGATAGGTGGCGGAAGAGTGTGAGTTTTAACTTCATCGGACACGTCGGGTGTGGATTTCGGTAGGTTTATGACACTGCCGTTATCATAGATAGTGGTTGTGGGTTGGGATGTAGTTGTGCCGTGCTCTCTAGTGTCGGCAGTGATTGTGTATGGTGGTGTACTTGTTACGTGTGTCTTGGTGTCCGTAGTGGTTGTGTCTGGTGATGTAAGTGTTGATTGATCCCTAGTGACTGTACTGATGGTACCTGATGATGTAATTGTACCGTCGTCTTTGGTGCCGGCAGAGGTGGTACCGCGTGATATAATAGTAAATTGTCCTTCAGTGTCGGTAGTGCGTGTGCCTGATGATGTAATTGTGCCGTGGTCTTTGGTGTCGGCAGAGGTGGTACCGCGTGATATAATAGTAAATTGTCCTCCAGTGTCGGTAGTGCGTGTGTCTGATGATGTAATTGTACCGTGTCCATTTATTTCGGTTAGTGTTGTGTCTTGCGTTATAAGTGTTGCCTGTTCGTTAGTGCCGGCAGTGGTTGTGCCTGGTGTGGTGGATTCTTCAAAACTTCTTGAACAGAAACTAGTTATCATCAACAATGACAGAATATATGCTGAAAAGGAATAAAGACTGATGCATTGTATTGGGTATATATCTTAATACGTGCACCATAAACCTGTACAAATACACCACTTCGTACATGTGCATGCATTTGTATATAACTATTTACAGTTACTAAATGACTAGGTGAGTAAGTATGTAACTATTTTATCATTGTGGCATGTGCATTTAGACATATAAACATTTTTACATAGATACATTTATTTACAAAATTACAAACAAGCACCCGGCCCATTGGGCCTATAAATCATGTTATATGTTATATATCGGGTTTTACGCCTGCATCATCACCGTGTTGGGCTATATCGCCGGCGGCAGTTTACCAAACAACACCTTTCCTGGGCAGGCTCCAGCGGTTAACCAGTACTTGGGTGCACCAACCTCCGTAAGAAACTGCCAACTTTTTCATATAAATGAGACACGGTCTGAGCGGGGCTCGGGCCTATAAGTCATCATAAATTAGTTATGGTAACAAGAGCAATGATTACATATATACGCAGTGTATGTATAGGATAAATAAGCTCGAGACAATTATAAAAACAAATATATAAATATATCTGAACACGATGTTGATAACAATCGTGATTTCACTTAATATAGAAAATAGGAATTTGAAGTTTAGAAATACACTGTATGTACTGTACAATTCAGTTCAATTCAAACTTAATTTATTGTGGGAGTTTCTACAAGCAAATTGCATTAGCATTATAGCTAATTACAGACAGTCAGTGATGTTACAGTGAAGCGAGTTCAGTTGCTCATAGGCTAATATAAAGTTGGGAAGAATGGACATTTAAAGTTGGGAAGCATGGACATTTAAAAGTATATCTTGATCCAAAGTGATTGTAAGGAAATATAAAAGAACGGCAAAGAAAATAACTGTTATGTATAACAACAACTACATTGATTATAAATGCCACTCACCAGAATGTATTTGCCGATCCATTTCGTGCCCTTTGATATGTGTTTTGCACTTAATGTATTATATACTGCTGAGAATAAACACGACAAAGAGGGCTGTGCAAAATGTAGATATATCCATATGTAGCCTTCCAATGAAATATAAAATTGCATCACTGTTATGTTATATGTTATGTTATATGTTATATTTTGGGTTTTACGCCTGCATCAGCACCATTTTGGGCTATATCGCCGGCGGGCAGTTCACCTAACAACACCTTTCCTGGGCAGGCTCCAGCAGTTAACCAGTACTTGGGTGCACCAACCTCCGTAAGAAACTGCCAACTTTTTCATATAAATGAGCGGCCTGAACGGGGCTCGAACCCGTGACCATCAGTGATGATAGGTTACAGTGGTATACAAGTCAGCGACCTTAACCACTCGACCACGGAGGCGGACTTGCATCACTGAAACAAAATGACGTGTTATGTGATAATATACACTTCTGGTTCCCAGTTTCTCATGTTTGACATATTGTCAGAATAAACATTTTCTGGCGCAGACTGCAATGAAATGTTTTGAAGCTATTCAAACACGGTGGGGGGGGGGGGGGATCGTAAGGTGTTGTGGTTTTCTGGCTCAGTCTGCAATGAAATGTTTTGAAGCTATTCAAACACGGTGGGGGGGGGATTGTAAGGTGTTGCGATTTTCTGGCTCAGTCTGCAATGAAATGTTTTGAAGCTATTCAAACACGATGTGGGAGGGGGATGGATCGTCATAGGATGAAAGAAAACGAGAATTAAATTTAGGATATAATAGTATTTCTGTATTTTAGTTTTTAAATAGCTATTACCACGATATACCCGTAATGCATCTTTTAACAATTGCTGCTAACTTATGTTGTTAGCCTACACACATTTATTTTAGCTCTTGCAACATTAGTTAAATCACTCTCGACACCTCATTCCTGATGGAATATATCGCCATGAGTGAGAGCCATCTTGGCATGTGAAATGTTAGATTACTTACCTAAGGGCATAACCATAACTACAGCTGGGCGCGAACTCCGGACCTCTCACATCTGAAGCGACCGCGTTACCACTACGTTATCACGACTTCAATAAATACTGTTGTTGAAATACATCAAAACAGCAGGACTTATGTGGTATAAATACTGCGTGACAACCCTCATTTTAAATTGGCGCTCGCCCATATGGTTCGCCGGTGGCGAGGGTAAATAAGCTCAATCATCATCATTTTAAATGGGTGTCAATAATAGTATGTTATCGTCCACAGCATTCAATCATTGAATACGTGTTCCTTTGCAGGAAAATGTAAACGGTGTAAACAATACAGTAACTAATGCAATGTCCATTAAAATCGCCCAGTCTCATTTACAGCATTGAAGCTGATTAGCCCGTTCTGTTAGAACTCATCTGTACACAAGTGTAGAGGTCGGGAGGTTAGCGTAGTTCAGGCATTATTATACTACTGGGAACAGTAGCTCTCAATTAAAGCTAATCCATGGGGATTCATTTAGAGACTATAGCAAACATATTGATCAACATAATATTAAACAATCACATTAGTATAGAGAGCAACACTTTTACTAACTTCCCTACTTGGCGAGACAGCAACACTTAGTGCTGGCGGCGGCGGATAGCTGGTTTTCTTTTAGCCGGTGTCCTAACAGAATTGACATCCTCGTAAGAACTGAAAGTTGAGCAATCTATAGTTGGAAAATATTAAATTTATTATAATTTAATGTTAATTAGCACTGTTTAAGGCCTAAACAACATTTATTTTGAATCAATGATGTACAGAATAACATAAATATATTGAATATGAAAATAAAAGTACACAGATAATTTGTCTCTATCAATTTCTAAAGATGATAATGAGGTGGTGGGTGCGGTATAACTAGGAGGTTCACATAATGTATATGCATAATATTTACACAGACAAGCATACAACAAAATTAATAATAACAATGACCCCCACCCCCTATGTATACACTGAACAAGTGAGGGCAGGTCACTTTTCGATGCCATAGCATATGACCCCTCTATGTGCAGACTATACATGTATGAGAGAGGGTCACTTTTCGATGCCATGGATTAATGACCATCCTATGATTTAGGGTGACAGTCGGACTGTAGTCCAGTGGTTAACTATTGGCCTCCAGGGATCGCAAGTTCGATCCCCCGTCTGACCTAATAAAATTAACCGTAATTCAGATGACTTTAAACCGAGGTCGGTGATTTACACCATGCACGCAAAAGAACCAGAGGAGATTCTGGAATGGGTCTCTGTCGGTATTATTGCACTATCCAAAAATGACTAATCTCTTCATGTGGCATCGCTCATATGGGCAACTGGTAGCGACGATAAATAAACGTAAAACGCACACACACACACACACACACACACACACATCAAGTTAAAATGCTAGTTGGATGCTTATTCAGCAGAAATTGATGTATATTTCTTTAACAAATTTAATTAATATGTTATCCTCCGTTTAGAGTACACCATTGTTATTGTGTCCATTCATGTTCTCTTAAACTTTCCAGAAAATATATACAACTATGTTAATATGTTGTTAACAATTATAATTCTGACAAATATAATTCTGACTATTGTCTGACTAATAAGTTTATTTAAAGTCGCCACCACATAAATGCATTTGGGCGACTGAGTTTTCTAAGAAAATTAAAATACCCATCATCAACTAGATGTTTAGTGGGTTATGAGGGCTGCTGTAATATCAGTGTGTGTTTGGTTTTCATATCGCCAACTGTCACTCACACAATAATTTGTGTCAGCGACAGTCGGGGGTAGACCGGGTGAATACAATACCCGGTGCATGTATACTTCTAAGATGTCTAAGATTGCATATATATATAAATATGTTTACATAATGTACAGTACATATATATGTAACGGTCAGAATTTCAATCAAATTCTTTAGTTACATAATCATTGTTTTATTTCATTCCTATAATTTCAATCATTTAGTTTCTTTGTATAATGGTGACTTTTTCATTATATTTTATAAAGAGGAGATCACTAATGCATTTTCTTAATCAGACGTTATCCGATATTATTATCTATAACATGTCTTAGAAGAGTTGTCATAGTTGACATTATTTAGAATGTATGGCTTCTTTAATATAAATACCTTTAGTAGCATAAAGCAGCTACTGTTAATACAATGTATATTTTGTGGCATAATGCTAGCCACATTAAATCTGCTACAGGACTATATTAATTTGTAACTATTAACTATATATGGACACCATTAAAACCCATGCTGGACTGGTAATCCAGGTGTCGCAGGTTATATCCCTCATCTGACCCCACCACCCCACCACCCACACCCACCACCCAAAACCCACCACACACCACCACCACACACCACCACCACACACCACCACCCACCACCACCCACCCACCCACCACACACCACCACATACCACCACCACACACCACCACCACCCACCACCACCAAAACCACACACCACCCCACCACCACCCACCCACCCACCCACCCCCACACACCACCACCCACCACACACCCCACCACACACCACACCACACCACACCACCACACACCACACCACCACACACCACACCACCACACACCACACCACACACCACACCACACCACCACACACCACACACCACACCACCACACACCACACACCACACCACACCACACACCACCACCACACCACACCCACACCCCCACCCAACCCCCAACACACCACACCCACCCACGCCCACCCACACACCCACCCACCAACTTCCAAGTCCAGCATCCTCATATTCTTGTTCCAGCCGTCTGGTGTGCTTGTATTTTATTAAATCTCCCCTGTATGCCAGCAAAAACTCGCCCTTTCTACGTCCATGTGTGGTGAATTCACCATCACCTACAATAATATGCATTTTCTGTTGTCACTGCATCTTATATAACATAATTATGTACCGCTATGAACTTAAATTTGTATTTTGGTGTGATTGCTTTGAAGCAGATATATACTGAGTCAAAAAAGAAACGATACCAAACTAAAAATGACGTAAAACGGATAAAACCATAGAAAGGTTTAATATATTATTACGTATCAGTACCGGGTATCTTATTGCAACGTCAGCCAACCATAAACACAGGTAAATAAACACCCGATAATCCTGGAACGCCGAATTTCCGATTTGCACGTGCTCCTCAACAAAGACAACTTCCTACACATGTTCAAATCGGAAAACCGGTTTATTGTACTGGTATTGCATTATCATCGAGGAAAAACACCTTACATACCCATTGTTACCTCTAACAAAATGCCTAGGCTAAACCGCAATCAGAGAATGCGTGCCATTGGCATGATTGACGGCGGTTTACGTCAGCGTGACATCGCAAATCGACTCGGGGTTACGCGGATCACGATAACACGTCTACTTCGACGTTATCGAACACATGGATCGGTGGACGACCGTCCAAGATCTGGTCGACCACGTGTGACGACGCGTGAACAGGACCGTCACATTCGGACGTCACATTTACGTGACCAGTTCCTACCTGCTACGCACACAGCTGCCGTTACTCCTGGGATGACCAACAATCGCATCAGTGCACAAACAGTCAGGAACCGGCTCGGTGAACGTGGCATTCGTGCCTATCGGCCATACGTTGGACCCATCCTGACACGACGTCACCGTGACGTACGGCGGGAATGGAGTCGCTGGACTCGGTTACAGTGGAATTCGGTGATGTTTAGCGATGGCAGAGAGCGGGTATATCGCAGACGCGGTGAACGTTACGCCGACGCATGTGTACGTCAGGTCGATCTGTTCGGGGGCGGAAGCGTTATGGCGTGGGGCGGTATCACCTTCGGCAATCGCACTGAACTGTTAGTGGTGGACGGGAACCTAAACGCCCAGCGGTACTGTGATGAGATCCTTGCGCCAGTTGTTGTGCCGTTCTTTAACGCCAACAGAAACGTCACACTGTTCCAACAGGACAACGCCAGGTGTCATACTGCTCGGATTTCCACCACATTATTGGAGCAGAACAATATTGAAACCCTGCCGTGGCCTGCTTTGTCACCAGACTTGTCACCCATAGAACATTTGTGGGATACGTTAGACCGCCGCGTCAGACGACGTCAGCCGGTAACGTTAAACCAACTGAGGGATGTTTTGCATCAGGAGTGGACAAATATTGACCAGCAAGAGATTCAGACACTCTTCCGTTCGATGCGACGGCGGTGCATTGCAGTGAGAGACGCAAATGGTGCCCATACTCGGTATTGATGTCTGTGTGAAAACTCCATTAGACCCCTGTCCGACGAATTACGTCATCACGCAGCAGACAGTTTCGGAGGCTCATTATGCTTTATGTGCTCCTCTTTCAAACATGTTGGACTATCATCTTATGAATTTTCAAAGAATGTTCTTAATAAATGTTGAAATTATAGACACATAAACACCAGGTATCGTTTCTTTTTTGACTCAGTATATATAAACATATACAATACTGTGCATGCGAACTGGTGATATTGTGACGACTGTATAAAACACTGCAAGTCTTCATTTAAATTTCGTGACATCATCAATACAATTAATGACTTTAGTAGGCTGCTAGGTATGATAAACAGATCAATTAATAATAAATAAACTGCAGTTACCTATATAATCATCGACCTCTCTAACTACAAAGCCAGTGGGTCACCGTAATGTCGTACGTTACTTGAAGTAAGCACCGTAGCAAGCTAGCGTCGTACGTTACTTGAAGTAAGCACCGTAGCAAGCTAACGTCGTACGTTACTTGAAGTAAGCACCGTAGCAAGCTAGCGCCGTACGTTACTTGAAGTAAGCACCGTAGCAAGCTAGCGTCGTAAGTTACTTGAAGTAAGCACCGTAGCAAGCTAGCGCCGTACGTTACTTGAAGTAAGCACCGTAGCAAGCTAGCGTCGTAAGTTACTTGAAGTAAGCACCGTAGCAAGCTAGCGTCGTACGTTACTTGAAACACCGTAGCAAGTTAGTGCCGTAAGTTACTTGAAGTAAGCACCATAGCAAGCTAGCGCCGTACGTTACTTGAAGTAAGCACCTTAGCAAGCTAGCGCCGTACGTTACTTGAAGTAAGCACCGTAGCAAGCTAGCGTCGTACGTTACTTGAAGTAAGCACCGTAGCAAGCTAGCGCCGTACGTTACTTGAAGTAAGCACCGTAGCAAGCTAGCGCCGTACGTTTCTTGAAGTAAGCACCGTAGCAAGCTAGCGTCGTAAGTTACTTGAAGTAAGCATCGTAGCAAGCTAGCGTCGTACGTTACTTGAAGTAAACACCGTAGCAAGTTAGCGTCGTAAGTTACTTGAAATAAACACCGTAGCAAGTTAGTATCGTAAGTTACTTGAAGTAAACACCGTAGCAAGTTAGCGTCGTAAGTTACTTGAAATAAACACCGTAGCAAGTTAGCGCCGTAAGTTACTTGAAGTAAACACCGTAGCAAGTTAGTGCCGTAAGTTACTTGAAATAAACACCGTAGCAAGTTAGTGCCGTAAGTTACTTGAAGTAAGCACCGTAGCAAGCAAACGTCGTAAGTTACTTGAAACACCGTAGCAAGTTAGCGTCGTAAGTTACTTGAAACACCGTAGCAAGCTAGTGCACGCAGGCACACATTATAAACATGTGATAGTGACTATTGAAGATAATCTGGCCAACCACGGCAGAATAACGTATATCCGCGTTTACGCATGCGTTTGTGGTTAGTGTGAGCTTCACTTTATTATAATACGTCATAGTTTTATTTGATTTTAATCGGCATGGTAATTCAGCGTGTATATGTTATATGAGTTCCTTTAACATGAAACCAACAATATATGGTAGATGTATGTATGTTCGATTAATGTCAAGCTAGTCGTGATAGCGCAGTGGATGCGCGTTCGCTTCAGGTGCGAAAGGTCCGGAGTTCGAGCCCCACTGGAGCCGTTACGATTGTGTCCTTAGGCAAGGCATTTAAATTCCACATTGCCTCTTCTCTCTCCCTCGTGGCGATGGATTCCATCAGGAATAAGGTCTCGAGCGTGATTTATATAAGTTGAAATAACTTGTTTCGCAATCGAGCTAAAATAAATTTGTATAAACTAACGGCAATTCACCCGATGGTTTAACACATTATCAAAAAAGGCCTTGCCTGGCATTTATCGAACGTACATGATCATTTCACAAATATGCTTGCAAAAAATATATGAGTTCTGGGCCGAATTTGACAACATTTGCATGGATCTTTATTTTTTCGGATACTGTAAATAATGTACTAAGTATTCGGTCAAAATTATACTGATATATAAGATATACTGAGTCAAAAAAGAAACGATACCTGGTGTTTATGTGTCTATAATTTCAACATTTATTAAGAAAATTCTTTGAAAATTCATAAGATGATAGTCCAACATGTTTGAAAGAGGAGCACATAAAGCATAATGAGCCTCTGAAACTGTCCGAAACGTGATGACGTAATTCTTCGGACAGGGGTCTAATGGAGTTTTCACACAGACGTCAATACCGAGTATGGGCACCATTTGCATCTCTCACTGCAATGCACCGCCGTCGCATCGAACGGAAGAGTGTCTGAATCTCTTGCTGGTCAATATTTGTCCACTCCTGACGCAAAACATCCCTCAGTTGGCTTAACGTTACCGGCTGACGTCGTCTGACGCGGCGGTCTAACGTATCCCATAAATGTTCTATGGGTGACAAGTCTGGTGACAAAGCAGGCCACGGCAGGGTTTCAATATTGTTCTGCTCCAATAATGTGGTGGAAATCCGAGCAGTATGACACCTGGCGTTGTCCTGTTGGAACAGTGTGACGTTTCTGTTGGCGTTAAAGAACGGCACAACAACTGGCGCAAGGATCTCATCACAGTACCGCTGGGCGTTTAGGTTCCCGTCCACCACTAACAGTTCAGTGCGACTGCCGAAGGTGATACCGCCCCACGCCATAACGCTTCCGCCCCCGAACAGATCGACCTGACGTACACATGCGTCGGCGTAACGTTCACCGCGTCTGCGATATACCCGCTCTCTGCCATCCGCTCGACGCAAACAGAACCGCGATTCATCGCTAAATATCACCGAATTCCACTGTAACCGAGTCCAGCGAGCACGTTCCGTCGTCCATTCCCGCCGTACGTCACGGTGACGTCGTGTCAGGATGGGTCCAACGTATTGCCGATAGGCACGAATGCCACGTTCACCGAGCCGGTTCCTGACTGTTTGTGCACTGATGCGATTGTTGGTCATCCCAGGAGTAACAGCAGCTGTGTGCGTAGCAGGTAGGAACCGGTCAGGTAAATGTGACGTCCGAATGTGACGGTCCTGTTCACGCGTCGTCACACGTGGTCGACCAGATCTTGGACGGTCGTCCACCGATCCATGTGTTCGATAACGTCGAAGTAGACGTGTTATCGTGATCCGCGTAACCCCGAGTCGATTTGCGACGTCACGCTGACGTAAACCGCCGTCAATCATGCCAATGGCACGCATTCTCTGATTGCGGTTTAGCCTAGGCATTTTGTTAGAGGTAACAATGGGTATGTAAGGTGTTTTTCCTCGATGATAATGCAATACCAGTACAATAAACCGGTTTTCCGATTTGTACATGTGTAGGAAGTTGTCTTTGTTGAGGAGCACGTGCAAATCGGAAATTCGGCGTTCCAGGATTATCGGGTGTTTATTTACCTGTGTTTATGGTTGGCTGACGTTGCAATAAGATACCTGGTACTGATACGTAATAATATATTAAACCTTTTCTTTGGTTTTATCCGTTTTACGTCATATTTAGTTTGGTATCGTTTCTTTTTTGACTCAGTATAGTTCAAATTTACCCATACAATCTTTGTGACAACAATACAATACAAACAATTACAGTTACACATGTTTATAGCAATTAACCCATTTCATTCTGGATACCGTTCAAACAGTATTTGCAAACAACATAGATCCAGATCAGCACGCAGATTCACTATGTTGTTTGCAAAAGCCTTTAAAGGTATCGATAATGAAATGGGTTAAACAGTAAAAACAGGCAATGACATGAACTTTTACAAAAGAGCAAACTTTTTGTAAGTTATTAGTATTCAAATATATGATGTAAAAGCGTGTTAGTTTTTATTTGCAAAATATGTCAATTTGGAAAGATCGATGTTGATTTTTTGACATTACAGACGGATCTGTAGTCCAGTGGTAACACGCTGGACTGGTATTCCAGGGGTCGCAGGTTCGATCCCCCGTCTGGCCCTAATAAAATTAAATATCTTTCTGATGGGACTTTAAACTGATGTCTCGTGTCGTGCTATACACCGTGCACGTAAAGGAACCAGATGAGACTCTGGAATGGGTCTCTGTCTGTATCATTGCACTATCCTCCATCAATCTAAAATGACTAATCTCTTCAGGAGACGTCGCTCATATGGGCAACTGGTAGCGATGATAAATAAACGTAAAACACAAATCGATTTCTTTGGGATTTGCATGACATATAGTGTTTTATAATGCATCGTACATGCTCAAGAGTGAGCACGTGCATTCACTATCAGTCATTGTTCTATCTCATTCTTCTATTTGAAGTCGTTGACGATCGATCAATCAGGAGCTATTTTACCTGATGACGATAGTGATAGTAAACACTTGTACGTGTGTACGTTCACACGCAGTCACCTCTCTGGTCGAGTGGTTAAGGTCGCTGACTTGTATACCATCATCACTGATGGTCACGGGTTCGTGTCCAGCTCAGATCGTGTCTCTTTATATGAAAATGTTGTCAGTTTCTTACGGAGGTTGGTGCATAAAATACTGGATAACCGCTGGAGCCTGCCCAGGAAAGGTGTTGTTAGGTAAACTGCCCGCCGGCGATATAGCCCAAAATGGTGCTGAATAAGGCGCATAACCCGAGCAAACAAATAATCTGACGACTTATACATGCACTCGTCACCTCCCAGACCACGACTATCACATCGCAATTTAATCATTAGTAATCATTTTTTAAATATCGGTAGACTTAGTCAATTATTACTGTCTGATCTAGGGTGTTTATCTTCATTTTAGTCTCATCAATGTACATTACAGCAAACATAAAAACATATAAAATTAACACCGAACATAGCCATTCAATAAATAGAATTACAGTGTCTATGACGACACCTGACTACAACGATAGACTGTGTTAACTGACATTATATGTCGGCTTACAGGAAAGCTATTTCTCAGGTAAGTTGAGTTAAGCCAATTATCATCTTACAATGTGTGGTCATCTATTGAATGGATTGTTACAGGTAGTTGTGTTCAATGGTAATCCCATTAAATATGAGATGTACACATTTATTTGCAAACCCATTTATTAAATCAATTTAAATGTCACTGACTTATAAGGAAGGATGAATACGCCAAAATGAAAACGCAATTTTTCTAATAGTTTATACAAATTTATTTTAGCTCGATTGCGCAACAAGTTATTTCAACTTATATAAATCACTCTCGAGACCTCATTCCTGATGTAATCCATCGCCACGAGGGAGAGAGAAGAGGCAATGTGGAATTTAAATGCCTTGCCTAAGACTAGTAACGGCTCCAGCGGGGCTCGAACTCCGGACCTTTCGCACCTGAAGCGAACGCGCATCCACGGCGCTATCACTGCGCAATTTTTCTAATGATTTGAATGGAACGCTAACATACAATGTAGATACGGCTACACCATCCAATATTTAATGTTAACATTAACGTGTATATATGTAACTAATGTATGTATGCGCATAAAAAATGATGCACATTGGAGAACCTTGTTATAACGACAACCTGTGTTATCTGACACACAATATTGGTCCGAGTCGATGTCGTTATAGACAGGTTCCACTGTACACGAGGCTTGTATCACATATACTCATATCATGACATGCAGTCAAAGAATTATACACATGGTAAAACTGGGAAGCAGCCGCTAATTGAAAGCCGTTTATATGTTGCTGCGGGATGACCAACAGTGAGGAGGGTGGCCCTCAGAAAGAAGTGACCATCAGTACGTGTCACCCCGAAGAGAAAGAAGATGCCTCCTCGCACCATCGTAATATAAAAATGAATTACAATACATAGTGCTAAGAACCTGAAGGAAATATGGGCACTAATGCGTAATTAAGAAATGGTTTTATTACATATACAGTCCGCCTCCGTGGTCGAGTGGTTAAGGTCGCTGACTTGTATACCACTGTAACCTATCATCTCTGATGGTCACGGGTTCGAGCCTCGCTCAGACAGTGTTTCATTCATATGAAAAAGTTGGCAGTTTCTTACGGAGGTTAAACACTTGTACGCGTGTACGTTCACATGCAGTCACCTCTCTTGTCGAGTGGTTAAGGTCGCTGACTTGTATACCACTGTAACCTATCATATCGGATGGTCACGGGTTCGAGCCCCGCTCAGACCGTCTTTCATTTATATGAAAATAGTTGGCAGTTTCATACGGAGGTTGGTGCACCCAAGTACTGGTTAACCGTTGGAGCCTGCCCAGAAAAGGTGCTGTTAGGTAAACTGCCCGCCGGCGATATAGCCCAAAAATGGTGCTGATGCAGGCGTAAAACCCGAAATATAACATAACGTATTACATGTACAATTGAGTAATAAAAATACACATAATCACTGAACAAAATGAATGCATTATATGTATGCACATGAATATTCGTGTCTACCAGCCGTTCACCACAAGTCTAGTACTTCCGATTGCCTAATATGTTGTAGAACACGGTATATATTATACACACTTATTTTAGCTCGATTACGAAACACGTTCTTACAACAGTAATCGTTCTCGAGAGGCAATGTGGAAGTGTGCCTTGTCTAAGGACAGCATCGTTACATTTATAGCTGGATGCGAACTCCTTACCTATCATAGCGACTGCACTACCACTGCGCTATCACGACTTCCACATAGAACACGATACACGTGACCATGGTTTACATGGTCATCCCCAAAATCTATATTGGCAAATATCCGATAACCCCCGGTCGAAGATTGAACCCACGAAGTTATCTACTCTGTCACCACGCCAATCTTAAAAATGAACTTGTATTCTTTTCCATATTGTATGTAAATTCCAATACTGGGAATTGAATTAAACACGCGCTTTCACGGACACGGATGAATGAGTGTGTGTTTTACGCTTATTTATCGTCGCTACCGGTTGCCCATATGAGCGACGCCTCCTGAAGAGATTAGTCATTTTAGATGTTTGGAGGATAGTGCATTGATACAGACATATACCCATTCCAGAGTCTCCTCTGGTTCTTTTACGTGCACGGTGTAAAGCACCGACACGAGACCTCGGTTTAACGTCCCATCTGAAAGACTGTTAATTTTATTAGTGTCAGACGGGGGATCGAACCTGCGATCCCTGGATTACCAGTCCAGCGTGTTACCACTGTACTACAGATCCGCCTGTCGGATGAATGACAGTGCGTTTTGGTTTATTTATAGTCCTAATGGGTGACGCCGTATGTTTGAAGTGGGATACCCCTCGATCAACTGACATAACCCCAATCTAGGGGCTGTTCCGGTGCTGCTCTGGTTCTAACTTATATGACGTGCACGGGCTCGGTGTACAGCACCGACACGTGACCTCGGTTTATAGTCCAACCCTAGTACCTCTATATTAGCCATTGTAGTATGATATATCAATGGATATAGCCAATAGTTCTTTTTTTATTTAATAATATTTTATTGCAAATAGTTCATACACATTTAGTTTAGCTCGATTTGCGAAACAAGTTCTTACAACTTAGATTAATCACTCTCGAGACCCGAATCCATCGCCACGAGGGAGAGAGAAGAGGCAATGTGGAATGTAAATGCCTTGTCTAAGGGCACACTCATAACGGCTACAGCTGGGCGCGAACCCCGGGCATTTCGCACCTGAAGCGAATGCCCTACCACAGCGCTATCACGACTTCCACAATAGCCTATAGGAAACCTGGATTACGAAATAAGTGCGTGTTAACCACTGGACTACAACCTAGCTGATGGATGACACGTTGGTATCTATACATCAAACGGATAATTGACAGCCAATTAACATTCAAAACACACTTGCATATAATTAACGTCCTTTATTGACAACGAGCATCTCAACTATAAACGTGACTGATGGCGTTTCTCCTGGTAACAATTGCCCATACGTTTTTCACGTGACCAAACGTTAACGTAACTTAACTGCGGTAACGTCGCTGATACGTGGGTTTATCTGGACGTATTCAATCTTTGTCACCGCGCATTATTATAACAGTCACATCCGTTGCTAGCACCTTTAGTATTAAATTTTGGATTCATTTTGGAAGAAGACAAACGATATGAAAGAAATTAGTGTTGCAATATTTTTAGTTTGTTTTGGGTTAACGGTTGGGCACAGCAGCTATAGAAGAAAAATTCCAAACGGAAATGGAGTAAATCACCCGTGCGTAGGGAAAGGTCACTGGGACGCCGTTGGACATATGAATGGCGGTTATACCGTAGAAAAAAATCAATTTGGACAAGTAAGTGAATATTCAGACATTAAAGTACATATATTAAATTATGTCCGATTTCATTTTAGTGGAAGTCGTAATAGCGCAGTGGTAACGCGTTCGCTTCAGGTGCGAAATGCCCGGAGTTCGAGCCTCAGCGGGAACCGTTACGAGTGTGCCCTTAGGCAAGGCATTTAAATTCCAGATTGCCTCTTCTCTCTCCCTCGTGGCGATGGATTCCATCAGGAATGATGTCTCTAGAGTGATTAATATAAGTTGTAAGAACTTGTTTCGCAATCGAGCTATGATAACTTTGTATAAACTACGTTTTAGAAGGCCACATTTAAAGTGACACTACATCGGTGAAAAAAGAAATATTCTACATAATGGTATTTCCTAAAATGGGGTATAATTTGTTCCACATGTGAGCATTTCATCTAGTAAACAAGCGTGGTATACGACGTTTGTTGACATTAAAATAATGTAAATAGGGTCAACATTCATGCGTAATATAACTCGTGTATCCAGAATAACAACATTTATGGTACAGATTTAACGTTATACCTCACATTTGTGCATGTGCATATTTATATTTAGACTCTGGATATTTAAATTATCTCTAAACGAAAATATCACGAACTTAGTATACACTCAACAAATTCCCAATCGGTCAATGTACTTATAAAAACCCAATAAATTTAATTTCGTGAATTTATTGATCACATTTGCTAGCGGAACTCATTACAAATGAACACATATAATTTCATTTCAAACAAATAAATGGTTGACATCTTCCGCAGGAATCAATAAGCAGTCCCGGTAATTCAAAAGTCACAAAAACATGTTCATTTACGTCTGTGATATGTTAATATCGTGTGTGCCCTCCGTCGGCAGCAAATACGGCCCGACGACTTCTCATTGATACTGCTGACGGACATTTCTCCAAACCCGATTCACGTCAGGCTCCAATTCCCGTACATTCAGCTGCTGAGGACGGGCACGTACCTTTTGTTTTGGTACGTCCCAGACATGCTCTATTGAGTTTCGGTCAGGACTTTTAGCAGGGAAAGGGATAACTTGTATGTTATTGACATGTAATATTGTCAATGTTGTTCTGACGACATGGCACGGAGCGTTGTCTTGAACGAGTTGCATGCCACGGTTTGCAGCAATGTGTGGTATAAGAACAGGTTGAACGATGTCCGTCTGATATCGTCATGCATTCATGTTGCCTTGTATGGACACGATCTGTGTCTTGGTGTGCATCGATATGCCCGCCCATATAATGGATCCTCCCCCGAACTGGTCCGCCTGAAGAAGACAATTGGCGCTGTTTCTCTCACCGCACCGCATCGTCGATAAATGCCTTTGCGGTCGTCTGCACAACGCAATGTTATCTTTGTCTCGTCGACGAAAAGAACATTTGCCCAGTAGGCCCTTGTGAATCATAAATGTTGCCTAGCTCAAGCTAAGCGAGCCTTGCGCTGTTTTCTTGTTAATATAGGAACTTTCTAGGTCGACGGTATCGAATTCCGAAGTCACGTGACCGGCTTCGTACGGTTTGAGTTCATACGCCCGTGAGTCTCCCTCGTATGCCTAGCTGTCGTAATTGGTAGAAAACGATCGCGGAGATGTGACAGGATCATGTATCTGCCATGCCTTTGTATTGTCACCCTCTGATTGAACCGTCGGGGTCGATCAGCCACACTTCCGGTTTGGTTGAATTTCACCCAAAGAGCTTGGATGGTAGATGGTCGCCGATTGAAGGTTCTTGCCACCTGAAAAGAAGTTAAATAGCCACCAAAATAATAGCTAAACATAAATTATATCAATATTATTTTGAAATTTCAAACAATAAAACTCACCTGTCGTAAATGTGTTCCGGTCTGTAACATTCCGACAGCTCGGCCGCGTTCCTCATGTGTCATTCTCGCCATGATATGTGATTTTCAAGTAGGACATTCATCAGCAATGACAACATTGTACATGGACATGTGTATATTGCTGTCAATGACCTGCACGTGCATCATGTGCTACATTGGTCAACACAAACAATAATAACAAACACACGTTAATTAAGGGGCGTGGCTGTCCAGTATATGAAATCCTACTTTCACTTTTGAGAGTTTGATGACCGCAAACACACTGTGCATTGGTTGAAAGATAGTGTTATTATTTCGGAAGAATTTGTAATAACAATGCTATTTATACTTAAACTATCTATGTTTTGCCTTTTCAAATGATATGCCGCTTTAAAGAAATGTCCTTAAACTTAAGTCCGCCTCAGTGACCGAGCTGTTTAGGTCGCTGACACTTGCATTAGAGGACTTGAAGATATACACGTGGCTATAAATATATAATCTTACTTTGAATTGTTGTTTTAAGTTTGACTCTCTCCGTTGCTTGTTTTCTCCAAAATAAATCACATTAGCAAAGAAATGAATGCACGTGTATCAACTTTAGTTCTTAACCATGTTTTATAAATAATACTGACGCTGAATCTACTACTGACTGAATATACTACTGACGCTGAATCTACTACTGACGCTGAATCTACTACTGACACTGAATATACTACTGACGCTGAATCTACTACTGACGCCGAATCTACTACTGACACCGAATCTACTACTGACGTCGAATCTACTACTGACGCCGAATCTACTACTGATACTGAATCTACTACTGACACTGAATATACTCCTGACACTGAATCTACTACTGACACTGCATCTACTACTAACGCTGAATCTACTACTGACGCCGAATATACTACTGACGCCGAATCTACTACTGACGCTGAATCTACTACTGACGCCGAATCTACTACTGACACGGAATCTACTACTGACACGGAATCTACTACTGACGCTGAATCTACTACTGACACGGAATCTACTACTGACGCTGAATCTACTACTGACACGGAATCTACTACTGGCACGGAATCTACTACTGGCACGGAATCTACTACTGACACTGAATCTACTACTGACACTGAATCTACTACTGACACGGAATCTACTACTGACACGGAATATACTACTGACACGGAATCTACTACTGACACGGAATCTACTACTGATACTGAATCTACTACTGACACTGAATCTACTCCTGACACTGAATCTACTACTGACGCTGAGTCTACTACTGACACTGAATCTACTACTGATACTGAATCTACTACTGACACTGAATCTACTCCTGACACTGAATCTACTCCTGACACTGAATCTACTACTGACGCTGAATCTACTACTGACACGGAATCTACTACTGACACTGAATCTACTACTGACACGGAATCTACTACCGACTGAATCTACTACTGACACGGAATCTACTACTGACACGACTCACATTGAATCTACTCCTGACAATGAATCTACTCCTGACGCGATCTACTACTGACACGGAATCATAGACACTAATCTCTACTGACACGGATCTACTACGACACTACACTCCTGACGCTGAATCTACTGACACGGAATCTACTACTGCCTGAATTACTACGACACGGAATCTACTACTGACACTGAATCTACTACTGACGGAATCTACTGACACGGAATCTACTGACCGAATCTACTACTGACACGGAATCTACTCCTGATACTGAATCTACTCCTGACGCTGAATCTACTACTGACACCGAATCTACTACTGACACGGAATCTACTACTGACACGGAATCTACTACTGACACTGAATCTACTACTGACGCTGAATCTACTACTGACGCTGAATCTACTCCTGACACTGAATCTACTCCTGACGCTGAATCTACTACTGACACGTAATCTACTACTGACACGGAATATACTACTGACATGGAATCTACTACTGACACTGGATCTACTACTAACGCTGAATCTACTACTGACACGTAATCTACTACTGACACGGAATATACTACTGACATGGAATCTACTACTGACACTGGATCTACTACTAACGCTGAATCTACTACTGACGGCGAATCTACTACTGCCGCCGAATCTACTACTGCCGCTGAATCTACTACTGGCGCCGAATCTACTACTGACGCTGAATCTACTACTGACGCCGAATCTACTACTGACGCCGAATCTACTACTGACGCCGAATCTACTACTGACACGGAATCTACTACTGACACGGAATCTACTACTGACACGGAATCTACTACTAACGCTGAATCTACTACTGACACTGAATCTACTACTAACGCTGAATCTACTCCTGACGCCGAATCTACTACTGGCGCCGAATCTACTACTGACGCTGAATCTACTACTGACGCCGAATCTACTACTGACACGGAATCTACTACTGACACGGAATCTACTACTGACACTGAATCTACTACTGACGCTGAATCTACTACTGACGCTGAATCTACTCCTGACACTGAATCTACTCCTGACGCTGAATCTACTACTGACACGTAATCTACTACTGACACGTAATCTACTACTGACACGGAATATACTACTGACATGGAATCTACTACTGACACTGGATCTACTACTAACGCTGAATCTACTACTGACACGTAATCTACTACTGACACGGAATATACTACTGACATGGAATCTACTACTGACACTGGATCTACTACTAACGCTGAATCTACTACTGACGGCGAATCTACTACTGCCGCCGAATCTACTACTGCCGCTGAATCTACTACTGGCGCCGAATCTACTACTGACGCTGAATCTACTACTGACGCCGAATCTACTACTGACGCCGAATCTACTACTGACGCCGAATCTACTACTGACACGGAATCTACTACTGACACGGAATCTACTACTGACACGGAATCTACTACTAACGCTGAATCTACTACTGACACTGAATCTACTACTAACGCTGAATCTACTCCTGACGCCGAATCTACTACTGGCGCCGAATCTACTACTGACGCTGAATCTACTACTGACGCCGAATCTACTACTGACACGGAATCTACTACTGACACGGAATCTACTACTGACACGGAATCTACTACTAACGCTGAATCTACTACTAACGCTGAATCTACTACTGACACTGAATCTACTACTAACGCTGAATCTACTCCTGACGCTGAATCTACTACTGACGCCGAATCTACTACTGACTGAATCTACTACTGACGCCGAATCTACTACTAACGCTGAATCTACTACTGACACGGAATCTACTACTGAATCTACTACTAACGCTGAATCTACTACTGACACGGAATCTACTACTGACACGGAATCTACTACTGACACGGAATCTACTACTGACGCCGAATCTACTACTGACGCCGAATCTACTACTGACTGAATCTACTCCTGACACTGAATCTACTACTGACACGGAATCTACTACTGACACGGAATCTACTACTGACACGGAATCTACTACTGACACGGAATCTACTATTGATTGAATCTGTTTTACAATGCATCTCACATACTGTTTTAATAGTCTCTTATTGATATAAACATTCATAAATGAAAAGTACTTCTAAGAAAACTAAAGATGCTATGAACGACGCTGTACGAACAGTAACATAGTGAACAAGACAACGCATAACCGTTAGTGCGAGATCCACTACACGTGCACATTAATTACCTCATATGGGTTTATAAAACGTAAAGCGTTTGTTTTTACATGGTGTAGCTAGCCATTCTTAATGTGTAGACCCGATGACTAATAATTGAGCGCTGTTCAAAGGTACGATGGTGCAGGAGGGGTCCGGGGGGTATGCTGCCCAAGGGACATTTTGAATCCTAGAACGTCGATGATGCAATGTTGCCTAGCTATAGCACGACTTATATTTAGTTTTAAAAGCCACCGCAAAATCTTATTACGGGAAATGAACATTTACTTACTTTATTTCGTGTGGTCCCGGGTTATCGGGATAATGTATTATACGATCACTACCTTACACTTGATTGTTTGTCTCTTGGCTGAAAATGTACCGGCAGCGTGACAGGCGCACTGAAATCGGGCATATTGTGGGGCAGTAGGTCCTCGTGACAGGCGCACTGAAATCGGGCATATTGTGGGGCAGTAGGTCCTCGTGACAGGCGCACTGAAATCGGGCCTATTGTGGGGCAGTAGGTCCTCGTGACAGGCGCACTGGAATCGGGCCTATTGTGGGGCAGTAGGTCCTCGTGACAGGCGCACTGAAATCGGGCCTATTGTGGGGCAGTAGGTCCTCGTGACAGGCGCACTGGAATCGGGCATATTGTCGGGCAATAGGTCCTCGTGACAGGCGCACTGAAATCGGGCCTATTGTCGGGCAATAGGTCCTCGTGACAGTCGCACTGAAATCGGGCCTATTGTGGGGCAGTAGGTCCTCGTGACAGGCGCACTGAAATCGGGCCTATTGTCGGGCAATAGGTCCTCGTGACAGGCGCACTGAAACAATCGGGCCTATTGTGGGGAAGTATGACCCGCACCATTGTATACGGATAGAGTCCGGGATCATCTTAGGTGGACCCCGATACAGTTTAGGTAATGTTTTGCCGCCATTGTGTAATTGGTGCGTTCACCGCTTCATAACCGAGGGTTGTGAAATCGAGCCCCGTGCCATAATAATTGCAGGATTGCAAAACAAGTTCCTACAAAATTCGAGAGCGATTAAACTAATGTTGTAAGAACTTGTTTCGCAATCGAGCTAAAACAAACTTGAAATTAGGAATAGTGACTACTGCTTCAAATTTATTTGAGCTCGATTGAGAAACAAGTTCTTATGACTTATATTAATCACTCTCGAGACCTCATTCCTGAAGGAATCCATCGCCACGAGTGAGAGAGAGCGAGAAGAGGCAACGTGGAATTGAAATGACTTGCATAAGAGCACAATCGTAATGGCTCCAGCAAGGCTACAACTCCGGGCCTTTCGCACATGAAGCGAATGCTGAGCTATCACGACGTCCACATGCGTAGGATTAAATATACGATAACATATTTTGTCAACTCGAATAACAGCAGTATATATAACCCTGTTAATTTATCATTCCATCTGTGAACATGGGTGGGTATACAATCACATGCATGGTGTCCATTGCATCCAGCAGAACATGGGTGGGTATACAGTCACATGCATGGTGTCCACTGCATCCAGCAGAACATGGGTGGGTATACAGTCACATGCATGGTGTCCATTGCATCCAGCAGAACATGGGTGGGTATACAGTCACATGCATGGTGTCCACTGCATCCAGCAGAACATGGGTGGGTATACAGTCACATGCATGGTGTCCATTGCATCCAGCAGAACATGGGTGGGTATACAGTCACATGCATGGTGTCCACTGCATCAAACAGAACATGGGTGGGTATACAGTCGCATGCATGGTGTCCACTGCATCCAGCAGAACATGGGTGGGTATACAGTCACATGCATGGTGTCCATTGCAACAAGCAGAACATGGGTGGGTATACAGTCACATGCATGGTGTCCACTGCATCAAGCAGAACATGGGTGGGTATACAGTCACATGCATGGCGTCCACTGCATCAAGCAGAACATGGGTGGGTATACAGTCACATGCATGGTGTCCATTGCATCAAGCAGAACATGGGTGGGTATACAGTCACATGCATGGTGTCCACTGCATCAAGCAGAACATGGGTGGGTATACAGTCACATGCATGGTGTCCACTGCATCAAGCAGAACATGGGTGGGTATACAGTCACATGCATGGTGTCCACTGTCCATAGCAACAAGTAGGCTACATAATAGTAATACATCACGGGAGGTTCCATAATTCATCACGGGAGGTTCCATAATTCATCACGGGAGGTTCCATAATTCATCACGGGAGGTTCCATAATACATCACGGAGGCTCCATAATACATCACGGAGGCTCCATAATACATCATGGAGGTTCCATAATTCATCACGGAGGCTCCATAATACATCAATGGGCTCCATAATACATCACGGGGGCTCCATAATACATCACGGAAGCTCCATAGTACATCATGGGGGCTCCATAATACATCACGGGGGCTCCATAATACACCACGGAGGCTTCATACTACATCACGGAGGCTCCATAATACATCACGGAGGTTCCATAATACATCACGGAGGTTCCATAATACATCACGGGGGCTCCATAATACATCACGGGGGCTCCATAATACATCACGGGGGCTCCATAATACATCACGGAGGCTCCATAATACATCACGGAGGCTCCATAATACATCACGGAGGCTCCATAATACATCACGGGGGCTCCATAATACATCACGGGGGCTCCATAATACATCACGGAGGCTCCATAGTACATCACGGGGGATCCATAATACATCACGGAGGCTCCATAATACAATCTCCATTGTATATATTGCTGTAACTAATTGAAAATAAACTATTTATTAACTATCATAGGACTTCAGCAGTGGCGGGCATACCTGGACTGTGGAGCTCTGTCAGAAGGATTCAGATGGTGATGGTGTTTCAAATGGCGAGGAGTTGGGTGACCCCCAGTGCAGGTGGAGAGG
>CM026390.1:31396506-31484500 GCA_014843695.1 Archivesica marissinica | reverse complement strand
CACGGAGGTTCCATAATACATCACGGAGGCTCCATAATACATCACGGAGGCTCCATAATACATCACGGGGGCTCCATAATACATCACGGGGGCTCCATAATACATCACGGAGGCTCCATAGTACATCACGGGGGATCCATAATACATCACGGAGGCTCCATAATACAATCTCCATTGTATATATTGCTGTAACTAATTGAAAATAAACTATTTATTAACTATCATAGGACTTCAGCAGTGGCGGGCATACCTGGACTGTGGAGCTCTGTCAGAAGGATTCAGATGGTGATGGTGTTTCAAATGGCGAGGAGTTGGGTGACCCCCAGTGCAGGTGGAGAGGCCGTGGAGATCGGCCAGCTATGCCGGCTATGGGACATCCAGGTATATATTAATAGTTTATACAAATGCACTTTAGCTCGATTATGAAACGAGTTCTTAACACATATCAATCATTATCGATACATTCTTCCTGATGGAATCCATCGCCACGAGGGAGAGAGAAGAGGCAACGTGGAATTTAAATGTATTGCCTAAGGTCACAATCGCAACCGCTCCAGTGTGGCTCGAACTCCGGGCCTTTCGCATCTGAAGCGAACGTCCTACCACTGCGCTATCACGACTTCCACGAAGGTGTATATAAATATATATTCAACAACGCAAGTAAAGGGGTAGTTGCAATATTCAGTAACGGTATGTATCAAACATAGGATTGTCAGGACATAAACACAGCTACAAGAAAACAGAAACTAGGACAATAAATATAAAAATGAAGCATATTTGTATATTCGTAATGGCGGCCATTTTGTGCGCTGTGACGTCATCGTTCTTTCCTTATTATTAGTAACAAACATGGAACACTTGATCAAGTTACCTCTAATATATACAGCGACATGTGTATGCCTTTAAATTCGCAGTAGCTGAATAGCGCGGACACCGGAAATAAAAAGGCTATGCACATGATATCATAAATACGCGGATTAAATTAAATCAAATTGACAACGCATAACCTAATAATCAAATCATTTCCAATTTTTTCAACACATTCGCTAAAAATTGGCGGATTCGTTATACCCACCAATATACAACGTATTGAACCCCATATAACACATCATCTTTACTGTGAACTATGATACAATGGAACACGAACAATGCTTGAAATAACGAGCTTACAGAAAACTACGCCCCAGGCATTATTTGATACATGGGCATAAATATGTGTTTATGTTCAAAACTGTTCAAAAAGGAGATACACAAATACTCGATAACAACTATTAACTTACAGACGGATCTGTAGTCCAGTGGTAACACGCTGGACTGGTAATCCAGGGATCGCAGGTTCGATCCCCCGTCTGACCCTAATAAAATTAACAGTCTTTCAGATGGGACGTTAAACCGAGGTCTCGTGTCGGTGCTTTACACCGTACACGTAAAAGAACCAGAGTAGACTCTGGAATGGGTCTCTGTCTGTATCATTGCACTATCCTCCAAATTCTAAAATGACTAATCTCTTCAGGAGGCGTCGCTCATATGGGCAACCGGTAGCGACGATAAATAAACGTAAAACACACACACACAACTATTAACTTTAAACATGTCCACATAGTAGCGGATCAGTGGCCAAGTGGTTAATACGTTGAACTTGTAAAACATCTTTATCAATGATTAACCATGCATCCCTCTTTTGAAAATTAACAATTATATCTTCTAAAGAACTACAACAGTTACTACATAATAGCACAACAATAGTGTCGATGAGGTAAAACATACACGCATTGTAGAATAATGATCTCATATGTAAATAAAGAAATACGTTGATAAAAGGTAAACTAATAAATTATAAATCATAACCTATACAGCTTTCTGTCCAATTCCTTATATCAGTTGTTGTAAATAATCATGTATTGACAGAAAATAAATATGTTTAAACTAACTAATAAATTACACTTGTTCAATACATTATCAATGTATACTAATTTGCTAAGAATTCCCTGTCATTGTTAAAAGTATGTCATTCTTCCATGGGGGATTGATGGGTATAATTATTTTGGCATTTCCATCTATCCTTTGAATTGTGTTGATGATATCCCTTACATCATCAATAATGTGTTCCAGAACATCTGCATCTGTAACAGTGTGTGTGCCTATGACATCTAGTTCACGGATGTAATCTGAGTCGTTCTCATTCATAGAAGTGATAGACGTGTTTTCTATTGTCCTCACTCTCCCGCCAGGAACGGAATTTGATTTTCACTCTACGATTCGGATCTGACCTTTTTGTTGCACTCAACATTCTTCAGTACCAACACTTGCTGCAGTCAGTGTCATTTACAGCAGAAATCCGTCTATGATTTCTGTGCCCGAGAGATTCATTTGATGTGTATGCAAAGATTGGTTACTAGATCGTTCAGTACCAACACTTGCTACATTGCCATATAATGCAGATATTCCTCTAAAAGATCTGTCCTTAGGATTTTCACATGATTTATTCTGTCTGCACTTGTTTGGGCCATTGATTGATTTATTTGAAATTGATGTCATTTAGCTCCCTGGTGAGTTACTGCTTGAGATTGGACAATGGTTCAATCTTGCGTTGACGTTCCTGCACATTAAATGCCCCAGAATGCAGCTGCGACGAAATAGGTATTTTAGCAGACTCTCCTATCCTAATCCACACAACAGACGGATATGTAGTACAGTGGTAACACGTTGGACTGGTAATCCAGGGATCGCAGGATCGATCCCCCGTCTGACCCTAATAAAATTAACAGTCTTTCAGATGGGACGTTAAACCGAGGTCTCGTGTCGGTGCTTTACACCGTGCACGTAAAAGAACCAGAGGAGAATTTGGAATAGGTCTCTGTCTGTATCATGCACTATCCTCCAAAACTCGAAAATAACTAATCTCTTCACGAGGCGTCGCTCATATGGGCAACCGGTAGCGACGATAAATAAACGTAAAACACACACACACACTAATCCACACATACACTCATAACAATCCCTAATCGGTTACCTGGTGTTTGGACCAATTAATAATTATACAATATACATATTTTCATTTAGTTATACAATATATCAAATAAGTTCTGTGTGTTTTACGTTTATTTATCGTCGCTACCGGTTGCCCATATGAGCGACGCCTCGTGAAGAGATTAGTTATTTTCGAGTTTTGGAGGATAGTGCATGATACAGACAGAGACCTATTCCAAATTCTCCTCTGGTTCTTTTACGTGCACGGTGTAAAGCACCGACACGAGACCTCGGTTTAACGTCCCATCTGAAAGACTGTTAATTTTATTAGGGTCAGACGGGGGATCGATCCTGCGATCCCTGGATTACCAGTCCAACGTGTTACCACTTGACTACAGATCCGTCTGCTCAAATAAGATCATATGAATAATGTTATTATATGGTTATTAGTTTGCTCCAAATAAAAGGCGACCGATTAGGAACTGTATTCAGTGTATAGGTATAGCAGGCTCAAGCTACGCCTTTGTCTTAGAACATGTTGGTGTGCAGCATAGTCTAAATAACCACACGAAGGGCAAACAAGTATGTACAGTAATTTAACACGTGGTCTTGTTTTGAATTGTGACAAGTCTGTCGTTTTATTTATTTAAAATGATGAAGTGTCGTTTTATTTATTTAAAATGATGAAGTGATCTTCATTTATATAGTAGCAAATGTTCACAGGTTAATATTTCTTCCTAGTTATTGACATCAAACGTATACTACGAGTTAGTTTGCCGCGGGGCCCTGCTGTTTATTTTAAATTACGCAATTTTAGCGACAGTCTCATATATATGTCTTCAAATGAAACATAAAACTATAATGAGTGTGTGTGTTTTTACGTTTATTTATCGTCGCTACCGGTTGCCCATATGAGCGACGCCTCCTGAAGAGATTAGTTATTTTAGATTGTGGAGGATAGTGCAATGATACAGACAGAGACCCATTCCAGAGTCTCCTCTGGTTCTTTTACGTGCACGGTGTAAAGCACCGACACGAGACCTCGGTTTAACGTCCCATCTGAAAGACTGTTAATTTTATTAGGGTCAGACGGGGGATCGAACCTGCGATCCCTGGATTACCAGTCCAACGTGTTACCACTGGACTACATATCCGTCTGTAACTATAATGAGCGACATTGCAGGCTTTACTGTAGTCTCTCTTCGCAGATAAAGTCCGATTTATTCCGAATTGTATATCGGTCCTTTTATTTGGAATGCTTTTACAGATAAGTACTCAATCGATGTACTGTAGCATCTTTCGAGATATAGTAATTTAATAATAATAAGATGAGAAAGTGGATGAGCATTGATTCCATGTTGTGCAAAGGAACAAACGATAAAACAGAGGAAATCACTTTAAAAGAGGACCTCTATACTTTTAGGGAGTATTCAGGGGCAGTAACTGACCGGTGTCTCTCATTTATATTAATGTTATACACTAGTGCAAGGAAACCACCGCGCGTGCGTGCATGCATGCGTGCGTGTGTACGTGCGTGCGTGCGTGCGTGTTTGTTTGTGTTTATTGACCGTCGTTACTGAGTGCCCATATGAGCGAAGCCTTATTTTAGATTGTGGTGGATAGTGCAATGATGCAGACAAAGGCGCATTCCAGAGTCTCCTCTGGTTGTTGTACGCGTATTGTGTAAAGCACCTACACGAGACCTCAATTAAATTTCCATCTGAAAGACTGTGTATATTATTATGGTCAGACGAGGTATCGACCTGTGACCCCTGGATTCGCAGTCCAACGTGTTAGCCATTGGACTACTGACCCGTCCGGTTTGTGTCTGTGGTGGCTAATTTTGCAGTCATACTAAAATCCATACATAGCGATTTACGACATGATAAAGTGATTAACTGACAGAAAGTTATGGTCACTTTGCGTGAAAATATTCACATACTAATAAGCATAATTGACTTAATTGCTATATTAATGTTATGGAGAGGGCAATAAATTTACAAATGGGTATAACACATATTGTTAGTACAGATTGACCTGTCTCTGTCAGAGGTCACATGAATACTAATACGGCACAGTAAATTGTTCAAGTGTGTGTTTTACGTTTATTTATCGTCGCTACCGGTTGCCCATATGAGCCACGCCTCCTGAAGAGATTAGTCATTTTAGATTTTTGGAGGATAGTACAATGATACAGACTCATTCCAGAGTCTCCTCTGGTTCGTTTACGTGCACGGTGTAAAGCATGGACACGAGACCTCGGTTTAAAGTCCCATCTGAAAGACTGTTAATTTTACTAGGGTTAGACGGGGGATCGAACCATGGAGATACGTATCTACACTCAACTATTTATACTATTGGAGAAGTACGAAATAATCGTGCATTTGAAGCATTTAAACACTACATTTGAATATACATAGCCGCCCATCGAAATACTCTAAACCTAGGATAAATATATAGCTTGCCCATGCCCAAGATTACTAATGTCGGATTTCCAAATAAACCACACACATATTACACGAAAGCAACATAGAACACCAGTTATTGTTTGGCAACATTAAGCGGAAACATTTGCATATTCAGTGAGCCTACTTGAAAATATGAACCTTAGATTATGGTACACTTTACGTACTTACTTAACGGTAAAACGTTTAAAACCCTAACGTATGTCCTTGTCGTAGTTCACGAAATCTTACGACGGCTTTCGTGGAGTTTAATGTTGCCAAACAATAATTATAAACACATAATTCTTCTCCTAAACATTAAGGAAAGTGTAGTGGCAATACAGTAGTGCATAACGTCCAAATCGTTTAGTTTCATTTCATAAAATAAATAAAATTTAAACTTAGTTTCATTACAAAAATCAATGTTTCAGCATCCGATAACTGATTCACTTTTCCCTGGAAAACATACGCTTTACCAACAATTGGTGTCTGGGATCCCAATAAACAAACTCAAGTTATCAGAAAATGAGGTTCTTCTTCAATTATGTTGACATTACACACTTTACATAAACGGTTATTTTGTGGTACATTGGCCTACGAATATCTACCCGTTTTAGTTTAAACATATTTTATTCAGATCAAATACATATATACATATATAAACACAATATTTTATACATACATTCTTCTACAATCGATATGTTCTTAATTTATTACCATTCTATTGACCAGTATCATTCCACAAACACGTGCACTATTTTTCCTTATTTTCATTCAATTGATTAAAACAATAGTATGGGCTGATAATGACAGCTCATTTAACAAATGAGACATGTTAATCCTGTTAATATATGTTACAAAACGTATTTCCCAGCTTTTTCTGGGTGAAAATATGTTTTATGAATGTGTGAAAAAAGCGTAAAATGAAGTATGCATTCTTCTAACTTCTGCTTAACCCAAGAACTTGACACACCCATGTTACCATGTCACCTTGGGATGCACTAACTTCTGCTTAACCCAAGAACTTGACACACCCATGTCACCATGTCACATTGGGATGCACTAACTTCTGCTTAACCCAAGGACTTGACACACCCATGTCACCATGTCACATTGGGATGCACTAACTTCTGCTTAACCCAAGGACTTGACACACCCATGTCACCATGTCACATTGGGATGCACTAACTTCTGCTTAACCCAAGGACTTGACACACCCATGTCACCATGTCACATTGGGATGCACTAACTTCTGCTTAACCCAAGACACACACCCACACCACACAACACAACCCAACCCAAGACTTGACACACCCATGTCACCATGTCACATTGGGATGCACTAACTTCTGCTTAACCCAAGGACTTGACACACCCATGTCACCATGTCACATTGGGATGCACTAACTTCTGCTTAACCCAAGGACTTGACACACCCATGTCACCTTGTCACCTTGGGATGCACTAACTTCTGCTTAACCTAAGAACTTGACACACCCATGTCACATTGGGATGCACTAACTTCTGCTTAACCTAAGAACTTGACACACCCATGTCACATTGGGATGCACTAACTTCTGCTTAACCCAAGAACTTGACACACCCATGTCACATTGGGATGCACTAACTTCTGCTTAACCCAAGAACTTGACACACCCATGTCACCATGTCACATTGGGATGCACTAACTTCTGCTTAACCCAAGAACTTGACACACCCATGTCACCATGTCACATTGGGATGCAACGATATCGCCATTTTACCTAAGCCTATAAGCATATGCGTACATCTACACTCAACATAATTCTTAATCGCGCAGGGCACCTCGTAATTTACAGTATTTGGAGCAAACTAATAACCATATAATATCAATATTCATATCGTCTTATTTGATACATTTTATTTCAGATTTTTGTGGAATGAATTCCAGGCCCGTAGCCACACTGAGGCACACCGAGGCAGAAGCCTAGGTTAAAATGTCCAAAGCAAAAAACATGAAAAATGAAATAAATAAAATGCAAAAAAATAATCGCTTTGCTGTATAAAATATAGCCACCCAAGAGACTCACAAAGTGGCTGCTTAGGACAGGTGATTGCTTAATAGAGGTTAAATGTTTAACAAAGTAACAAATTGGGACCTGAAAACTGGCTGCATGCTGCAGGTTGGCTGATTAATAGAGGCGACCACTAACACAGGTTTAGCTGTACATATAACATGCACAATAGTCAAAATAGTGAAAATGATCGAAATATATTATGTATTTTATATTACCAATTCCAGGATTCTGCGAACAAAATAGAACCAGTTGTTCGAGTGGTGTAACCCACGCTGATTGCCCCAATCCTCATGCCGCAGGACAACGACCAGCAACCCCACAAAGACGACTTCCAACGGGAGCAAATGATCACCCGCAGACATTTCTGTCTAAAAACATGGGTCAGGGACAATCATTCGGACAACAACAAACAGATTTTGGATTCCAAAGTTTCGGAAGGAATCGTGGAATGTCTCCCGGTGCCCAGTCACAGCGCTTACAACCTCAACAGACAGGTATAGGTTCTGATCCTGTCCGATCAAGATCAGGCAGTTTTGATCGAAGATTTAGCGGAATTCCACAATCACGTGGACAATCCTTTAGCTCGGATCTATTCAACCCTGGACTCACTTCGTTTCCAAGCGGAAGTGATGGACGTTTCGGATCCCAGGGACTGTCACGTGACTTTGATATGACCGGAAGCAGATTTATTGGAGCTCAGCCTTTTGAAGCATCGGCTGGAGGTTCCGGTACCAGCTTTAGAGGAGAAATGGGCGGGCGTACTATGATTTCGTCTCCAGGAATGGATCGATTTAGTTCAAGCTTAGACCAACGAACCATACAAGGAATTGGTTCGTCCGGGACAGGACACTCATTCTCTAGCCCTATGTCACAAGGCGAAATAGAAAGAAGTGTTCAGTCCAGAATGGAAAGAGAAAGATCTCGATTTGGTGGTATGGGGCCGGGAACGAGAGGAATGGCTGGTATGGCTCCTGGTTTCTCGCCATCTGGTACGAGTTCTGGTGCTTTTAGTAGATCTGGCGTTATGGGTACTGGTGGCATGGGACATATGCGTTCTGGAGGTATGGGCTCTGGTGGTTTGGGGCCTGGTATTTTGGGCCCTATTGGTTCTGGGGGCATAGGCTCCGCAAGTGGTATGCGCACTATGGGTTCTGCTGGTATGGGACCTGGATTTTCGACAGGAATGACCGATTCATTCTCGCCATTCATGACCAGCGGGTCGTCTGGATTTAGCGGACATTCGTTCTCTAGTAGTGGCGCAGCGATGGGCGGAGGACCAGGTATGTCTGGTGGTATGAGCATCCGTGGGGGACCTGGCATGTCAAGGGGCACCGGTCTTATGATGCCTCCGGGATATCCGAGGTTCTAAACAAGGGCTTCCAAAGAAATAAATTTCTTGCCCTTGGTAATAGGTTTCTACAATAATAAATCAACCCGTGCTGTGATATTGGAAACTTGAGAAGTATTTTAAACGTAACCTAACATTCAGCATTGAGATACATGTACACAAACTAGACTTAAATTTTACATCACCAAATGAAATAATTTGTAATGAATAGCTGCTGTTTTGCTATGCATAAATATAGATAAGGATGTTCAGTTATTTATATTCTGTGATATAATTATACTTTATTGCATAATGCATGCAAAAAAATGACAATTTGAGAGAATCTCCCGGATCTTGGTTTCACGAAAGATCCTAGGTGAGTGCTTAGATTTATGTGCATAATGCATGGGTTTGATTGGTTATCTAAATATAGTATCCAATAACATTTGGCTGGATATATTTATAACGTTTTCACAGTTCCACAAACTAGTATATTTTTTATTTTCATGTCATCACATTGCAATGTATTTTACCCATGTGAACGTATGCAAACTTTCAAAAATTTGATTATCATATCATTAAGGTTCATAGTTACGTGCACACATGCGTTACATTAACGTGACGTGCTGAACGTGACCTGCTGAACGTGACCTCCTGAATTTGCATAATCATAAATATATTAGTTTATACAACATTATGCTTAGCTCGATTGCGAAGCAAGTTCGTACACCATTACAATACATCGTGATGAGGGCGAGAGGAGTGGCTTGCCTTAGGACACAATCGTAACGGCTACAATTGGGCGTGACATCCGGGCTTCTTGCATCTGAAACGAACTCGCTACTACTGCGCTATCACCACACAACCACATTGCAATCACCGCGCAACCACAGCGCTATCACCGCACAGCACAACCATATCGCCATCACCACACTACCACTGCGTTATCACAGTGTCATCACCGCGCAACCACGGCGCTACCATTGTTTTATCACCGCGCTACAACCGCGATACCACCGTGCTATCACTTCGATACTACAGCGCGACCACCGTGCTATCACTTCGATACCATAGCGCTATCACCTATCACCGCACAACCACTGCGCTATCACTTCGATACCACAGCGCTATCACCGTGCGCAATCACAGCGCTATCACGTCTTCCACGACTTCCATAAATGTATTACAGTAGATTGGAGGAACTATTTAACCTGTGATATGTGTAAGATTAATGGCTTTACCGAACAGTTATGTGTAAGATGAATGGTTTGCAATGCCTAAGCTTGATCAATTAAGAATGGTTTCCATTGGTTAAACATGATTAATTATGACATAACACTTTCAATTCAATTATTGAAGTTGTCGTCACTTGTTAATAAATACATTGTATGTATATAAACTGTTATAATGTATTCATGTCTTAACTATGAAAACAATTCGTGGAAGCTAATGCAATAACGATCTATTAATCACATATTCAACGGATTCGTCGTGCAACGTGCCAAGGACCCTAATAAATTGTTAGCATTCTGCTTACCTGGCATGTGTCATTTGAGGTTTAGGGTGAGATATGGGTGGGTGTGTCCGTGGGCATTCACCCCTCGGAAATTGTGTTTCCCTGGGATTGTCTGTCGTGCATTCTGTGGTGGATTTCACAACTGTAGTAATTAATTAATTTACTAGAATTGTCTTTTAATATACATTAATTGGCTTGATTTTAATGAATTTAATATTCGAGGTTATCTAGCCTTTTCATTGTTCAAAGTATGTGGATTGTGTGGAAGTGTTTCGTATAACACTAGTAATATGATAATGGGGTCGTGGAGTCGTGGGCTCGAGTCCTAACGGGATTCAGGACCGTCGAGTTTTCCTTGAGCAAGAAGGTGTATCCATATTGGTTAGTACTGAATATATAGGTCCAGCAGCGGACTAATGAACGTACATACCATTTATTCACATATAAAATCGAGTTTTATTTATACAATGCGTGAGATAGTAGAACATGATAGCGAGACCGTGATTTCATTGGATAATGCGTAAGACTCACGGCAAAACGTGATAAGTGTGATTCTTCGTCCACCAACATAAATTAGTTTATAAAAAATCATTTCGATTGCGTAACAAGTTACTACAACATTTGGTTATGTATGTTTGTACTTTTGTCTCTTTATTTATTTGTAAAAAATATATTTATGATAAGAAAAACTATGTTTGAACTAATTAAATTGTATATACGCATAGTCCTTGGTCAACGTTTCAATACTATTATTGTAGCGTATGATTTACCAGTCAGTATGAGTGTTGACAATAATTTAGCGTCTTCTATTGCAGAATAGCAAACATACAGTGCGCGAAATGCTCCTCTAAGGGCTAAATAACAATTGCAATTCCGAATCCAAGATCGGAATCCCGCGATATTACGCTTGTAGTTATCTCCCTTACACCGTAATATTTTAAGTGTGATATCGTGGTTGCCGCCCTTACACCATTATTTATTCACAACGATATCATGGTTGTCGCCCTTACACCATTATTTATTCAGGGTGATATCGTGTTTGTCGCCCGTACATCATTATTTATTCATTGTAATATCGTGTTTGTCGCCCGTACATCATTATTTATTCATTGTAATATCATGGTTTCCGCCCTTACATCATTATTTATTCACAACGATATCATGATTGTCGCCCGTACATCATTATTTATTCATTGTAATATCATGGTTGTCTCCCTTATATAATTATATATTCAGGGTGATATCATGGTTGCCGCCCTTACATCATTATTTATTCACAACGATATCATGATTGTCGCCCGTACATCATTATTTATTCATTGTAATATCATGGTTGTCTCCCTTATATAATTATATATTCAGGGTGATATCATGGTTGCCGCCCTTACATCATTATTTATTCACAACGATATCATGATTGTCGCCCGTACATCATTATTTATTCATTGTAATATCATGGTTGTCTCCCTTATATAATTATATATTCAGGGTGATATCATGGTTGCCGCCCTTACATCATTATTTATTCACAACGATATCATGATTGTCGCCCGTACATCATTATTTATTCAGTGTCAGATCGCAGTCCGCTTCCGTGGTCGAGTGGTTACGGTCGCTGACTTGAATACCCACTGTAACCTATCATCACTGATGGTCACGGGTTCGAGCCCAGCTCAGACCGTGTCTCTTTATATAGGCAGTTTCTTACGGAGGTTGGTGCACCAAGTACTGGTTAACCGCTGGAGCCTGCCCAGGAAGCGTGTTGTTAGGTAAACTGTCCGTCGCTCAAATGGGAAACCGCTTACAACGTTAAATAAACTTAAGTATTCCGACCTCGGTATCGTAATTGTTTATGCCTACTTAAAGACTATTCTCAAAGCACATTAAGCCACAGTAGACGGGTCGGCGATACAATGGTTAACACGTTAAACTGCGAATACAGGGATTGCATGTTCGATCCCCCGTCTGACCACGCTACATTTCTTTAGATAGGACCATAAACCGAGGTCTAATCTACTAGTGATATACACAGCGTATATGAAAGTACCAGGAATGCTTCTGGAATTGGAGTCTTCTATTCTTCCGGTGGCGTTTCTCCGAATTAAATAAATAAATTGTGTAACTGATTGATGTAACATGCAGAGCGACAAAGGTTCATTCTAACTGCAAATCGTTCATGTGGTTGAACCCGAGCCGCAAACGAAAACACTGGCAATTGTTCAATTGTTGTCGACTGCACAATGTCACAGGGATTCGGCACGTTTGGGGGTACTAGTATATATATTTAAGTACAGGGATTCTACTATGTGGGATGTCAGATTTCGCATCGATCAGTAAAATGGCCCTATCTGAAACAATTTTGTACAAATCTGTCCAAATATAACGCCTATCCCGAGTCTTTATATTGTTCTTCAAATAAAACACAACTTTAAGCTGCATGCATGTATACTTTGCAAACAATTGCCACAGACATTGGCCATAGCAGGTCACATTTCCATACTAGGACACGGGTTCTGTCAGCAACAAAAACAAATCTTCGACGGGAGAGTTTTAACTGTGAATAACATTATCAATAAAATGTGTTTCCACTAACGTGTAGGTTTATTCGGCAAAAATGTACGTCAAAAAGAGATTTCGTAGTATTTTCAATTTGTTTTGAAAATTTCTAAAGCTATTTCTATTTCTTTTTTTATATGAAGAATAATCATAATCCAATCAGAACGCTCGTTTCAATGCGAATTGCGCCGCTTTAGAAATTTTCAAAACAAATTGAAAATACTACGAAATCTCTTTTTGACGTAAATATTTGCCGAATAAACCTACACGTTAGTGGAAACACATTTTATTGATAATGTTATTCACAGTTAAAACTCTCCCGTCGAAGATTTTTTTTTGTTGCTGACAGAACCCGTGTCCTAGTATGGAAATGTGACCTGCTATGGCCAATGTCTGTGGCAATTGTTTGCAAAGTATACATGCATGCAGCTTAAAGTTGTGTTTTATTTGAAGAACAATATAAAGACTCGGGATAGGCGTTATATTTGGACAGATTTGTACAAAATTGTTTCAGATAGGGCCAATTTACTGATCGATGCGAAATCTGACATCACACAGAATAGAATCCCTGTACTTAAATATATATACTAGTACCCCCAAACGTGCCGAATCCCTGTGCACAATGTAGGTTCATATCGACTGTGCTAACATTCTTGAACAGGAGTAACAATCAAAGAAACGGACTCTTTATATGAACATGTTGGCAGTTTCTTACGGAGGTTGGTGCACCAAGTATTGGTTAACCGCTTTGAGACTGCGCATGAAAGGTGTAAGTATGTAAACTGCCTGTCACTCAAATGGGCAACCGGTAGAGACAAGCTTAAATTAACACAAAGAAAGAGAAACGGACAACGCAGCCGTTTTCGACTACAAAGTGCAAGATCACGCTGACTTGCACATGATATCTATATTTGGTTGAACATCACACATGCATCACCATGTCAACACGTCGTTTGACAAGGTACAATACAACCTCTGTGACATTCTTTTATCAGGCGCACTGTTTACAGCCAGCTACATGAAAGACACTCGCCATTAATTACATTGTAAGCATTGATAAACAAATTGCTCGTGTGTAATAAATGTCAACGTATCGATCAGTCATCGTTATTGTCCTTTGCAATACATAGATACCATATGAACGTTTAATCACATTTCTGTGCCCCGAGGGGTTGTGTTTATTTGTTGAAACAAGTCCCTGTTATATAGGTATGCTGTCAAATCTAAAACAATAGAACCTTTGACAGAAGAACATCGGAACGTTGATGTGACCATGGCTTCTAGTATTGAAACTGTCTGGGGAATACAGCGGCTGTCGCCTCTACCTAGCCTGGGAACATGCGTTGATATATGTTGCCTGGCCAATCATATACTATATGTTTAACACCGACACCATTAATTGAGCCGTATTGAGTTTCTGATAATATCAACAGTTTGCCAGAAGTAAACAAGCGAACAATCAGACTGGAACCCAGGCTAGACTCAATCTTCTAGACCACAAGCAACATGTAAAGAGTTTTAACTGTATAATTCGGACAAGGCGGCTAGCTCATTAAACCCACTTTTGAGGTCAAATTTAGAATCTGAAGAAGATTTCTTACTATATTTGCAAGATGAAGATATATTTCTATACTACCTACTAGACCACGTGCAACCTGTATAGTTTTAACTGTAGAGTTCGGACGCTTAGCCGGGATGCATTATTGGAGACATGGCAGCTACATTTAACTCGCGCTTGACATATTTACAGTTTGCAGAAGATTCCTGACCTGTGCTAAGTCTTGCAAGCAGAAGATATATTTCTATATTTAGAATATGTTCATGTAATAATGTAAGTATTGAGCAAAGTTTGAGAACATACTTACATGTATCGATGGTTCACTATAAGGGGTTTAAATGATTCGTTTTACTGGATCACACTTGGTCAATGTTAGTTTAATATAAACATTTATTTGAGCTCAATTGCGAAGCAAGTTCATACAACTTATAATCACTCTCGAGACCTCATTCCTGATGGAATCCATCCATAGCCACGGGGGAGGGAGAAGAGGCAACGGGGAATTTAAATGCCTTTAATAAGGGCTTTATCGTAACGGCTCCAGCGGGGCTAAAACTCGGGACATTTCACGTACTCGCTACAATTGCGCTATCACTACTTCCATCAGATCAATGTTGTTGCAGAGATGTCACGTATCAACATTGCTTCCATTGTTTCACAAGAACGAGGCTTTCCATTGTGATATTCCTGCTCTATTCCTGTATGTTACACTGTATGTTACACTGTATGTTACACTGTACGTTAGATCGTATGCTAGACTGTATGTTAGACTGTAGGCTAGACTGTATACTAGACTGTATGCTAGACTGTATGTTAGACTGTTTGCTAGACTGTATACTAGACTGTAGGCTAGATTGTACTAGACTGTATGCTAGACTGTATACTAGACTGTAGGCTAGATTGTACTAGACTGTATGCTAGACTGTACTGTATGCTAGATTGTACTAGACTGTATGCAAGACTGTACTGTATGCTAGACTGTATGCTAGACTGTACTGTATGCTAGACTGTATGCTAGACTGTACTGTATGCTAGACTGTACTGTATACTAGACTGTATGCTAGACGGTATGCTAGATTGTATGCTAGACAGACTGTATGCTAGATTGTATGCTAGACAGACTGTATGCTAGACTGTATGCTAGACTGTATGCTAGACTGTATGCTAGGCTGTATGCTAAGCTGTATGCTAGACAGACTGTACTGTATGCTAGACTGTATGCTAGACTATATGCTAGACTATATGCTAGACTGTATGCTAGACTGTACTGTATGCTAGACTGTACTGTATGCTAGACTGTATGTTAGACTGTATGCTAGACGATATGCTAGACTGTATGCTAGACGATATGCTAGACTGTATGCTAGGCTGTATGCTAGACATATTGTATGCTAGACATATTGTATGCTAGACTGTATGCTAGGCTGTATGCTAGACATACTGTACTGTATGCTAGACTGTACTGTATGCTAGGCTGTATGCTAGGCTGTATGCTAGGCTGTATGCTAGACTGTATGCTAGGCTGTATGCTATACATACTGTACTGTGTGCTAGACTGTATGCTAGACTGTATGCTAGGCTGTACTGTATGCTAGGCTGTACTGTATGCTAGACACACTGTACTGTATGCTAGACTGTATGCTAGACAGTATGCTAGGCTGTATGCTAGACTGTATGCTAGACGGTATGCTAGACTGTATGCTAGACGGTATGCTAGACTGTATGCTAGACGGTATGCTAGACTGTATGTTAGGCTGTATGCTAGGCTGTATGCTAGACTGTACTGTATGCTAGACTGTATGCTAGACGGCATGCTAGACTGTACTGTATGCTAGACTGTATGCTAGACTGTATGCTAGACTGTACTGTATGCTAGACGGTATTGTATGCTAGACTGTATGCTAGACTGTACTATATGCTAGCCTGTATGCTAGACGGTATGCTAGACTGTAAAATATGCTAGACTGTATGCTAGACTGTATGCTAGACTGTACTGTATGCTAGACTGTATGCTATTGTCCAGGGTTTTATGCCGCCAATTTAAGCAACACAGGCTAAAAGTGATCTAAGCACATTAATTGCTTTGCTATGGGAGACCTTAAACCGAGGTATCGTGTCAGTGCTTTACACCGAGCATGATTTATATCGTTCACTTAAAGCGACACTACATTAGTGAAAACGCAAATTTCTACAGAATGTATTTTCCTATTATATGGTATAGTCTGTTTCCAAATATTTGCCTCAAATACTGAGTATTTCAACTAATAAGCAAACGTCGTATACGCGGTTTGTTGACATAACAAAATAATGTAAATAGAGTCGACATTCATGCGTAATACAACTCGTGTATCCTGAATAACACGATTTATGGTACATATTTACCGTTATATATCACATGTGTGCATATTAATTTGTAGACTAGTCTTAGATAAATTATCTTCAAACGACATTATCTCGCGTTTAGTATTGACTCTGATGACAAACAAACGTCAATTCAGGATCGTTATATGACATCCTACATTCAATTTTGAAAGTTTGTAGATCACAAAAACACTGTTTATTGATTCAATTCAAGGTTAGTGTTCGAATGTATTCAGAAGAAGTTGTAGTAGCAACGCATTTATACGTGAAAAAAAAGCATTTTATTTGCTTTTTGCGATGTAATGTCGCTTTAAAAGAAACTGAGGAGACTCTGGATCCGATCTCTAGTCTGTATCATTGCACTATCCTACAACATTTAAAATGAAGGAGGCGTCGATTATGTAAAGCACCGACACGAGACGTCGGTTTAATGTCTAATCTGAAAGACTATGATATGCGTCATTTTAGTAAGGCATACCGGTGGATGGAACCTGCGAACCCTGGACAAGTATGCCGAATCACGGTCACTATTATAATACACTAAGGCATTTACTTAATAGTATTAAGTTAATACACACACTTGCAATCACATTCGACATGTGTTGTATTCGGTAGCTACTAGTGTTCGTTTCAGAAGTGCACTTTCACTAACAAAATGCAAGCTTATAATAACGTCCCCATCATTACACCATTAGTCATTACTTATGACAAATGTCACTATGTTCGGTGCATACGTCACTATGTTATGTTCGGTGCACACGTCACTATGTTCGGTGCACACGTCACTATGTTCGGTGCACACGTCACTATGTTCGTTGCACACGTCACTATGTTCGTTGCACACGTCACTATGTTCGTTGCACACGTCACTATGTTCGTTGCACACGTCACTATGTTCGGTGCACACGCCACTATGTTCGGTGCACACGCCACTATGTTCGGTGCACACGCCACTATGTTCGGTGCATACGCCACTATGTTCGGTACATACGTCACTATGTTCGGTACATACGTCACTATGTTCGGTACATACGTCACTATGTTAGGTACATACGTCACTATGTTCCGTACATACGTCACTATGTTCCGTACATACGTCACTATGTTCGGATAATTGTACATGATTGTACATTGAACATACTGAAGTTTGTACAGAACATAAATGAAGTTTATACAATGTTATAGCATGTGTGTTTGTACGAAGGCTATTTCTACCAAATCACCCTATATCTTACGCCCCAATTTGTTTTGTTTTTCAATTTGATGACTTCAAACTCCTGTGACTATTCATGCAGTGTTTACCGATGAAATAACAAAATTATTTAAAATATACCAATAAAATGTCAACAATAAAAATATCAACAGTTAATGCTTACATATAATGCACTCTTAATTATCAATTTAATAAGATTGAAACAGGAACTATTTAACAGCAGGTCATGTGGTGCAAATCTATGAGGATACAGTCAGGACTGTTTGCTGGAGTTTGGTGTGTGTGTGTGGGGGGGGGGGGAAGGGGGTAACGTCGCTCCAGCCGCTATCCAGCCGCTTACGTCATATGGCGACTTTCCAGCTATTATTGGTGGAGGAAGACCACGGGTGCAGCCGCTTACGTCATATGGCGACTTTCCAGCTATTATTGGTGGAGGAAGACCATGGGTGCAGCCGCTTACGTCATATGGCGACTTTCCAGCTATTATTGGTGGAGGAAGACCCCGGGTGCAGCCGCTTAGGTCATATGGCGACTTTCCAGCTATTATTGGTGGAGGTAGACCCCGGGTGCAGCCGCTTACGTCATATGGCGACTTTCCAGCTATTATTGGTGGAGGAAGACCCCGGGTGCCCATTCGGGCAGTATTCCAAGCACGGACGAACACCCTGGTAGAACCACCGTATTTCCGTAAGCCAGCTGGATAACAGCTTCCACATGTGAACTAATTCGAAGCACTCGGTGATCAATCTTGCTGTGATGGGAAACCAACTGTTTAGTGTCAAAGTCCTGCATTCATTTTTAAGCTCAGCATTCGAGTTATTCGAATTTTATCTGCATTGGCTTTGTGTTACTGTAAAGAGAAGGAATTTCGAGGAAATAATCTGTAAACACGTCTGAATAGATCTACATGTATATTTGAACTGTAGTAACATATATATATGTATTATTTTTGACGTTATTACTAAGCTTTGCGATGTTAAATTTCGATCTCTTTCTGTGACGTTCATTGCGTTAGAGAGTGCTAGGTGTGCCCCGGCTGCGACGTGCATGCCGTTAGAGAGTGCTAGATGTGCCCCGGCTGCGACGTGCATGCCGTTAGAGAGTGCTAGATGTGCCCCGGCTGCGACGTGCATGCCGCTAGAGAGTGCTAGATGTGCCCCGGCTGTGACGTGCATGCCGTTAGAGAGTGCTAGATGTGCCCCGGCTGTGACGTGCATGCCGTTAGATAGTGCTAGGTGTGTCTCGGCTGTTACGTGCATGCCGTTAGAGAGTGCTAGATGTGTCTCGGCTGTTACGTACATGCCGTTAGAGAGTGCTAGATGTGTCTCGGTTGTTACGTGCATGCCGTTTAGAGAGTGCTAGATGTGTCTCGGCTGTTACGTGCATGACGTTAGAGAGTGCTAGATGTGTCTCGGCTGTTACGTGCATGTCGTTAGAGAGTGCTAGATGTGTCTCGGCTGTTACGTTAGTGCCGTTAGAGAGTGCTATATGTGTCTCGGCTGTTACGTGCATGCGTTAGAGAGTGCTAGATGTGTCTCGGTTGTTACATGCATGCCGTTAGAGAGTGTTAGATGTGTCTCGGCTGTTACGTGCATGCCGTTAGGGAGTGCTAGATGTGTCTCGGATGTTACGTGCATGCCGTTAGAGAGTGCTAGATGTGTCTCGGCTGTTACATGCATGCCGTTAGAGAGTGCTAGGTGTGCCCCGGCTGTGACGTGCATGCCGTTAGATAGTGCTAGATGTGTCTCGGCTGTGACGTGCATGCCGTTAGAGAGTGCTAGGTGTGCCCCGGCTGTGACGTGCATGCCGTTAGATAGTGCTAGATGTGTCTCGGTTGTGACGTGCATGCCGTTAGAGAGTGTTAGATGTGCCCCGACTGTGACGTGCATGCCGTTAGAGAGTGTTAGATGTGTCCCGGCTGTGACGTGCATGCCGTTAGAGAGCGTTAGATGTGCCTCGGCTGTGACGTGCATGCCGTTATAGAGTGCTAGATGTGCCTCGGCTATGACGTGCACGCCGTTAGAGAGTGCTAGATGTGCCTCGGCTGCGACGTGCATGCCGTTAGAGAGTGCTAGATGTACCCCGGCTGTGACGTGCACGCCGTTAGGTCAGTCGGGACATTTATTGTTGAAGGAATCACACTAGGCTGCTGCTGGTGCCGCTAGATGTGCCCCGGCTGCGACGTGCACACCGTTAGGTCAGTCGGGACATTTATTGTTGAAGGAATCACACTAGGCTGCTGGTGCCGCTAGATGTACCCCTGCTGTGACGTGCACGCCGTTAGGTCAGTCGGGACATGTATTGTTGAAGGAATCAGACTAGGCTGCTGGTGGTGCCGCTAGATGTACCCCGGCTGTGACGTGCTCACCGTTAGGTCAGTCGGGACATGTATTGTTGAAGGAATCAGACTAGGCTGCTGGTGGTGCCGCTAGGTGTGCCCCGGCAGTGACGTGCACGCCGTTAGGTCAGTCGGGACATTATTGTTGAAGGAATCACACTCGGCTCTGTGGTGCTGGTGCCGCTAGATGTACCCCGGCTGTGACGTGCTCACCGTTAGGTCAGTCGGGACATGTATTGTTGAAGGAATCACACTAGGCTGATGGTGGTGCTGCTGGTGCCGCTAGATGTGCTCCGGCTGCGACGTGCACGCCGTTAGGTCAGTCGGGACATTTATTGTTGAAGGAATCACACTAGGCTGCTGCTGGTGCCGCTAGATGTGCCCCGGCTGCGACGTGCACGCCGTTAGGCGAGTCGGGACATTTATTGTTGAAGGAATCACACTAGGCTGCTGGTGCTGCTGGTGCCGCTAGATGTACCCCTGCTGTGACGTGCACGCCGTTAGGTCAGTCGGGACATGTATTGTTGAAGGAATCAGACTAGGCTGCTGGTGGTGCCGCTAGGTGTGCCCCGGCAGTGACGTGCACGCCGTTAGGTCAGTCGGGACATTTATTGTTGAAGGAATCACACTCGGCTGCTGGTGGTGCTGCTGGTGCCGCTAGATGTACCCCGGCTGTGACGTGCTCACCGTTAGGTCAGTCGGGACATTTATTGTTGAAGGAATCACACTAGGCTGCTGGTGCTGCTGGTGCCGCTAGATGTGCCCCGGCTGTGACGTGCTCACCGTTAGGTCAGTCGGGACATTTATTGTTGAAGGAATCACACTAGGCTGCTGGTGGTGCTGCTGGTGCCGCTAGATGTGCCCCGGCTGTGACGTGCTCACCGTTAGGTCAGACGGGACATTTATTGTTGAAGGAATCACACTAGGCTGCTGGTTGCTGCCGCTAGATGTGCCCCGGCTGTGACGTGCTCACCGTTAGGTCAGACGGGACATTTATTGTTGAAGGAATCGCACTAGGCTGCTGGTGGTGCTGCTGGTGCTGCTGGTGCCGCTAGATGTGCCCCGGCTGTGACGTGCTCACCGTTAGGTCAGACGGGACATTTATTGTTGAAGGAATCACACTAGCTGCTGGTGGTGCTGCTAGATTGCCCCGGCTGTGACGTGCTCACCGTTAGGTCAGTCGGGACATTTATGTTGAAGGAATCACACTAGGCTGCTGGTGGTGCTGCTGGTGCTGCTGGTGCCGCTAGATGTGCCCCGGCTGTGACGTGCTCACCGTTAGGTCAGACGGGACATTTATTGTTGAAGTAATCACACTAGGCCGATGGTGGTGCTGCTGGTGCCGCTAGATGTACCCCGGCTGTGACGTGCATGCCGTTAGAGAGTGCTAGATGTACCCCGGCTGTGACGTGCACGCCGTTAGGTCAGTCGGGACATTTATTGTTGAAGGAATCACACTAGGCTGCTGCTGGTGCCGCTAGATGTGCCCCGGCTGCGACGTGCACGCCGTTAGGTGAGTCGGGACATTTATTGTTGAAGGAATCACACTAGGCTGCTGGTGGTGCTGCTGGTGCCGCTAGATGTGCCCCGGCTGTGATGTCCACGCCGTTAGGTCAGTCGGGACATGTAGTGTTGAAGGAATCACAACTTGTAGCATAAAGACGAAAACATATTTCTGTCGAAAATTTATTTTGAAAAAAAAATGCCCAAATGAACAAAACATTTCCCTTTATGTATAATTGCATCAGCCCGCCCATTAATTATGTAGCAAATTCTAATCACGTTCATTTTCTTCATTTAACATGGTCGTATTTATGTTTCAGTCTAGTCGATCTGTCACACGACTATCCTAAACGAAATAGTTTGATTTATATAAGTGAGCCTTGCTTAGAAAATAGGAAAAATTAAATGTATGCATTGACACTAAATTAGCAATTCATTTTGCACGGTAGACTCTGGGACATAAAGCCCTCAACAACAACAACAAACAACAAGCAACCGTAATAATACACACTTAAAAAAAATTCTAATTGGTCACTTTATGAAATTTAATACCATAACAACTTATTTTCGGAACGATATAAATCTTTGTATATTACATTATAAGTATACACTTTATCGATCGCCACAATTAAAATAAACACAGTATGGCCAAAATCACCCACGCGGAACGGAGAGGTCATTTTCATGATTCAAGCACGTGGCGCACGTGAAAAAGTCGAACACCGTGCATATGTACATGAATATGTTCGATAACGTTTTTACAACTTGAAAAACACATAAAATGGCCAGAATGACCATAGAAGAGCGTGGCCGCGCTGTTGGGATTATTGCAGCAGGCACCAGTATTCGGCAGGTAAGATACCGAACATGTAATTAATGACTTATTTGCATAAAAACATATATCTATCTAAAAACATGTTTTCATAACAAAACTAACATTATTCATTATTATTTCAGGTGGCACGGATGTTCAACAGACGAATGTTTACCATACAGAGCATATGGGGGAAATTTACCGCTACCGGAAGTGTGAACGACCGCCGACGGCACCCAAAACGCAGGGTAACAACAAGGCGACAGGACAAGTACATAACTCTCAGTCATTTACGAGATCGTTTTACCTCCTCCACCGGGACTGCAAGGCAAATCATGGGCTCACATGGACGTAATATCGCGTAATATGGACGTGAGAAATCGACTGCGCGAGGTAGGTTTGAGGTGCCGACGACCAATAAAGGTTGTAACTCTTACCCTAAGATACCGCCAAGCACGCCTACGCTGGGCTAGACAGCATTTTCGGTTTACCCGTGCAGATTGGGCCAATGTTTTGTTCGTCGACGAAACTCGCGTAAAATTAAGAGGTGCCGACGGCCGTACGCGTATCTACCGACGTCGTGGAGAGCGTACCAACGCCAATTGTGTATTGGTTGCCAACTCGTATGGCGGAAGCTCAGTTATATGGGCCGGCATCTCCATGCACACGAAAACACCGGTAGTGTCAGTTGATGGTAACCTCACAGACAGACGTTACCAGGATCAAATTATCACCCCTGTACTTCTGCCGCATTTTAGAGCTAATCGTGGTATGATGCTAGCACAGGACAATGCGCCTTGCCATACTGCAAGAGCAACCCAAGGAATGTTGCAACTCAACCTGCATAAGCCAGCTCGATGAGCCATTCAGATTGCACGGTGCCAAAGCCTATGTGCGCAGTTTGCTACATCCAGCATACTGCAATGATTACGCCGCAGGCGACCTCCTCGAAGCCGCCCAGTTATACCACCCATTCCTTCCAGGAGCAATAGAGTGTCTGAACGCGGAAGTAATGCGTTGGAGGGCGTACTGGGCCCGACAGGTGACCACCCGTGATTCCATCGAGATTCCGAAAAGAGTCGTGGATGCCGTGGCGGTTGCGGCGACTCTCGGGACATATCCCATCATCGAGACTCTGCTGCGAATTTTCGCAACTCTACCGGTGACCACCGCAACAGGTGAACGCTCATTCAGTTCTGAAATTGATAAAATCATATCTGCGGTCCACCATGCACGAAGAGAGACTGAATGGCCTAGCCCATCTTTATATCTACAAGGACATTTCACTAATTCATAGTGACGTTATTGATGAATTCGGCCGAACCAACCGTCGATTAGTTTTCAAGTTATTTTTAACGCGGTTAAAACATTGTGATCTTTCTCAGGTGAATCACTTATACGAATTGTGAAATTAACCACGCATACTCATGATACTCTCAATTCAGGTAGTACTATGCATTTGGACTGTAGTCAATAGTAAAATAATTATGCATTTTTTCACGAACATTTAAAGTTGATCAGGAATATAAAGAGCGACTTAGTATAAGTATAATAATATGTTATTGCTTTTATCTTCTAGTTACATTTATACATGCATGCAACAACAACAAATCTATGTAATACTGATATAACACAAATTAGTACACTGCACTAGTTAAACGATTAAATGTAAAAAAAGCAAATGGGTCGGGCTACAAGTTATAACAACATTATTAACAGCCATTATGTCAAAATTTCGGATGAAAACCAATGTTGGAAAGCAATAATTTGATATGTAGTATAGAATATGCGTCTATGAGAAATAGAAGTACAAAACAAAGAAACACGAAAAGTATCATACGAAAGGTAAGTAAGCACACACACAGACACATACAATATAGAAGAAAGAAAAAGATAGTAAAATGAGAGAAATAATGAAAAAAGAAAAAAAGAAACAAATAAAAACAAAAATGTTCCCTCCGCCACCACCACACTAATTCAGATTTTCAGTTTAAGAAAATACTCTAATGAAGTACGCGCATGACATACGTGAGCATTGTGCCAATAACAGGACAATTAACTATACATATATGTTACACAAACCGCCGCGTTGTTTTTATATACTTTTGAATATCTTAGTGTTCTGTTGGTCTGATAACTGTTCTATTCCATATAGTAATTTTGTTGTGTTTAGCGGATGAAATTCATGAGTTTTTCTAAACAGTTGTATACGTTCATTTCTGTAATTTTTACATCTAAAGAAGTAATGTTCAGGGTCTTCAATGCCATGACCACAAACACAATTTGGACTATCTCTTAAGAAATTGGTATGTAAATGAGCGTTTAAGTTGCTACATACATTACGGATACGCGCATGATGAACACTACTGAAACGTTCGCCTGTAGTAAAATAGATTTTAATTTTGGATTTAAAATCCACCAGTGAATAGGCATCTCGAAAAGAGTGATCAAGTTTATTCCACATATCATGTGATGACGGAATTGTCGATTGGGAATAGATATTTAAACGTCTTGGTAGTGTCACGAAATTATCTCTGTTTCGCAATTGATATGTAACAGTTTGTTCAACAGTTTCTGGAATAATTTCTTTTAAATAAGAAGGTAAAGCATTGTGTTTACTGCGATACATTAAAATAAGCTTTTGCATTTCTCGTCGTTCAGATAGAGATGTCCAACCAATTTCTTTCAAAAGCCGGTGAATACTAACGGAACGGGTTAGACCAGTGACAATTCTTGCGGCTTCATATTGCAGTTTCTCAAGAGTTTCCTTTTCGTACACAGTACAGTTGTCCCAAACAATAGAGGAATACTCGAGTATTGGCCGCAAGTAAGAAATATATATTTGATTTAATGACGAACGATTTAACTTGAATTTTAGCAATTTCATAGACCCCAGTACCTTTGATGCTGATTTTATTATGTTATTAATATGCTGATGCCAACTACCGTCACTAGATAAGGTTAATCCTAGGTGCTTGTGATTGTCTACAAAATCTAAAATACTATTATCAAAGGTAAGTGACGGACAAGTAATATTGCAGAATGAAAAGAACATAACTTCAGTTTTTAACTAGTTAAACGTTACAAGCCATTGTTTGGACCATCTGGAAATCTTATCCAAATCATGATTCAGATTTGTTTCAATTTCGTGAGCAACGTTAGACGAAACTGCTAGTGAACTATCGTCTGCAAAGAGTCTCGTGGTGCTAATTAAGTTGTCGGCGATATCGTTAACATAAATAAGAAATAAAAGTGGTCCAAGTACAGAGCCTTGTGGTACTCCTGCATTAATGTGTCTGGTATTGGAGAATGTCTGTCCAACAAAAACATTTTGAGATCTTTGCGACAAATAGTGATTTATCCATTGTAGTAAATTTTCATTAATTCCATATTGTGTTAATTTGTAAGTTAAGCCTTTGTGCCATACTCTGTCGAATGCCTTGGATATATCACAGAGGACCATGCATGCAGCTTTTCGTTCATCGAAGGCTTTGCATATTTGGTTGTAAATATCGATTAACTGGAAAACTGTTGAATGTCCCGGTAAAAATCCTGATTGTAATTTGTAAATCAAGTTGTTGGCATTTAGGTAATTGTGCATATGTTTGAAAACAACCCTTTCCATAACCTTGCCAACACAGCTTATTAATGAAATAGGTCTGTAATTAGAAGGTAATGACCTGTCACCTTTCTTAAAAAGCGGCATTACATTTGCACATTTCCAACTAGACGGATATATGGATTCTTGAATAGACCTATTAAAAATAATGCATAGAGGATAAGAAAATGTTTTTGCGGTTTCTCTCAACATTCTGTGGCTTATTTCATCAGGACCACTTGTCTAATCTAGTTGTTAATAAAGCAACACATCGATGACGTCTTGTTGTGTTATGTTGATATTGGAAAGAGTAGTATCTGTTTTCAAAGTTAAATCAGGAAGTGATGCATGAGAATCGTCAACAGTTGAAATGGATGCAAAATAGTCATTCAATGCATTTGCCTTTTCTTCGTCTGAAGTACTATATTGATCGCTTTGTGAAATCAGAAGCGGTGGAATAGACACACTATGTTTATTATTATCTTTCACAAGCATATTTACTATTTTCCAATACTGACGAGGGTTCGAGGAACTGATATCATTGATCGTAAATTCCAAATTATTGTAAAACACTTGTTTGGCATATGACTTCATGTTATTCATTTTTTTCCGAGTAGTTTTATATATATTCCAGTCAGACTGTTTACCGGAAGATAATGCTATTTGTCTTTGACGTTCACGTTTACATAGCATTCGTCTAATATCAGAATTAAACCAGGGTTTATCGTTGGGCCTGATGGTAACACATTTCGATGGGATACAGACCTTAGCGATTTCTAAAGATGTATCTGAAAAGGCTAGAGTTGCATTGTCGATAGTATTGTTATTAAGGAAACGCCAATCAGTGGTAGTGATAAGGTGATTAAATAATTTGAAATCTGCGCGCTTATAGTTCCATACTCTGCGACAGTGTGAGCGGGTATGTTGTATTTGGCTTTTAATATATACGCAAGTCCCGAAATGATCGCTTATGTGTCTGGGTGTGTTTAAAACTCCTGAATCGAGTGATTCAATTGCATTTGAAATGGCTATAGGATCAAGAAGAGTACTGGATGTATCAGTGACTCGCGTAGGTGTCGTAATAACAGTATACATATTAGTGATAGCCAAGATATCTCGAAGTTTATGGTGTGAATCATTTCATTGATCTTCGTTTATATCGCCAAGAACGATAATCTTGTTATATAGTTCGCTCATTCTGTCGAGACAAATACTTAACCTATCCCAAAATTCAATGGAGATGTGAGGTGGTCTGTAGACCGTACACACAAGAAAAGTTGAGTGTTTGTCCCTTACCGATATACATACACATTCTGGAAGTATATGTTCAAATTCTAAAATGCGTTTAGGACACATATCCATGGTCGCGTACACAATTATTCCTCCGGAATGAGGTGAAACGTCCTTACGGAATAAATTATCAAATCCCTCAAGATGCAACTGATCATCAGGTATATCATAGGAGAGGTGTGATTCTGTGAAGCACAGAACGTCATAATCCAGGAAATTATCTTGGATATAGTCAAGTTTGGTTCTAATACTCCTGATATGCTGGCGAGGGATCGAGAAACATCCGCTTAATATGCCATTAGGACCTGGATTACGCTCCACATCACCGCAGAGTAACAACAAAAGCCGTGCAAGAAACAATGAATGCATGTCCAGAACGACAATATATGATGTGTGGTCATCGTTCCGTATAATCTCAAACAGTTCGTGGTATGATATAAGGGAAACAACTCGCGCGACATTATATATCAGTATTCGATAGAGTGTCAAAAATAAGAAATGAACCTTATCGCTAATTAACATTAGCAGCCGCATTAGCAATAGTAACAGATCAAGTAGATGAAAACACGTCTTAAATGTAGCTTTAACTGATATGTGCCCCTGACAAAATATCCCAATGGTCATCCTCCATTGTGTCAAATCGTTATCCATGAGGATAAATGTATCGAACCTCCAATAGCACCGAGGATTGGCAATATACAGGTCACGGACGCCATGGGCGCGATGTTGAGTAAATGCAGTAAAAAGTAGGGGTGGTGGTAGCAAGGACAATCAGACATAATAGGAGAAAAAACAACAACAACAATATATATAGAAAATAAATGGAAAATAAGAAAACGCAAGGACTTGCTATTAACAAAAAATAATCTACAACAGCATTTATGCAACAAATAATATTCTTATCTTAGAGTTAACGTTCAAGAATAGATGCACAACATTGAGTAATATAAAATTGAAATTGTCATTTCAGTTTTCGATGTGTGGTTTATATAAAGTTGTATGGAAAATCAACGAATGAATCTACAATTTTCCATTATAGGACCTGTTACAACTGCATGTTTCATACAAAAATGCTAGAACTGGTTAAGCATACAAGGTTTAAGTACTAATAGCATAATAAATTGGAAAAATGTTAAACCTTATTGCGTTGAAAAATTCGCTCTACAATTAAATAATGACGATAGGTTAAAAGTGGGGCTATATATGGATATTTCCTTGACAAGCGATATCGATGAACTCTACTATATAATTGTAAATGCTATACAGTCGGCGTCGGATCAATGCATTCCGAAATCTAAATTTAAACCGTACATCAAACCATATTGGAACAACGAACTGACTCATCTTCATAAAAATATGCAAACTAAAAGAATTAAGTGGTTATCTGAAAATCGTCCAAGAAATTCAGAATCATTAAGTTATACGGAATACAAACGATGTAAAGCATTATTTAGAAACTGTCATCGAAATATAGTACAACAATTCATTGAGGGGCTTGAAAAAGAAATCGATACAGCCGCCGAAATAGACAGTAATGAATTTTGGCGCTTAGTTAATAAAGGGAGAAAACAGCGTAATAAATCCGCAGTTTTCGAAATGAATTTTGGCGGGAAAACGTACAACAATCCCGATGATATAAACCGTTGTTGGCGTGATTATTTTGCAGATCTTTACACGCCAACGTGTAACGTCGAATTTGATGACGACTATTTGATAGGTCGCTCGGTTGACTTACAAACTATTAATTCGGATTCGTGTATACATAATTTTAATATTGTCCATATCGATGAATCAATCGTTCGAAAACAGCTACGCCATTGTAAAAATGGAAAAGCGTGCGGATATGATCGCGTTAATTATGAACATGTTACACATGGGGGAGATTTACTTATAAGTGTAATCACCAAACTTTTCCAGAAAATGTCCGAATTTTGCTATATACCGATTAATCTAAAAAAAGGTGTCATATCAACACTTTATAAAGGCGGTAAAAAGCGAAAGAATGATCCAAACAGTTATCGGGCAATATCTTTATGTTCAAATATTTTAAAGTTATACGAAAAGGTCATATTGAATGCTATTGAAAGTAACAACAGTTTTCAAGTAAATGCCTTACAAGGTGGTTTCCAGAAAAAGATTAGTTGTACTATGACATCATTTGTATTGCGTGAAAGCATTCATTTTGCAAAAGAAAATAACTCCAAATTATATTCATGTTTTTTGGACGTCCGTCAAGCATTTGACAGAGTTACCCATGCTCTGCTTATGCTTAAACTTCACAAAATAGTAAATTATCAAATGTATAAAATAATATCCAACATGCTCAACAATGTACAGAGTTGTGTTAGGACTCGAGGAATTACATCCGAATGGTTCAATGTTGAGCAAGGAACACGACAAGGTCAATGTATCAGCCCATGGCTTTTATTTAATTTTCGTCAATGATCTGATGAACGAAATTGCTTCGTCGAAATACTGTTTGAATATACATGATACTTGTTACGGATGTCCAACTCATGCTGACGACATGGTGCTACTATCTTGCTCCAAATCTGGTCTAGAAAAATTAATTGATATATGCTATAAAAATTCTACAAAAGAACGGTACATGTATAATGCTGGTAAATGTAGCGTAATTGTATTCAACGAGACAGAAGGTGATTTTAAAAATAGTTCTAGAAATTGGAAGTTAGGTAGTACATCAGTGGAGGAATCTGAATCTTATGTTCATTTAGGGGTAAATTGTAATAAGTACTTGAATCTTGATGATAATATTAAGCAAGCCTGTTCAAAAATACGCAAAACGTTCTTTAACATGGCAGACTTCGGTGTGCACAGAAATGGTTTACACCCGCTATCAATAAAACACCTATATCAATCAATTGTTCTATCAAAGGCATTGTTCGGGTGCGAACTATGGTGTAACATGTCTGAAGCTCAATTACAGTCCCTTGAAAGAGTGCATCGCCAATGTATTAAATTCATGCAATCAATGCCACGATGTACACGGACGGATATTGCGTTAGGTTGTATTGGTGCTCTCTCGCTTGAACAAGAGATCGATAAGCGGAAGCTCTTATTTTTCGGTCAATTATGTAATATGGATGTTAAAAAGAGTGCTAAAGTCTTATTTTCCACTCGACTTATGCAATTCAAAATTAAACCTAGTAAAACATTGGGATATATACCAGACCTATATCGTATTTTGGGGAAATATGGTCTAGGAAGTTATTTTTACAATTTTATAAACACTGCTATATTTCCAAGTGTTGTTACCTGGAAAACTATAGTCAACAAGTATGTATACAATAATGCAAACCTTCAATACAGGACAAATTTAATTAGTGATGATACATTACAAAGCTTTTTAAGTATACACGGTGAGCTGATCCCATGGCGTTTTAGCCAACTATATCGTAATTATTTACCATATTGTAGGACAGTTATTTTGATGGCTAGTAAACTGTTTAGCAGACCATATGCAATGATATGTCCAAACTGTAAACTCGTAACGGACTCCATAGCAATCCATCTGGTATTGTTTTGTCGAGTAAACGACGCTACCAGACAAAATATGTGGAATAGTTTGCATAACTCTCTGGGACATGATACCTATACTAGCCTCACTAATATGTATTATAGAGATCAAATTATTGAAATGTTATCCGGATTTTCAACTTTAATTATGAGTGAGTCACAGAGAGTGCAATGTTTCAAATTAATGTTAAGATATATGCATCATTTAGCAAAATGCTTAAACTATTTATTATTGTAATATACCCTTACAAACTGGGTTTGAAAACAGTTAAAATTGTCCAATTCTTATTCCCTAAAGCTTTCGTTTTCGTTTAGGGTTGCTACTTTGGACATGCTTTGGAATTAATTCCAGTCGGTCTTAGAAATAACAACGACTTTTCTGTAGTTGAAAAGACGAACCTTTTCCTAAGTAACGTACACATACTTCATGAAAGTATTCATGAATATAATGAATATACTGAATGTAATGAATACAAGATCTCAGATCTACAAAGATATGTATACATAGCTAATAAAATGGTTAATATAGTTCATATATTAATGTCAATGACATATCCAGTAGTCTGTATGTCTGTGTATATGCATGTATATGCATGGGTGTATGTATGTATATGTGTGTATATGTATATATGTATACATGTATATGTATATAAATATATGTATATGTGTATATGCATGTAGGTAGGTATGTATGTATTGTGTATCTGTGTGTATGTGTGTGTTATGTGTGTAGATGTAGAAATATACACACATAATATGTTATAGTGCATATATGTGTAAAAGTTCTATGTTCCATTTCATCTGTTCATTTTGTTATCAATTGTCTGTGTTTATTATGTAAATGTATCTCATCATATGGTGGAATAAAAGATATCTATCTATCTAACATTAATTGGTAAACAACAAGTACATGTTGCGACAAAGGACATTTTCTGTTTCATTAGAGGATATTAATTGAAACCAATAAAAACACAACAACAACAAATACAGCATGAAGCCGTACTGCCCACTTAATTAAAATATGTCCCTATTATTCCGCTGAAGGTTCAAAAACATAAATAGAGAGTACCGACTTCTCTCTGCAGTAATATGAATATTTAAAATGAATACTGTTTTATGATGTGTGACCACACAAGATTCTCCAACGATTTTATCAGTGTACACGAATATGAAGCACAAGCATCGTGATTGAGGATTAGCCATGCGTTAAAAATTGCAAACGGCAGTAAACTTCCCACTGTTAACTGATTAAAGAAAATACTGAACTTGGTGTACATATACAGAGTCATTTACATAAGACAACAACAATATAATCTATTTGACTGTAAGAAGAACATAAATATATAATGTAGCTATAGGATGCAAATCAAATCACATTTCGTCAATAATATTGGAAGTAAATATGTGTAGCCTTTCAAAAGACGCGGAAGTTTGATTCAGTAGTTAGCAAAACTGACCATTTTCAATATAAACAAGAAATTCACGAATTTTAATAGTGTAACAAATTATACGGCAAAGGACGTTGCACACTGGCATGCATTTGTTTGAGATTTGAGGACAGTGCAATGAATCACACAAATTGTAATGGAATCTGGATTATACGTGTTGTTGAGACATAATATATGTGCTTGAGTAACATGTGTAAATGTGTTCTACAGGATACATACAGCTGGAGCACTAAGTCATTATGGAGCTCTAAGTCATTATAATTTATATAATACAATCCCGGTCGTGGAAACATGCATTTAGTTGCATAATAAGATTAGTGAAAATGTATCAAGGGGGAAAAAATGGTTGGATATAACTACTGTACAGCTAACCATTTATATGGTAAATAGGTCAAGGTCAACATATTGATTTAATACTATATATGCATTTCTGAGACAATATTGAACTCAATACTAGATGTATATGAAAATAGCATTTTTAAGTTCTCAGGTTTTGAAAATGTCCAGATTATTGAACAGCTATACAGCGTTAACAGGTTATGTACATGTGTATTGTATATTGCTTACAAAAAGGAAAAGATAAACAAAATATGATGTACATGTATTTACAAATGGAATAACAAATTGAATATCAATTAACAGTGATACTCTGATAATGAGCAGATGAGCAGATGAGATAAGTGGACAGTGATAATGTATACATGTTGAGTTTACAAATTCCAGATGGAATAAGTTTTGGTTCATTTAAGTGATCAAATTGAAAATGAAAACAAATACATCATTTATGAGCTAAAGTGTGGAAAATACTATACAATATTATGACATAGATTTCAAGTAGTTGAACGAGTAATTCTGATGGATAATTATTGAATCAACACTGATCAAATAGCTAATTTAGAGTGAAAACATTATGGTCTTGAATTTGCAAAGAAAAAACAAATATATATATTCTTGACATTCAACTAGTTCTGCATGTATATACATTTTATAAACTTGAAAATTCTACTGATTAAATCATAATAATGATGAAAGCATGGTGCATGGGTGCTCAATAAACAGGAAAATGAAGATGGATTATGGACATGGATGTATGTACAGCAGTACAAATGATCAAACAGGGATGTAACAAAATGTAGAGGTATGTACAAGTGTATTACACAATACAATACAATCCAGTATGATGCAGCACTGTACAGTACAGTGCAATACAAACACTAGATACAATTGATTTACATATATAATATGTATTGCTAATGCATTTTCAGCGACAACATTTTATTTCATTTTTAATTAATTTACTTTAGGTATGTACCCGTACTGTACAGAACATGTTAATCCTGCATTCAACTGATACTCAGTGTCATTAGTTATAATGATCACATACTGGTAGGGGTCTGCCCTCCATAATGCACTCCACATCGATCATGTCCCGTATTACAAGCACCTTGGAGTCTTCTGGACGACTACACTTGACCTTGCTGCCTGCAATCCAAGTCTTTTCAAGTTTCTTCTGGCGTACCATTTGACGGGCCTCGAATGCTAACTTTTGTCTAAAAGGTGTCAAGTTTTCCATCACAAAGACTCCATCACCCAGGATCTTTCTAGATTCATAGACTCGTTGTCTAGCCTTCGAGTTGGTGAACTTAATGATCACTTTCCTACTATATTTTAAGTTTTCATTGACCTTCACCTTTCTGTGGACTTTATCAATGTCCCCATGACTGAGCTGGACCCCCTTCAAGGTACAAAGGTCAATGATTTTCTTCCCAAGGTCTTCAGTGGGGCTATCACCAGGAATACCAGCAACATCCAAACACATGCGCCGACCATACTGGGCTAATTCATCAAGTTCTCTGTTGTATGTGTTCATCGACGTCTGAAGCTTAATATTATCTGACCTCAGTTCACTTATCTCATTTTTCAGCACCTTTGTTTCACGCTCAACAATGCCCTTGATTTCAGATTGTAATTGGTTTTTGAGCTCTTTGACAAAACTGTCCATCATCAAATCAACATTGATGGGGGCTAGGATAGCCGCCATGCTCCTCAATTCCTCTTGTGTTAAATTCATAGTTAATGCATTGGTGGGCGTTGTCGGGGTGGGTGGGGTATTTTCAACAAATGTGGTTTCAGTGTTCGCAACAAACGAAGAGTCATCAATCGCCTCGAAATAATCTGTATCCTCACTATCACTATTGTAGGATTGAGCTATACTAGAAGTATCAAAACAGTACTTTTTGACAAAAGGTTTATTGCCAGGTGAGGATAGGTTTCGTTTACGGCTCTTGCCTCTTGAAGGCATCAGGTGGTGATGTTTTAGGTCATCCGAGTTAGACTAAACTACTGTTTATATTACCATTCTTGGTATTGCAGTTGGCCACATAATGTACAGATAAACCTGAACGCTGATAGGATCATAAAGCTGTTGTAGATTTGACGAAAACTACATTTTTTCTACGCAGCAAAAAATGTCCGACATTGTTTTCATTAACCGGAAGCGGAAGTGTTTTTTAACGTACTGATCATAAATGTCGTCACACAGGGGTATAGTTGTTATATACTCAAACGCATAAAAAAGTGTGCACGTTTCTTTTTATGATAGCTATACTATAGTTATATCGGTTATAAATCTTTCATCTGTGTAGCACGTGAAGCACGCCTGTCACTGTGGAACAATGGCTACATCGGCCAGTATTGTGTCAGTATTGTTACGTAACGTACCTATACTAGCGTTTTGCACGATGTGCCCGTGCAATGTCTGGACAAATGTGAAATCGGTCAAATAATCTCTCATTACTTTCTTACAACATCGACGAGTAAGAAAAACACAGCAATTTGAATATTTTCAAAACTCGCCATGCCCAGACTCTCTCAGCGTCAACGTATTGAAGCCGTGATGATGTTTAGCAGAGGCAACTCCAATGATACCGTTTCACGGGCATTTAATTGTCACAGAAACACGGCACGAAGTTTACGTACTAGGTGCCAGCAAACAGGAACAGTTGCCGATCATCCTCGAACCGGCAGGCCTCGTGTAACTGACGTCAGATTAGACAGTCATTTTGAACTGATGCACACCAGGCGTCGTTTCCAAAGTGCTACAGCGAGGCAGTACGGTATTAGCAGGGACACAGTTCTGAGACGTCTGTGTCATTGTGTTCGGCCTATCCGACACCTAGACGGGCTTACGTTGGTAATGTATTCGAACGACGTCATCGCGTTGCTTGTTTGAATTGGGCACGACTTCATCTCCGCTGGCAAGGACGTCAGTGGGATAGAATTGTCTTTTCCGATGAATCTAGGTTTAACCCGAGTCATGATGGGATTGTGAGGGTATTTAGTATGAGAGGGGGGGGGGGCGATTTGCTGATGCCTGTTTTGTAGAGAGAAACAGGTTTGGCGGGGCAGTGTTATGGTTTGGGGCGGGATCATGGGAAACAGATCTGGTTAATGGCAATCTTAATGCGGCCGAGTACATAACCAGGTGTTAAGACCAGTAGCTGTTCCATTCGTTAATCAGCATGCACCCGCCACATTGATGTACGACAATGCACGTCCGCACACGGCACAGCTAACGCAGCAATACCTAAATGCAAATGGCGTTAACGCCTTGCCTTGGCCTGCCGTTTCTCCTGACCTCAACCCACTCTAGCATATCTGGGATGTTCTTGGTCGTATAGTTAAGGTCAAAACATGTCAACAATTTGCAGGACCTACAGAATGCTCTGGCTGATGGAATGGAACAACATACCTGCACACGTCGTACAATGTTACGTCAATCCATGAGACGCCGTATTGTACAGGTTATCCGACAAACTGGCGGCCATACCCGAAATTAATCAAATAATCACAACAAAGCCATTAGGAGAGCTGCAAAACGTGATTATACTCACAATAACACCACTATCACAGTTTTGTGTATTTTTCATTTTGACCCTAAACACATGTAACCGAATTCTGTGCATCTATAGTAACCGCTATTTAAAAAAATATTATTTGGGTTTGTAGGCAATTGAATAAGCTAAACAGTGGTACCAAACATCATACAATTTCTATTATGGATATAAGGAATATTAAGAAAAACCTCTATGCACACTTTCTTTAGCGTTTGAGTATATTATTTTAGCGTTTGAGTATATTATAACACTTTAATGATCCCAGTGTAACAGGATGGACCGACAAAAGCTGGATCACAATACTCAAACAGACTCATCAACACACAGTACAATATTTACAACAATATAAAACAATGTATGCACACGGAGTTCTAAGATCTGTATGTGCACACGGAGTTCTAAGATCTGTATGTGCACACGGAGTTCTAAGATCTGTATGTGCACACGGAGTTCTAAGATCTGTATGTGCACACGGAGTTCTAAGATCTGTATGTGCACACGGAGTTCTAAGATCTGTATGTGCACACGGAGTTCTAAGATCTGTATGTGCACACGGAGTTCTAAGATCTGTATGTGCACACGGAGTTCTAAGATCTGTATGTGTCACACGGAGTTCTAAGATCTGTATTGCACACGGAGTTCTAAGATCTGTATGTGCACACGGAGTTCTAAGATCTGTATGTGCACACGGAGTTCTAGATCTGTATGTGCACACGGAGTTCTAAGATCTGTATGTGCACACGGAGTTCTAAGATCTGTATGTGCACACGGAGTTCTAAGATCTGTATGTGCACACGGAGTTCTAAGATCTGTATGTGCACACGGAGTTCTAAGATCTGTATGTGCACACGGAGTTCTAAGATCTGTATGTGCACACGGAGTTCTAAGATCTGTATGTGCACACGGAGTTCTAAGATCTGTATGTGCACACGGAGTTCTAAGATCTGTATGTGCACACGGAGTTCTAAGATCTGTATGTGCACACGGAGTTCTAAGATCTGTATGTGCACACGGAGTTCTAAGATATGTATGTGCACACGGAGTTCTAAGATCTGTATGTGCACACGGAGTTCTAAGATCTGTATGTGCACACGGAGTTCTAAGATCTGGGTCTTAAACAGATCCTCTCAGTCTATACCATCACTGCAATACTCGTTAACTGTCTCTTGTGAACGTTCTCTAACGTTACACCAATCTCGTATGTTTGTGCGTTTTAACGTTCTACACAATGCTCATGTGACGTAATCACACTTTAAATCATCTACTACTACTACTACTACTACGCGTAGTTAAATAAACTAAATATAGATTCACGTATCTATGTTGGTCTCGAGGATTCAAATCCTTGACGATGTTCCCAGTATAGTGTTGGCTTCCTTGAGCTATCTCAAGTAGACCAAGAACATCGCAGTGAGGGTTGTGGCGACACACGCTGTGAGACACAAATTCTCTCCACTCCGGGCAAAACAGTAAACTCGGCTCCGGGAACTCTATGTCCGGGCAAAACAGCAAAATACGTTCCGGGTAATGTACTTCCGGTAACGATCCAATCTCATTCCACGCCGGGAATATACGTCCGGTGGATGAAGCTATATAACCTATGGAAAATACTAGGTAAATTCCTATAATGTAACGTGCTATAAATGCACCCATTGTATACTGGCTATACTATTTTCAGTCGTGATACGTCACACTTCTTACTTTTAAACACTTCCATGTCCGCCTCCGTGGTCGAGTGGTTAAGGTCGCTGACTTGTATACCACTGTAACCTATCATCACTGATGGTCACGGGTTCGAGCCCCGCTCAGGCCGTGTCTCATTTATATGAAAAAGTTGGCAGTTTCTTACGGAGGTTGGTGCACCCAAGTACTGGTTAACCGCTGGAGCCTGCCCAGGAAAGGTGTTGTTAAGTAAACTGCCCGCCGGCGATATAGCCCAACATGGTGCTGATGCAGGCGTAAAACCCGAAATATAACATAACATATTAAACACTTCCATTACAGCGATGCTATCGTTCGTTTATGATGATCAATAATATGAATATACCTATACAATTACATAACCATTAACAATGTCACGTACACAATAACTAATAAGTCATATCGTACCACGTGCTACGGACCACGTGTTACTATTTCAATGAAGTTTTAATCTTTATTAAAGTCTCATCTATGTACATACATGTAATGCAAACACAAATGTAAATAATCAGATTAAAAGTACATAGCCATTCTGAATAGAATTATAAGAGACATATTGCAACAAAACATATCACATTATAAAATCCCACACTATTAGTTAATGCTTATTTACATTATAAAGCCAAGAAACAGTTGCTAATTTATATTTAAATACGAAATAAAACAAAATGGTATAAAACACTGAATCGGAAAACAAGCACTAGTGCGCTATTAAGAAATATTTTACAAAATCAGTTATCATCCAAGATCAGATCGAGAATGACCTAATTAGCAGCTGCTTCTTGTAGTCTGTAAAAATCATAAATATATAGTAATTAACACAAAAAGGGCATTATTTACAAAGGTAAAAGTAACGACGCTGTAGTATATTAAAACAGGTTTTGGCACAAAGTCTTATCACTGATTGATTACTGAATAGAAATATAAATTGATCACGTTTTGTCATATTACAGAAATTATGGTCAGCTAATATTGCCCTCTGCAATAGTAAAGTTCTTAGATCATTATATATGGCACATTCCAATAAAACGTGATGTTCATCTTCTATCACATTACAAAAAGGACATTTACGATCGTCTAATCTTAAATTCTCATACCTTCCGGTTTCTATGCGGATTGGTGCAACACCGCATCTAAATTTACTAAATGCCGACCTGTGTCGTGTAGGTAAAATCATGTTACAATATTCCTCAGGTTCAAATACATGCTTAAACTTACAATACGTTCTTAATTTGTTACGACCTCGTCCAGTAATACCATGAATGCTATTTATAGAGGCATACCAATCTGTTATATATTTGTTCATACCAAATTTTTCCACACATTCGACACAATGAGGCTTAGAAATTGGAGCAGATATGAATGAACTGTCATATATAACTGAAATAATTAAAATACAATCTTCTGCCGGTAATACTTAATTATGGAGCCTCGAGTATAGAACAACATAAACCTCATGCATCAGGCGTTCCATAGTTAATTATGTTACAATGTAATCTTTACAACAAGTAATAGTTGCTGACAATATTAATTCTCATCATGGAACCGCGAGCATAGAATCACACACACCTAATGTATCTACGGCGTTCCATAGTTAATGTGTGAACACAAAACTCTTTCAACAAAATAGTTACGGACAGAAAGACTCAGCATGGCGTAACTCTATACGGCATAATTTCGACATAAATTATGACGCTATAACTAAACAGAATTGACGTTAAATACAAAATACAATTTTAACATAAATTTCCACATACCTCGTCTTCCGAGCAAAAATAAAATGTCCTGGATTAATTCACTAATCCGGTACGTCGAAACAGTCAAATGTGTGTGCGCCAATATCATGAAAACCCGCTGCTTTTATAACCACAGTGGTCTGCCTAGACAGGAAATGTGCACGAGATAAGTGCCCATTCCGTGCATTTGATATCACGCCATGCGGCTGAATATTTATCAACGGAGGCCTGACATGGGGGTTTATAACTTTTTAGCAATAAGTCAAAAGTTATTTTCTGAACAGCATTTGATAAAATGTACATGGATACCCGGTATTCACGATTTCTAATGCCGAAATTAATGCACTAAGTTTTAAACGAAAACTTTAAAGATTTACACATGAACGCAAAAATGTACAAAAATCTGCTGCAATCTTAGCATACAAATTTGGCAAAATAGAGGCACGTATCTCAACTTTGTGACACCCAGTATACGGGGAAATATAAAACATGGGGGCGGGAATATGAGGGAGGGAACATAGGAACACATCCTCAGTAACCTACTATGTTTCAAATGAAAATGAACTTTCACTTATTGCAGCTTACTGCAACGAAATATGGGCTTAGTTATATATTTATGTTTTTAAGGGTAACCCATATTAGTTTGATCTTTCTTAAATATGTTAAAAAAGATGTCCAAGCGACATAGTGGGCCGAGGACACAAATGTGATATATAAACACAATTATAATTTCCAGTGTATATGGGAGATCTGTTATTACCGACGATATATCTGTATGACTGGTTATACACTTACAGCCACTTGTAACCCGACACTTATATAATTCGGCATATTTGGATTATTTGTAAACGGATTTCATTAAAATTTGGACTAGGAATAATTCAACACGGTATACGTTCTTCCTAGAAATTTCTTTTCAATTGATCAACAAAAAGATATAAAACTTAACAAATAAAAAACATCACTGTAAAATCCGAATTCACAAAATGACACAACTCAAAACCCGACGGTCACGTTTGCACGTGGGACAAGCACGATTTTACAATTTTGCACGAGGAAATTTAGCTCAGAGAGAAAATATCGATTTTTACATTTTACGATTCTAGAAGGGAATTCACACGGAAAAACAAAACTTTGAGTTTAAAATTGTTATGGTTCGAATGAATAACCAAGAGCGCGGTCGCGCTATTGGCATGTTGCACGCAGGCCTTTCACTCAGACACGTATGTAAATGTATTTTATTTATATAACAATAATTTTAATTGCAAAAATATGCAATATGAACTTATTCAGTATAAATCATAACAAAAAGTGAAATGTTATCTCTGAAAACTAGTTTATATTGTATTTTGTTTCTTTACATGTAGCTCGAGTCTTTGGCAGGCATGTGTCCACCATAGTCAGCCTACTGCAGAAGTTCCAACGCACTGGCCGAGTTGATGACGAGCCCAGGCAGCCTCGCGGAAGGGTGACTACGCCGGTGCAGGATGCGCAGATTGTTGCGGATCATCTTCAGAATCGTTTCAAGACCGCAACATGTACTGCGAGGACGACCAATGGAACGCACGGTAGGACAGTTAGTAGACAAACAGTCCTCAGGCGGCTCCACGATCAGGGAATAAGAGCTAGGCGGCCATTCCGAGGCCTTATTCTGACACCACGCCACCGGCTGCAGCGGGAGCGATGGGCCCGTCGGCACCAGCGTATGACTCGGGCGGAGTGGGCAAACGTCCTGTTCACGGACGAGAGCCGGCTTAACTTGTATCACAACGATGGAAGGATGTACAGGCGTCGAGGTGAAAGATTGAACGGCGAGTGTGTGTTTCAGCGAGACCAGTATGGCGGCGGCTCCGTGAGGGTGTGGGCCGGAGTGTCGCTACACACCAAGACCGACTTGGTAATTGTTCAAGGGAACCTTAACGCTGCTAGGTATCAGCAGGAGATTTTGATCCCAGTTGCAATTCCGCACCTGCGAGCCGGTGGACGTGGCATGGTATTTATGCAGGACGGGGCACCAGCCCACACAGCGCGTACGACACAGACATTACTTCAGCAACAGACCGTCCGGCAGCTGCCTTGGCCTTCAAAGTCACCGGATCTTAATGTTATCGAGCATCTGTGGGACGAGCTGAACAGGCGAATACGGATGCGACTAGCAGCCGCTCGCAACCTACGTGAACTGGAACAGGCCCTTGTGCAGGAATGGAGGAATATTCCCCAAGGTTTCATCCGAAACTACGTGATGTCGATGAGACAAAGGTGTGTGCACGTCGTAAGAGCCATGGGAGGACACACGCGGTATTAGTTACTTGGACGTACGGATTTTATTGTGATTCAGTGACTTTTCACATTGTTCGGATTTTGCGTTGTATCATTTTGTGAATTCGGATTTTACAGTGATGTTTTTTATTTGTTAAGTTTTATATCTTTTTGTTGATCAATTGAAAAGAAATTTCTAGGAAGAACGTATACTGTGTTGAATTATTCCTAGTCCAAATTTTAATGAAATCCGTTTACAAATAATCCAAATATACCGAATTATATAAGTGTCGGGTTACAAGTGGCTGTAAGTGTAATTATATGTACTCGGGGGATCAGTTATGAACTATCATAGTACAGATACATATTAAGACAGTCCACTTGCTCTTAATCTTCTTAGTACACATATGTTAAACTTCGTAGTCTTAACTAAAAGTATTTTAGTCCATAACTCTGTCATTTTAATGCATAATGTTGGCTGCTGGATCCATGGATATGGGTGCAATACTGTATTGTCTTGTGACATGTAGATCACAGTATTATAGTATAACGCGACATGTAACAAGGTATTCTCGTCACATAACCGTATTAGAAATGGTAAATATATTTATATATATATATGCAATCTTAGACATCTTAGAAGTATACGTGCACCGGGTATTGTATTCACCCGGTCTACCCCCGACTGTCGCTGACACTCATAGCCCACTAAACATCTAGTTATACTAATTGCGATAGGGTGGGTGGGTGTGGGTGCGTGCCGTGCCGTGCGTGCGCGCGTGCGGTTGTTCGGGTTGATTTTGGCTTGCCGGGAATGATTTTGACTGGTCGTGGTCGACAGGTGGTCGCTATTCACGGCCATTTAAAGAACAAATATGGATGGGGGAATTAAACTGGCCGTTGTTGACAGGTGGTCGCTATTAACAGGTGGTCGTTAGCACAGGTTTGACTGTATATGTATAAGTTTTACTATAAGGCGGATGCGGCGTTCCATAGTTAAACACAGTTTCAATCGCGCATATACGGATACCTTCAAGTCTTATCGTTGTGTGTTTCATCAGTGATGATCAGCAATGCTCATCTGTAACGGAAATTGGCAACGTCTGTTTGAGAGTTGCATGTACATGGACGAGAGCTGTATGTACATGAACGAGAGCTACATCTACATGGACGAGAGCTGCATGTACATGAATGAGAGCTGCATGTACATGGATGAGCGCTGTATGTGCATGAACGAGAGCTGTATGTACATGAACGAGAGCTGCATGTACATGAACGAGAGCTGTATGCACATGAATGAGAGTTGCATGTACATGGACGAGAGCTGCATGTGCATGAACGAGAGCTGTATGTGCATGGACGAGAGCTGTATGTACATGGACGAGTTGTATATACATGGACGAGAGCTGTATGTACATGGACGAGAGCTACATGTACATGGACGAGAGCTGCATGTGCATGAACGAGAACTGCATGTGCATGAACGAGAGCTGTATGTGCATGGACGAGAGCTGTATGTGCATGGACGAGAGTTACATGTACATGAATCAGAGCTGCATGTACATGGACGAGAGCTGTATGTACATGAACTAGAGATGTATATACATGAACAAGAGCTGCATGTACATGAATGAGAGCTGCATGTACATGGACGAGAGCTGTATGTACATGGACGAGAGCTGTATGTACATGGACGAGAGTTGTATGTACATGGACGAGAGTTGTATGTACATGGACGAGAGCTGTATGTACATGGACGAGAGCTGTATGTACATGGACGAGAGCTGTATGTACATGGACGAGAGCTGTATGTACATGGACGAGAGCTGTATGTACATGAACGAGAGCTGCATGTGCATGAACGAGAGCTGTATATACATGGACGAGAGCTGTATGTGCATGGACGAGAGCTGCATGTGCATGGACGAGAGCTGCATGTACATGGACGAGAATTGTATGTACATGGACGAGAGCTGTATGTACATGAACGAGAGCTGCATGTACATGAACGAGAGCTACACGTACATGAACGAGAGCTGTATGTATATGAAAGAGAGTTGTATGTACATGACCAAGAGCTGTATGTACATGAACGAGAGCTGTATGTACATGAATGAGAGCTGTATGTACATGAATGAGAGCTGTATGTACATGAATGAGAGCTGTATGTACATGAATGAGAGCTGTATGTACATGAATGAGAGCTGAATGTACATGAATGAGAGCTGCATGTACATGAATGAGAGCTGCATGTGCATGAACGAGAGCTGTATGTACATGGACGAGAGCTGTATGTGCATGGACGAGAGCTGTATGTACATGGACGAGAGCTGTATGTACATGGACGAGAGCTGTATGTACATGGACGAGAGCTGCATGTACATGAACAAGAGCTGTATGTGCATGGACGAGAGCTGTATGTACATGGACGAGAGCTACATGTACATGGACGAGAGCTGCATGTGCATGAACGAGAACTGCATGTGCATGAACGAGAGCTGTATGCGCATGGACGAGAGCTGTATGTGCATGGACGAGAGTTACATGTACATGAATCAGAGCTGTATGTACATGGACGAGAGCTGCATGTACATGGACGAGAGCTGTATGTACATGAACTAGAGATGTATATACATGAACAAGAGCTGCATGTACATGAATGAGAGCTGCATGTACATGGACGAGAGCTGTATGTACATGGACGAGAGCTGTATGTACATGGACGAGAGTTGTATGTACATGGACGAGAGTTGTATGTACATGGACGAGAGCTGTATGTACATGGACGAGAGCTGTATGTACATGGACGAGAGCTGTATGTACATGGACGAGAGCTGTATGTACATGAACGAGAGCTGCATGTGCATGAACGAGAGCTGTATATACATGGACGAGAGCTGTATGTGCATGGACGAGAGCTGCATGTGCATGGACGAGAGCTGCATGTACATGGACGAGAATTGTATGTACATGGACGAGAGCTGTATGTACATGAACGAGAGCTGCATGTACATGAACGAGAGCTACACGTACATGAACGAGAGCTGTATGTATATGAAAGAGAGTTGTATGTACATGACCAAGAGCTGTATGTACATGAACGAGAGCTGTATGTACATGAATGAGAGCTGTATGTACATGAATGAGAGCTGTATGTACATGAATGAGAGCTGTATGTACATGAATGAGAGCTGAATGTACATGAATGAGAGCTGCATGTACATGAATGAGAGCTGCATGTGCATGAACGAGAGCTGTATGTACATGGACGAGAGCTGTATGTGCATGGACGAGAGCTGTATGTACATGGACGAGAGCTGTATGTACATGGACGAGAGCTGTATGTACATGGACGAGAGCTGCATGTACATGAACAAGAGCTGTATGTGCATGGACGAGAGCTGTATGTACATGGACGAGAGTTGTATATACATGGACGAGAGCTGTATGTACATGGACGAGAGCTGCATGTGCATGAACGAGAGCTGCATGTGCATGAACGAGAGCTGTATGTGCATGGACGAGAGCTGTATGTGCATGGACGAGAGCTGTATGTACATGGACGAGAGCTGTATGTACGAACGAGAGCTGCATGTACATGGACGAGAGCTGTATGTGCATGGACGAGAGCTGTATGTACATGAATCAGAGCTGTATGTACATGGACGAGAGCTGCATGTAGATGGACAAGAGCTGCATGTACATGAATGAGAGCTGCATGTGCATGAACGAGAGCTGTATGTACATGGACGAGAGCTGTATGTGCATGGACGAGAGCTGTATGTACATGGACGAGAGCTGTATGTACATGGACGAGAGCTGCATGTACATGAACAAGAGCTGTATGTGCATGGACGAGAGCTGTATGTACATGGACGAGAGTTGTATATACATGGACGAGAGCTGTATGTACATGGACGAGAGCTGCATGTGCATGAACGAGAGCTGCATGTGCATGAACGAGAGCTGTATGTGCATGGACGAGAGCTGCATGTACATGGACGAGAGCTGTATATACATGAATGAGAGTTGCATGTACATGGACGAGAGATGTATGTACATGGACGAGAGCTGTATGTACATGGACGAGAGCTGCATGTACATGGACGAGAGCTGCATGTAGATGGACAAGAGCTGCATGTAGATGGACGAGAGTTGTATGTACATGAACGAGAGCTGCATGAAATATTTAAATGCATTTGTTTCTTGCAAATTGTAAACCCTTGTTCTGGATTTTCTTAGCTGTCTTTCGGCACGCAACCAATTCTTATCTCTCACGAGACACACATATTTATAGTGTGGTTAAATTTATAAAGTAGATCAGATTCTATTCTATCAAAAACTATTTCACAATTTCTATTGTAAGATGTCTGCACAATCCATTTCAAACCATAAATAAATATTATTCGAACCTACGATTATTCGAACCTACGCCAGGCTTTGTATTCCAAGTTAGTTATAAGTCATAGGTGGCCAGTGTGGGGGAATTCAATTAGTGGATGGAAAGACCTAGCCTGGGAACAGGTGTCAATATATTTTGCCTGGTCAGTCAAATAAATATATTTTAACACCGAGACTATTAATTTGGCCGTATTGAGCTTCTGAACATATCAACGGCTAGAAATGAAAAATCGACAGACTGGAACCCAGACTAGGAAAGACCAAGTCATCACACTAATTCATAGTTTTAAAAATAACACAGCACAGGTAAAATAATTACAAAAAACTTAAAGTTTGTTCTTTATTTTACTTATCACAGAAATCCCTCAATGGAATGGATATATACAGTAACAACTAAACATCATCCCTAGCATGGACATATCATATACATATCATACCTAGCTATTTACAACAATTTATCTGTTGATCAAATTATATTTCAGGGAAATGAACAATGAAAGCAATACATATATTTGAGATGACGGCACAAGCATCTGGCTAATTGACCCACAAGATGGTGCCGTGTAGAAAGTAACATGGCATTTAGTCACATGAACATTGAAAGAAAACCATAGAGATATCAGATGACTGTATGAGCATCTAGGTTATTGACCTGTGTCAAGCTATATCGAGCTATTGTGGAAGTCGTGATAGCGCAGTGGATGCGTGTTCGCTTCAGGTGCGAAAGGTCCGGAGTTCGAGCCCCAAATTCCACGTTGCCCCTTCTCTCTCCCTCGTGGCGATGGATTCGATCAGGAATGAGGTTTAGCGAGTGATTAATATAAGTTGAAATAACTTGTTTCGCAATCGAGCTAAAATAAATTTGTATAAACTAATATCGATCAACACAAAGTACAATAACACTATATCTTGCAATGAATGTGGAAACTCCAATAAATCATAATTTTAATTCAACGTTTAATTCAACGTTTCGTCCATGTCCACTTCATCAGGTTACAACAATACACACGTATAGCAGTTAAACCTGTTTTCAGCTGTTTCTTTTCACTTTATCGATATGGTTTGTACCCATTTGACCCACAAAATGGCGGCTTCACATGGTATTTGGTCACGTTATTGCAACTATAATGCTGGAGTTCTATGTTCATAATTCAATCATTCACTTAAAACAAACAAAAGTGAAGTGGTAATGGAAACAGAAGTCGTGATAGCGCAGTGGTAGCACGTTTGCTTCAGGTGCGAAAGTCCCGGTGTTCGAGCCCCGCTGAAGCAATTACTATTGTGCCCTTAGGCAAGGCGTTTAAATTCCACATTGCCTCTTCCCTCTCCCTCGTGGCGATGGATTCCATCAGGAATGAGGTCTCGAGAGTGATTAATATAAGTTGTATGAACTTGCTTCACAATCAAGCTAAAATAAATTTGCATAAACTAAACAAACAAATTTTCTTTTAGGCTGAAAAGTGACTTCGAAGGAAAATGATGCAACAAGACTCTAAATGGTGCTAGAATGTTGCGCTTACATGACATTTTTTAGTTCATACAAATTTATTTTAGCTCGATTGCGAAACAAGTTCTTTCAACTTATATTAATCACTCTCGAGACCTAATTCCTGATGGAATCCATCGCCACGAGTGAGATAGAAATGGCAATGTGGAATTTAAAAGCCTTGCCTAATCGCACATATCGTAACGGCTCCAGCTGGGCTCGAACTCCGGACCTTTCGCACCTGAAGCGAATGCGCATCCACTGCGCTATCATCACGACTTCCATGGCTTACAAGACATCACTGACAACTGAATTTGAAGTGATCACGTGGACAATATTTCAAACTGCAAAGGCTGGGAACCCAAGCAGACGCAATAAAATGTGTTCTTGAACTGCTTCATACAAGTACAATTACACAATTTATTTCACTGATAAAACTTCTATTCTTCATAATGAAGCATAAAATTAACATATATTATATATATATATATATGTCCATCGTTATATTTACAAGGTAAATTATCACCGTCATTTTCTATCCAGAGGGACGTCAGAAGAAGATATTTATTCTGGATACATCTCAACAGTTATTATTTATATACTAGTAAGTCAACAAATACACCTTTATTTAGGTACACGTGAACAACTTCTTGAGTTTTCTTGAGTTTTCTTGAGTAAATTACCTAGTTCCCCTCTCCCGTCCTGCTCGCCATTGTCATTCCTTAAGCTATAGGTTAATTACAGCAACTACAGACTACTACAAGTTTTCCTTTTTTCCAAGAACAATCTACCATTGGAACCATCTCCCTCCTGACATTGTCCATCTCCCTACCATAGAGCAATTCAATACGGCAGTTTACCATATTGATCATGCCAGTCCCTAGTTGTTCTGCGCAGCTGCTTTTAAACTTTTACCACAACTTATTTTCATTACTTTCTTAAATTATGGTTTTAACTACTCATATTTTGAACTTCTTTGCGGTTTTTTGACACGCAACATGTCTACGTCCCCGCGAGGGGTTCGACATCAAAGGAAGATAGATAGAGTCGAAAGAGAACAATTTTCTTTTTATCGACAACAATTTTATATAGGATGGAAAAGTTAATGTTCTCAAGATGACATGTTTGCATTTTTGTGAAAACATAACTCATTTAAAAAAAGATGTGGACCCTTTATCTCAGGAATGGAGATATTTTGTTTGTATGAATTTATACATAGCATTCTTCATGCACTAATGCACTACTTGCCGTTACAATCCATTTCAAATTACGCATATACAGTCAAACCTTGCATTATTTCATTGTCATATAAAAAATGGGTTGTGGTTCTGAGCACCCGAATAAATCACTTAGACCTACGATATGCGTGCTTAATTCCTACGTATCAGAACTCCAAACGGAATGACAAATATTATTTCTTAAATAGTTTTATTTTACCTAGGGTTGTATTTTGTTTTGTTCTGTTATCTCAGTAGCTCCATTTCTCTCTGGCTTTTGTAAATAGTATTAATCTTAGCATGTTTTGTAAAATTGAAAACGAACATACGGTAATCAAATGCTGTGTAATGCTGTCACTTTTACACGTTACATCATAAACACATACTTGCAGTGCCAGCTTAATGTGGGAATAGGTTAATGGCACTCAGCCATTAAAATAAAAATATAATATATATATAAATATAACCCATGCAACAAATTCATATCTTCATATCAGTTATGCAATATCTTCATATCAGCTATGCAATATCTTCATATCAGTTATGCAATATCTTCATATCAGCTATGCAATATCTTCATATCAGCTATGCAATATCTTCATATCAGCTATGCAATATCTTCATAATAGATATGCACATAACAGCTATGCAATATCTTCATAACAGATATGCACATAACAGTTATGCAATATCTTCATATCAGCTATGCAATATTCTCATAACAGCTATGCAATATCTTCATAACAGATATGCACATAACAGTTATGCAATATCTTCATATCAGCTATGCAATATTCTCATAACAGCTATGCAATATCTTCATAACAGATATGCACATAACAGCTATACTGTTTTGACTAAAGAAGAGGAAATCCTCTGAATAGAGGGAGATTCACAGTCCTGGTAACCATGGTAACGAGTGTGTGCTATCTAATCGTCCACCAGATAATCGTGTCTGTCCCTGTGATCTTCATATATATCATGATCTGTAATACAAAGGTAGCAAATAGGATTCAGCTTAGGTTATTTTTTTATATTTTTTTTATTTTATACAAATTTATTTTAGCTCGATTGCGAAACAAGTTCTTTCAACTTATATTAATCACTCTCGAGACCTCATTCCTGATGGAATCCATCGCCATGAAGGAGAGAGAAGAGGCAATGTGGAATTTAAATGCCTTGCCTAAGGACACAATCGTAACGGCTCCAGCGGGGCTCGAACTCCGGACCTTTCGCACCTGAAGCGAACGTGCATCCACTGCGCTATCACGACTTCCACAGTCAGCTTAGGTTGCGAAACAACATCTAACAACTTATTCACTCTCATTGGCGCGGATGAAATTGAAAGGTAAGCGTATATGTGGTCTGAAAGGTAAGCGTATATGTGGTCATTCGTGTGGGAGGAAACCGGAGTACCCGGAGAAAACCCACCTGTCCGATCTGGCGACCACCATACTCCCTCTCACATAATTCCTGTCCGAGGATCGAACCGGGTTGCATGGGGGGGGGGTGAGAAACGGGGGGGGGGTGAGAAACGAGCGTGCTAACCACTGCGCTAATCAGACAGGCTTCAGCTTAACCTTTTATCTCACCATATTGTTGATCGCAACTGCGTTGAGTGATTTTGAAGATATATTCCTGTTCAAAATGATCATCATGTAATAGTACTCATAATACTACAAATATTACACAAGTGTCTGGTAAACAACTGAAATCAAACACATTTTAAATATAATGCAGGGTTCATTCTAGGCCAGAATTTTTGGGAGAAGTGAGAAAGCGCTTGATCGCTTCCTTAAATGGTGTTCTTTAATATGCTTCTGCAAAATAGGGTTAAAATGCACAGTACAACCATTAAATACAACATTTGAATAGAAGGAATGCTTTATAATGGGCCAGTGTATCTTACTAGACACAATTTTGTTTGAAAATCATAAAAACCAAAAACTATTTTTTTTTTTTAGGGAGAAGAGGGCGAAGTCAGGGTCCCTAGGGCGACTATTTCGCCCACATCGCCCTCTAGAATGATCCCTGATAATGTTTGAAAAAATATAGTCTTGTGGACGTTGCTAGTTTGGGCGCAACATATATATATACAAACCAGTAGTTAGTGAGTGATCAAATTTCAAAGCCAACCTGTATTATGCAGCCGACATGCAGATTCCACAAGTGACATATTTGACTCCTAATAAACACTTGTTGGAAGCAGTCACTTGCTGTATTAAAACAGTCACCTGTGGTAAGCAGTCACTTGCTGTATTAAAACAGTCACTTGTGGTAAGCAGTCACTTGCTGTATTAAAACAGTCACCTGTGGTAAGCAGTCACTTGCTGTATTAAAACAGTCACCTGTGGTAAGCAGTCACTTGCTGTATTAAAACAGTCACTTGTGGTAAGCAGTCACTTGCTGTATTAAAACAGTCACCTGTGGTAAGCAGTCACTTGCTGTATTAAAACAGTCACTTGTGGTAAGCAGTCACTTGCTGTATTAAAACAGTCACCTGTGGTAAGCAGTCACTTGCTGTATTAAAACAGTCACTTGTGGTAAGCAGTCACTTGCTGTATTAAAACAGTCACCTGTGGTAAGCAGTCACTTGCTGTATTAAAACAGTCACTTGTGGTAAGCAGTCACTTGCTGTATTAAAACAGTCACCTGTGGTAAGCAGTCACTTGCTGTATTAAAACAGTCACCTGTGGTAAGCAGTCACTTGCTGTATTAAAACAGTCACTTGTGGTAAGCAGTCACTTGCTGTATTAAAACAGTCACTTGTGGTAAGCAGTCACTTGCTGTATTAAAACAGTCACTTGTGGTAAGCAGTCACTTGCTGTATTAAAACAGTCACTGTGGTAAGCAGTCACTTGCTGTATTAAAACAGTCACTTGTGGTAAGCAGTCACTTCCTGTATTAAAACAGTCACTTGTGGTAAGCAGTCACTTGCTGTATTAAAACAGTTTTGTCACTTGTGGTAAGCAGTCACTTGCTGTTTTAGAACAGTCACTTGTGGTAAGCAGTCACTTCCTGTATTAAAACAGTCACTTGTGGTAAGCAGTCACTTGCTGTATTAAAACAGTCACTTGTGGTAAGCAGTCACTTGCTGTATTAAAACAGTCACTTGTGGTAAGCAGTCACTTGCTGTATTAAAACAGTCACTTGTGGTAAGCAGTCACTTGCTGTATTAAAACAGTCACTTGTGGTAAGCAGTCACTTGCTGTATTAAAACAGTCACTTGTGGTAAGCAGTCACTTGCTGTATTAAAACAGTCACTTGTGGTAAGCAGTCACTTGCTGTATTAAAACAGTCACTTGTGGTAAGCAGTCACTTGCTGTATTAAAACAGTCACTTGTGGTAAGCAGTCACTTCCTGTATTAAAACAGTTACACTTACTATTTTTCTCTGCTAGTAATGACCGTAAATCTTCTATTTCTTTCTGTAACTTGTGGTACTCCTGCAACAAGAATACCATTCTGATCCCAAATTCATCATTCACATCAACAATTCATCATTCACATCAACAATTCATCATTCACATCAACAATTCATTACAAATTTCAGCCTCAGAATAGCCTCGGAACAGGATTTGATACATTTTGCCTGGTCAGTCATATAAAAATATTTTAACATCGAGACCATTAATTGGGCCGTATTGAGTTTCTGATAATATGTCATTTTGCCAGAAGTAAATTAGTTAAAAATCGACAGACTGGAACTCAGGCTAGCCTCAGAGGTGAAAAAGGATATATGAGCCTGGTAACCAATTAGTTGTGAATTTGAGCCCAACCAGAAACACGGCGTTGGAGTTTCTGCATCGTCTCTCTCATGACGATGGATTCCATCACGTTTGAGGTCTCAAGAACGATGAAAGAAATGCTGTATGAAATATTTCCGCGAACAGCTTAAGTTTGCATTAATTTTGCATTAATTTACTAACAATTCATTACATACAGTGAAGCACCACATACAATAAACCCTTAGCATGCTTAGTAAATAAAATCACATTTGCAAACGACATAGATCCAGATCAGCCACGGCATAACGTGGCATCTGATCAGGATATATCTTGCTTGCTATTCAGCCAAGTGTTTTAGCTCCACTATCCGAATAGCAAACAGCATAGAGCCTGATCAGACGGCACGATCTGTTCCATCTGATCTGGCTCTATGCTGTTTGCAAAAGTGATTTTATCAGACGCCAGCGTGCAAAGGGTTAAAGATCATATTTTTGGTCTCTAATCATGTTGTACGTTTACATATCGTCACTACCGGTTGTCCATAGGAGCGACATCTCCTCAAGAGATTAGGCATTTTAGATTTTGGAGAGTAGTGCAATGATATAGACAGAGACACATTCCGGAATCTCCTCTGGTTCTTTTACGTGCATAGTGTAAAGCACAAGACCTTAGTTTAAAGTCCCACCTGAAAGACTGTTAATATTGGGTCAGACAGGATATCGAACCTCGATCCATGGATTCACAATCCAACGTGTTAACCACTGGACAAATGACCGGTCTATAATGGAAATATAATACAGTAACCACAATCTAAGCATCCGCTTCTTAGAACAGAGTGATCTATACATGTAGATACAGGTCTTTAACCATTTACCTGCTGAGTAATATGTTATATTTCGGGTTTTACGCCTGCATCAGCACCATTTCGGGCTATATCGCCGACGGGCAGTTTACCTAACAACACCTTTCCTGGGCAGGCTCCAGCGGTTAACCAGTACTTGGGTGCACCAACCTCCGTAAGAAACTGCCAACGTTTTCATATAAATGAGACACGGCCTGAGCGTGGCTCGAACCCGTGACCATCAGTGATGATAGGCTACAGTGGTATACAAGTCAGCGACCGTAACCACTCGACCACAAAGGCGGACCCTGCTGAGTAAATAAAATCACATTTTGCAAACACCAAGATCCATAACGCCGCATCTGATCAGGATCTATGTTGTTTGTTATTCAGCCAAGTGTTTTAGCTCCACTATCCGAATAGCAAACAGCATAGAGCCTGATCAGATGGCACATTCTGTGCACATTCTGTGCACATTCTGTGCCATCTGATCTGGCTCTATTCTATTTGCAAAAGTGATTTTATCTGCCGCTAGTGTGCAAAGGGTTAATAGGTGATCTTAATGTGAACGTAGTCTGTAGCACAACTTGGCCTGTATATTAGATCTCACTCCCTTTTGATATATTCACTGTCCTATTAGCGCAGTGGTTAGCATGCTCGCGTCTCACTAATGCAACCAGAATTCGATCCTCAGACCGGAATGTATGCGAGATGATGTGGCGGTTGTCAGATCAGTTTATTATATTTCGGGTTTTACGCCTGCATCAGCACCATTTTGGGCTATATCGCCGGCGGGCAGTTTACCTAACAACATCTTTCCTGGGCAGGCTCCAGCGGTTAATCAGTACTTGGGTGCACCAACCTCCGTAAGAAACTGCCAACTTTTTCATATAAATGAAACATGGTCTGAGCGGGGCTCGAACCTGTGACCATCAGTGATGATAGGTTACAGTGGTATACAAGTCAGCGACCTTAACCACTCGACCACGGAGGCGGACTTGTCAGATCAGACAGGAGGATTTTCTCTGGGTACCCTGATTCAATGAATATTTCCATACATCTGAACGGACCAAACCACGATATGTATTACCGCCCACCTACCTCTCTACATGTGTAAATGTCAGTAAATGTTTTATCGGCTTCTTTTTCGGCTGCTTCTTTCGCCGTAGCTTCTTTTGATAGTCTGTTTCTCGATTCCTCCGACAACATATAACCAGCCTTCACAAATATCCGTGATAAATACTTATTGTAGCCCTGTAATGAACAATATGTCGATTGAGTTACTCACGCTCGTCTGCTCACAGCAGTGAATATAGAGTAAGTTAGTGCAGAACCAAGCTCTAAGTGTGAACCTTGAACCGACATGGCTGAAACCTGCGTTCTACACATTGTTTTGAAATGTACAAATGGCTAACGCTTGTGCCATGTCATTTTAAAATTACTCTGGCAGTTCAAGGGCTATGTGACGAGCGGACGCGAAAAATAGTTCAAATAGAAATTTGAAGGTCAAAACAAAAGTTGTTCTAAATTTCCACACGCAAATTTGTTGAAGACGAAAATACGGACACCATTAATTTATAAAGGGTGTTTTGTTTGTTTATTTATTGGCTTAGGTCATACAGCGACTCTCCAGCTAGTATTGGTGGAGGAAGACCCCTGGTTTGTAGACCAGCTCAAGCCAGCATGATATTTTCCTCACATGAAACCCCCATTAGGATTCGAACCTACAACAGTGACGGGCAAGTGATTTGAAGGCAACGACAATAAGCACTCGGCCACAGAGATCCCCATATGGATATATAGTCATATCTACACACCTGGTAATGTCTACGGGTGGCATCCACTAAGATATTCTGACCTATATTCTCGGATTTTCTGTTTGTACTAATGTGTTAATGTATGTATGTATGTATGTTCCATTAATGTCAAACCCCTCTCGGGGACCTAGACATTTTTCCTGGGCAGGCTTAGCCGACCTAAGCGATTAACCAGTACTAAGCAATGTGTGTGAGGTGCCTTGCTCAATGACACTACATACGTGGCCTTTTCGAGTATCGAACCCGGGACCATTCGATTCTAAATCCGACGCTCTACCACTGGACCACGGACACCACAGTATTGGTATCGAGAGGTGCTTCTATGTGGGACAGACAGTGCAAGGGAGTCCCTCTGTCAATTGCAACATGGAGCCAATTTGAAAAACTTGGAGCCAACTAAGAGTCATTATAGTTCACAGATAAATATTTGAAGCAATGTACATTTGTACATGTTGCGCCAAATAATTTGTGCAAATTCACAAAATTTAGCACTATTGTTTGTTTTTTGTCGAAATTGGCGCCCAACAGTGAGAACCCGGAGAGCTTTCAATAATACAGAATTTCAGGTACTACTTTTTATTTGTTTAGAAATTTCAGAATTTCCTGTTGATGAAATAAACTGGAAATGGTTAACTGAATTACCTTTTGTGTAATTTCATGTCTGCGCAGTTCACCTTCCAGCAGTCCCCATTCTGTCTGTAGCTGTGTATCTAGTGTCGGGTACACCAGCATAGCCTGTCTATGACACACGTACGGTGTACTCATGTTCATGTGGTAGTTACAAGTTGCGGGTTCTGTGACATTTAATATCTTGTTTTCCTTATCGCAAACGAAGAATATCTGAAATATCAACAGACATGTTTGTTGAATTGAGTACAACGACAGTCATGTTTGTTTATTGAATTGAGTACAACGACAGTCATGTTTGTTTATTGAATTGAGTACAACGACAGTCATGTTTGTTGGTTGAATTGAGTGCAATGATTTGTTTATTGAATTGAGAATAATGGCATGTTTACAGACATATACGTAATGTCATCGATATCGTTAGTATTTATGAGGTACAGTACAAATGGCATGTTTACAGACACATACGTAATATCATCGATTTCACACTAATATTTATGAGGTACAGTACAAATGGCATGTTTACAGACACATACGTAATGTCATCGATATCGTTAGTATTTATGAGGTACAGTACAAATGGCATGTTTACAAACACATACGTAATGTCATCGATATCGTTAGTATTTATGAGGTACAGTACAAATGGCATGTTTACAGACACATACGTAATGTCATCGATATCGTTAGTATTTATGAGGTACAGTACAAATGTTTACAGACACATACGTAATGTCATCGATTTCGTTAGTATTTATGAGGTACAGTACAAATGGCATGTTTACAAACACATACGTAATGTCATCGATATCGTTAGTATTTATGAGGTACAGTACAAATGGCATGTTACAGACACATACGTAATGTCATCGATTTCACACTAATATTTATGAGGTACAGTACAAATGGCATGTTTACAGACACATACGTAATGTCATCGATATCGTTTGTATTTATGAGGTACAGTACAAATGGCATGTTTACAGACACATACGTAATGTCATCGATATCGTTAGTATTTATGAGGTACAGTACAAATGGCATGTTTACAGACACATACGTAATGTCATCGATATCGTTAGTATTTATGAGGTAGAGTACAAATGGTATGTTTACAGACACATACGTAATGTCATCGATTTCGTTAGTATTTATGAGGTACAGTACAAATGGCATGTTTACAGACACATACGTAATGTCATCGATATCGTTAGTATTTATGAGGTACAGTACAAATGTTTACAGACACATACGTAATGTCATCGATATCGTTAGTATTTATGAGGTACAGTACAAATGGCATGTTTACAAACACATACGTAATGTCATCGATTTCGTTAGTATTTATGAGGTACAGTACAAATGGCATGTTTACAAACACATACGTAATGTCATCGATATCGTTAGTATTTATGAGGTACAGTACAAATGTTTACAGACACATACGTAATGTCATCGATATCGTTAGTATTTATGAGGTACAGTACAAATGGCATGTTTACAAACACATACGTAATGTCATCGATTTCGTTAGTATTTATGAGGTACAGTACAAATGGCATGTTTACAAACACATACGTAATGTCATCGATATCGTTAGTATTTATGAGGTACAGTACAAATGTTTACAGACACATACGTAATGTCATCGATATCGTTAGTATTTATGAGGTACAGTACAAATGGCATGTTTACAGACACATACTTTCATAGTTCTTTGAGTACTTCCACACTTATCCCCTTCCCTCATCACCATGGCAACAAATGTGTTGTTCACTATCTCCCATTCCTGCCACACTCTGTAATAATGAACAACAATAAATATTACTGATGTTATGTTATATTTCGGGTTTTACGCCTGCATCAGCCCCATTTTTGGCTATATCGCCGGTGGGCAGTTTACCTAACAACACCTTTCCTGGGCAGGCTCCAGCGGTTAACCAGTACTTGGGTGCACCAACCTCCGTAAGAAACGTCCAACTTTTTCATATAAATGAGACACGGTCTGAGCGGGGCTAAATATTACTGAATGTGCAGAATCACAAAATAAAAATGAATAGATTGAAATATTGCCACTATAATTTACTACGCATATTGTTTATTGCATTTGAATTTAGAGTCATGTTTGTTTGTTTTTACTGTTAAAGGTTTAAAGTGGCACCTACAGCATAGGTCATACGGCGATGTCTCCAGCTATCACAGGTGGAGGAAGACCCCGAGTGCACCTCCAGGCAGTATTGAAGGCACGGACGGCCACCCAAATAGAACCACAGACCTACCACAAGTCAGTTGGATAGCTACTTCACATGCTTTTTTAAAGCTCATATTTCTTCAATAAAACCATTTTATTGTTTTTTTGTGTTATTTTTTCAGAACCCATTATACTATGAAAGCTTATGTTATATTTCGGGTTTTACGCCTGCATCAGCACCATTTTGGGCTATATCGCCGACGGGCAGTTTACCTAACAACACCTTTCCTGGGCAGGCTCAAGAGGTTAACCAGTACTTGGGTGCACCAACCTCCGTAAGAAACTGCCAACTTTTTCATATAAATGAGACACAGCCTGAGCGGGGCTCGAACCCGTGACCATCAGTGATGATAGGTTACAGTGGTATACAAGTCAACGACCTTAACCAGTCGACCACGGAAGCGGACTCTCAAACTATGAAAGCACTGTTACCTCTGCCTGTGGACCACAGAGTCCAATATCATACAGCACACCTTCAAGCTGTAAGACCACATGTGCTACTCTGAACATTAGTTAACTCTCTGCATACTGGGTAATTTAAAGGCTGTAAACAGTTCCAAAAATTGCAGCTGACGACAATTCATTAATGTGTTTTTTATATGTAATTGAAAACTTGTTGCGACACAATTCTAATGAAACTCCATGACATATTTCATGGTTATTTTCACCGCTGGAATGCAGAGGGTTAGAACTGTCTACTATACCATAGCTGGATAATTTTCTCATTTGAATGAATCCACATCTCAGTAGCAGTCAAACCCACAACCAAACATGGCTCTAAGCTTAGCAACAACAAACCAACCTACAACCCCAATAGGCCCAAACCCATAACTAAACATGGCTCTAAGTAAGCCAAAGCTTAGCAACAACAAACCAACCTACAACCCCAGTAGACCCAAACCTACAATGCCAGTAGGCCCAAACCCACAATGCCAGTAGGCCCAAACCCACAACCAAACATGGCTCTAAGTAAGCCAAAGCTTAGCAACAACAAACCAACCTACAACCCCAGTAGACCCAAAACTACAACCCTAGTAGGCCCAAACCCACAACGCCAGTAGGCCCAAACCAAACATGGCTCTAAGTAAGCCAAAGCTTAGCAACAACAAACCAACCTACAACCCCAGTAGTAGACCCAAACCTACAACCCCAGTAGACCCAAACCCACAACCAAACATGGCTCTAAGTAAGCCAAAGCTTAGCAACAACAAACCAACCTACAACCCCAGTAGACCCAAACCCACAACCAAACATGGCTCTAAGCTTAGCAACAACAAACCAACCTACAACCCCAGTAGACCCAAACCCACAACGCCCAAACCTACAACCCCAGTAGACCCAAACCCACAACCAAACATGGCTCTAAGTAAGCCAAAGCTTAGCAACAACAAACCAACCTACAACCCCAGTAGACCCAAACCCACAACCAAACATGGCTCTAAGCTTAGCAACAACAAACCAACCTACAACCCTAGTAGACCCAAACCTACAACCCAAGTAGGCCCAAACCCACAACCAAACATGGCTCTAAGTAAGCCAAAGCTTAGCAACAACAAACCAACCAACAACCCCAGTAGACCCAAACCTACAACCCCAGTAGACCCAAACCCACAACCAAACATGGCTCTAAGCTTAGCAACAACAAACCAACCTACAACCCCAGTAGACCCAAACCTACTACCCCAGTAGGCCCAAACCCACAACGCCAGTAGGCCCAAACCCACAACCAAACATGGCTCGAAGTAAGCCAAAGCTTAGCAACAACAAACCAACCAACAACCCAAGTAGACCCAAACCTACAACCCCAGTAGACCCAAACCCACAACCAAACATGGCTCTAAGCTTAGCAACAACAAACCAACCTACAACCCCAGTAGGCCCAAACCTACAACCCCAGTAGGCCCAAACCTACAACCAAACATGGCTCTAAGTAAGCCAAAGCTTAGCAACAACAAACCAACCAACAACCCCAGTAGGCCCAAACCTACAACCCCAGTAGGCCCAAACCAACAACCCCAGTAGACCCAAACCTACAACCCAAGTAGGCCCAAACCTACAACCAAACATGGCTCTAAGTAAGCCAAAGCTTAGCAACAACAAACCAACCTACAACCCCAGTAGACCCAAACCTACAACCCAACATGGCTCTAAGTAAGCCAAAGCTTAGCAACAACAAACCAACCAACAACCCCAGTAGACCCAAACCTACAACCCCAGTAGACCCAAACCTACAACCAAACATGGCTCTAAGTAAGCCAAAGCTTAGCAACAACAAACCAACCAACAACCCCAGTAGACCCAAACCTACAACCCCAGTAGACCCAAACCTACAACCAAACATGGTTCATAGTAAGCCAAAGCTTAGCAACAACAAACCAACCTACAACCTAAGTAGGCCCAAACCCACAACGCCAGTAGGCCCAAACCCACAACGATGAGGTCCAAGTGACTACCAGCCAATGATCAATGATGGTATAACTCAAACATCAATCTTCAATCAGGTCCTTCCATAGTCAGATCTAGCAAATGTTAAATATTTTAATTTTACTAGTTATGTTATATGTTATATTTCAGGTTTTACGCCTGCATCAGCACCATTTTGAACTATATCGCCGGCGAGCAGTTTACTTAACAACACCTTTCCTGGGCAGGCTCCAGCGGTTAACCAGTACTTGGGTGCACCAACCTCCGTAAGAAACTGCCAACTTTTTCATATAAATAAAACACGGTCTGAGCGGGGCTCGAACCATCATCAGTGATGATAGGTTACAGTGGTATACAAGTCAGCGACCATAACCACTCGACCACGGAGGCGGACAAATAATTTTACTAGTATGTTATAACTTATAAGCTATTTAGATGTAAGCATACCCTAGTATTCCACTGTATGGGTTCCATCTCAATGACTGCTCGTGTTGAGTGATATTGGAAAAAGGACATAGCTCATATTTGTAACTGAAAATACAACGATGTATCGTGCATGTAATTATAAAGCATTGAAAATGAGTAATCAAAATTTACATGTGTGTGTATAAACCAACAGGGTTCATTCTAGGTCAGAATTTTTGGGAGAAGTGAGAAAGCGCGTGCTCGCTTCCTTAAATGGTGTTCTTTAATATACTTCTGCAAAATAGGGTTAAAATGCACAGTACAACATTAAATACAACATTTGAATAGAAGGAGTGCTTTATAATGGGCCAGTGTATCTTACTAGACAAAATTTTGTTTGAAAATCGTAAAAACCAATTTAAAAATTTATTGGAATTTTATCGTTTCTGAGCGACTATTTCGATTTTTGTAAACACACACACATTAGTATTTATATTTTACCCAAAACATCCTTTATTACGATATAATGCTGCTTTAAGGAAGCGATCACGAGCTTTCTCACATCTCCCAAAAATTCTGACCTAGAATGAACCCTGTTGTAGTAACTGGTACTTCTGCGCATCTTATGAATATATATCTGGGAATGTTCTTTCATATACCACTGACCATCTGCATCATGAGTGTAAAATGTTTTATATATTTGTGAGATCATGGGCATATTGATTTCTGTTGAAATAAAGAATTCTATATATCTATATAGATGTAGGTACTGTTTGACACATTTGTGTTGAAAAATGATTATGTTCGTAAGAGCAGTGTACAGCTTTTCCGGCGTCAAAATTGACGTTCTAAACGTTACATACTTGAAACAACTGGTCTTACACTCCTGTCTCCTGTTGTTGAAAAACTAATGCAGATAAACATTTGAAATATACATGTACTAACCAGAAGAGTTCAGACATGACTTGGAAACCATTATGTACAAACTTTCGATTACGAACCAAACTTTAAGAACTTATATTAATCACTCATTAAAGTTTAAATTTATTTTACAACGATGCGAAGCAAGTTTTAACAACTTATATTAATCACTCTCGTTGGCACGGATGAAAGCGTAAATGTGGTCATTCGTGTGGGAGGAAACCGGACTACCTGGAGAAAACCCACCTGTCCGATCTGGTGACCACCGTACCATCTCACATACTTCCCGGTCCGAGGATCGAACCCGGGTTGCATTGGTTATTGTTATAGTTATTGTTATATTTCGGGTTTTACGCCTGCATCAGCACCATTTTGGGCTATATCGCCGGCGGGCAGTTAACTTAACAACACCTTTCCTGGGCAGGCTCCAGCGGTTAACCAGTACTTGGGTGCACCAACCTCCGTAAGAAACTGCCAACTTTTTCATATAAATGAGACACGGCCTGAGCGGGGGTTGCATTGGTGAGAAGTGAGTGCGCTAACCACAGTGCTAATAACTCATATAGCATATACATGTACCCGTAGCCATCATCATGTATGTGTACATCTTCAATGGGCTTACTTACATGTACATACATATAATACATACATGTACATACATATAATACATACATGTACATACATATAATACATACACGTACATACATATAATACATACATGTACATACATATAATACATACATATCAGAAGCCATCATCATGTATGTGTACATCTTCAATGGGCTTACTTACATGTACATACATATAGTACATACATGTACATACATATAATACATACATACCGGTAGCCATCATCATGTATGTGTACATCTTCAATGGGCTTACTTACATGTACATACATATAGTACATACATGTACATACATATAGTACATACATACCGGTAGCCATCATCATGTATGTGTACATCTTCAACGGGCTTACTTACATGTACATACATATAAAACATACATACCGGTAGCCATCATCATGTATGTGTACATCTTCAACGGGCTTACTTACATGTACATACATATAATACATACATGTACATACATATAATACATACATACCGGTAGCCATCATCATGTATGTGTACATCTTCAACGGGCTTACTTACATGTACATACATATAGTACATACATATAGTACATACATATAATACATACATGTACATACATATAATACATACATACCGGTAGCCATCATTATGTATGTGTACATCTTCAACGGGCTTACTTACATGTACATACATATAATACATACATGTACATACATATAATACATACATACCGGTAGCCATCATCATGTATGTGTACATCTTCAACGGGCTTACTTACATGTACATACATATAATACATACATACCGGTAGCCATCATCATGTATGTGTACATCTTCAACGGGCTTACTTACATGTACATACATATAATACATACATGTACATACATATAATACATACATGTACATACATATAATACATACATGTACATACATATAATACATACATGTACATACATATAATACATACATGTACATACATATAATACATACATACCGGTAGCCATCATTATGTATGTGTACATCTTCAACGGGCTTACTTACATGTACATACATATAATACATACATGTACATACATATAATACATACATGTACATACATATAATACATACATACCGGTAGCCATCATCATGTATGTGTACATCTTCAACGGGCTTACTTACATGTACATACATATAATACATACATACCGGTAGCCATCATTATGTATGTGTACATCTTCAACGGGCTTACTTACATGTACATACATATAATACATACATACCGGTAGCCATCATCATGTATGTGTACATCTTCAACGGGCTTACTTACATGTACATACATATAATACATACATACCGGTAGCCATCATCATGTATGTGTACATCTTCAACGGGCTTACTTACATGTACATACATATAATACATACATGTACATATATATAATACATACATGTACATACATATAATACATACATGTACATACATATAATACATACATACCGGTAGCCATCATCATGTATGTGTACATCTTCAACGGGCTTACTTACATGTACATACATATAATACATACATGTACATACATATAATACATAATTACCGGTAGCCATCATTATGTATGTGTACATCTTCAACGGGCTTACTTACATGTACATACATATAATACATACATGTACATACATATAATACATACATGTACATACATATAATACATACATACCGGTAGCCATCATCATGTATGTGTACATCCTCAACAGGCTTACTTACATGTACATACATATAATACATACATACCGGTAGCCATCATCATGTATGTGTACATCTTCAACGGGCTTACTTACATGTACATACATATAATACATACATACCGGTAGCCATCATCATGTATGTGTACATCTTCAACGGGCTTACTTACATGTACATACATATAATACATACATACCGGTAGCCATCATCATGTATGTGTACATCTTCAATGGACTTACTTACATGTAATAATACATACATACCGGTAGCCATCATTATGTATGTGTACATCTTCAATGGACTTACTTACATGTACATACATATAATACATACATACCGGTAGCCATCATTATGTATGTGTACATCTTCAACGGGCTTACTTACATGTACATACATATAATACATACATGTACATACATATAATACATACATGTACATACATATAATACATACATACCGGTAGCCATCATTATGTATGTGTACATCTTCAACGGGCTTACTTACATGTACATACATATAATACATACATACCGGTAGCCATCATCATGTATGTGTACATCTTCAATGGGCTTACTTACATGTACATACATATAATACATACATACCGGTAGCCATCATCATGTATGTGTACATCTTCAACGGGCTTACTTACATGTACATACATATAATACATACATGTACATACATATAATACATACATACCGGTAGCCATCATCATGTATGTGTACATCTTCAACGGGCTTACTTACATGTACATACATATAATACTTACTTGTACATACATATAATACATACATGTACATACATATAATACATACATACCGGTAGTAATCATCATGTATGTGTACATCTTCAACGGGCTTACTTACATGTACATACATATAATACATACATGTACATATATATAATACATACATGTACATACATATAATACATACATACCGGTAGCCATCATCATGTATGTGTACATCTTCAACGGGCTTACTTACATGTACATACATATAATACATACATGTACATACATATAATACAGACATACCGGTAGCCATCATTATGTATGTGTACATCTTCAACGGGCTTACTTACATGTACATACATATAATACATACATGTACATACATATAATACATACATACCGGTAGCCATCATCATGTATGTGTACATCCTCAACGGGCTTACTTACATGTACATACATATAATACATACATACCGGTAGCCATCATCATGTATGTGTACATCTTCAACGGGCTTACTTACATGTACATACATATAATACATACATACCGGTAGCCATCATCATGTATGTGTACATCTTCAACGGGCTTACTTACATGTACATACATATAATACATACATACCGGTAGCCATCATCATGTATGTGTACATCTTCAATGGACTTACTTACATGTACATACATATAATACATACATACCGGTAGCCATCATTATGTATGTGTACATCTTCAATGGACTTACTTACATGTACATACATATAATACATACATGTACATACATATAATACATACATGTACATACATATAATACATACATGTACATACATATAATACATACATGTACATACATATAATACATACATACCGGTAGCCATCATTATGTATGTGTACATCTTCAACGGGCTTACTTACATGTACATACATATAATACATACATGTACATACATATAATACATACATACATACAATACATACATACATATAATACATACATACATATAATACATACATACATATAATACTTACATACATATAATACATACATACATATAATACATACATACATATAATACATACATGTACATACATATAATACATACATACATATAATACATACATACATATAATACATACATGTACATACATATAATACATACATACATATAATACTTACATACATATAATACATACATACATATAATACATACATACATACATATAATACATACATACATATAATACATACATACATATAATACATACATACATATAATACATACATGTACATACATATAATACTTACATACATATAATACATACATACATATAATACATACATGTACATACATATAATACATACATACATGTACATACATATAATACATACATACATATAATACATACATGTACATACATATAATACATACATACATATAATACATACATACATATAATACATACATGTACATACATATAATACATACATACATATAATACATACATACATATAATACATACATACATATAATACATACATACATATAATACATACATACATACATATAATACTTACATGTACATACATATAATACATACATACATATAATACTTACATGTACATACATATAATACATACATACATATAATACTTACATGTACATACATATAATACATACATACCAGTAGCCATCATCATGTATGTGTACGTCTTCAACGGGCTTACTTACATGTACATACATATAGTACATACATGTACATACATATAATATGTACATACATATAATACATACATACCGGTAGCCATCATCATGTATGTGTACATCTTCAACGGGCTTACTTACATGTACATACATATAGTACATACATGTACATACATCTAATACATACATGTACATACATATAATACATACATGTACATACATATAATACATACATGTACATACATATAATACATACATGTACATACATATAATACATACATGTACATACATATAATACATACATGTACATACATATAATACATACATGTACATACATATAATACATACATGTACATACATATAATACATACATACATATAATACATACATGTACATACATATAATACATACATGTACATACATATAATACATACATGTACATACATATAATACATACATGTACATACATATAATACATACATACCAGTAGCCATCATCATGTATGTGTACATCTTCAACGGGCTTACTTACATGTACATACATATAATACATACATGTACATACATGTACATACATGTACATACATATAATACATACATACCAGTAGCCATCATTATGTATGTGTACATCTTCAACGGGCTTACTTACATGTACATATATATACCTTACCAAAGAAGCAACTGAAATTCTGGTGTTATCACTTGTCATCTCGCATCTGGATTATTGCAATGGAATTCTATTTGGTGTTCCCAAATGTGATATCAAAAAATGCAAAGAATACAAAATATGTGCGCTAAACTTGTTTTAAAGCTCAGGAAATATGATAGTTCAAAACAAGCACTGTACCAACTTCACTGGCTTCCCATCAGGGCCAGAATTGAATTCAAAATTCTTACTGTAATGTATAACTGTTCAAAAGGCCATGCCCCTGCGTATCTTACCGAGTTATTAATTGAAAAGGTACCAAGACGTAGATTAAGATCTTCAGATGTTACTGGTTGTTATGAGGTACCGTATAACAAACAAAAAACATTTGGTGACAGGAGCTTCAAAACAGTAGGGCCACAGCTATGGAACACTTTACCCGTAGATTTGAGAAACTTGGATTCTGTAGAAACGTTTAAGAAACACCTTAAAACATTGTTCTTCAGAAAATTTTATTCATGGTTTTAAAACAGTCATGTATTAACAGACTGAACAGGATAGTTGTAGAATTAGTGTAGTGTTAAAAAAGGTTTTAGAAACAATGATATAATTTACCAAAAATTATGCTTATAATAATGATTGATCAAATATGTGTTATTGTGTGGTAACATAATTATTTTTAGACCAATGTCTTTTTGTAAATAACGAGAATTTTGTTCAGGTTTTTATGTAAGTACATGTCTATATATGTATTTTACTTCTCTTGTACAACGCCAGTGAACATACTATGTGTAAAATTAGGCGTTTTATCAAATTAAACAGTTTCAGTTTATATAATACATACATGTACATACATATAATACATACATACCGGTAGCCATCATCATGTATGTGTACATCTTCAACGGGCTTACTTACATGTACATACATATAGTACATACATGTACATACATCTAATACATACATACCGGTAGCCATCATCATGTATGTGTACATCTTCAACGGGCTTACTTACATGTACATACATATAATACATACATACCGGTAGCCATCATCATGTATGTGTACATCTTCAACGGGCTTACTTACATGTACATACATATATAATACATACATACCGGTAGCCATCATCATGTATGTGTACATCTTCAACGGGCTTACTTACATGTACATACATATAATACATACATGTACATACATATAATACATACATACCGGTAGCCATCATCATGTATGTGTACATCTTCAACGGGCTTACTTACATGTACATACATAATACATACATGTACATAATATAATACATACATACCGGTAGCCATCATCATGTATGTGTACATCTTCAACGGGCTTACTTACATGTACATACATATAATACATACATAATACATACATACCGGTAGCCATCATCATGTATGTGTACATCTTCAACGGGCTTACTTACATGTACATACATATAATACATACATGTACATACATCTAATACATACATACCGGTACCATCATCATGTATGTGTACATCTTCAACTTACTTACATGTACATACATATAATACATACATACATACATACATGTACATACATATAATACATACATGTACATACATATAATACATACATGTACATACATATAATACATACATGTACATACATATAATACATACATGTACATACATATAATACATACATACATATAATACATACATACATATAATACATACATACATATAATACATACATACATATAATACATACATGTACATACATATAATACATACATGTACATACATATAATACATACATGTACATACATATAATACATACATACATATAATACATACATGTACATACATATAATACATACATGTACATACATATAATACATACATACATATAGTACATACATGTACATACATATAATACATACATGTACATACATATAATACATACATGTACATACATATAATACATACATACATATAATACATACATACATATAATACATACATACATATAATACATACATACATATAATACATACATGTACATACATATAATACATACATGTACATACATATAATACATACATGTACATACATATAATACATACATACATATAATACATACATGTACATACATATAATACATACATGTACATACATATAATACATACATACATATAGTACATACATGTACATACATATAATACATACATGTACATACATATAATACATACATGTACATACATATAATACATACATACATATAATACATACATACATATAATACATACATACATATAATACATACATACATATAGTACATACATGTACATACATATAATACATACATGTACATACATATAATACATACATGTACATACATATAATACATACATACATATAATACATACATACATATAATACATACATACATATAATACATACATACATATAATACATACATATAATACATACATATAATACATACATATAATACATACATATAATACATACATACCGGTAGTAACATGTAATATTATAACTACTATATTACCTATCGTCAGTTCTTGTGAAACATTTTCCAAGAAGTCGTCTAAATAAGGCTGGTCCTGAGAAGTTTGACGGTTTAATCCTCATTTTCAATTTTGGCTGACTGTCACCGGTACTGCCACCGCCACCATGGTAATTGTTCATTAACCTGGATTGCACAGAAACCATAGCAGAGCTTTATCGAACATATCTTAAATGTGCAGCTAGACGGCAATTTGGGAGATTGATTTCATATAGAATATTAATGTGGATGCTTTGCTGAGTCATAAAACTTCCCTCTACTAAATATAAAACTTAATCTCTTTGTAAACATTAAACTTTTCTCTTGTAGATGAGTCTTCGCTCTTGTAAACATTAACATTTTCCTTGTATGTTTACATGTACATTAACATTCTCCTTGTATCCTTACATGTACATTAACATTCTCCTTGTATGTTTACATGTACATTAACATTCTCCTTGTATCCTTACATGTACATTAACATTCTCCTTGTATGTTTACATGTACATTAACATTCTCCTTGTATGTTTACATGTACATTAACATTCTCCTTGTATCCTTACATGTACATTAACATTCTCCTTGTATGTTTACATGTACATTAACATTCTCCTTGTATCCTTACATGTACATTAACATTCTCCTTGTATGTTTACATGTACATTAACATTCTCCTTGTATGTTTACATGTACATTAACATTCTCCTTGTATGTTTACATGTACATTAACATTCTCCTTGTATCCTTACATGTACATTAACATTCTCCTTGTATCCTTACATGTACATTAACATTCTCCTTGTATGTTTACATGTACATTAACATTCTCCTTGTATCCTTACATGTATACTAACATTCTCCTTGTATCCTTACATGTACATTAACATTCTCCTTGTATGTTTACATGTACATTAACATTCTCCTTGTATCCTTACATGTACATTAACATTCTCCTTGTATGTTTACATGTACATTAACATTCTCCTTGTATCCTTACATGTATACTAACATTCTCCTTGTATCCTTACATGTACATTAACATTCTCCTTGTATCCTTACATGTACATTAACATTCTCCTTGTATGTTTACATGTACATTAACATTCTCCTTGTATGTTTACATGTACATTAACATTCTCCTTGTATCCTTACATGTACATTAACATTCTCCTTGTATGTTTACATGTACATTAACATTCTCCTTGTATGTTTACATGTACATTAACATTCTCCTTGTATCCTTACATGTACATTAACATTCTCCTTGTATCCTTACATGTACACTAACATTCTCCTTGTATGTTTACATGTACATTAACATTCTCCTTGTATGTTTACATGTACATTAACATTCTCCTTGTATCCTTACATGTACATTAACATTCTCCTTGTATCCTTACATGTACATTAACATTCTCCTTGTATGTTTACATGTACATTAACATTCTCCTTGTATCCTTACATGTACATTAACATTCTCCTTGTATGTTTACATGTACATTAACATTCTCCTTGTATGTTTACATGTACATTAACATTCTCCTTGTATCCTTACATGTACATTAACATTCTCCTTGTATCCTTACATGTACATTAACATTCTCCTTGTATGTTTACATGTACATTAACATTCTCCTTGTATGTTTACATGTACATTAACATTCTCCTTGTATCCTTACATGTACATTAACATTCTCCTTGTATGTTTACATGTACATTAACATTCTCCTTGTATCCTTACATGTACATTAACATTCTCCTTGTATGTTTACATGTACATTAACATTCTCCTTGTATCCTTACATGTACATTAACATTCTCCTTGTATGTTTACATGTACATTAACATTCTCCTTGTATGTTTACATGTACATTAACATTCTCCTTGTATCCTTACATGTACATTAACATTCTCCTTGTATCCTTACATGTACATTAACATTCTCCTTGTATGTTTACATGTACATTAACATTCTCCTTGTATCCTTACATGTACATTAACATTCTCCTTGTATCCTTACATGTACATTAACATTCTCCTTGTATGTTTACATGTACATTAACATTCTCCTTGTATGTTTACATGTACATTAACATTCTCCTTGTATGTTTACATGTACATTAACATTCTCCTTGTATGTTTACATGTACATTAACATTCTCCTTGTATGTTTACATGTACATTAACATTCTCCTTGTATGTTTACATGTACATTAACATTCTCCTTGTATCCTTACATGTATACTAACATTCTCCTTGTATGTTTACATGTACATTAACATTCTCCTTGTATGTTTACATGTACATTAACATTCTCCTTGTATCCTTACATGTACATTAACATTCTCCTTGTATCCTTACATGTACATTAACATTCTCCTTGTATGTTTACATGTACATTAACATTCTCCTTGTATCCTTACATGTACACTAACATTCTCCTTGTATGTTTACATGTACATTAACATTCTCCTTGTATCCTTACATGTACATTAACATTCTCCTTGTATGTTTACATGTACATTAACATTCTCCTTGTATGTTTACATGTACATTAACATTCTCCTTGTATGTTTACATGTACATTAACATTCTCCTTGTATGTTTACATGTACATTAACATTCTCCTTGTATGTTTACATGTACATTAACATTCTCCTTGTATGTTTACATGTACATTAACATTCTCCTTGTATCCTTACATGTACATTAACATTCTCCTTGTATGTTTACATGTACATTAACATTCTCCTTGTATGTTTACATGTACATTAACATTCTCCTTGTATCCTTACATGTACATTAACATTCTCCTTGTATGTTTACATGTACATTAACATTCTCCTTGTATGTTTACATGTACATTAACATTCTCCTTGTATGTTTACATGTACATTAACATTCTCCTTGTATGTTTACATGTACATTAACATTCTCCTTGTATGTTTACATGTACATTAACATTCTCCTTGTATCCTTACATGTACATTAACATTCTCCTTGTATCCTTACATGTACATTAACATTCTCCTTGTATGTTTACATGTACATTAACATTCTCCTTGTATCCTTACATGTACATTAACATTCTCCTTGTATGTTTACATGTACATTAACATTCTCCTTGTATGTTTACATGTACATTAACATTCTCCTTGTATGCTTACATGTACATTAACATTCTCCTTGTATGTTTACATGTACATTAACATTCTCCTTGTATGTTTACATGTACATTAACATTCTCCTTGTATCCTTACATGTACATTAACATTCTCCTTGTATCCTTACATGTACATTAACATTCTCCTTGTATCCTTACATGTATACTAACATTCTCCTTGTATGTTTACATGTACATTAACATTCTCCTTGTATGTTTACATGTACATTAACATTCTCCTTGTATCCTTACATGTACATTAACATTCTCCTTGTATGTTTACATGTACATTAACATTCTCCTTGTATGTTTACATGTACATTAACATTCTCCTTGTATCCTTACATGTATACTAACTAGGGGTGACTATTGTGGTCAATTTTACTATTGCGATAGTATTGCGATAGTTAAAATACTATTGCAATAGTATTGCGATAGTATTGCGATAGTTGTAGGACTATTGCAATAGTATTGTGTAAATACATATTAATTTTTTTTAAAAATTCTGTTTCGCATGGAATACATAAGTTTTGTGTATTTATTTATTAGCATGCAATGTTTCTTTATTATCATGACATCGAACACACTGCACTAATTTACTTGTCCGTAGTGAAAACCCACTTGCCCGTATATCCGAACTTTATTTTTTTAAATAATATAAACCAACCTTATTTAAAAATCGATACACAGTCCCGCTAAGTTACATGATTGTTTACCTGTCGTCTTCAATAATAAGGCTGCGTCACGTATCCGTTCCCGTATATTGATTTAGCGACCGCGTAGTATACTTGTAACTGACGCATGCGCTATAGCACTTTAAATTACCCATACCCGGGATTATGGGGTCACATCGCCTACTTTGCTCACTATTCAGTACCAAAGAAGCCATTTTCGACAGTAGTTTTTCTTATTGACAGCTGGCTTGTTTTGAGCGGAAAATAAATTACATACCCACCGCATTTTACAGTTTTTATGTGACGGGCGATAACTCTTGACATTTCCGGTTCTTATTCAGGTTATTGTCCGCCACCGTTGTCGGCTGGCTTGTGTTCATTGCGGAAGTTCCACAGGAAAATTCGCCGATGCTTTCTCATTAAAATACGATTTAAATGCCATGGGAACATGAAGTAAATGCACTAGCCGGTATTTTTACTTGTCCACGGACAAGTTACATTCGAAAATCTACTTCCCGGCGTAATAAATGACCGATTTCGCCACCCTTTGCAACTATCGAAACTATTGCGATAGTACTGCCGCAATAGTCAATACTATCGATGGTCATATTTACCATCGATGGTTGACTATCGTGACGCTGTCTATTGCGATGCATCGATATTTCGATGCATCGTTACACCCCTAATACTAACATTCTCCTTGTATGTTTACATGTACATTAACATTCTCCTTGTATGTTTACATGTACATTAACATTCTCCTTGTATGTTTACATGTACATTAACATTCTCCTTGTATCCTTACATGTATACTAACATTCTCCTTGTATGTTTACATGTACATTAACATTCTCCTTGTATGTTTACATGTACATTAACATTCTCTTTGTATGTTTACATGTACATTAACATTCTCCTTGTATCCTTACATGTACATTAACATTCTCCTTGTATCCTTACATGTACATTAACATTCTCCTTGTATCCTTACATGTACATTAACATTCTCCTTGTATCCTTACATGTATACTAACATTCTCCTTGTATCCTTACATGTACATTAACATTCTCCTTGTATCCTTACATGTACATTAACATTCTCCTTGTATGTTTACATGTACATTAACATTCTCCTTGTATGTTTACATGTACATTAACATTCTCCTTGTATCCTTACATGTACATTAACATTCTCCTTGTATCCTTACATGTACATTAACATTCTCCTTGTATCCTTACATGTATACTAACATTCTCCTTGTATCCTTACATGTACATTAACATTCTCCTTGTATCCTTACATGTACATTAACATTCTCCTTGTATGTTTACATGTACATTAACATTCTCCTTGTATGTTTACATGTACATTAACATTCTCCTTGTATGTTTACATGTACATTAACATTCTCCTTGTATGTTTACATGTACATTAACATTCTCCTTGTATCCTTACATGTACATTAACATTCTCCTTGTATGTTTACATGTACATTAACATTCTCCTTGTATGTTTACATGTACATTAACATTCTCCTTGTATGTTTACATGTACATTAACATTCTCCTTGTATCCTTACATGTACATTAACATTCTCCTTGTATGTTTACATGTACATTAACATTCTCCTTGTATGTTTACATGTACATTAAACTTCTCCTTATTTGGAAGGTCTAGATCAGGCCCTGATAATTATTCAGTTTGAAAGTATGCATATATATATATATATAGGATTTATAAGTTGCAAATATATGTCAACAGCAAGCTGTCATGCCGCAACCAATCAGAATCTTTCCAGTACATGTATTGTTCAGTTTTCTCCAGTATATGTCTAGTTTAGTTTTGTAATTAACTACATTTTTAGCATAATTTACTAGGTAGTCTGTTAATGACAAAATAAGTTCCATTAATTCACAATGTTCATGCAATGTATCACTATCAAGAAATAACTAAATTGCGACACTTACCCATAACTTGTTGGTGCATCTACCATCTTGATACGGTGTCTCTCACCTAAATTAGAAGTCAAGAAATGTTTGAAACATAATTGTAACTACTACTAGCAACCACCACGCATCTTTACTACGCATTATTGCGCAATCGGTGTTCCGATAAAACACTGACCCCAAAATATGTCCTGTGTATTACGGTCTTGTATGAACAGAGCAAAGGCTTTCCAATTGAAATATTTGCATAAGTGGGAGGAGATATGACCAAATATGGCGTATATGCCCATTTGGCTGTTACGCAGTATATATTTACAGTTCAAAACCGAAAGTGAAAATTTCAAATATCATAAATTTGTCCAAAACGGCCATATACGCTAATGAAATTGGTATTTTATGATAGATATATCAGTATTCTTTTCATTCTGGGCACTTCCAAGAATGTAATTTGACGTATATCCTGTTTATTTGGCTTGCATCCGAGTGACATGACAAGTCTCACAGGACAAGGGAAGTAATCAAACTTGAATCGTAATTCATGCAGAGTAAAAAAAACATTAAAATATTGCAAACTGTGTCCTTCTCTCAAGCTCGATTGAGGTATAAATAGATACGGTATTGTGGTTTGGAATAAATGCAAATATGCATTTGCGCTGAATGAAGATTAATTAGCTTGTATTTGCAATTTTCTAAAATCAAAATGGCTGTTCGTACACCGTTCATTCGTACTCGGTTACGAGTCGGTATATTAATTTATAAGTGTGTTGTAAGTACTGTGTGCATAAAATTGTTACAGAACAGGTGAGAAATGTTTATAGAAGAAAATAACATTGACTACTATGTAGAATACCGTTTAATGATCAAGTAATAAGCTGGGGTCAACTTTTTTAAGAAATTGAAAATCAAGCCTTTTCCGACTGCAATTTTTCATCATTTACAAGTCCATTAATTTCAAAATGTGTGGTGTAACAAAGTTAAACTATACATTTTTGCAAATGGTTTGATGAGATCTACCAGAAAATGTATAGTTTTACATGTATTATAGCTGTTAATAAAATCATTGAATGTTGCTACTACTACACCGATAACTACACTATTGCTCGGCATAATTTACCCCACCCACCAAATTATACACATGCAAAGTGCAATGTTGATGTCATAGACTTATCATCGCAAAAAGAAATTCTAAATTCAATTTCAGAACATTAAATAATACATTGTTATTCTAATTAAAATACTCATATATGTTCCTAACCATAAATGATTACGAAAAGGAGCAAAATGCAAATAATGCTTCGTGGAAATTCACCAGGGGCAGCCATTTTTAGGCGCTGTCTAAAATGCGGACGCGTGTGTGTTTTACGTTTATTTATCGTCGCTACCGGTTGCCCATATGAGCGACGCCTCCTGAAGAGATTAGTTATTTTAGATTTTGGAGGATAGTGCATGATACAGAGAGAGACCAATTCCAGAATCTCCTCTGGTTCTTTTACGTGCACGGTGTAAAGCACCGACACGAGACCTCGGTTTAACGTCCCATCTGAAAGACTGTTATTTTTATTAGGGTCAGACGGGGGATCGAACCTGCGATCCCTGGATTGCCAGTCCAGCGTGTTACCACTGGACTACATATCCGTCTGTAAAAATGCGGACGCGTTAAGCGGGCGCTATATATATAGAGAGAAAATGCGGGAACGTATAGGGAAAAAGCGGGCGCTATAGGTATTACTTGATAAAGGTGTTAGATAAGGTGTGCGCAGTGGCGTAGCCAGGATTTTATTTGGGGGGGCCATACTGACCGAATGTCCGTCGTAGCCGGACGACCGAGTGCGGCGTAGTCGCGCGAGGTATATAGGGTGGGTTAGGGGGGGTTCTCCCCCCTGAACATTTTGGAAACTAGATTACCGGAGAAGCGATCTGGAGGTGTTTCCGAATCAGAATCATACTCGAAAAATGTCATGACATTTCACAACAAAAATGGAAAATCAAATAATCAGGACACAATACAAGCTCACAAATAGCAATATCCCCTTATCCTTGAACGTTCATGAGCAATTGAGAACACGTCCTATATATATACTTATACTAAGTCGCTCTTTATATTCCTGATCAACTTTAAATTTTCGTGAAAAAATGCATAATTATTTTACTATGACTACAGTCCAAATGCATAGTACTACCTGAATTGAGAGTATCATGAGTATGCGTGGTTAATTTCACAATTCGTATAAGTGATTCACCTGAGAAAGATCACAATGTTTTAACCGCGTTAAAAATCACTTGAACTTGACGGTTGGTTCGGCCGAATTCATCAATAACGTCACTATGAATTAATGAAATGTCTTTGTTGATATAAAGATTGGCTAGGCCATTCAGTCTCTCTTCGTGCATGGTGGACCGCAGATATGATTTTATCAATTTCAGAGCACTGCATGAGCGTTCACCTGTTGCGGTGGTCACCGGTAGAGTTGCGAAAATTCGCAGCAGAGTCTCGATGATGGGATAAGTCCCGAGAGTCGCCGCAACCGCCACGGCATCCACGACTCTTTTCGGAATCTCGATGGAATCACGGGTGGTCACCTGTCGGGCCCAGTACGCCTTCCAACGCATTACTTCCGCCGCATTCAGACACTCTATTGCTCCTGGAAGGAATGGGTGGTATAACAGGGCGGCTTCGAGGAGGTCGCCTGCGGCGTAATCATTGCAGTATGCTGGAAGTAGCAAACTGAGCACATAGGCTTTGGCACCGTGCAATCTGAATCGCTCATCGAGCTGGCTTATGCAGACGTCGAGATACGGGATGAAAATCGAACGTCTGTAATAAACTTCTGGCGTGTCGGCCGGATGATTGGACCTCTGCGTCTGCCTGCCGGTCATTCTGGGCACGGTTATCTCTTCACCAAACAATCCTTGTGCACGTCCGAAAATGTCCCCGAAGACTTGGTCGTCCGATCTCATCTGTTGCAGGACTTTGGCACAGTCCTGGACACTGTCCACTGCATGGTGAATGTCTTGAGCCTCGGCCTGAAGCTTCACAGATAGTGGCTTCGTAATATCCAGCACCGAGAGGAGTACCTCTAGGGCAACCAAGAAGGTGCCATTGTCTATTGCTGAAGAGAATATTAGCGCCTTACCGACGCAATCAGCACGGGGCCATAGGCTTATGTTCTGTAGGGACACTTTGATAGCCGGTAACAGCTCTTTGAAGATCCGCACGGCTTCCTGGCGCTCCACCCATCTGGTGGTACAGTGGAGCTTCAGACGTGAATGGGCGGTCTCACTACACTCCTCCTGGATAGCTGCTTCAAGATTCAATACTCTCTTATTAGTCACAGAAAAACACAGCAATTTCATGCATAAGCGTCACTGCATTACGAATTTCTGGTACCTCCCCTGCCTTCATTAGACATAGATTTAGCGAATGCGATACGCAATGTGTGTAACTAGTAGACGGGCATTGCCCCCGCACGTGCTTCTGAACACCATGTTTATGTCCCGACATTGCTGCGGCTCCATCATATCCCTGTCCAACCATATTGGGAGGGGTCAGAAAATTTGGGAAATTTGTGAAAGTTTCAATTGCCCGAGATGCAATCTGCGGCTATTTTAGACACCGTAAGAGGTAGTTGTATTATGTAGTATTAGTCTTACCTGGCCCTGAGGGGGGGGGCATGGCCCAATGGCCCCCCTAAATACGCTACTGGGTGTGCGATTAAACGAACTTATAATCGCCGTGTTGTTAGTGTGTCTGGTGTCTTTTCTTTCATTCAATATGTTATTTTCTTATAAATTATATAATATTTCGTCTTTTTTTTTAAAAAAGTATGCGTTTCTTTGTCCCTTTCTGTTATTATTTTCGTTATTGATTTACTCTTTAATGAATTAAAACTATGAACTATTTGGAAACTAAATCGTATTTACTGAAATCATATCATGGTAGAATTTGAGATTTTTATCGTGGGGAAATTAATGTGTTATCACCACTTTTTTATTTCGTTAATTTGATGAAGTCTTACTAATGTGTTTATTACCTTAAAACCCCAATAACAAATATAAGCAACATATACATTTTCTAAGATACACATATCCACACAAATGATTGGTATTCTTTTCATACTATAAATTGCCAAAAGCAAATTGCTAATATCGTACCAGAATAAACAACTTATGTATTGTTAATAAGTGTGCGAAGAATGTTATACTGCCAAGCATGAATTCAAGAAGGCGCGAAATATATTCTTAAAACATAAAACGGAAGAAAATAGAACGAGGTTTACCAAGATGCGTACGAAATACAATAGAACCAAAAATCATGCAAAACAAAAATATAAAATACAAGAAGGACATAGACTAGAAAATATTGCAAAGTGTCATCCGCGTAAATTCTGGAAATCTGTTAAAAAAATGCTATAAAAAATCATATACTAAGGATGATGAAATTAAAGTTGATGATTTACATGAGCATTTCAACACGTTATATGGCGAAGAGCCATACATTGATGTAAACAATGATACTATTAATATGCAAAACGTATTAAACGATGAATTAGATTGTCCTATAACAGAATTTGAAATACATAAAGCAGTGTATAAACAACATAGCTGTAAAGCCTCGGGACCCGACGAATTACCAGCTGAAATTATTAAAGCATCTTATAGCATTATTTTCAACTCACCTAGTATCTCTTTTTAACAGCATATTTAATACCGGTGAATATCCAGAACGCTGGGGTATGGGGTATATTATACCTATATTTAAAGGCGGTGACCCAAAAGAAGCAACGAATTATCGAGGCATTACTCTAAATAATATACTAGCCAAAGGATATTCACAAATTCTTCTTAATAGACTAACAGTATGGTCAGAAAAGTACGAAAAAATCAGACTTTCAATTTGGTTTCCAAAAGGGCAAAAGCACGATCGACTGTGTGTTTATACTACACTCTATAATATCCAAAGTAATACACACAGGTCAAAAACTCTATTCTGTGTTTATCGACTACGAAAACTGTTTTGACAAAATAAATCGTGCGTTTTTATGGCAAAAATTACTTGCTGAACAAGTCAGCACAAAAATGATAACAGCTGTAAAATCTATGTATAGTACTCTACGATCTGCCATAAAACATAATGGAAAAATTCATTCCAGCTGCATTGATTCACATCTCGGCGTGAAACAAGGTGATCCGAGCTCAAGTCTTTTGTTCATGATGTTCGTGAATGACATAATGAATAATATAAACTCAAATTTAAATGGAATATTTTCATTAGATGAACTACAGCTTTTTATTGTTTTGTATGCAGACGATCAAGTACTGTTCTCTACATCACCGACATCATTGCAATCTATGTTGAATGATGTAGACATTTATTGTAATACATTTGGTCTGAAAATCAATACTAATAAAACGAAGGTTATGATATTCGAGAGAGGAAGACATACTACTCACAATTGTTATCTCTACAATCAACAAATTGAAATTGTCTCCTCTTTTAAATACCTAGGTATATACTTCTTTAAAAATGGCAATTGGCATCGAACGCAAAAATGCATAGCTGAACATGCATCAAAGGCCATGTACCGACTTTTTTCTATTTTTAATCAGTATGAATTTAGGACATTTGAGAAATCGAAATTGTTTGATACTCTTGTTGCATCTGTCCTAAATTACTGTTCGGAAATGTGGGGGTTAAACCCAGGAAAAGATATAGAATTAATTCATACAAAGTTTTGCAGAAAACTTCTTATTGTAAATAAATTTAAGCGGTTTATATGGCGAACTTGGAAGAGTCCCTTTGAAAATAAATAGACAAGTATATATGATAAGATATTGGATTACAATTTTAAACATGAATGATAATGCACTCATTAAACAAATTTATATAATGCTAAAAAACGACGCAAATAATAATGTGACGTATAATGGTTCTAATTGGGCATACAAAATAAAATCGATTTTGGAAAATCTGGGAATGTCTAATCTATGGCTTTACCAACAAACTTATGAAATTAAACTGCATATTATAAAACAAAGAATCTCTGACCAATATCACCAAACTTGGTACGCAGACATAAACAACTCAAGGAGACTATCAACATACTGTAGATTCAAACATACATTTAATTTAGAAACGCACCTTGATAATAGTACGGACAAAAAATTTAGCATAGCCCTGAGCAGATTTAGACTTTCATCACATAATTTAGAAATTGAAAGAGGAAGGTATCTTAATGTACCACGAAATGAGAGAATATGCAAATTTTGTAACTTAAGAACAATCGAAAATGAGTATCACTTTCTTTTAATATGCACATTGTACACCGATATACGAACAAAATACATAAAGCCGTATTATTGCAGTTGGCCAACTTTAAATAAATTTGATAAACTTATGATGTCAAGAAATAAAAAGGAAATCTCAAACTTATCAAAATACATATATTTTGCCAGTAAAGTCCGAAAAGAGTTAGATCAAATCAATAATATTCCTGAACTATAATACTAATGAATACTAAAACAAACTAAGCTTCTCTTTAAATAATAAAAAAAAGAAAAGAAAAAAAGAAGATAATTATGATAATCTTCACTTTGGACTCATGTTTCATGTTGTCATTACATTACATGTTATATTTATATACCTATTTATAATAGACTAGAAGTACTGTAATTTTGCTTAATGTTGAATAAATGTTGTTGTTGTTGTTGGTTGTTGTTGTTGTTGTTGTTGAATGACATCTTTTGTCTGGTGGTCGGAACTTGTTTTGATATAATAATTGATACTTAATTGATTACTCAATTTAGAACTTTAAGCAGCTACTCATAGCAGGGCAATACCGAAATAGTTGTTACATAATAAATATCGTAACTTTTGCCATTAACGTTAACGCTGTTAAACTGTGAAGAAATCTTTAGAATATAATAGTAGAGTAGTACGTGCATCTCTTTACTTGTTTGGTATATGCGTCACTATTGATGACGTAGCGCTCAACTACCGAGCTCTTTGCTTTTTTGGTATACGCGTCACTATATAGCCTATTGATAATAGCTTTATAAATAGCGATCGCGTACCATTCTATAAATATAGACTACGAACCGATCCATAAATAACGATTACGAACGCTTCTATAAATATAGACCGTTTACAACGGACTTAGTCCTCAATCCTTTCATAAGCTTCACGAACTTCAACGAATATACGGGTACGTTCATTATATTATTCAAACTCGACGTACGTTTTTATCGAGTAAGAAATCCTAATTATACGCTATATACAAACTTAACCTATGTACTTTAGCGAAAATGAATAATATATATCTTACATCGTTACGTATAATTCCATAAAAACGCGATCAATTATTAATAATCAGTAATGTACGTTTTAGAAGGGCATGTCACTAGACAACTCATAGCCATAGCGTATATGAAACACGAATAAAGTACACGTATTTTATCGTATAGAGTGATACAACGATTAATATAAATGTCTAATACGTGGTGTTCCATGCCCTGTAACATAATTAACTGAATCCAAGCGGTATGAGGTATGCCTGTCTGCTTATATGTTTGTCAGTTGGCCCTAAATAATCTTATCTGGGAATGCGAGAAATATTTCTACCCCAAAATGACGCAGTTAATTATAAATATCGCGTGGCAAATTGTTTCATGATTCTAAAGTAATTAATACGTTTACATACCGAGGTTGTCAATGCCATCCTTTAAAAGCTAAAGGTATGACCAATAACATTTCTCATAACGGATTAACTGATAAGCCCGGAGTGCGTACACAGCTTAATCGGGAGGTCATCTTCAGCTAATTGGTCCTAATTGATGCGGAGATATCCCAATGATGTTGAAGACAGGGCTGATTCATTAATAGACAATATTTTATTAACACCCAAACAAGATTGTCTTTAAGACGTATCTGCAAATAATTAAAATCGCTTTCGTTCGCTAAATGTATGCGTACTTGCCGTGGAGAATTCTTGTAATCACTGCCTACCTGCCTGCCTGTCCATCGAGCTAACATAAATTTGTATAAACTAATTACATCCCCAATGATAATCACGTGATCGGTGTTACATTGCGCATCCTTTATTAGAGTTGTACATATCCGTTGTAGAGAACATGCGTATGTCTCCCCGTGCTAATAGTCAATGTTGTTATCATAATACGCCTATCAGTTTCATGCGAAGCCTATTTTATAGCAATAACGGCTGTAATACATGCGTTATTTGATAGACGACGTCGCTCGGAGATTCGGGTTCGAACATGGCTTATGAATGTATACGTCCAGACTGGTGTGACAACTGAGTGGTCGCTATATGAAACAGGAAAATGTTGCTTTCCAATAAAATATGCTCATCTGTTAGCCTTCCGTATTTATTTATCATCGACCACCTTGTTAATCGGGGTAACGCCTCTAAAAGTGCATTCGTTAATTCATTTTTGTTGCAGGATAGTGTAATACGCTCCAATTACAGAAACAACACCAGCTGCCATTAGGCCATAAGGCCCGGGCCTGCACATCAGTATTTATAAGGATATCCATAATTCGATTATTAGATATAAGGGTAGCGCCGCGTACGCTCTATGCTGTTTATAATGGAGCAAAAACCCACAACACGTCATCAATTTTTCTACTCGGCGTTAGAGCGTAGAAATCTGAATAAATCTATACAACGATATCTTTCCTTTATTTATACGGCCAGTAGTTTTCGAGATATAGCGGTTTAAAGAATTTATATATCCATAAAGTCCAGATAATGAAAATAAAAAATATTTAAACGTAACTATACGTTAGTTCTAATATACGCGTATCGTCGTCAAGAGTCCGACACTACCCTTCATTTTGATCTATCATTAGTCGATATATCTATAATACTATTATCTCCCTTTAATCGTAAATAAGTTTGAAGAAAAATGAACTTTCGAGGAAACTGGCCGTGTTTGGTATCGTCGGAAAGATCTCAAAGAGACAATGACGAATACGCGACTCAATTAATGGTACGAACTCATACCGATATAAATTCGTTATATAAGCTTTATTATAGGTCCTATCTATCCGGGGGTTTCGATAATCGTACTAAACAATTATACGTTCCGAGCCTACGATTTTCAAAATGGAGGATATAAATGGCGGGAAAACACTACCTCGCTTATTAATGGTCCATTCACTCGGGGTGTGTTGATCCATTTTTGTCCGTATCTACCTTTAATTCTAATTACGTAGCTAATGTCCGTACACAATTACCTCCCTCTACACATTCTCATTATACCGATAAAATGATTATATTACTACAAGATATACACACTATCTCACCATATCACAAAACACAAAAAACCACACCACCAAATACATACATTACTAATAGATATATACACTATCTCATTATATCTACATTCATTACTACAAGATCTACACACTATTTCACCATATATACATTCATTACTACAAGATCTACACACTATAACACCATATCTACGTACATTATTACAAGATATATCAACTATCTCACCATATTTACATACATTACTACAAGACATACACAGTATCTCACCATATCTACATACATTACTACAAGATATACACACTATCACACCATATCAACGTATATTACTACAACAACTACACACTGTCTCACCATATATACATACATTACTACAAGATATACACACTATCTCACCATATCTACATAAATTACTACAATATATACACACTATATCACCATATCTACGTACATTACTAAAAGATATACACACTATCTCACTATATATACGTACATTACTACAAGATATACACACTGTCTCACCATATCTACATACATTACTACAATATATACACACTATATCACCATATCTACATATATTACAACAATATATATCCACTATCTCACCATATCTACATACATTTCTACAAGATATACACACTATCTCAACATATATACATACATTGCTACTAAATAACACACTATCTCACCAAATCTACATACATTACTACAAGATATACACACTATCACACCATATCTACGTACATTACTACAAGATATACACACTATCTCACCATATATACATACATTACTACAATATATACACACTATCTCACCATATCTAAGTACATTACTACAAGATATACAAACTATCTCACAATATATACACACATTACTACAAGACATATACACTATCTCAACATATCTACATACATTACTACAATATATACACACTATTTCACCATATATACATACATTACTACAATAACTACACACTATATCACCATATCTACATACAACACAAAAACCACACCACCAAACACATTACTACAAGATCTACACACTATATCACCATATCTACATACATCCTACAAGATATATCCACTATCTCACCATATTTACATACATTACTACAATAACTACACACTGTCTCACCATATCTACATACATTACTACAAAATATATCCACTATCTCACCATATTTACATACATTACTACAAGATATACACACTATCTCACCATATATACATTCATTACTACAAGATCTACACACTATTTCACCATATCTACGTTCATTACTACAAGATATACACGCTGTCTCACCAACACAACAACACAAACACACACACACCATATATACATACATTACTACAAGATCTACACACTATTTCACCATATCTACATACATTACTACAATATATACACACTATCTCACCATATCTACGTATATTACAACAATATATATCCACTATCTCACCATATCTACATACATTACTACAAGATATACACGCTGTCTCAACATATCTACATACATTACTACAATATATACACACTATCTCACCATATATACATACATTACTACAAAATATACACACTATCTCACCATATCTACATACATTACAACAATATATACACACTATATCACCATATCTACATACATTAATACAAGATATACACACTATCTCACCATATCTACATACATTACTACAATATATACACACTATATCACCATATCTACATACATTTCTACAAGATATACACACTATCTCACCATATATACATACATTACTACAAAATATACACACTATCTCACCATATATACATACATTACTACAAGATATACACACTATATCACCATATATACACACAATACTACAAGAATACACACTGTCTCACCATACATACATACATTACTACAATAAATACACACTATATCACCATATCTACACACATTACAACAATATATACACGTCTGTCTCACCATTATCTGCCTACACTACTACAAATATAAACACTATTACCATATTTGCATATAGTTACAACAATAGATACACCCTAATCTCACCATATCTACGTACAGTTATTACAAATATACCAAACGATCATACTATATTATACGAATTACTACAAGATATACACACTTTCCTCACTATATCTACATACATTACTACAATATACCACTATATCACCATCGATCACATATAGTACAACAAAGAGAGTACACACATCTCACCATATTATACAGACCGGGCTACTAATTTATACATCAACCTATCTCACCAAATCCACATACATTACTAAAAGTTATATATCCACTATCTCACCATATATACATACATTACTACGAGGTATACACGCTGTCTCACCATATCTACATACATTACTACAATATATACAAACTATATTACCATATCTACATATATTACAACAATATATATTCACTATCTCACCATATCTACTTACATTTCTACAAGATATACACACTCTCTCACCATATATACATACATTGCTACTAAATGTACACACTATCTCACCATATTTACATTCATTACTACAAGATATTTACATACATTACTACAATAACTACACACTGTCTCACCATATCTACAAACATTTCTACAAGATATACACACTATCTCAACATATCTACATACATTACTACAAGATATACACACTATCTCACCATATCTACGTACATTACTACAAGATATACACGCTGTCTCACCATATCTACATACATTACAACAATATATA
>CM026390.1:31339180-31395506 GCA_014843695.1 Archivesica marissinica | reverse complement strand
ACCTATATAGATTCTGTCCTGTAGGATTGGGTTTGAGTCGCCATCTATATAGATTCTGTCCTGTAGGTGTGTCCGGTAGGATTGGGTTTGAGTCTCCACCTATATAAATTCTGTCCTGTAGGTTTGTCCTGTAGGATTGTGTTTGAGTATCCACCTATATTGATTCTGTCCTGTAGGATTGGGTTTGAGTCTCCACCTATATAGATTCTGTCCTGTATGTTTGTCCTGTAGGATTGGGTTTGAGTCTCCACCTATATAGATTCTGTCCTGTAGGTTTGTCCTGTAGGATTGGGTTTGAGTCTCCACCTATATAGATTATGTCCTGTAGGTTTGTCCTGTAGGATTGTGTTTGAGTCTCCACCGATATAGATTCTGTCCTGTAGGTTTGTCCTGTAGGATTGTGTTTGAGTCTCCACCTATATAGATTCTGTCCTGTAGGATTGGGTTTGATTTTCCACCTATATAGATTCTGTCCTGTAGGTTTGGGTTTGAGTCTCCACCTATATAGATTATGTCCTGTAGTGTTGTCCTGTAGGATTGAATTTGAGTCTCCACCTATATATATTCTGTCCTGTAGGTTTATCCTGTAGGATTAGGTTTGAGTCTCCACCTATATAGATTCTGTCCTGTAGGTTTATCCTGTAGGTTTGGGTTTGAGTCTCCACCTCTATAGATTCTGTCCTGTAGGTTTGTCCTGTAGGATTGGGTTTCAGTCTCCACCTATATAAATTATGTCCTGTAGGATTGGCTTTGAGTCTCCACCTATATAGATTCTGTCCTGTAAGTTTGTCCTGTAGGATTGAGTTTGAGTCTCCACCTATATAAATTCTGTCCTGTAGGTTTGTCCTGTAGGATTGTGTTTGAGTATCCACCTATATAGATTCTCTCCTGTAGGATTGGGTTTGAGTCTCCACCTATATAGATTATGTCCTGTATGTTTGTCCTGTAGGATTGGGTTTGAGTCTCCACCTATATAAATTCTGTCCTGTAGGTTTGTCCTGTAGGATTGTGTTTGAGTATCCACCTATATAGATTCTCTCCTGTAGGATTGGGTTTGAGTCGCAATCTATATAGATTCTGTCCTGGAGGTGTGTCCGGTAGGATTGGGTTTGAGTCTCCACCTATATAGATTCTGTCCTGTAGGTTTTTCCTGTAGGATTGTGTTTGAGTCTCCACCTATATAGATTCTGTCCTGTAGGATTGGGTTTGATTTTCCACCTATATAGATTCTGTCCTGTAGGTTTGGGTTTGAGTCTCCACCTATATAGATTATGTCCTGTAGTGTTGTCCTGCAGGATTGAATTTGAGTCTCCACCTATATAGATTCTGTCCTGTAGGTTTATCCTGTAGGATTAGGTTTGAGTCTCCACCTATATAGATTCTGTCCTGTATGTTTATCCTGTAGGTTTGGGTTTGAGTCTCCACCTCTATAGATTCTGTCCTGTAGGTTTGTCCTGTAGGATTGGGTTTCAGTCTCCACCTATATAAATTATGTCCTGTAGGATTGGCTTTGAGTCTCCACCTATATAGATTCTGTCCTGTAAGTTTGTCCTGTAGGATTGGGTTTGAGTCTCCACCTATATCAATTCTGTCCTGTAGGTTTGTCCTGTAGGATTGTGTTTGAGTATCCACCTATATAGATTCTCTCCTGTAGGATTGGGTTTGAGTCTCCACCTATATAGATTCTGTCCTGTATGTTTGTCCTGTAGGATTGGGTTTGAGTCTCCACCTATATAAATTCTGTCCTGTAGGTTTGTCCTGTAGGATTGTGTTTGAGTATCCACCTATATAGATTCTCTCCTGTAGGATTGGGTTTGAGTCGCAATCTATATAGATTCTGTCCTGGAGGTTTGTCCTGTAGGATTGGGTTTGAGTCTCCACCTATATAGATTATGTCCTGTAGGATTGGGATTGAGTCTCCACCTATATAGATTCTGTCCTGTAAGATTGGGTTTGAGTCTCCACCTATATATATTCTGTCCTGTAGGTTTGTCCTGTAGGATTGGGTTTGAGACTCCACCTATATAGATTCTGTCCTGTAGGATTGTTCTGTAGGATTGGGTTTGAGTCTCCACCTATATATATTCTGTCCTGTAGGTTTGTCCTGTAGGATTGGGTTTGAGTCTCCACCTATATAGATTCTGTCCTGTAGGTTTGTCCTGTAGGATTGGGTTTGAGTCTCCACCTATATAGATTCTGTCCTGTAGGTTTGTTTGGATTGGGTTTGAGTCTCCATCTATATAGATTCTGTCCTGTAGGTTTGTCCTGTAGGATTGGTTTGAGTCTCCACCTATATAGATTATGTCCTGTAGGTTTGTCCTGTAGGATTGTGTTTGAGTCTCCACCGAAATAGATTCTGTCCTGTAGGTTTGTCCTGTAGGATTGTGTTTGAGTCTCCACCTATATAGATTCTGTCCTGTAGGATTGGGTTTGATTTTCCACCTATATAGATTCTGACCTGTAGGTTTGGGTTTGAGTCTCCACCTATATAGATTATGTCCTGTAGTGTTGTCCTGTAGGATTGAATTTGAGTCTCCACCTATATAGATTCTGTCCAGTAGGTTTATCCTGTAGGATTGGGTTTCAGTCTCCACCTATATAAATTATGTCCTGTAGGATTGGCTTTGAGTCTCCACCTATATAGATTCTGTCCTGTAAGTTTGTCCTGTAGGATTGGGTTTGAGTCTCCACCTATATCAATTCTGTCCTGTAGGTTTGTCCTGTAGGATTGTGTTTGAGTATCCACCTATATAGATTCTCTCCTGTAGGATTGGGTTTGAGTCTCCACCTATATAGATTCTGTCCTGTATGTTTGTCCTGTAGGATTGGGTTTGAGTCTCCACCTATATAAATTCTGTCCTGTAGATTTGTCCTGTAGGATTGTGTTTGAGTATCCACCTATATAGATTCTCTCCTGTAGGATTGGGTTTGAGTCGCCACCTATATAGATTCTGTCCTGTAGGTTTGTCCTGTAGGATTGGGTTTGAGTCTCCACCTATATAGATTATGTCCTGTAGGATTGGGTTTGAGTCTCCACCTATATAGATTCTGTCCTGTAAGATTGGGTTTGAGTCTCCACCTATATAGATTCTGTCCTGTAGGTTTGTCCTGTAGGATTGGGTTTGAGACTCCACCTATATAGATTCTGTCCTGTAGGATTGTTCTGTAGGATTGGGTTTGAGTCTCCACCTATATATATTCTGTCCTGTAGGTTTGTCCTGTAGGATTGGGTTTGAGTCTCCACCTATATAGATTCTGTCCTGTAGGTTTGTCCTGTAGGATTGGGTTTGAGTCTCCACCTATATAGATTCTGTCCTGTAGGATTGTCCTGTAGGATTGGGTTTGAGTCTCCACCTATATAGATTCTGTCCTGTAGGTTTGTCCTGTAGGATTGGGTTTGAGTCTCCACCTATATAGATTATGTCCTGTAGGTTTGTCCTGTAGGATTGTGTTTGAGTCTCCACCGATATAGATTCTGTCCTGTAGGTTTGTCCTGTAGGATTGTGTTTGAGTCTCCACCTATATAGATTCTGTCCTGTAGGATTGGGTTTGATTTTCCACCTATATAGATTCTGTCCTGTAGGTTTGGGTTTGAGTCTCCACCTATATAGATTATGTCCTGTAGTGTTGTCCTGTAGGATTGAATTTGAGTCTCCACCTATATAGATTCTGTCCAGTAGGTTTATCCTGTAGGATTAGGTTTGAGTCTCCACCTATATAGATTCTGTCCTGTAGGTTTATCCTGTAGGTTTGGGTTTGAGTCTCCACCTCTATAGATTCTGTCCTGTAGGTTTGTCCTGTAGGATTGGGTTTGAGTCTCCACCTATATAAATTATGTCCTGTAGGATTGGGTTTGAGTCTCCACCTATATAGATTCTGTCCTGTAAGTTTGTACTGTAGGATTGGGTTTGAGTCTCCACCTATATAAATTCTGTCCTGTAGGTTTGTCCTGTAGGATTGTGTTTGAGTATCCACCTATATAGATTCTCTCCTGTAGGATTGGGTTTGAGTCTCCACCTATATAGATTCTGTCCTGTATGTTTGTCCTGTAGGATTGGGTTTGAGTCTCCACCTATATAAATTCTGTCCTGTAGGTTTGTCCTGTAGGATTGGCTTTGAGTCTCCACCTATATAGATTATGTCCAGTAGGTTTGTCCTGTAGGGTTGTGTTTGAGTCTCCACCGATATAGATTCTGTCCTGTAGGTTTGTCCTGTAGGATTGTGTTTGAGTCTCCACCTATATAGATTCTGTCCTGTAGGATTGGGTTTGATTTTCCACCTATATAGATTCTGTCCTGTAGGTTTGGGTTTGAGTCTCCACCTATATAGATTATGTCCTGTAGTGTTGTCCTGTAGGATTGAATTTGAGTCTCCACCTATATATATTCTGTCCTGTAGGTTTATCCTGTAGGATTAGGTTTGAGTCTCCACCTATATAGATTCTGTCCTGTAGGTTTATCCTGTAGGTTTGGGTTTGAGTCTCCACCTCTATAGATTCTGTCCTGTAGGTTTGTCCTGTAGGATTGGGTTTCAGTCTCCACCTATATAAATTATGTCCTGTAGGATTGGCTTTGAGTCTCCACCTATATAGATTCTGTCCTGTAAGTTTGTCCTGTAGGATTGAGTTTGAGTCTCCACCTATATAAATTCTGTCCTGTAGGTTTGTCCTGTAGGATTGTGTTTGAGTATCCACCTATATAGAATCTCTCCTCTAGGATTGGGTTTGAGTCTCCACCTATATAGATTATGTCCTGTATGTTTGTCCTGTAGGATTGGGTTTGAGTCTCCACCTATATAAATTCTGTCCTGTAGGTTTGTCCTGTAGGATTGTGTTTGAGTATCCACCTATATAGATTCTCTCCTGTAGGATTGGGTTTGAGTCGCAATCTATATAGATTCTGTCCTGGAGGTGTGTCCGGTAGGATTGGGTTTGAGTCTCCACCTATATAGATTCTGTCCTGTAGGTTTTTCCTGTAGGATTGTGTTTGAGTCTCCACCTATATAGATTCTGTCCTGTAGGATTGGGTTTGATTTTCCACCTATATAGATTCTGTCCTGTAGGTTTGGGTTTGAGTCTCCACCTATATAGATTATGTCCTGTAGTGTTGTCCTGCAGGATTGAATTTGAGTCTCCACCTATATAGATTCTGTCCTGTAGGTTTATCCTGTAGGATTAGGTTTGAGTCTCCACCTATATAGATTCTGTCCTGTATGTTTATCCTGTAGGTTTGGGTTTGAGTCTCCACCTCTATAGATTCTGTCCTGTAGGTTTGTCCTGTAGGATTGGGTTTCAGTCTCCACCTATATAAATTATGTCCTGTAGGATTGGCTTTGAGTCTCCACCTATATAGATTCTGTCCTGTAAGTTTGTCCTGTAGGATTGGGTTTGAGTCTCCACCTATATCAATTCTGTCCTGTAGGTTTGTCCTGTAGGATTGTGTTTGAGTATCCACCTATATAGATTCTCTCCTGTAGGATTGGGTTTGAGTCTCCACCTATATAGATTCTGTCCTGTATGTTTGTCCTGTAGGATTGGGTTTGAGTCTCCACCTATATAAATTCTGTCCTGTAGTTTGTCCTGTAGGATTGTGTTTGAGTATCCACCTATATAGATTCTCTCCTGTAGGATTGGGTTTGAGTCGCAATCTATATAGATTCTGTCCTGGAGGTTTGTCCGGTAGGATTGGGTTTGAGTCTCCACCTATATAGATTCTGTCCTGTAGGTTTGTCCTGTAGGATTGGGTTTGAGTCTCCACCTATATAGATTATGTCCTGTAGGATTGGGTTGAGTCTCCACCTATATAGATTCTGTCCTGAGATTGGGTTTGAGTCTCCACCTATATAGATTCTGTCCTGTAGGTTTGTCCTGTAGGATTGTGTTTGAGTCTCCACCTATATAGATTCTGTCCTGTAGGATTGGGTTTGAGTCTCCACCTATATAGATTCTGTCCTGTAGGTTTGTCCTGTAGGATTGGGTTTGAGTCTCCACCTATATAGATTCTGTCTTGTAGGATTGGGTTTGAGTCTCCACCTATATAGATTATGTCATGTAGGTTGGTTTGAGTCTCCACCGATATAGATTCTGTCCTGTAGATTGTGTTTGAGTCTCCACCTATATAGATTCTGTCCTGTAGGATTGGGTTGATTTTCCACCTATATAGATTCTGTCCTGTAGGTTTGGGTTTGAGTCTCCACCTATATAGATTTGTCCTGTAGTTTGTCCTGTAGGATTGAATTTGAGTCTCCACCTATATATATTCTGTCCTGTAGGTTTTCCTGTAGGATTGGTTTGAGTCTCCACCTATATAGATTCTGTCCTGTAGGATTGGGTTTGAGTCTCCACCTATATAGATTCTGTCCTGTAGGTTTGTCCTGTAGGATTGGGTTTCAGTCTCCACCTATATAAATTATGTCCTGTAGGATTGGCTTTGAGTCTCCACCTATATAGATTCTGTCCTGTAAGTTTGTCTGTAGGATTGAGTTTGAGTCTCCACCTATATATAGGTTTGTCCTGTAGGATTGTGTTTGAGTATCCACCTATATAGAATTCTCCTGTAGGATTGGGTTTGAGTCTCCACCTATATAGATTCTGTCCTGTAGTTTGTCCTGTAGGATTGGGTTTGAGTCTCCACCTATATAGATTCTGTCCTGTAGGATTGTCTGTAGGATTGGTTTGAGTCTCCACCTATATAGATTCTGTCTGTAGGTTTTTCTGTAGGATTGGGTTTGAGTCGCCACCTATATAGATTCTGTCCTGTAGGTGTGTCCGGTAGGATTGGGTTTGAGTCTCCACCTATATAGATTCTGTCCTGTAGGATTGGGTTTGATTTTCCACCTATATAGATTCTGTCCTGTAGGTTTGGGTTTGAGTCTCCACCTATATAGATTATGTCCTGTAGTGTTGTCCTGAGGATTGAATTTGAGTCTCCACCTATATAGATTCTGTCCGTAGGTTTTCCTGTAGGTTGGTTTGAGTCTCCACCTATATAGATTTGTCTTAGTTTTCCTGTAGGTTTGGGTTTGAGTCTCCACCTCTATAGATTCTGTCCTGTAGGTTTGTCCTGTAGGATTGGGTTTCAGTCTCCACCTATATAAATTATGTCCTGTAGGATTGGCTTTGAGTCTCCACCTATATAGATTCTGTCCTGTAAGTTTGTCCTGTAGGATTGGGTTTGAGTCTCCACCTATATAAATTCTGTCCTGTAGGTTTGTCCTGTAGGATTGTGTTTGAGTATCCACCTATATAGATTCTCTCCTGTAGGATTGGGTTTGAGTCTCCACCTATATAGATTCTGTCCTGTATGTTTGTCCTGTAGGATTGGGTTTGAGTCTCCACCTATATAAATTCTGTCCTGTAGTTTGTCCTGTAGGATTGTGTTTGAGTATCCACCTATATAGATTCTCTCCTGTAGGATTGGGTTTGAGTCGCAATCTATATAGATTCTGTCCTGGAGGTTTGTCCTGTAGGATTGGGTTTGAGTCTCCACCTATATAGATTATGTCCTGTAGGATTGGGTTTGAGTCTCCACCTATATAGATTCTGTCCTGTAAGATTGGGTTTGAGTCTCCACCTATATAGATTCTGTCCTGTAGGTTTGTCCTGTAGGATTGGGTTTGAGTCTCCACCTATATAGATTCTGTCCTGTAGGATTGTTCTGTAGGATTGGGTTTGAGTCTCCACCTATATATATTCTGTCCTGTAGGTTTGTCCTGTAGGATTGGGTTTGAGTCTCCACCTATATAGATTCTGTCCTGTAGGTTTGTCCTGTAGGATTGGGTTTGAGTCTCCACCTATATAGATTCTGTCCTGTAGGTTTGGTCTGTAGGATTGGGTTTGAGTCTCCATCTATATAGATTCTGTCCTGTAGGTTTGTCCTGTAGGATTGGCTTTGAGTCTCCACCTATATAGATTATGTCCTGTAGGTTTGTCCTGTAGGATTGTGTTTGAGTCTCCACCGATATAGATTCTGTCCTGTAGGTTTGTCCTGTAGGATTGTGTTTGAGTCTCCACCTATATAGATTCTGTCCTGTAGGATTGGGTTTGATTTTCCACCTATATAGATTCTGTCCTGTAGGTTTGGGTTTGAGTCTCCACCTATATAGATTATGTCCTGTAGTGTTGTCCTGTAGGATTGAATTTGAGTCTCCACCTATATAGATTCTGTCCTGTAGGTTTATCCTGTAGGATTAGGTTTAAGTCTCCACCTATATAGATTCTGTCCTGTAGGTTTATCCTGTAGGTTTGGGTTTGAGTCTCCATCTCTATAGATTCTGTCCTGTAGGTTTGTCCTGTAGGATTGGGTTTCAGTCTCCACCTATATAAATTATGTCCTGTATGATTGGCTTTGAGTCTCCACCTATATAGATTCTGTCCTGTAAGTTTGTCCTGTAGGATTGGGTTTGAGTCTCCACCTATATAAATTTTGTCCTGTAGGTTTGTCCTGTAGGATTGTGTCTGAGTATCCACCTATATAGATTCTCTCCTGTAGGATTGGGTTTGAGTCTCCACCTATATAGATTCTGTCCTGTAAGTTTGTCCTGTAGGATTGGGTTTGAGTCTCCACCTATATAAATTCTGTCCTGTAGGTTTGTCCTGTAGGATTGTGTTTGAGTATCCACCTATATAGATTCTCTCCTGTAAGATTGGGTTTGAGTCGCAATCTATATAGATTCTGTCCTGGAGGTGTGTCCGGTAGGATTGGGTTTGAGTCTCCACCTATATAGATTCTGTCCTGTAGGTTTGTCCTGTAGGATTGGGTTTGAGTATCCACCTATATAGATTATGTCCTGTAGGATTGGGATTGAGTCTCCACCTATATAGATTCTGTCCTGTAAGATTGGGTTTGAGTCTCCACCTATATATATTCTGTCCTGTAGGTTTGTCCTGTAGGATTGGGTTTGAGACTCCACCTATATAGATTCTGTCCTGTAGGATTGTTCTGTATGATTGGGTTTGAGTCTCCACCTATATATATTCTGTCCTGTAGGTTTGTCCTGTAGGATTGGGTTTGAGTCTCCACCTATATATATTCTGTCCTGTAGGTTTGTCCTGTAGGATTGGGTTTGAGTCTCCACCGATATAGATTCTGTCCTGTAGGTTTGGTCTGTAGGATTGGGTTTGAGTCTCCATCTATATAGATTCTGTCCTGTAGGTTTGTCCTGTAGGATTGGCTTTGAGTCTCCACCTATATAGATTCTGTCCTGTAGGATTGGATTTGGGTCTCCACCTATATAGATTCTGTTCTGTAGCTTTGGGTTTGAGTCTCCACCTATATAGATTCTGTCCTGTATGATTGGGTTTCAATCTCCACCTATATAGATTCTGTCCTGTAGGTTTGGGTTTGAGTCTCCACCTATATAGTTTCTGTCCTTTAGGATTGGGTTTGAGTCTCCACCTATATATATTCTGCTCTGTAGGTTTGTCCTGTAGGATTGGGTTTGAGTCTCGACCAATATAGATTCTGCCTGTAGGATTGGGTTTGAGTATCCACCTATATCGATTCTGTCCTGTAGGATTGGGTTTGAGTCGCCACCTATATAGATTCTGTCCTGGAGGTGTGTCCGGTAGGATTGGGTTTTAGTCTCCACCTATATAGATTCTGTCCTATAGGTTTGTCCTGTAGGATTGTGTTTGAGTCTCCACCTATATAGATTATGTCCTGTAGGATTGGGTTTGAGTCTCCACCTATATAGATTCTGTCCTGTAAGATTGGGTTTGAGTCTCCACCTATATAGATTCTGTCCTGTAGGTTTGTCCTGTAGGATTGGGTTTGAGTCTCCACCTATATAGATTCTGTCCTGTAGGTATGTCCTGTAGGATTGGGTTTGAGTCTCCACCTATATAGATTATGTCCTGTAGGTTTGTCCTGTAGGATTGGGTTTCAGTCTCCACCTATATAGATTCTCTCCTGTAGGATTGGGTTTGAGTCTCCACCTATATAGATTATGTCCTGTAAGTTTGTCCTGTAGGATTGGGTTTGAGTCTCCACCTATATAAATTCTGTCCTGTAGGTTTGTCCTGTAGGATTGTGTTTGAGTATCCACCTATATAGATTCTCTCCTGTAGGATTGGGTTTGAGTCGCAATCTATATAGATTCTGTCCTGGAGGTGTGTCCGGTACGATTGGGTTTGAGTCTCCACCTATATAGATTCTGTCCTGTAGGTTTGTCCTGTAGGATTGGGTTTGAGTCTCCACCTATATAGATTCTGTCCTGTAGGATTGTTCTGTAGGATTGGGTTTGAGTCTCCACCTATATATATTCTGTCCTGTAGGTTTGTCCTGTAGGATTGGGTTTGAGTCTTCACCTATATAGATTATGTCCTGTAGGTTTGTCCTGTAGGACTGGGTTTGAGTCTCCACCGATATAGATTCTGTCCTGTAGGTTTGGTCTGTAGGATTGGGTTTTAGTCTCCACCTATATATGTTCTGTCCTGTAGGTTTGTCTTGTAGGATTGGGTTTGAGACTCCACCTATATAGATTCTGTCCTGTAGGATTGGATTTGAGTCTCCACCTATATAGATTCTGTTCTGTAGCTTTGGGTTTGAGTCTCCACCTATATAGATTCTGTCCTGTAGGATTGGGTTTCAATATCCACCTATATAGATTCTGTCCTGTAGGTTTGTACTGTAGGATTGGGTTTGAGACTCCACCTATATAGATTCTGTCCTGTAGGATTGTTCTGTAGGATTGGGTTTGAGTCTCCTCCTATATATAATCTGTCCTGTAGGTTTGTCCTGTAGGATTGGGTTTGAGTCTCCACCTATATAGATTCTGTCCTGTAGGTATGTCCTGTAGGATTGGGTTTGAGTCTCCACCTATATATATTATGTCCTGTAGGTTTGTCCTGTAGGATTGGGTTTCAGTCTCCACCTATATAAATTATGTCCTGGAGGATTGGCTTTGAGTCTCCACCTATATAGATTCTGTCCTGTAAGTTTGTCCTGTAGGATTGGGTTTGAGTCTCCACCTATATAAATTCTGTCCTGTAGGTTTGTCCTGTAGGATTGTGTTTGAGTATCCACCTATATAGATTCTCTCCTGTAGGATTGGGTTTGAGTCTCCACCTATATAGATTATGTCCTGTAAGTTTGTCCTGTAGGATTGGGTTTGAGTCTCCACCTATATAAATTCTGTCCTGTAGGTTTGTCCTGTTGGATTGTGTTTGAGTATTCACCTATATAGATTCTCTCCTGTAGGATTGGGTTTGAGTCGCAATCTATATAGATTCTGTCCTGGAGGTGTGTCCGGTAGGATTGGGTTTGAGTCTCCACTTATATAGATTCTGTCCTGTAGGTTTGTCCTGTAGGATTGGGTTTGAGTCTCCACCTATATAGATTATGTCATGTAGGATTGGGATTGAGTCTCCACCTATATAGATTCTGTCCTGTAAGATTGGGTTTGAGTCTCCACCTATATAGATTCTGTCCTGTAGGTTTGTCCTGTAGGATTGGGTTTGAGACTCCACCTAGATAGATTCTGTCCTGTAGGATTGTTCTGTAGGATTGGGTTTGAGTCTCCACCTATATATATTATGTCCTGTAGGTTTGTCCTGTAGGATTGGGTTTGAGTCTCCACCTATATAGATTCTGTCCTGTAGGTTTGTCCTGTAGGACTGGGTTTGAGTCTCCACCGATATAGATTCTGTCCTGTAGGTTTGGTCTGTAGGATTGGGTTTGAGTCTCCATCTATATAGATTCTGTCCTGTAGGTTTGTCCTGTAGGATTGGCTTTGAGTCTCCACCTATATAGATTATGTCCTGTAGGATTGGGTTTGAGTCTCCACCTATATATATTCTGTCCTGTAGGTTTGTCTTGTAGGATTTGGTTTGAGACTCCACCTATATAGATTCTGTCCTGTAGGATTGGATTTGAGTCTCCACCTATATAGATTCTGTTCTGTAGCTTTTGGTTTGAGTCTCCACCTATATAGATTCTGTCCTGTAGGATTGGGTTTCAATATCCACCTATATAGATTCTGTCCTGTAGGTTTGTACTGTAGGATTGGGTTTGAGATTCCACCTATATAGATTCTGTCCTGTAGGATTGTTCTGTAGGATTGGGTTTGAGTCTCCACCTATATATATTCTGTCCTGTAGGTTTGTCCTGTAGGATTGGGTTTGAGTCTCCACCTATATAGATTCTGTCCTGTAGGTATGTCCTGTAGGATTGGGTTTGAGTCTCCACCTATATAGATTATGTCCTGTAGGTTTGTCCTGTAGGATTGGGTTTCAGTATCCACCTATATAAATTATGTCCTGTAGGATTGGCTTTGAGTCTCCACCTATATAGATTCTGTCCTGTAAGTTTGTCCTGTAGGATTGGGTTTGAGTCTCAACCTATATAAATTCTGTCCTGTAGGTTTGTCCTGTAGGATTGTGTTTGAGTATCCACCTATATAGATTCTCTCCTGTAGGATTGGGTTTGAGTCTCCACCTATATAGATTATGTCCTGTAAGTTTGTCCTGTAGGATTGGGTTTGAGTCTCCACCTATATAAATTCTGTCCTGTAGGTTTGTCCTGTAGGATTGTGTTTGAGTATCCACCTATATAGATTCTCTCCTGTAGGATTGGGTTTGAGTCGCAATCTATATAGATTCTGTCCTGGAGGTGTGTCCGGTAGGATTGGGTTTGAGTCTCCACCTATATAGATTCTGTCCTGTAGGTTTGTCCTGTAGGATTGGGTTTGAGTCTCCACCTATATAGATTATGTCCTGTAGGATTGGGATTGAGTCTCCACCTATATAGATTCTGTCCTGTATGTAGGATTGGGTTTGAGTCTCCACCTATATAGATTCTGTCCTGTAGGTTTGTCCTGTAGGATTGGGTTTGAGACTCCACCTATATAGATTCTGTCCTGTAGGATTGTTCTGTAGGATTGGGTTTGAGTATCCACCTATATATATTCTGTCCTGTAGGTTTGTCCTGTAGGATTGGGTTTGAGTCTCCACCTATATAGATTCTGTCCTGTAGGTTTGTCCTGTAGGACTGGGTTTGAGTCTCCACCGATATAGATTCTGTCCTGTAGGTTTGGTCTGTAGGATTGGGTTTGAGTCTCCATCTATATAGATTATGTCCTGTAGGATTGGCTTTGAGTCTCCACCTATATAGATTATGTCCTGTAGGATTGGGTTTGAGTCTCCACCTATATATATTCTGTCCTGTAGGTTTGTCCTGTAGGTTTGTCCTGTAGGATTGGGTTTGAGACTCCACCTATATTGATTCTGTCCTGTAGGATTGGATTTGAGTCTCCAACTATATAGATTCTGTTCTGTAGCTTTGGGTTTGAGTCTCCACCTATATAGATTCTGTCCTGTAGGATTGGGTTTCAATCTCCACCTATATAGATTATGTCCTGTAGGTTTGGGTTTGAGTCTCCACCTATATAGTTTCTGTCCTTTAGGATTGGGTTTGAGTCTCCACCTATATATATTCTGCTCTGTAGGTTTGTCCTGTAGGATTGGGTTTGAGTCTCCACCAATATAGATTCTGCCTGTAGGATTGGGTTTGAGTATCCACCTATATCGATTCTGTCCTGTAGGATTGGGTTTGAGTCGCCACCTATATAGATTCTGTCCTGGAGGTGTGTCTGGTAGGATTGGGTTTGAGTCTCCACCTATATAGATTCTGTCCTGTAGGTTTGTCCTGTAGGATTGTGTTTGAGTCTCCACCTATATAGATTATGTCCTGTAGGATTGGGTTTGAGTCTCCACCTATATAGATTATGTCCTGTAAGATTGGGTTTGAGTCTCCACCTATATATATTCTGTCCTGTAGGTTTGTACTGTAGGATTGGGTTTGAGACTCCACCTCTATAGATTCTGTCCTGTAGGATTGTTCTGTAGGATTGGGTTTGAGTCTCCACCTATATATATTCTGTCCTGTAGGTTTGTCCTGTAGGATTGGGTTTGAATCTCCACCTATATAGATTCTGTCCTGTAGGTTTGTCCTGTAGGATTGGGTTTGAGTCTCCACCGATATAGATTCTGTTCTGTAGGTTTGTCCTGTAGGATTGTGTTTGAGTCTCCATCTATATTGATTCAGTCCTGTAGGAGTGTCCTGTAGGATTGGGTTTGAGTATCCACCTATATAGATTCTGTCCTGTAGGTTTTGTCTGTAGGATTGGGTTTGAGTCTCCATCTATATAGATTCTGTCCTCTAGGTTTGTCCTGTAGGATTGGCTTTGAGACTCCACCTATATAGATTCTGTCCTGTAGGTTTGTCCTGTAGGATTGGGTTTGAGACTCCACCTATATAGATTCTGTCCTGTAGGATTGTCCTGTAGGATTGGATTTGAGTCTCCACCTATATATATTCTGCTCTGTAGGTTTGTTCTGTAGGATTGGGTTTGAGTCTCCACCAATATAGATTCTGCCTGTAGGATTGGGTTTGAGTATCCACCTATATCGATTCTGTCCTGTAGGATTGGGTTTGAGTCGCCACCTATATAGATTCTGTCCTGGAGGTGTGTCTGGTAGGATTGGGTTTGAGTCTCCACCTATATAGATTCTGTCCTGTAGGTTTGTCCTGTAGGATTGTGTTTGAGTCTCCACCTATATAGATTATGTCCTGTAGGATTGGGTTTGAGTCTCCACCTATATAGATTATGTCCTGTAAGATTGGGTTTGAGTCTCCACCTATATATATTCTGTCCTGTAGGTTTGTACTGTAGGATTGGGTTTGAGACTCCACCTCTATAGATTCTGTCCTGTAGGATTGTTCTGTAGGATTGGGTTTGAATCTCCACCTATATATATTCTGTCCTGTAGGTTAGTCCTGTAGGATTGGCTTTGAATCTCCACCTATATAGATTCTGTCCTGTAGGTTTGTCCTGTAGGATTGGGTTTGAGTCTCCACCGATATAGATTCTGTTCTGTAGGTTTGTCCTGTAGGATTGTGTTTGAGTCTCCATCTATATTGATTCAGTCCTGTAGGAGTGTCCTGTAGGATTGGGTTTGGGTATCCACCTATATAGATTCTGTCCTGTAGGTTTGGTCTGTAGGATTGGGTTTGAGTCTCCATCTATATAGATTCTGTCCTCTAGGTTTGTCCTGTAGGATTGGCTTTGAGACTCCACCTATATAGATTCTGTCCTGTAGGTTTGTCCTGTAGGATTGGGTTTGAGACTCCACCTATATAGATTCTGTCCTGTAGGATTGTCCTGTAGGATTGGATTTGAGTCTCCACCTTTATATATTCTGTCCTGTAGGTTTGTCCGGTATGATTGGGTTTGAGTCTCCACCTATATAGATTCTGTCCTGTAGGTTTGTCCTGTAGGATTTGGTTTGAGTCTCCACCAATATAGATTCTGTCCTGCAGGTTTGTGTTTGAGTCTCCACCTGTATAGATTCTGTCCTGTAGGATTGGGTTTGAGTTTCCACCTATAAAGATTCTGTCCTGTAGGTTTGGGTTTGAGTCTCCACCTATATAGATTATGTCCTGTAGGTTTGTCCTGTAGGATTGGGTTTGAGTCTCCACCTATATAGATTCTGTCCTGTAGGTTTATCCTGTAGGTTTGAGTTTGAATCTCCACCTCTATATATTCTGTGGTGTAGGTTTGTCCTGTAGGATTGGGTTTCAGTTTCCACCTATATAAATTATATCCTGTAGGAATGGCTTTGAGTCTCCACCTATATAGATTCTGTCCTGTAAATTTGTCCTGTAGGATTGGGTTTGAGTCTCCACCTATATAAATTCTGTCCTGTAGGTTTGTCCTGTAGGATTGTGTTTGAGTCTCCACCTATATAGATTCTGTCCTGTAGGATTGGGTTTGAGTCTCCACCTATATAGATTCTGTCCTGTAGGTTTATCCTGTAGGTTTGGGTTTGAGTCTCCACCTCTATAGATTCTGTCCTGTAGGATTGGGTTTGAGTCTCCACCTATATAGATTCTGTCCTGTAGGTTTGGGTTTGAGTCTCCACCTATATAGATTTTGTCCTGTAGGATTGGGGTTGAGTCTCCTCCTATATAGATTCTGTCTTGTAGGTTTGTCCTGTAGGATTGGGTTTGAGTCTCTACCTATATAGATGCTGTCCTGTAGGTTTGTCCTGTATGAGTGGGTTTGAGTCTCCACCTATATAGATTATGTCCAGTAGGTTTGTCCTGTAGATTTGGGTTTGAGTATCCACCTATATAGATTCTGTCCTGTAGGATTGGGTTTGAGTCTCCACCTATATAGATTCTGTCCTGTAGGTTTATCCTGTAGGATTGGGTTTCAGTTTCCACCTATATAAATTATATCCTGAAGGAATGGCTTTGAGTCTCCACCTATATAGATTCTGTCCTGTAAGTTTGTCCTGTAGGATTGGGATTGAGTCTCCACCTATATAAATTCTGTCCTGTAGGTTTGTCCTGTAGGATTGTGTTTGAGTATCCACCGATATAGATTCTGTCCTGTAGGTTTGTGTTTGAGTCTCCACCTATATAGATTCTGTCCTGTAGGATTGGATTTGAGTCTCCACCTATATAGATTCTGTTCTGTAGCTTTGGGTTTGAGTCTCCACCTATATAGATTCTGTCCTGTAGGATTGGGTTTCAATCTCCACCTATATAGATTCTGTCCTGTAGGTTTGGGTTTGAGTCTCCACCTATATAGTTTCTGTCCTTTAGGATTGGGTTTGAGTCTCCACCTATATATATTCTGCTCTGTAGGTTTGTCCTGTAGGATTGGGTTTGAGTCTCCACCAATATAGATTCTGCCTGTAGGATTGGGTTTGAGTATCCACCTATATCGATTCTGTCCTGTAGGATTGGGTTTGAGTCGCCACCTATATAGATTCTGTCCTGGAGGTGTGTCTGGTAGGATTGGGTTTGAGTCTCCACCTATATAGATTCTGTCCTGTAGGTTTGTCCTATAGGATTGTGTTTGAGTCTCCACCTATATAGATTATGTCCTGTAGGATTGGGTTTGAGTCTCCACCTATATAGATTATGTCCTGTAAGATTGGGTTTGAGTCTCCACCTATATATATTCTGTCCTGTAGGTTTGTACTGTAGGATTGGGTTTGAGACTCCACCTCTATAGATTCTGTCCTGTAGGATTGTTCTGTAGGATTGGGTTTGAGTCTCCACCTATATATATTCTGTCCTGTAGGATTGGGTTTGAATCTCCACCTATATAGATTCTGTCCTGTAGGTTTGTCCTGTAGTATTGGGTTTGAGTCTCCACCGATATAGATTCTGTTCTGTAGGTTTGTCCTGTAGGATTGTGTTTGAGTCTCCATCTATATTGATTCAGTCCTGTAGGAGTGTCCTGTAGGATTTGGTTTGAGTATCCACATATATAGATTCTGTCCTGTAGGTTTGGTCTGTAGGATTCGGTTTGAGTCTCCATCTATATAGATTCTGTCCTCTAGGTTTGTCCTGTAGGATTGGCTTTGAGACTCCACCTATATAGATTCTGTCCTGTAGGTTTGTCCTGTAGGATTGGGTTTGAGACTCCACCTATATAGATTCTGTCCTGTAGGATTGGATTTGAGTCTCCACCTTTATATATTCTGTCCTGTAGGTTTGTCCTGTATGATTGGGTTTGAGTCTCCACCTATATAGATTCTGTCCTGTAGGTTTGTCCTGTAGGATTTGGTTTGAGTCTCCACCAATATAGATTCTGTCCTGCAGGTTTGTGTTTGAGTCTCCACCTGTATAGATTCTGTCCTGTAGGATTGAGTTTGAGTTTCCACCTATATAGATTCTGTCCTGTAGGTTTGGGTTTGAGTCTCCACCTATATAGATTATGTCCTGTAGGTTTGTCCTGTAGGATTGGGTTTGAGTCTCCACCTATATAGATTCTGTCATGTAGGTTTATCCTGTAGGTTTGGGTTTGAGTCTCCACCTCTATATATTCTGTGGTGTAGGGTTGTCCTGTAGGATTGGGTTTCAGTTTCCACCTATATAAATTATATCCTGTAGGAATGGCTTTGAGTCTCCACCTATATAGATTCTGTCCTGTAAGTTTGTCCTGTAGGATTGGGTTTGAGTCTCCACCTATATAAATTCTGTCCTGTAGGTTTGTCCTGTAGGTTTGGGTTTGAGTCTCCACCTCTATAGATTCTGTCCTGTAGGATTGGGTTTGAGTCTCCACCTATATAGATTCTGTCCTGTAGGTTTGGGTTTGAGTCTCCACCTATATAGATTTTGTCCTGTAGGATTGGGTTTGAGTCTCCTCCTATATAGATTCTGTCCTGTAGGATTGGGTTTGAGTCTCCACCTATATAGATTCTGTCCTGTAGGTTTATCCTGTAGGTTTGGGTTTGAGTCTCCACCTCTATTGATTCTGTCCTGTAGATTGGGTTTGAGTCTCCACCTATATAGATTCTGTCCTGTAGGTTTGGGTTTGAGTCTCCACCTATATAGATTCTGTCCTGTAGGATTGGGTTTGAGTCTCCACCTATATAGATTCTGTCCTGTAGGTTTATCCTGTAGGTTTGGGTTTGTGTCTCCACCTCTATAGATTCTGTCCTGTAGGATTGGGTTTGAGTCTCCACCTATATAGATTCTGTCCTGTAGGTTTGGGTTTGAGTCTCCACCTATATAGATTTTGTCCTGTAGGATTGGGTTTGAGTCTCCTCCTATATAGATTCTGTCTTGTAGGTTTGTCCTGTAGGATTGGGTTTGAGTCTCTACCTATATAGATGCTGTCCTGTAGGTTTGTCCTGTATGAGTGGGTTTGAGTCTCCACCTATATAGATTATGTCCAGTAGGTTTGTCCTGTAGATTTGTGTTTGAGTATCCACCTATGTAGATTCTGTCCTGTAGGTTTTGGTTTGAGTCTCCACCTATATAGATTCTGTCCTGTAGGATTGTCCTGTAGGATTGGGTTTGAGTCTCCACCGATATATATTCTGTCCTGTAGGTTTGTCCTGTAGGATTTGGTTTGAGTCTCCACCTATATATATTCTGTCCTGTAGGTTTGTCCTGTAGGATTGGGTTTGAGTCTCCACCGATATAGATTCTGTCCTGTAGGATTGGGTTTCAATCTCCACCTATATAGATTCTGTCCTGTAGGTTTGGGTTTGAGTCTCCACCTATATAGTTTCTGTCCATTAGGATTGGGTTTGAGTCTCCACCTATATAGATTCTGCTCTGTAGGTTTGTCCTGTAGGTTTGGGTTTGAGTCTCCACCAATATAGATTCTGCCTGTAGGATTGGGTTTGAGTATCCACCTATATCGATTCTGTCCTGTAGGATTGGGTTTGAGTCGCCACCTATATAGATTCTGTCCTGGAGGTGTGTCCGGTAGGATTGGGTTTGAGTCTCCACCTATATAGATTCTGTCCTGTAGGTTTGTCCTGTAGGATTGGGTTTGAGTCTCCACCTATATAGATTATGTCCTGTAGGTTTGGGTTTGAGTCTCCACCTATATAGATTCTGTCCTGTAAGATTGGGTTTCAATCTCTACCTATATAGATTCTGTCCTGTAGGTTTGGGTTTGAGTCTCCACCTATATAGAGTATGTCCTGTAGGTTTGTCCTGTAGGATTGGGATTGAGTCTCCACCTATATAGTTTCTGTCCTGTAGGTGTGTCCTGTAGGATAGGGCTTGAGTCTCCACCTATATAGATTCTGTCCTGTAGGATTGTCCTGTAGGATTAGTTTTGAATCTCCATCTATATAGATTCTGTCCTGTAGGTTTGTTCTGTAGGATTGTGTTTGAGTCGCCACCTATATAGATTATGTCCTGTAGGTGTATCCGGTAGGATTGGGTTTGAGTCTCCACCTATGTAGATTATGTCCTGTAGGTTTGTCCTGTATGATTGGCTTTGAGTCTCCACCTATATAGATTATGTCCTGTAGGATTGGATTTGAGTCTCCACCTATATAGATTATGTCCTGTAAGATTGGGTTTGAGTCTCCACCTATATAGATTATGTCCTGTAGGTTTGTCCTGTAGGATTGGGTTTGAGACTCCAACTATATAGATTCTGTCCTGTATGATTGTTCTGTAGGATTTGGTTTGAGTCTCCACCTATATATATATTCTGTCCTGTAGGTTTGTCCTGTAGGATTGGGTTTGAGTCTCCACCGATATAGATTCTGTCCTGTAGGATTGGGTTTCAATCTTCACCTATATAGATTCTGTCCTGTAGGTTTGGGTTTGAGTCTCCACCTATATAGTTTCTGTCCTTTAGGATTGGGTTTGAGTCTCCACCTATATAGATTCTGCTCTGTAGGTTTGTCCTGTAGGTTTGGGTTTGAGTCTCCACCAATATAGATTCTGCCTGTAGGATTGGGTTTGAGTATCCACCTATATCGATTCTGTCCTGTAGGATTGGGTTTGAGTCGCCACCTATATAGATTCTGTCCTGGAGGTGTGTCCGGTAGGATTGGGTTTGAGTCTCCACCTATATAGATTCTGTCCTGTAGGTTTGTCCTGTAGGATTGGGTTTGAGTCTCCACCTATATAGATTATGTCCTGTAGGTTTGGGTTTGAGTCTCCACCTATATAGATTCTGTCCGGTAAGATTGGGTTTGAGTCTCCACCTATATATATTCTGTCCTGTAGGTTTGTCCTGTAGGATTGGGTTTGAGACTCCACCTATATAGATTCTGTCCTGTAGGATTGTTCTGTAGGATTGGGTTTGAGTCTCCACCTATATATATTCCGTCCTGTAGGTTTGTCCTGTAGGATTGGGTTTGAGTCTCCAATGATATAGATTCTGTCCTGTAGGTTTGTCCTGTAGGATTGTGTTTGAGTCTCCATCTATATAGATTCTGTCCTGTAGGATTGTCCTGTAGGATTGGGTTTGAGTATCCACCTATATAGATTCTGTCCTGTAGGTTTGGTCTGTAGGATTGGGTTTGAGTCTCCATCTATATAGATTCTGTCCTGTAGGTTTGTCCTGTAGGATTGGCTTTGAGTCTCCACCTATATAGATTCTGTCCTGTAGGATTGGATTTGAGTCTCCACCTTTATATATTCTGTCCTGTAGGTTTGTCCTGTATGATTGGGTTTGAGTCTCCACCTATATAGATTCTGTCCTGTAGGATTGGGTTTGAGTTTCCACCTATATAGATTCTGTCCTGTAGGTTTGGGTTTGAGTCTCCAACTATATAGATTATGTCCTGTAGGTTTGTCCTGTAGGATTGGGTTTGAGTCTCCACCTATATAGATTCTGTCCTGTAGGTTTATCCTGTAGGTTTGGGTTTGAGTCTCCACCTCTATAGATTCTGTCCTGTAGGTTTGTCCTGTAGGATTGGGTTTCAGTTTCCACCTCTATAAATTATATCCTGTAGGAATGGCTTTGAGTCTCCACCTATATATATTCTGTCCTGTAAATTTGTCCTGTAGGATTGGGTTTGAGTCTCCACCTATATAAATTCTGTCCTGTAGGTTTGTCCTGTAGGATTGTGTTTGAGTATTCACCTATATAGATTCTGTCCTGTAGTATTGGGTTTGAGTCTCCACCTATATAGATTCTGTCCTGTAGGATTGGGTTTGAGTCTCCACCTATATAGATTTTGTCCTTTAGGTTTGGGTTTGAGTCTCCACCTATATAGATTCTGTCCTGTAGGTTTGTCCTGTAGGATTGGGTTTGGGTCTCTACCTATATAGATGCTGTCCTGTAGGTTTGTCCTGTATGAGTGGGTTTGAGTCTCCACCTATATAGATGCTGTCCTGTAGGTTTGTCCTGTATGAGTGGGTTTGAGTCTCCACCTACATAGATTATGTCCTGTAGGATTGGGTTTGAGTCTCCACCTATATAGATTCTGCTCTGTAGGTTTGTCCTGTAGGTTTGGGTTTGAGTCTCCACCAATATAGATTCTGCCTGTAGGATTGGGTTTGAGTATCCACCTATATCGATTCTGTCCTGTAGGATTGGGTTTGAGTCGCCACCTATATAGATTCTGTCCTGTAGGTTTGTCCTGTAGGATTGGGTTTGAGTCTCCACCTATATAGATTATGTCCTGTAGGTTTGGGTTTGAGTCTCCACCTATATAGATTCTGTCTGGTAAGATTGGGTTTGAGTCTCCACCTATATATATTCTGTCCTGTAGGTTTGTCCTGTAGGATTGGGTTTGAGACTCCACCTATATAGATTCTGTCCTGTAGGATTGTTCTGTAGGATTGGGTTTGAGTCTCCACCTATATATATTCCGTCCTGTAGGTTTGTCCTGTAGGATTGGGTTTGAGTCTCCACCGATATAGATTCTGTCCTGTAGGTTTGTCCTGTAGGATTGTGTTTGAGTCTCCATCTATATAGATTCTGTCCTGTAGGATTGTCCTGTAGGATTGGGTTTGAGTATCCACCTATATAGATTCTGTCCTGTAGGTTTGGTCTGTAGGATTGGGTTTGAGTCTCCATCTATATAGATTCTGTCCTGTAGGTTTGTCCTGTAGGATTGGCTTTGAGTCTCCACCTATATAGATTCTGTCCTGTAGGATTGGATTTGAGTCTCCACCTTTATATATTCTGTCCTGTAGGTTTGTCCTGTATGATTGGGTTTGAGTCTCCACCTATATAGATTCTGTCCTGTAGGATTGGGTTTGAGTTTCCACCTATATAGATTCTGTCCTGTAGGTTTGGGTTTGAGTCTCCAACTATATAGATTATGTCCTGTAGGTTTGTCCTGTAGGATTGGGTTTGAGTCTCCACCTATATAGATTCTGTCCTGTAGGTTTATCCTGTAGGTTTGGGTTTGAGTCTCCACCTCTATAGATTCTGTCCTGTAGGTTTGTCCTGTAGGATTGGGTTTCAGTTTCCACCTCTATAAATTATATCCTGTAGGAATGGCTTTGAGTCTCCACCTATATATATTCTGTCCTGTAAATTTGTCCTGTAGGATTGGGTTTGAGTCTCCACCTATATAAATTCTGTCCTGTAGGTTTGTCCTGTAGGATTGTGTTTGAGTATCCACCTATATAGATTCTGTCCTGTAGGATTGGGTTTGAGTCTCCACCTATATAGATTCTGTCCTGTAGGATTGGGTTTGAGTCTCCACCTATATAGATTTTGTCCTTTAGGTTTGGGTTTGAGTCTCCACCTATATAGATTCTGTCCTGTAGGTTTGTCCTGTAGGATTGGGTTTGGGTCTCTACCTATATAGATGCTGTCCTGTAGGTTTGTCCTGTATGAGTGGGTTTGAGTCTCCACCTATATAGATGCTGTCCTGTAGGTTTGACCTGTATGAGTGGGTTTGAGTCTCCACCTACATAGATTATGTCCTGTAGGATTGGGTTTGAGTCTCCAGCTATATATATTCTGTCCTGTAGGTTTGTCCTGTAGAATTGGGTTTGAGTCTACACCTATATAGATTATGTCCTGTAGGTTTGTCCTGTAGGTTTGGGTTTGAGTATCCACCTATATATATTATGTCCTGTAGGATTGGGTTTGAGTCTCCACCTATATAGATTATGTCCTGTAGGTTTGGGTTTGAGTCTCCACCAATATAGATTATGTCCTGTAGGATTGGGTTTGAGTCTCCACCTATATAGATTCTATCCTGTAGGTTTGTCCTGTAGGTTTGGGTTTGAGTCTCCACCTATATAGATTATGTCCTGTAGGTTTGTCCTGTAGGATTGGGTTTGAGTCTCCACCTATATAGATTCTGTCCTGTAGGATTGGGTTTGAGTCTCCACCTATATAGATTCTGTCCTGTAGGCTTGGGTTTGAGTCTCCACCTATATAGATTATGTCCTGTAGGTTTGGGTTTGAATCTTCACCAATATAGATTATGTCCTGTAGGATTTGGTTTGACTCTCCACCTATATAGATTCTGTCCTGTAGGATTGGGTTTCAATCTCCACCTATATAGATTCTGTCCTGTAGGTTTGGGTTTGAGTCTCCCTCTATATAGATTCTGTCCTTTAGGATTGGGTTTGAGTCTCCACCTATATAGAATCTGTCCTGTAGGTTTGTCCTGTAGGATTGGGTTTGAGTCTCCACCAATATAGATTCTGCCTGTAGGATTGGGTTTGAGTATCCACCTATATCGATTCTGTCCTGTAGGATTGGGTTTGAGTCTCCACCTATATAGATTCTGTCCTGTAGGTTTGGGTTTGAGTCTCCACCTATATAGATTATGTCCTGTAGGTTTGGGTTTGAATCTTCACCAATATAGATTATGTCCTGTAGGATTTGGTTTGACTCTCCACCTATATAGATTCTGCCCTGTAGGATTGGGTTTCAATCTCCACCTATATAGATTCTGTCCTGTAGGTTTGGGTTTGAGTCTCCACCTATATAGATTATGTCCTTTAGGATTGGGTTTGAGTCTCCACCTATATAGAATCTGTCCTGTAGGTTTGTCCTGTAGGATTGGTTTTGAGTCTCCACCAATATAGATTCTGCCTGTAGGATTGGGTTTGAGTATCCACCTATATCGATTCTGTCCTGTTGGATTGGGTTTGAGTCTCCACCTATATAGATTATGTCCTGTAGGTTTGGGTTTGAGTCTCCACCTATATAGATTATGTCCTGTAGGTTTGGGTTTGAATCTTCACCAATATAGATTATGTCCTGTAGGATTTGGTTTGACTCGCCACCTATATAGATTCTGTCCTGTAGGATTGGGTTTCAATCTCCACCTATATAGATTCTGTCCTGTAGGTTTGGGTTTGAGTCTCCACCTATATAGATTCTGTCCTTTAAGATTGGGTTTGAGTCTCCACCTATATAGAATATGTCCTGTAGGTTTGTCCTGTAGGATTGGGTTTGAGTCTACACTAATATAGATTCTGCCTGTAGGATTGGGTTTGAGTATCCACCTATATCGATTCTGTCCTGTAGGATTGTGTTTGAGTCTCCACCTCTATGGATTCTGTCCTGTAGGATTGGGTTTGAGTTTCCACCTATATAGATTATGTCCTGTAGGTTTGGGTTTGAGTCTCCACCTATATAGATTCTGTCCTGTAGGATTGGGTTTGAGTTTCCACCTATATAGATTCTGTCCTGTAGGTTTGGGTTTGAGTCTCCACCTATATAGATTATGTCCTGTAGGTTTGTCCTGTAGGATTGGGTTTGAGTCTCCACCTATATATTTATCCTGTAGGATTGGGTTTGAGTCTCCACCTATATAGATTCTGTCCTGTAGGTTTATCCTGTAGGTTTGGGTTTGAGTCTCCACCTCTATAGATTGTGTCCTGTAGGTTTGTCCTGTAGGATTGGGTTTCAGTTTTCACCTATATAAATTATATCCTGTAGGAATGGCTTTGAGTCTCCACCTATATATATTCTGTCCTGTAAGTTTGTCCTGTAGGATTGGGTTTGAGTCTCCACCTATATAAATTCTGTCCTGTAGGTTTGTCCTGTAGGATTGTGTTTGAGTATCCACCTATATAGATGCTGTACTGTAGGATTGGGTTTGAGTCTCCACCTATATAGATTCTGTCCTGTAGGATTGGGTTTGAGTCTCCACCTATATAGATTCTGTCCTTTAGGTTTGGGTTTGAGTCTCCACCTATATAGATTCTGTCCTGTAGGATTGGCTTTGAGTCTCCACCTATATAGATTCTGTCCTGTAGGTTTGTCCTGTATGATTGGGTTTGAGTCTCTACCTATATAGATGCTGTCCTGTAGGTTTGTCCTGTATGAGTGGGTTTGAGTCTCCACCTATATAGATGCTGTCCTGTAGGTTTGTCCTGTATGAGTGGGTTTGAGTCTACACCTATATAGATTCTGTCCTGTAGGTTTGGGTTTGAGTCTCCACCAATATAGATTATGTCCTGTAGGATTGGGTTTGAGTCTCCACCTATATAGATTCTGTCCTGTAGGTTTGTCCTGTAGGTGTGGGTTTGAGTCTCCACCTATATAGATTATGTCCTGTAGGTTTGTCCTGTAGGATTGGGTTTGAGTCTCCACCTATATAGATTCTGTCCTGTAGGATTGGGTTTGAGTCTCCACCTATATAGATTCTGTCCTGTAGGTTTGGGTTTGAGTCTCCACCTATATAGATTATGTCCTGTAGGTTTGGGTTTGATCTTCACCAATATAGATTATGTCCTGTAGGATTTGGTTTGAGTCTCCACCTATATAGATTCTGTCCTGTAGGTTTGGGTTTGAGTCTCCACCTATATAGATTATGTCCTTTAGGTTTGGGTTTGAGTCTCCACCTATATAGATTCTGTCCTGTAGGATTGGCTTTGAGTCTCCACCTATATAGATTCTGTCCTGTAGGTTTGTCCTGTATGATTGGGTTTGAGTCTCTACCTATATAGATGCTGTCCTGTAGGTTTGTCCTGTATGAGTGGGTTTGAGTCTCCACCTATATAGATGCTGTCCTGTAGGTTTGTCCTGTATGAGTGGGTTTGAGTCTCCACCTACATAGATTATTTCCTGTAGGATTGGGTTTGAGTCTCCACCTATATATATTCTGTCCTGTAGGTTTGTCCTGTAGAATTGGGTTTGAGTCTACACCTATATAGATTCTGTCCTGTAGGTTTGGGTTTGAGTCTCCACCAATATAGATTATGTCCTGTAGGATTGGGTTTGAGTCTCCACCTATATAGATTCTGTCCTGTAGGTTTGTCCTGTAGGTGTGGGTTTGAGTCTCCACCTATATAGATTATGTCCTGTAGGTTTGTCCTGTAGGATTGGGTTTGAGTCTCCACCTATATAGATTCTGTCCTGTAGGATTGGGTTTGAGTCTCCACCTATATAGATTCTGTCCTGTAGGTTTGGGTTTGAGTCTCCACCTATATAGATTCTGTCCTGTAGGTTTGGGTTTGAGTCTCCACCTATATAGATTCTGTCCTGTAGGTTTGGGTTTGAGTCTCCACCTATATAGATTATGTCCTGTAGGTTTGGGTTTGAATCTTCACCAATATAGATTATGTCCTGTAGGATTTGGTTTGACTCTCCACTTATATAGATTCTGTCCTGTAGGTTTGGGTTTGAGTCTCCACCTATATAGATTATGTCCTGTAGGTTTGGGTTTGAATCTTCACCAATATAGATTATGTCCTGTAGGATTTTGTTTGACCCTCCACCTATATAGATTCTGTCCTTTAGGATTGGGTTTGAGTCTCCACCTATATAGAATCTGTCCTGTAGGTTTGTCCTGTAGGATTGGGTTTGAGTCTCCACTAATATAGATTCTGCCTGTAGGATTGGGTTTGAGTATCCACCTATATCGATTCTGTCCTGTAGGATTGTGTTTGAGTCTCCACCTCTATGGATTCTGTCCTGTAGGATTGGGTTTGAGTTTCCACCTATATAGATTATGTCCTGTAGGTTTGGGTTTGAGCCTCCACCTATATATATTCTGTCCTGTAGGATTGGGTTTGAGTTTCCACCTATATAGATTCTGTCCTGTAGGTTTGGGTTTGAGTCTCCACCTATATAGATTATGTCCTGTAGGTTTGTCCTGTAGGATTGGGTTTGAGTCTCCACCTATATAGATTCTGTCCTGTAGGTTTATCCTGTAAGTTTGGGTTTGAGTCTCCACCTCTATAGATTGTGTCCTGTAGGTTTGTCCTGTAGGATTGGGTTTCAGTTTCCACCTATATAAATTATATCCTGTAGGAATGGCTTTGAGTCTCCACCTATATATATTCTGTCCTGTAAGTTTGTCCTGTAGGATTGGGTTTGAGTCTCCACCTATATAAATTCTGTCCTGTAGGTTTGTCCTGTAGGATTGTGTTTGAGTATCCACCTATATAGATTCTGTACTGTAGGATTGGGTTTGAGTCTCCACCTATATAGATTCTGTCCTGTAGGATTGGGTTTGAGTCTCCACCTATATAGATTCTGTCCTTTAGGTTTGGGTTTGAGTCTCCACCTATATAGATTCTGTCCTGTAGGATTGGGTTTGAGTCTCCACCTATATAGATTCTGTCCTGTAGGTTTGTCCTGTAGGATTGGGTTTCAGTTTCCACCTATATAAATTATATCCTGTAGGAATGGCTTTGAGTCTCCACCTATATATATTCTGTCCTGTAAGTTTGTCCTGTAGGATTGGGTTTGAGTCTCCACCTATATAAATTCTGTACTGTAGGTTTGTCCTGTAGGATTGTGTTTGAGTATCCACCTATATAGATTCTGTACCGTAGGATTGGGTTTGAGTCTCCACCTATATAGATTCTGTCCTGTAGGATTGGGTTTGAGTCTCCACCTATATTGATTCTGTCCTTTAGGTTTGGGTTTGAGTCTCCACCTATATAGATTCTGTCCTGTAGGATTGGGTTTGAGTCTCCACCTATATAGATTCTGTCCTGTAGGTTTGTCCTGTATGATTGGGTTTGAGTCTCTACCTATATAGATGCTATCCTGTAGGTTTGTCCTGTATGAGTGGGTTTGAGTCTCCACCTATATAGATGCTGTCCTGTAGGTTTGTCCTGTATGAGTGGGTTTGAGTCTCCACCTACATAGATTATTTCCTGTAGGATTGGGTTTGAGTCTCCACCTATATATATTCTGTCCTGTAGGTTTGTCCTGTAGAATTTGGTTTGAGTCTACGCCTATATAAATTATGTCCTGTAGGTTTGTCCTGTAGGTTTGGGTTTGAGTATCCACCTATATAGAGTATGTCCTGTAGGATTGGGTTTGAGTCTCCACCTATATAGATTCTGTCCTGTAGGTTTGGGTTTGAGTCTCCACCAATATAGATTATGTCCTGTAGGATTGGGTTTGAGTCTCCACCTATATAGATTCTGTCCTGTAGGTTTGTCCTGTAGGTTTGGGTTTGAGTCTCCACCTATATAGATTATGTCCTGTAGGTTTGTCCTGTAGGATTGGGTTTCAGTTTCCACCTATATAAATTATATCCTGTAGGAATGGCTTTGTGTCTCCACCTATATATATTCTGTCCTGTAAGTTTGTCCTGTAGGATTGGGTTTGAGTCTCCACCTATATAAATTCTGTCCTGTAGGTTTGTCCTGTAGGATTGTGTTTGAGTATCCACCTATATAGATTCTGTACCGTAGGATTGGGTTTGAGTCTCCACCTATATAGATTCTGTCCTGTAGGATTGGGTTTGAGTCTCCACCTATATAGATTCTGTCCTTTAGGTTTGGGTTTGAGTCTCCACCTATATAGATTATGTCCTGTAGGATTGGGTTTGAGTCTCCACCTATATAGATTCTGTCCTGTAGGTTTGTCCTGTAGGATTGGGTTTGAGTCTCTACCTATATAGATGCTATCCTGTAGGTTTGTCCTGTATGAGTGGGTTTGAGTCTCCACCTATATAGATGCTGTCCTGTAGGTTTGTCCTGTATGAGTGGGTTTGAGTCTCCACCTACATAGATTATTTCCTGTAGGATTGGGTTTGAGTCTCCACCTATATATATTCTGTCCTGTAGGTTTGTCCTGTAGAATTGGGTTTGAGTCTACACCTATATAAATTATGTCCTGTAGGTTTGTCCTGTAGGTTTGGGTTTGAGTATCCACCTATATAGAGTATGTCCTGTAGGATTGGGTTTGAGTCTCCACCTATATAGATTCTGTCCTGTAGGTTTGGGTTTGAGTCTCCACCAATATAGATTATGTCCTGTAGGATTGGGTTTGAGTCTCCACCTATATAGATTCTGTCCTGTAGGTTTGTCCTGTAGGTTTGGGTTTGAGTCTCCACCTATATAGATTATGTCCTGTAGGTTTGTCCTGTAGGATTTGGTTTGAGTCTCCACCTATATAGATTCTGTCCTGTAGGATTGGGTTTGAGTCTCCACCTATATAGATTCTGTCCTGTAGGTTTGGGTTTGAGTCTCCACCTATATAGATTATGTCCTGTAGGTTTGGGTTTGAATCTTCACCAATATAGATTATGTCCTGTAGGATTTGGTTTGACCCTCCACCTATATAGATTCTGTCCTGTAGGATTGGGTTTCAATCTCCACCTATATAGATTCTGTCCTGTAGGTTTGGGTTTGAGTCTCCACCTATATAGATTCTGTCCTTTAGGATTGGGTTTGAGTCTCCACCTATATAGAATCTGTCCTGTAGGTTTGTCCTGTAGGATTGGGTTTGAGTCTCCACCAATATAGATTCTGCCTGTAGGATTGTGTTTGAGTATCCACCTATATCGATTCTGTCCTGTAGGATTGGGTTTGAGTCTCCACCTATATAGATTCTGTCCTGTAGGTTTGGGTTTGAGTCTCCACCTATATAGATTATGTCCTGTAGGTTTGGGTTTGAATCTTCACCAATATAGATTATGTCCTGTAGGATTTGATTTGACTCTCCACCTATATAGATTCTGTCCTGTAGGATTGGGTTTCAATCTCCACCTATATAGATTCTGTCCTGTAGGTTTGGGTTTGAGTCTCCACCTATATAGATTCTGTCCTTTAGGATTGGGTTTGAGTCTCCACCTATATAGAATCTGTCCTGTAGGTTTGTCCTGTAGGATTGGGTTTGAGTCTCCACCAATATAGATTCTGCCTGTAGGATTGGGTTTGAGTATCCACCTATATCGATTCTGTCCTGTAGGATTGGGTTTGAGTCTACACCTATATAGATTCTGTCCTGTAGGTTTGGGTTTGAGTCTCCACCTATATAGATTATGTCCTGTAGGTTTGGGTTTGAATCTTCACCAATATAGATTATGTCCTGTAGGATTTGGTTTGACTCTCCACCTATATAGATTCTGTCCTGTAGGATTGGGTTTCAATCTCCACCTATATAGATTCTGTCCTGTAGGTTTGGGTTTGAGTCTCCACCTATATAGATTCTGTCCTTTAGGATTGGGTTTGAGTCTCCACCTATATAGAATCTGTCATGTAGGTTTGTCCTGTAGGATTGGGTTTGAGTCTCCACTAATATAGATTCTGCCTGTAGGATTGGGTTTGAGTATCCACCTATATCGATTCTGTCCTGTAGGATTGGGTTTGAGTCTCCACCTATATAGATTCTGTCCTGTAGGTTTGTCCTGTAGGATTGGGTTTGAGTCTCCACTTATATAGATTCTGTCCTGTAGGTTTGGGTTTGAGTCTCCACCTATATAGATTCTGTCCTGTAGGATTGGGTTTGAGTCTCCACCTATATAGATTATGTCCAGTAGGTTTGTCCTGTAGGATTGGGTTTGAGTCTCCACCTATATAGATTATGTCCTGTAGGATTGGGTTTGAGTCTCCACCTATATAGATTCTGTCCTGTAGGTTTGTCCTGTAGGATTGGGTTTGAGTCTCCACCTATATATATTATGTCCTGTAGGTTTTTCGATTATACACAGTGTCGGAAGACTATATTAAACAAGAAATGGAAACATATTCAGAAATCACCATGATTTCTAATCATCATTTTATTAGCAACATTTTAAGTGTGCAGAACAATTTTTAAAGCAAACAGTTTAAGTGCACAGAACAATTTTTAAAGCACAAAATGGGACTTTAATGATACAGGCAATGTAATAATTACTACCACGATATGAAATTCCACAGGTAAAATGTCACAGATAAATGCCACAGATATCCACTGGATATATTATATTACAACTTAAACTCAAGCTCAAGTGACATTAAAAATAGATTGGTTGAGTCCTAGATCTATGCTCAATATGTAAGAAAGCCGAGATGTGCGTTTCTGATTTGAGAGAAGTTAGTATCAACCTCTGACACTAACGACCTAGAATTAACTTAAAAACTATTTGGCTTTGTAAGAGGATATAATAATTACCCCCTTTATTGAACCTTGTAGTATATATTTCTTTCACCACGGCTTACGTTACGCTTTAGAATACTACGAACTACAGTGTTCATTGTCCATAGTGAATAATATTATAAACACACAATTTCTAAAAACCACACATAATATATAATAAACAGTTTATAAAACATACTATATCAGTATATATATCTATATATCTGCAGTGTATGGGTAAACACAGACGGATATGTAGCCCAGTGGTAACACGCTGGACTGGTAATCCAGGGATCGCAGGTTCGACCCCAAGTCTGACCCTAATACAATTAACAGTCTTTCAGATGGGACGTTAAACCGAGGTCTCGTGTCGGTGCTTTACACCGTGCACGTAAAAGAACCAGAGGAGATTCTGGAATGGGTCTCTGTCTGTATCATGCACTATCCTCCAAAATCTAAAATAACTAATCTCTTCAGGAGGCGTCGCTCATATGTGCAACCGGTAGCGACGATAAATAAACGTAAAACACACACTTATGGGTAAACATTATCGACATTATAGTGAGTGCGTACATGTGGATACAGGACTGCAGTAAGTTCACGTCACAATTAGCTCCAATATATAGCCTTCTAATCCATGACACGGGTGGTGGGACGGGGCGAATTCATTAGAAGATTAGAAGGTATCGGATTTGGGACCTAATTTAGAGAGATAATCTAGCATGCCAACAGAAATTACTTTCATTTCGTTTAGCATTCTCAAATCTAATGGCATGTTTCTTTATATATGTTAGCTAACGACAAATACTAAACAATGAACTACACGCAGATATAGATTTATGTTCCTTCGGTGTCATGTCAGATGGATAATAATGTGTCACAATATCCTGTGTGAATATATGTATATATATGTGTGTGTGTATGCGAATGTATGTGTATGTGTGTGTTTGTGTATATGTATATATATATATATGTATATGTATATATATATATGTATATATATGTATGGAAGTTATTTATTGTTAATATTTCTAGCAGACCAAGGGAGAGCACCAGTTTGTATGTTGTGAATTGTTGACGTTGGAGTTATTCCCCTTACATATTACTACATGGAAGTTATTTATTGTTAATATTTCTAGCAGACCAAGGGAGAGCACCAGTTTGTATGTTGTGAATTGTTGACGTTGGAGTTATTCCCCTTACATATTACTACATGGAAGTTATTTATTGTTAATATTTCTAGCAGACCAAGGGAGAGCACCAGTTTGTATGTTGTGAATTGTTGACGTTGGAGTTATTCCCCTTACATATTACTACATGGAAGTTATTTATTGTTAATATTTCTAGCAGACCAAGGGAGAGCACCAGTTTGTATGTTGTGAATTGTTGACGTTGGAGTTATTCCCCTTACATATTACTACATGGAAGTTATTTATTGTTAATATTTCTAGCAGACCAAGGGAGAGCACCAGTTTGTATGTTGTGAATTGTTGACGTTGGAGTTATTCCCCTTACATATTACTACATGGAAGTTATTTATTGTTAATATTTCTAGCAGACCAAGGGAGAGCACCAGTTTGTATGTTGTGAATTGTTGACGTTGGAGTTATTCCCCTTACATATTACTACATGGAAGTTATTTATTGTTAATATTTCTAGCAGATCAAGGGAGAGCTTTGTATGTTCTAAATTGTTGACGTTGGAGTATTCCCTTACATATCACTACATGGAAGTTTGTTATTGTTAATAGTTCTAGCAGATCAAGGGAGAGCTTTGTATGTTCTAAATTGTTGACGTTGGAGTTCTTCCCCTTCCATATCACTATATGGAAGTTTTTTTATTGTCAATAGTTCTAGCAGATCAAGGGAGAGCACCAGTTTGTATGTTCTAAATTGTTGACGTTGGAGTTCTTCCCCTTACATATTACTTCATAATGGATAATTGGCTATTAATTTTACTAACAGTCAACATACACATATTGTATTTAATTACCGGTATATCCTTCTGTCGATCAATGCTTCCCTGAAACGAAATCTGAACATCGGGAACAATGGTTCCCTGAAATGAAATCTGAACATCGGGGAGCAATGGTTCCCTGAAATGAAATCTGAACATCGGGAACACTGGTCCCCTGAAATGAAATCTGAACATGTGTCAGGTCAAAGGTACGTGTCAATTAATTTAACTATTGGTCAAAGGGAAGTCAAGTGTGTGTGTTTTACGTTTATTAATCATCGCTACCGGTTGCCCATATGAGCGACGTCTCCTGAAGAGAGTAATCATTTTAGATTTTCGGAGGATAGTACAATGATAGAGACATATACCCATTACAGAGTCTACTGTGTGTGTGTGTGTGTGTGTGTGTGTGTGTGTGTGTGTGTGTGTGTGTGTGTGTGTGTGTGTGTGTGTGTGTGTGTGTGTGTGTGTGTGTGTGTGTGTGTGTGTGTGTGTGTGTGTGTGTGTGTGTGTGTGTGTGTGTGTGTGTGTGTGTGTGTGTGTGTGTGTGTGTGTGTGGTGTGTGTGTGTGTGTGTGTGTGTGTGTGTGTGTGTGTGTGTGTGTGTGTGTGTGTGTGTGTGTGTGTGTGTGTGTGTGTGTGTGTGTGTGTGTGTGTGTGTGTGTGTGTGTGTGTGTGTGTGTGTGTGTGTGTGTGTGTGTGTGTGTGGTGTGTGTGTGTGTGTGTGTGTGTGTGTGTGTGTGTGTGTGTGTGTGTGTGTGTGTGTGTGTGGTGTGTGTGTGTGTGTGTGTGTGTGTGTGTGTGTGTGTGTGTGTGTGTGTGTGTGTGTGTGTGTGTGTGTGTGTGTGTGTGTGTGTGTGTGTGTGTGTGTGTGTGTGTGTGTGTGTGTGTGTGTGTGTGTGTGTGTGTGTGTGTGGTGTGTGTGTGTGTGTGTGTGTGTGTGTGTGTGTGTGTGTGTGTGTGTGTGTGTGTGTGTGTGTGTGTGTGTGTGTGTGTGTGTGTGTGTGTGTGTGTGTGTGTGTGTGTGTGTGTGTGTGTGTGTGTGTGTGTGTGTGTGTGTGTGTGTGTGTGTGTGTGTGTGTGTGTGTGTGTGTGTGTGTGTGTGTGTGTGTGTGTGTGTGTGTGTGTGTGGTGTGTGTGTGTGTGTGTGTGTGTGTGTGTGTGTGTGTGTGTGTGTGTGTGTGTGTGTGTGTGTGTGTGTGTGTGTGTGTGTGTGTGTGTGTGTGTGTGTGTGTGTGTGTGTGTGTGTGTGTGTGTGTGTGTGTGTGTGTGTGTGTGTGTGTGTGTGTGTGTGTGTGTGTGTGTGTGTGTGTGTGTGTGTGTGTGTGTGTGTGTGTGTGTGTGTGTGTGTGTGTGTGTGTGTGTGTGTGTGTGTGTGTGTGTGTGTGCGTGTGCGTGCGCGTGCGCGTGCGCGTGCGTGCGTGCATGCGCGTCTGCGTGCGCGTGCGTGTGTGCATGCGCGTCTGCGTGCGCGTGCGCGTCTGCGTGCGCGTGCGCGTGTGTGTGCGTGCATGGCGTGTGAGTACATGTGCGTGTAAATAGGTATATGTTAGTACCTATTAATATTTGTATATATGAGTGTATACATGTATATTTATGTTTGAACACAATTATATAATATAGTGCAGCGTATTATACATTGACTCTTGCACAAGACGATATTGCTAAACAAAAGGAAATATGTGCAAAGACCTATATGGTCACGTTATACCATGACTTATAATGATTGTATTTCTCTATGCTCATTTAAAATGGCAGTCAAACTAATGGTCTATATAACCCGGCAAGGAAAACTATATGTATGCTACCTTTCATACGATATAGTTTAGATCTTTTAAATAACATGTTTAGTGCCTGTGATGTGCTTCAATATCGGTCAACTCTTTCCAGCTACATACATTGTATAAAAAAGATTCCGATGTATGCCATTGTATGTGAGCTTATAGTTTTCATCTTATTTAAATCATGTAAGATATGTTCTTTTAATGTAAAGGGACTCGGCGATTTTCAGAAAAGAAAGCACGTATTTACATGGTTAAAAGATAGTGAATATAATATATGTCTTTTACAAGAAATACATTGCAAGAAATCCGATATTGATAAATGGGAGAAAGAGTGGGGTGCAAAGATATTTCTAAGCGGAAATAGTTCCAACAGCAAAGGCATATTTTTAAATGGATCCTTTGAAACATTAGAATACACTGAAATTATTGAAGGCCGTCTGAAATGCTTGTCTCTTATCATAGATAACAATGAGATCATGATAATGAATGTATATGGGCCAAACACTGATGACGTTAATTTTTTTAATACCATAGAACGATTCGTGGAAGAAAATGAAGACACAACATTTATAATTGGGGCGGATTTTAACATTGTTCTTGATATGAATATAGACAAGAAACACGGAAGGATCGATGCACATAAAAAAAGTAGTACGAAACTTCAAAATATAATAGAAAACAATGACATGTTGGACATATGGAGTATTATGCATCCGGGATTAAAACAATTCACCTGACACTCTAATCATAAACCTCCAATATTCTGTAGACTGGATTACTTCTTAATATCATCTAACCTTTCAAACAAAGTAAAAACATGTAAAATTACTACCGGTATAAAATCAGACCACTCCTTAATGTATCTAACGCTAGATGTTACAAACCAAATCCGAGGCCCGAGTTATTTCAAATTGAACAATTCTGTGATACTTGAGGAAGATTATCAAAAACAAATCAGAACTAGTGTTACTGAAATAGCAGCAAACAGTGCAAATCCAAATACTCTTTGGGAATTGATTAAAGGTTGTATCAGAAATGTAACTATCAAATATTGTTCATGGAAAAAGAAGGAAAATAATAAAAATGAAAAACAACTCATAAAAGTAATTGATGAACTAGAGTTAAAATTAATAAATGACTCCACAAACGAGAACATACTTACTTCAATTAAAAATAAAAAGGATGAACTTGACATTATTATAAACAATAACACTCGTGGCTATTTTATTAGAGCAAGATCACAATACATCGAAGGAATGGATAAAAATACAAAATACTTTTCAAATCTAGAAAAAAAGAACAAAAAACTATTTCACAATTAATTGTAAAAGATAACGTGATTACTGAATCCAAGAAATTACTATATGAAATAAAACAAGTTTATGAAGAGCTATATAAAAAGGTTGAATTACCGAATAGTGACATAGAATATTTTCCGTCAAACAATGATATGCTAAATGAAGTCCAAAAAATGTCATGTGAAGGTACATTATTGGAAGCGGTATGTGCAAATGCCCTTTTAGATATGAATAACAATAAAAGCCCTGGATCTGACGGTTTAACTGCAGAATTTTATAAAATTTGAGATTTGAAACAATATTATCTTGCATCGATTAACTATTCTTACGAACATGGTACTCTCACGCAACTTCAGAAACAAGGAATCGTTAACCTTATTGCCAAGAAAAATAAAGAACTGACTGACTTGAATAATTGGCGTCCATTGTCACTGTTAAATGTAGATTACACAATAGCAACAAAAACCATAGCAAATAGAATGTACTCCCAACTATAATTCATCATTCTCAATCAGGTTTTATGTAAGGTAGATATAATGGTGAAAATATACGACTAAGATACGACTCCATAGACTTCTTAAACGATACCAATGCACCTGGTTTGTTATTTTTCGCAGATTTTGAAAAGGCTTTTGATAGCTTAAAACATTACATTATTTTAATTTTGGGAATTCATTAATGAAATGGATTAAAGTATTTTACAACAACACACAGAGTTGTGTATGCAACAATGGACATATGTCGGATTTCTTTAATATAGAACGCGGAGTAAGACAAGGATGTCCGCTTTCGCCTTATCTTTTTATTATTGCCATTGAAATATTATCATTAAAGGTACGGACAAACAAAGACATCAATGGTATAAAATTGCACAATGAAGAAATAAAAAACTCATTATTTGCAGACGACTCAACTTTTTTAACTGACGGATCAGAAAGATCTTTTAAAAAACTTGTTCAAACTATCGATGATTTCAATAATATATCAGGATTGAAAATAAATACAAACAAATATGTGGTATTAAGAGCCGGTCCCTTAGGAACTCTGATAACATTTACTGTAAAATGAAATATTTTATATGGACATCGAACGAAGTGAAAGCATTGGGCATACTGTTTACGAATAATAAAAGAGACAGAATCTCAATCAGCATAAATAATAAAATACAAGAAATGTACTCGTGTTTAAATAAATGGAGAAATCACAAACTGACACTAATGGGTAAAATCACAGTCATAAAAACATTTGCATTGCCCAAAATTATCTATCCATTAACTGTACTCGAAAGTCCTAATGAAAATGTGTTAGCTGAAATTACTAAAAATATGTACTCTTTCTTATGGGATGGGAAGCCAGATAAAGTCGCAAGATCGATTATTAAGCGTGACTATCATGATGTGGGGGGGGGGGGGCGCTAAAAGTGGTTGATATAAAATCATATGTTAATTCTATAAAAGCTGCGTGGGTAAAACGATTAATAAACCCCGAAAAGGTCATTGGAAAGACACATATCTAAAACAATTGAATAAATTTGGAGGACAACTTCTATTTGAATCAAATATATCTGCTAAGCACATTGCTTCGAAACTTGAAAATAGCTTTTTGAGAGATGTTGTTATCAGTTGGACAAAAGTCAATTTCAAGACACAAATAGATTGTTATGCAAACGAAATATTATGGAACAACTCGTTTATACGGGTCGGAGAAAATACGTTATTTTATAAGAACTGGTTTCAAAAGGGAATTAAATATGTAGGACATATATATAATCGAATAACAAGAAAATTTCATACTTTTACAGGACTACAAAATATCTTTGGAATAGACCGTTCAGATTTTTTAAAATACCACATGCTAGTGTCAAATATTTCTAAAAAATGGAACGAAGAAATAAAAGAGATTAATCAAATGGATAGAAATTCAAAAACGTTGCTAGAGGAAATAAAAAATATTAAAAGACCAACACAATTCCTATACAAAACATTCCCAAAAACGTACAATAAAACTCCACAAAATAAAGCCGAAACAAAATGAAAAGCTATATTTGAATACCTAGAATGGAAGAAAATATACAACATGCCATTTGTATGTACTATGGATACAACATTACGAACATTCCAATATAAATATGTGACACGAATATTACCATCTAATGAACTACTCTATAAATTAAAAATAACAAACTCAACTCTATGTGAACTTTGCAATTTGCATACAGAGACATTAAAACATTTATTCTGGGACTGTTCTCATGTTCAACATTTTTGGTCGGGATTAAAACATATTTTATAGACAAACAAATAGAGTTTAATATAGATTATAAAACGGTTTCATTTGGTAATCAAAGTATAGAGCATCCCCATATTATGATAGATTTCATAATTCTTTCAGCAAAATATTATATTTTTTAAAAGCAAAATAGAAAAATGTGTTCCAAACTGCATTACCGTTATCAGATATTTAAAAGAAAGACAACACATCGAAGACCATATAGCCTTTATGAAAAATAAACTAGAAGCTCACATTAGAAAGTGGAACAAATTGATATTGACTGATAGAAGTATAATCACAAGCATGTAACAGCAATCGTATTAGCAACTGATATTGAAAAGATGTTTGTATTCTGGATCGGAATTCTTTCAACTCTTCTCCTGTTATCTTACTTTCAAACATAATGCCTTCTCTCTTTATAAAATTAATAAATGCATTTGTATATATACTATACTAATATATAGTATCGATAGATTATTGTAAAACAACTGTAATTGATATTAAATGTTTAATTACATGAAAAAAATAAACGGGCTACTCCTCGTAGATGAAAAAAAAAAAAGTTATTTCAACTTATATTAATCACTCTCGAGACCTCATTCCTGATGGAATCCATCGCCACGAGGGAGAGAGAAGAGGCAAGGAATTTAAATGCCTTGCCCAATGGCACAATCGTAACGGCTCCAGCGGAGCTCGAACTCCGGACCTGAAGCGAACGCGCATCCACTGCGCTATCACGACTTCCACAACATACCCAAATTAGTTGCTGTCTAATATCAAAGAATGTACGTGGACATGTTTTGCCTATGTTTCTAAACTTAATCCAGTTTTGAATTAACTCCCTGTATAAAGAAGGTAGCCTTTGATATTCGGATAATTGTTTAATCGAGCACAAATTCATGTAAAGGACCAACACGTGTGGAAGTCGTGATAGCGCAGTGGATGCGTGTTCGCTTCAGGTGCGAAAGTCCGGAGTTCAAACCCCACTGGAGCCGTTACGTTAAATTCCACATTGCCTCTTCTCTCTCATTCATGGCGATGGATTCCATCATGAATGAGGTCTCGAGAGTGATTAATATAAGTTGAAATAACTTGTTTCGCAATCGAGCTAAAATTAATTTGTATAAACTAACACGTTTGGTCCAAAGGTATCTAGATAATATTTTGGTATAGCTTTCCAGTTAGTTTTTTGTAAATAATGTTGTCATAACTTGTAGTTCATCCCATTTGCTTCCCCCCCCCTCCCCCAGATCAAATCATATACATCAATACTAATAATCCTAATATAATTTCAATTTTTTTCTATGTATTTCATTGTGTGTATAATTCTAATGTAATGTATGGGGGGATGCAATAACATATTATTAAATAAAATAAAATAAGTTGGCAATTAAATTGATAATAGTTAATACACCTGTATTTATTTCTATCAACCTATGGTGATAATGATACCTTGCACCACATATCTGGATATATACAACTACCAAACACTTTATTTAACAACTAACATATCCAAAGCCATTGGTCGGGTTTGGCACCGGGATCTACTTCATAAACTTTCTTCTATTGGCATTCAGGGTCCCTTACCTGGCTGGTTTTCTTCATATCTTTCAGATAGAAAGCAAAGAGTTGTTTTGGCGAATTCAACTTCCGATATGTCTTCCATAGATGCAGGTGTTCCCAAAGGATCCATTCTCGGTCCATTGCTCTTTCTAATATATATACATCATTGACATTGTAAACGATATTCAGGCAAATATTCGACTATTTGCTGACGATGCCAGTCTCTATATTGTAGTAGGAGACCTTCTTGTTTCTACAACTATTCTCAGTCAAGATCTTTCCAGAATCACCAAGTGGTCTAACTCGTTGCTTGTTTGCTCCAAAGACTGGCTGATCTTCTCTCGTAAGCACATTAAACAGATTCATCCCCTCTTAATGGTAATTGTATTCCACAATCAATTCAGTACCCACACACATCTTGGGCTCACATTTTCTAGGATGCCTGCCAAATGGAAATCTCACATGCACGCTACCATTGAACAAGGCATGGCAACGCATTGGTATCTTAAGACGTCTCAAATTTCTCTTATCTCGTTCTAGCCTAGAAAGAATATATATATCAGCCACAAGGCCACTCCTCTTGGAATACATTGTCAAAAGCGATATCGAATCCGTTCAACATGAAGCAGCTAGAATTATCACAGGCGCTACCAAATACTGTAACAATGAGATAATCTTGAATGAACTTAACTGGGATACTTTAGCTGAAAGACAATACAAGCATCGCCTTGTCGTATTTTACAAGATGAAAAAATGGACTAATCTAATCCCACCCCAGCCAAATCAGCCATATGCCTTTCAACTATACCCACTATTCACACCCAGTCGCATGCTTCATCTTTTCTGCCACTAACTATTTGCGAGTGGGACTTGTGGAACTTAAAAATGTTTTAAAAGCAAGCGGAATACTAGGACTAAACGAAATAAAACCATATATAATATTGGAAAGAGGAAAAACCAAGTTCATCACGCACGACTTCGCCTCGGATGCAGTGAACTGAGCTTCATAAAATAATTATCGTTCCTTCTCCTCTGTGCGATTGTGGCATTGAATAAACTACATTGCCACTTCCTTATTTAATGTCCAGGATAGTATGCATTGCGCCAACACTTTCTTCGCGATCTTCTATGTGCACATACGTTAAATAATCTACTGTACGGTGATGACCGACTTACCTTTGAAGCCAACACACACTTCTTCCTACGTGTCCAGAGCTTCCATGTACACATACGTTAAATAGTCTACTATACGGTGATGACCGACTTACCTTTGAAGCCAACACACACATCTTTCTACGTGTCCAGAGCTTCCATGTGCATATACGTTAAATATTATACTGTACGGTGATGACCGACTTACCTTTGAAGCCAACAAACACATCTTCCTACGTGTCCAAAGCTTCATAGCAGAAACTAAGCGTTTCTAGATCTAATCATTTACCACCAGATGTCCGACCCCCTATCTACGCAGCGTATGAGACAGTACCTATTTGTTCTACTAATGTTATGAATTAACACTAACTATTATTTAATATTCAGTATCAAGCTTCAACAATATAGATTTAAAATTAGCCAATGCTAATATAATACCTACCATCCACTGACTCCAATGTGCTAAATATATAATTATGTTTGCAAACTCTACAATGGAAAGGAAAGGAAAGGAAAAGTAAAGTGTTTGTTTATTATAGTGTCATCACTATTTAAAGGGTCAGCCATTTCTGACTTATGAGACACCTCTTTTTTATGAACATCAGTACTTCCCGAATCCTATGCTTGTATCAGGCGCCAGGCTGGTAGGCAATCTGTAACCATTATTTAACTAGCTGGCGGCTCACCAACCGGCCATATCAGAACGGACACCTGACGAGATTCGAACTTTTCGAAAGGAATTAGTATAAGCATTTTAATATGCTTGTTCTATAAAAATGTTTTCTATTGCAGCACTATATTCTTCTATGTTACTCTCTGAATAATATACGTTTAAACTAAAATTCCCATAGCAAACAGTCAATATTACTTACTATTCGCCACAGAACAGTCAACATTTTCGATAATATTGACTGTCTTCCGGTCTGAATCAGTAAAACGCTCATTGGGATATTGCTAAAAACAAAACGTCTCTCTTAATAAGTAGACGCTTATTGCAATTACATACATAAAATCTTCTAGATAATTACAGATTATATAAATAGACTGACTGAGACAAGCCGAATCTTTTCAAATACTTGTACATAGGTTCAATATAATAAAATAGATATTGCATTCCTGAGTGGGCAATATGAAAAGTATCAACTCGAGAGCATAAATATTAACCAGAAGCCTCAGTTAATAGTCATGTTCTCGAGGTGATAGTTTTCATATTCAGAAACCTCAGTTAATAGTCATGTTCTCGAGGTGATATTTTTCATATTCAGAAGTCTCAGTTAATAGTCATGTTCTCGAGGTGATATTTTTCATATTACACACTCAGGAATGCAATATGTATATACTATCACAACAATACAATACAATATGTTAATTCTCGTTAAACAGTTGTATTGCATATTTAAGCTGTGTTGTGTCTACAGAATATATGGACATTTCTACGTTTTTAGATGTTAGAATAACAGTTCCACTTGTTGAAAGTGGACGGTTCAGTCGCAAGCAAAGCTAAGCATCTGATTGACCATCGGTGATACGATGTTCGGTTGTGGGTGATGCCCTTTGCTAGTTGCAGCTAGCGTCGCGTCTTTCTGGTCCAGAAATGTAACTCGATCGTGTAATCCTTTGAACACATTAAAGGCTATATCAGTAAATAGAAAACCAAAATAATCCTCTGGAAACCCAGATGTATGCGGCATCTTAATTAGGATTTTCGCGCGTTTATTCCGGGATAGCAGACGATCTACGCTGTTGCGAATTGTTATTAGTTTCGTCCGAAACAATGAATAATGAAATGGAAGAGCATGTGTGTAGATATGGATCACGACTATAACATCATCCTCGTCGCCAAAGTCGTCAAGCATGTGAGAAATAGAGTAGTGAGTATATGACGAATCTAACCACCTAGAACCGGAAAATAATGGCTGACTGTGCATTCGCCAGTGTACCTTGAAGTCTAGGTCAGTGTTTGTACATTGTGAGGGTCTACGCCACCTGGATGTGTCCCATTCACCGGAAGTTATGTGGCATGTGTAAGTGTGCATGATAAATGTATACCATTGTCTCGTAGTCGAGTCGCCAATAATATACAAGTTCTTTCCCCGCAAACATTGTGTTATTTGTTTCACATCTAGCACTGAAGATAATCAAACGAAAGAACATGTAATTAGCATACTGGTTTGTACTTTTCATTTTGTATATCGACTGTCCCTGTTGTACAAACTTGATATACAATACTGTGTGTTTGCATTCAAACAAGCACTTGCAGAGGGGTACCCACCACTAATAGGGGAATTGTAGCAGAGGTACCCCTAAAAAGGGAAATACCCCGCCTCCGTGGTCGAGTGGTTAAGATCTCTGACCTGTAAACCACTATAGCCTATCATCACTGATGGTCACGGGTTCGAGCCCCGCTCAGGCCGTGTCTCATATATATGAAAATGTTGACAGGTTGGTGCACCCAAGTACTAGTTAACCGCTGGAGCCTGTCCAGGAAATGGTGTAAAACCCGAAATATAACATAAATATTGATAAGACCAAAGAGACATGCTTGGCTGCGACAATGGGTAGCACACTTATGTATGTTCCTTTAATGTCAAACCCCTCGCGGAGACTTATCCGACGCTCTACCACTGGACCACGGACGCCACACTGGACCACGAACGCCACACTGGACCACGGACGCCACACTGGACCACGGACGCCACATTTATATCACACCGTATGAAAATGAGTATCACATATCGTGTCCGACCTTTACCGACGAGCTTGTCAATGGTTGGGATGCAAAGGTTTTCATTTTCTGTATCCAGTTCCACCCTATTGTATTTCCTTCGATTGTGTGTTTTACGTTTATTTATCGTCGCCACAGGTTGCCCATATGAGCGACGCCTCCTGAGTTGTCATTTTAGATTGTTGGAGGATAGTGCAATGATACAGACAGAGACTCATTCCATAATCTCATTTTTCTTTTACGTGCATGGTGTAAAGCACCGACACGAGACCTCGGTTTAACTTCTCATCTGAAAGACTGTTAATTGTATTAGGGTCAGACGGTGGATACCTGGATTACCAGTCCAGCATGTTACCACTGGACTACAGACCCGTCTGTGTTTTTTCGATGGCGATGTCGTTTATGCCCTGATTGTTTACATTTTCGTATGAGTATTCCTATTGATATGCAGTCAAACATGCGCACGCAATGTTACGGGCATGCGCATTCGCAGTATTTCGGCATATAAGTCGCAAATCTAAACATTATAAAATTATAACATAAATTTATATCCTTTCAGAGAATAAAAAATAGGCAAATTTAGTATCAAATTGTGCGAACTATTGGGAACATTAGTGCAATGTGTGAATGATTATTTTCTTCACTCATGATAGTAAAATCCATAATTCAATGAAGACGTTAATGTGCGTTAATCATCATATAATATCATATATCATGTCTCGTATATCGTATCTCATATATCATATATCATGACATGGTTAAACAAATACCTTGACATAGCCTTGACCTCCATGTGCCATTGAAGATAAACCCCGTCGTGTCTCGTTTATACCATAGTTGTGTTCGATTAACACGTCCACATTGTAACCTTGGTGATTGCGCCACTGTTGTTCCATTATACGGTTCAATGTCAACCGTGATATTTTGTTCGATCTCCGACCCTTCTATTGATCTGTGAAAATGTGTAGAAGTTTACTAAATAATAAATAAGAAAGAACCAATCTAACTGACCAATCAGATAACAGCTAATAGCTTGGCCCCTCCGAGGCCGGGTGGGTAACGTTGTTAACTTCAAATCACTTTCCCCCAACCGCTGTTGGTTCGAATTCTTTCATTTGAGAACGCTATCCAGCTGGCGTGCTGAAAGTCGGTGGTTCTACCTGGGCGCTTATCCGTCCTTGAAATACTGTTCGGAGGAACCCGGGTTCCTTCACCAATAATAGACGTAGAGTGGCAAAATGACAGAAGCTGTTGGTTCGAATTCTTTCATTTGAGAAAGCTTCACCAATAAGAGATGGACAGTCGCAATATAACCTAGCCTGTTTGTGCGACCTTAAACCCCTAAAGCAGTCAAGTGTACGAATATACCACATTACAAATGGCTAACGTTTTCAAATGCTGGCTCGTTGAACAACCCCTTGTGCACGTTTTTGCGTGTGGAATGCATGCGTACCTGTTCATTAATGCATGATCACAGTCGCTCATGGTCAGACGGTGTTATTGATATAGTGGTCTGGGATTGGTTGAAAAAGTGTAGGGAAGCCCTTAAGAGTTATTGATACATGAACTGATTGGCTGAGTAGGTATTGTCACAAATATTGAAACTGACTTCTAAATATTAAAATACAATATATGAGCTGCATTTGGAATATTTAAAAATATTTGCAGACTATTTGGTGACAAATAAACAGCATATTATAAATGCAGGTGTCAGTGCAACATTCACCACCAAATTACCTTCAGAGTAGGGGGTGGGTGCCTTTAGTGGGAAATATACAAAAACGCAATCGGTCAACCCCATTGAAATTTGACATTTTCCTGTGGCTCAAAGGCCATTCTGTTGAAAACTACTCTCTTTTGTGCCAAACTATTTTTGGGGGAAATCTAATGGCACTGTGTGTTATAATGGTGGCCTATGGAAATTGCAATAGCGGTGTCTGACCTCATGTGAATTGGTACACGTTTAGTCCTCACATAATGCCAGTCTTCGCAGACCAGGTGCTTGGCACGTGGTTTCCCACAATACCATGGCATACCGGAATTAACGTAGGTGAAATTACACACTTCCGTGTAATTCATCAATGTCTGAAGCCAGGTACCATTGTAATGACACGTTGTTTTTTCTGTATAATTTCCTGCTCGAAACCATGCGGAAATTGTTGCGACTCCTAAATTCTGGTACAAATAAATATTCATTAGCAATACCTTCAGTGCATGTGAGTTCTATGGGCTTAATTCGCGCCGACAGTCTCGCGCCATATTGCGACTCTCCAGTTGTTTATTTGTGGAGGAAGACATCCGATTAGTATTTCATGCAAGAACAGTCACCCAACTAGAACCACCGACCTTCCGCAAGTATGTTGGATAGCTTCCTCACATGGTCGAATTGGCATTCAAGTGGGATTCGAATCTGCAACAGTGAGGGGCAAGTGGTTTGAAATCAACGACTGTAACCACTGTAACCACTCGGCCACGGGTGCCGATCGTAAGATCATGGGTTCATTTTGCTTAGCACATATTAATTGAGACTTCACGTGACTTCTCGACTGCTAATTAGTAAGTGATATAGAACTCTCATTGACGACTTCCGGTTTGCGATATGCGTCTGGGCAGTTGTGATATAGCACTCGGAGGGAATAAACGATTAGGCGATGGACAGGTATAAGACGTAGCGACTCCATATGTCTAACATAAATGTAATAACAACACGTCGTTTGTATTTGTTTTATTGTAAATCATTTTATTTCTCAATCATCGTGGGTATCAGGTTGATACTTATTTCATTAACGCTCGCATTGACGTTAACACGTTGAACTGCGATTCCATGGATCGCTGGTTCGATCCCCCGTCTGACTCTAATCATAGTAACAGTCTTTCTGGTGGGACTTTAAACCGATGTCTCGTGTCGGTACTCTATATCGTGCACGTAAACGAACCAGAGGAGATTCTGGAATGGGTCTCTGTCTGTATCATTGTAACCGGGGAATAAGCTTCGCCATATTTTGCATGGTCAGTCAAATAAATATAGTTTAACACCGTGATCATTAATTGGGCCGTATTGAGTTTCTGATAATATGTCATTTTGCCAGAAGTTAAAAAGTGAAAATTCGACTGACTGGAACTCAGGCTAGTATCATTACACTATCCTCCAACACTCTAAAATGACTTCTTCAGGAGGCGTCGCTCATATGGGTAACCGGTAGCGACGATAAATAAACGTAAAACACACACGCCCTGTCAAACGTTTAATTAAAAGAAGCCCTATCTATACTGTATATAGATATATTGCCTGATTTATGTATATACGCTCATATGGGTAGCCGGTAGCGACGATAAATAAACGTAAATCCAGCATAATAATTACTTATTTATACAAACCTGCGTTCTTATCCTGTACATGGAGGTGACCATCTCCCTTTTATAGGCAATAAATACCCGAAGTCTCGAAGCACCGGACCAAAGAGCAATGAACTCCGCACTGTATCGGCCATTTCCGTGATCTGTCACGACGCCAGGCGCATGCGCATTAATTTCATCCGTGTTAATGGTAGCTAACAATTTGTCTCCCCCTGTTGTCTTTGGAAGCCCGAAACCATCACTAAGTGCAATATCAACTCGTATACGATCCCACAGCTTACGTTTTGTGGGGCCTGATAAATTAAATCTAGTAAAATCAACCAATGTTGTACTACTTGGGGTATACAATACACGTACATATTCCACTGACCTAGCTGGCTAATGCGTCCGTCTACTGAGCTAGAGGTTGAAGGTTCGAACCTCGTCAGGGATTCATTCTGATATGGTCAGTTGGTTTGCCGACAGCTAGTTAAATAATTGTTATTGGTCAACCTGGCGCCTGGCATTCAGGGGTGGGATTCGGAAAGTTCTTAGTTTCATAGCAGGTGCTGATTATAAGCATACAGTAAACTTGTCTGAAACAGCCAGCCTAGTGAATCGCAGAAAGTGGGTTCTTATAGGGCAAATATACAATAAAACAACATAGGGAATTTGGAAACTGGCTAATTAAATCCGTTGGCTGTTTTAATGGAGGTGATCACTTACACAAGTTTGACTGTAAGAGGGCTCAGAAATGACGTACAGGAATAGGTGAGATATAAGTGTGTCCATGTGTGAATCGTTCATCCAATCAAGCATGTTATATATATATACTGCTGTGTACAAACTGGACGGTAGACCGTTATCATGAAAGTTGCCAATACACCAAGTGTGTTACTGTTGTCCAGTGTGTCAGTAACCGAGACATTGTGGTTTCATGTTCCACCCGTAACCGAGACATTGTGGTTTCATGTTCTGTCCGTAACTGAGACATTGCTGGTTCATGTTCCGCCCGTAACCGACACATTGCTGGTTCATGTTCCGTCCGTAACCGGTGCATTGTGGGTTCATGTTCCGTCCGTAACTGATACATTGTTGGTCATGTTCCGTCCGTAACCGATACATTGTGGGTTCATGTTCCGTCCGTAACCGACACATTACTGGTTCATGTTCCGTCCGTAACCGAGACATTGTGGTTTCATGTTCTGTCCGTAACCGAGACATTGCTGGTTCATATTCCGCCCGTAACCGAGACATTGTGGGTTCATGTTCCACCCGTAACCGAGACATTGTGGTTTCATGTTCCACCCGTAACCGATACATTGTGTATTCATGTTCCGCCCATAACCGAGACATTGGTGGTTCGTGTTCCGCCCGTAACCGATACATTGTGGGTTCATGTTCCGCCCGTAACCGAGACATTGTGGATTCATGTTCCGCCCGTAACCGAGACATTGCTGGTTCATGTTCCGCCCGTAACCGAGACATTGCTGGTTCATGTTCCGCCCGTAACCGAGACATTGCTGGTTCATGTTCCGCCCGTAACCGATACAGTGTGGGTTCATGTTCAGCCTGTAACCGACACATTGCTGGTTCATGTTCCGTCCGTAACCGAGACATTGTGGGTTCATGTTCCGCCCGTAACCGACACATTGTGGGTTCATGTTCCGTCCGTAACCGAGACATTGTGGATTCATGTTCCGCCAGTAACCGAGACATTGTGGGTTCATGTTCCGCCCGTAACAGAGACATTGCTGGTTCATGTTCCGACCGTAACCGACACATTGCTGGTTCATGTTCCGCCCGTAACCGACATATTGTGTGTTCATGTTCATGTTATCAGAGCGATGATTCTATGAGGAATGTGGTATCTTGCTTGACTTACAAATATGTACAAGGTAATAATAATAACAACTGTAAAACGATTTACCATGAACACTTTTTATTGAACTGCAGCATATCATGGATTCATTCGGTACTTGACCTAGATCTACTTGCCAAAGCGACTTAGAGTTCGCGCAGTTGACGGATGGCTTAATATCGCGAACCTTTATAGCCGCGAAATCGTTCAGAACAACAAAAACACGAAACAGTTATCCGTGAACGTTTCTAGGTTTACAGTACTGTTATATTACCAATTAGTTGTCTGTGTCACTCTCACCTTGCCCAAGAGCAAGTGTATACACAGTAGTACAAATGTCTCTAGCACTGATCTGTGACGTGCATGCATATGCAATAGTACACGGTTGCTTATTTGCGAAGTACACAATACACAACGTAAACAATGTTGGTAAAAACTGTCTTCTGTCGGTAGAATGTTGAGGGGCTACAATGACAGTTGTGCTATCTTGTCCAACTGATATGAGTTAGCGTCTGGTTTCGTGTGTCCATACAATGCGACAACAAATGAAGTACAGGTCATGATGTGTACATCGCTTAATGCAACGGCTTCCTCGCCAAGTTGTACAATTCCTGGATGTGCTCATCGCTTAATGCAACGGCTTCCTCGTCAATACTGTACAATGCCTGGATGTGTTCATCGCTTAATGCAACGGCTTCCTCGTCAATACTGTACAATGCCTGGATGTGTTCATCGCTTAATGCAACGGCTTCCTCGTCAATACTGTAGTTTATACAAATTTATTTTAGCTCGATTGCGAAACAAGTTCTTATAACTTATACTAATCACTCTCGAGACCTCATTCCTGATGGAATCCATCGCCATGAGGGAGAGAGAAGAGGCATGTGGAATTTAGATGCCTTGCCTAAGGACACAATCGTAACGGCTCCAGCGGGGCTCGAACTCCGGGCCTTTCGCACGTGAAGCGAAAGCGCTACCACTGAGCTATCACGACTTCCTCAATAATGTACAATGCCTGGATGTGTTCATCGCTTAATGCAACGGCTTCCTCGCCAAGATTGTACAATGCCTGGAATGCATCATGCTTTTTGTGCACATAGCTTGTACACAGTCGTCTTGCATTTCGCAAAGAAGAAACTAGATGTATCACATCCTGTTAAACCGTAAGCTGAATAGGAGATTGTGCTGATCATTAGATAGTTTGTCAAACCCGCTGTATATAGAAACATATCATTTCAAGCCAGTGTAGAAATAAGTCTTGGGTGCAGCAATTCGTTGGCGATGATGCAGAAGTAAGACAAATACATCTGTATCTGACATAGGCCTATTGATAACTATCATGTACGCTCCTCTATCTGCAGCACACACCGCATGTAAAATAAGTATTATGTCGGTTTCTTCATGGTTTGATTTCAGTTCAAGTATTTCAGTCACTTTGTCCACCACTTATATACATCACTTCATCACTCTTCACATCTGTGCATGCAGATGATTTCATGAATTCTGTATAAAGTGAACTAAACGTTCTTTGTTTTCTGCTTTCGACAGGAATCATTTCCAATATATAGGCACGTTGAGATCAGACTGCACATGGATGCTTGCAGCTACACGTGTTTCACCTCTCTTTCCAATATTTAGGCACGTTGCGATCAGACTGCACATGTATGCTTGCAGCTACACGTGTTTCACCTCTCTTTCCAATATTTAGGCACGTTGCGATCAGACTGCACATGGATGCTTGCAGCTACACGTGTTTCACCTCTCTTTCCAATATTTAGGCACGTTGCGATCAGACTATACATGGATGCTTGCAGCTACACGTGTTTCACCTCTCTTTCCAATATTTAGGCACGTTGCGATCAGACTGCACATGGATGCTTGCAGCTACACGTGTTTCACCTCTCTTTCCAATATTTAGGCACGTTGCGATCAGACTATACATGGATGCTTGCAGCTACACGTGTTTCACCTCTCTTTCCAATATTTAGGCACGTTGCGATCAGACTGCACATGGATGCTTGCAGCTACACGTGTTTCACCTCTCTTTCCAATCTTTAGGCACGTTGCGATCAGACTATACATGGATGCTTGCAGCTACATGTGTTCCACCTCTCTTCTGTCGTGTTTGTGATTTGATACTATTCTTAAAATACCTATGAAACACAATGTAATGTGCACATACTTTAATTCTTGCATATTACTGGATTCCAAGAGTATAAAGTTGATAACTGCTTGCATGTTGTGAGATTGTTACTTACTACTAGTGTATGCAACACGGTTTCGATCCCCGGATCGGGAAGTATGCGAGATGGTACGGTGGTTGCCAGATCGGACAGGTGGGTTTTCTCAGGGTACTTCGGTTTCCTCCCACCGAATGACCATATATACGTTTTCATCATGCGCCAACGCGAGTGATTAATATAAGTTGTTAGAACTTGCTTCGCAATCGTTGTACAGTAAATAAAATTTAAACGTTAACTACTAGTATAATAGTCATTCCATCAGCACCATATATTGAGCTTGTATTTGCATCAAGGAAACCTTATAGCTTATGATGGAGTGTAGTGTCCAGTCTCCAGTTCTGGAATAGTCGTCCAACAGTCTAAATGTTTGTGATTTTAGCCGACCCTCCTCTCTAGATTCTTCAATAAGAGGACACATGTGTTCAGTCAGTTGGCCACACAGGTCGTCAATGTTACTGTTATCAATATCACTGACATTGTTGATGAAAGGAACTGACGCAATTCTGTATATGATATGCAATAACCCAAATGATTCATGCTTTCAATCAAGCCTCTACTACCAAACTCTTTGTAAAGATACACAGCAAGGCCAAGATGCTTCGGTGAAAATACTGCTTTAACCAACGTACTTATGTCACAATATATTCAAGCAATGTTGAATTAATTACCCCCAGTTGGCTCAATTGATGCATTTTTATAACTCGTTTCATTAGTTAATTATAAGGCAGATGGTCAAACATATGCCTTTTGGTGACTAAGGGTCATTTCATCAACTGAATAATATTCATTATCGGGTTTTTGTGCGCGCTCATTAATTCTCTTCCTGAGAACAGCAATTGACTAGAGCTTCGTCTGTCTCATCCACCACCACAATATCTACATCATCTTCTAAGTTCTTTTTACGAACCTGTTCATATTTCTCAGCTGTTTTCAAACCCTCTCCTACAGTAATTTCAGATGACCAAACCATGTCTGAAGAACCATTTTTGTAAATGAAAGACAATTTGGTCCAAACATTGTTCAACAACTTCTTAAAATGAAAGCTTCTGTATACTTCATAGCTCAACAAAGCGTTGTTTTAAAACAGATAACTGAAATACAGCTTTGTCTTTCACTATTATATCTTCATATTCATCTTTCAGTCTCTTAAAACGACTTTATTGTAAGTTATTTCCGCAGTGTTCGTCTCATGCTGTGTCTTTACTGTGATGGGTGGTGGTACATAGCTTCCACTGAGACGAGGTCACCGTTTACAACGCTTCTGAGAATACTAAGAACCACACTATCACAACGTACTGTGGTGGTACACAGCTTCCACTGAGACGAGGTCACCATTTACAACGCTTCTGAGAATACTAAGAACCACACTATCACAACGTACTGTGGTGGTGCATAGCTTCCACTGAGACGAGGTCACCATTTACAACGCTTCTGAGAATACTAAGAACCACACTATCACAACGTTTTTCGGCACCTTCTAGTACACATTAATACATATTGTTCTTATGGCTGTTTTCACCATTGACCAACTTCGACCTAGTCTACTAGCATCTCTAATAGGATCGCATTTGTCTCCGCAAATAAAACAACACACATTCCAGTCAAAAGCTACATATGAAGACATACCATAAGTGATGATCTGCTTTAATTTGGCACAACTTCTTCAAATTGTTCTGAAGCACTCTTAGACAGAAAATTGTGGTGATATGAACTTTGATAAGTTGCCCTGCTCGCTATTTATGATTTGGATAACATGTTGTAGTAATTGATTATCTACATGGTCATTTCTAATTTCACATGCCTTCAATACAGTGTCAAGCTTTAACACAAATGGAAATACGCATGGGGTCCAAACTTTTCAAAACAAAATACACATGTTATCATTTTTAAAGTCGATTTTGATGTCACAGAAAACCTAGCCATGCCAAGTACCCATACTGTCGTGTTAATGCATAAATCGTAAATTAAATGTGGGTATATTCATCAATGTATAATTTATGTCGAAAGCATAAGAATTCAATTTGTATAGGATTGGATCACATGTGGTTGTGATTAACTAACGGTTACTGCCCACGTCCTTTTTCAGTGTGGGAAATTTGTCATTTACTTGCAATTAAGTGCTTAGAACTGGACTACTTGAGGTTGATATGCATAGTGTTGATAGGCTTGTTAGCTGACCACCACAACAAGCGCTAAACATTAATTTGTCCGATAGTTTGTAATGTCCGAGTACTATAACACTTAAATTCTTGATATAATGGTATATTATGAAAATGTAACTCATGTAATAGTCTAGAAGATGAATTTCACTTTGTATTAGAATGTAACTTGTATTGTGATTTGAGAAAGCTGTTTATTCCGAGATATTACTGGAGGCGTCCCAATATGCATAAATGTGTTGAATTAATTAATAGTGAACATAAACAGGTTATTAAAAATTTAAGTATATATATAGACAAATCATTTACCCTTAGGACAAATGAGTTGTATATTAGAAAATAACGTGCTAGATTATAATATGTTATATGATAAGTCCAATATAATACCAATATAACTTGATTTATGAGTAGTACATGCGTCTCTTTGCTTTTTTCTATTTATAGTAACTCATTTGCATATAAGGGAATATGAAGTACGTCACGCGAGTGCGCGTCACTATATAGCCTATTGATGATATATCGCGCAACTACCGATCTCTTTACTTGTTGCGTATACGTCACCACCAACACTACAGAGCTCTTTGCTTTTTTTGGTATACGCGTCACTATATAGCCTATTGGTAATAGCTTTATAAATAGCGATCTCGTACCATTCTATAAATATAGACTACGAACCGATCCATAAATAACCAACGCTTCTATATAAATATAGACCGATTAGAACGGTCTCAGTCCTCAAGCGGCTTCAACGAATATACGGGTAAGTTCATTATATTATTCGAGCTAGGCGTACGTTTTTATCGAGTAAGAAATCATAATTACAAACTTAACCTATGTACGAAAATGAATAATATATATCGTTACGTATACTTCCATAAAAACGCGATAAATTATTAATAATCCGTAATATACGTTTTAGAATGGCATGTCACTAGACATAGCCATAGCGTATATGAAACACGAATAAAATACACGTATTTTATCGTATAGAGTGAAACAACTATTAATATAAATGTCTAATACGTGTTGTTCCATGCCCTGTAACATAATTAACTGAATCCAAGCGGTATGAGGTTATATGTTTGTCAGGTGACCCTAAATAACCTTATCTAGAAATGCGAGAGAAATACACGGAACCCAGATACAACAGTACGATACATCTCAGTTTAAGCAACTCCCCCAACACCAGCAGTACACAAAATGAAGGCTAAATTCGTTTACATCAGTATTTACTACAAAATACGTCATTAGTTGCCTGGAATGCCATAGAAATACTTAAGCACTGAACCAAACACTGACGCAGGTAATTATAAAACCCGTCTGATGGCTATCTCCGAATAAATCCTATGATTTAGTATGACCCACGTTAATTCTCTGCTCGGAATGCCTCCAATAATGAATCCAAACTGTATGAGGTTATATGGTTGCCAGTTGACCCTAAATAACCTTATCTGGGAAATGCGAGAAAAATTTATAACCATCACCATCTCAGTAGGTACGCAACATGACATCGAAGTAATTAATACGTTTACATACAGAGGTTGCTCTCACATGACAACTGAAGTGTTCCAAATTGGACAGGTCGTAAACAACTATACCTGACACATTTCTCTGGGCTACAACATAACGGTTTATCTGATAAGCCCGGAGCGCGTACATAACTTAATCCTCGGCTAATTGGTCTTAATTGATACGGAGATATCCCAACGATGTTGAAGACAGGGCTTGCTTCTGAATCATCACAACTACGCTATCTCATAAAACAAGAACCGGCTGTGATGATTCATTAATGGACACTATTTTTAACACCCAAACAAGATTGTCTTTAAGACGTATCTACAAATAATTAAAATCGCTTTCGTTCGCTAAATGTATGCGTACTTGGCGTGGGCAATTCTTATAATCACTGCCTACCTGTCTCTCTGTCTCTCTGTCTCTCTGTATGTCTGTCTGTCTGTCTGTCTGTACGTCTGTCTGTCCGTCTGTCTGTCTGTCTGTCTGTCTGTCTGTCTGTCTGTCTGTCTGTCTGTCTGTCTGTCTGTCTGTCTGTCTGTCTGTCTGTCTGTCTGTCTGTCGTCTGTCTGTCCGTCCGTCCGTCTGTCCGTCCGTCCGTCCGTCCGTCCGTCCGTCCCGTCCGTCAGTCCGTCCGTCCGTCCGTCCGTCCGTCCGTCCGTCCGTCCGGCCGTCCCGTCCGTCCGTTCCGTCCGTCCGTGCCTCCGTCCGTCCGTCCCGTCGTCAGTCCGTCCTTCCGTCCGTCCCGTCGTCCGTCCGTCCGTCCGTCCGTCCGTCCGTCCGCCCGCCCGTCCGTCCGTCCGTCCGTCCGTCTGTCTGTCTGTCTGTATGTCTGTCTGTCTGTCTGTCTGTCTGTCTGTCTGTCTGTCTGTCTGTCTGTCTGTCTGTCTGTCTGTCTGTCTGTCTGTCTGTCTGTCTGTCCGTCCGTCCGTCCTTCCGTCCGTCCGTCCGTCCGTACGTC
>CM026390.1:31318571-31338180 GCA_014843695.1 Archivesica marissinica | reverse complement strand
CTAAATATACACACTATCTCACCAAATCTACATACATTACTACAAGATATATCCACTATCTCACAATATTTACATACATTACTACAAGATATACACACTATGTCACCATATATACAAACATTGCTACAAAATATACACACTATCGCACCATATCTACATACATTACTACCATATATACACACTATCTCAACATTTAGACATACATTACTACAAGATATATACAGTATCGCACCATATATACTTACATTACTACAATATCTACAAACTATCTCACCATATCTACATACATTACTACAAAATATACGCACTATCGCACCATAGCTACGTACATTACTACCATATATACACACTTTCTCACCATATCTACCTACAATACTATAAGATATACACACTATCTCACCATATCTACAAACATTGCTACAAAATATACACACTGTCTCACCATAACTAAATATATTACAACAATATAAATCCACTATCTCACAATAGCTACATACATTACTACATGATATACACACTATCGCACCATATCTACATACATTACTACAAGATATACACACCATATCACCATATCTACATACATTACTACAAGATATACACACTATCTCACCATATCTATATATATAGTACTACAATATATATCCACTATCTCACCATATCTACATACATTACTACAAAATATACGCACTATCGCACCATATCTACGTACATTACTACCTTATATACACACTATCTCAACATATCTACCTACATTACTATAAGATATACACACTATCTCACCATATCTACAAACATTGCTACAAAATATACACACTATCTCACCATATCTACAAACATTGCTACAAAATATACACACTATCTCACCATAACTACATATATTACAACAATATAAATCCACTATCTCACCATATCTACATACATTATTACAAGATATACACACTATCGCACCATATCTACATACATTACTACAATAACTACACACTGTCTCACCATATCTGCGTACATTACTACAAGATATACACACTATCTCAACATATCTAAGTACATTACTACAAGATATACACACTATCTCACCATATCTACATATATTACACCAATATAAATCCACTATCTCACCATATCTACGTACATTACTAATATATATATACACTATCTCACTATATCTACATTCATTACTACAAGATATACACACTATTTCACCATATATACATTCATTACTACAAGATCTACACACTATATCACCATATCTACGTACATTCCTACAAGATATATCCACTATCTCACCATATTTACGTACATTACTACAAGATATACACAGTATCTCACCATATCTACGTACATTACTACAAGATATACACACTATCGCACCATATCTACATACATTACTACAATAACTACACACTGTCTCACCATACCTACGTACATTACTACAAGATATACACACTTTCTCACCATATATAAGTACATTACTACAAGATATACACACTATCTCACTATATATACGTACATTATTACAAGATATACACACTGTCTCACCATATCTACATACATTACTACAATATATACACACTATATCACCATATCTACGTATATTACAACAATATATATCCACTATCTCACCATAACTACGTACATTTCTACAAGATATACACACTATCTCCCCATATATACGTACATTGCTACTAAATATACACACTATCTCACCAAATCTACATACATTACTACAAGATATATCCACTATCACACAATATTTACGTACATTACTACAAGATATACACAGTATCTCACCATATATACATACATTACTACAAGAAATTATTCACTATATCACCATATATACGTTCATTACTACAAGATCTAAACACTATCGCACCATATATACATTCATTACTACAAGATATACACACTATATCACCATATCTACATATATTACTACAATATATACACACTATCGCACCATATCTACATAAATCCCGCATCTTCCAACACAAAACATGGATCTTACCATAACATTAGGTCGTCAGAACATGTATTACACCGTAGCGTTTCAGTTTTTGTATCTAACTTTTCAATTTTTTGACAGTAACGTTTCAGTTTCTGACACAAGCGTTTCAGTTTCTGACACAAGCGTTTCAGTTTCTGACACAAGCGTTTCAGTTTTTGACACTAGCGTTTCAGTTTTTACCCGTTAACACGTAATTCTCCATAGAGTCCGTTTCAGTTTTTGACACTAGCGTTTCAATTTCTGACACAAGGGTTTCAGTTTTTGTCATTGTTATTTCAGTTTTTGTCTCCGTCGTTTCGATATGCGACGCTACAATCGCATGTTTGTGTCGTTAATCTGATAAAAAAAATTAAACGCGTTAACACTGTCAAAAACTGAAACGCTTGTGTCAGAAACTGAAACGCTTGTGTCAGAAACTGAAACGCTTGTGTCAGAAACTGAAACGTTACTGTCAAAAAATTGAAACGTTAGATACAAAAACTGAATCGCTACGGTGTAATACATGTTCTGACGACCTAATGTTATGGTAAGATCCATGTTTTGTGTTGGAAGATGCGGGATTTATGTAGATATGGTGCGATAGTGTGTATATCTTGTAGTAATATATGTAGATATGGTGATATAGTGTGTATATCTTGTAGTAATGAATGTATATATGGTGCGATAGTGTTTAGATCTTGTAGTAATGACGTATATATGGTGATATAGTGAATAATGTCTTGTAGTAATGTATGTAGATATGGTGAGATACTGTGTATATCTTGTAGTAATGTACGTAAATATTGTGTGATAGTGGATATATCTTGTAGTAATGTATGTAGATTTGGTGAGATAGTGTGTATATTTAGTAGCAATGTACGTATATATGGGGAGATAGTGTGTATATCTTGTAGAAATGTACGTAGTTATGGTGAGATAGTGGATATATATTGTTGTAATATACGTAGATATGGTGATATAGTGTGTATATATTGTAGTAATGTATGTAGATATGGTGAGACAGTGTGTATATCTTGTAATAATGTACGTATATATAGTGCGATAGTGTGTATATCTTGTAGTAATGTACTTATATATGGTGAGAAAGTGTGTATATCTTGTAGTAATGTACGTAGGTATGGTGAGACAGTGTGTAGTTATTGTAGTAATGTATGTAGATATGGTGCGATAGTGTGTATATCTTGTAGTAATGTACGTAGATATGGTGAGATACTGTGTATATCGTATAGGAATGTAATTAGATATGGTGATATAGTGTGTAGATCTTGTAGTAATGAATGTATATATGGTGAAATAGTGTGTATATCTTGTAGTAATGAATGTAGATATAGTGAGATAGTGTATATATCTATTAGTAATGTACGTAGATATGGTGAGATAGTGGATTTATATTGGTGTTATATATGTAGATATGGTGAGATAGTGTGTATATCTTGTAGTAATGTACTTAGATATGTTGAGATAGTGTGTATATCTTGTAGTAATGTACGCATATATGGTGAGACAGTGTGTAGTTATTGTAGTAATGTATGTAGATATGGTGCGATAGTGTGTATATCTTGTAGTAATGTATGTAGCTATGGTGAGAGAGTGGATTTATATTGTTGTAATATATGTAGTTATGGTGAGATAGTGTGTATATTGTGTAGCAATGTTTGTAGATATGGTGAGATAGTGTGTATATTTTGTAGCAATGTTTGTAGATATGGTGAGATAGTGTGTATATCTTATAGTAATGTAGGTAGATATGTTGAGATAGTGTGTATATATGGTAGTAATGTACGTAGATATGGTGCGATAGTGCGTATATTTTGTAGTAATGTATGTAGATATGGTGAGATAGTGGATATATATTGTAGTACTATATATATAGATATGGTGAGATAGTGTGTATATCTTGTAGTAATGTATGTAGATATGGTGAGATAGTGGATTTATATTGTTGTAATATATGTAGTTATGGTGAGATAGTGTGTATATTTTGTAGCAATGTTTGTAGATATGGTGAGATAGTGTGTATATTTTGTAGCAATGTTTGTAGATATGGTGAGATAGTGTGTATATCTTATAGTAATGTAGGTAGATATGTTGAGATAGTGTGTATATATGGTAGTAATGTACGTAGATATGGTGCGATAGTGCGTATATTTTGTAGTAATGTATGTAGATATGGTGAGCTAGTGGATATATATTGTAGTACTATATATATAGATATGGTGAGATAGTGTGCATATCTTGTAGTAATGTATGTAGATATGGTGATATGATGTGTATATCTTGTAGTAATGTATGTAGATATGGTGAGACAGTGTGTAGTTATTGTTGTAATGTATGTAGATATGGTGCGATAGTGTGTATATCTTGTAGTAATGTATGTAGCTATGGTGAGATAGTGGATTTATATTGTTGTAATATATGTAGTTATGGTGAGATAGTGTGTATATTTTGTAGCAATGTTTGTAGATATGATGAGATAGTGTGTATATTTTGTAGCAATGTTTGTATATATGGTGAGATAGTGTGTATATCTTATAGTAATGTAGGTAGATATGGTGAGATAGTGTGTATATATGGTAGTAATGTACGTAGCTATGGTGCGATAGTGCGTATATTTTGTAGTAATGTATGTAGATATGGTGAGATAGTTTGTAGATATTGTAGTAATGTAAGTATATATGGTGCGATAGTGTATATATCTTGTAGTAATGTATGTCTAAATGTTGAGATAGTGTGTATATGTTAGTAACGTATGTAGATATGGTGCGATAGTGTGTATATTTTGTAGCAATGTTTGTATATATGGTGACATAGTGTGTATATCTTGTAGTAATGTATGTAAATATTGTGAGATAGTGGATATATCTTGTAGTAATGTATGTAGATTTGGTGAGATAGTGTGTATATTTAGTAGCAATGTATGTATATATGGTGAGATAGTGTGTATATCTTGTAGAAATGTATGTAGATATGGTGAGATAGTGGTATATATTGTTGTAAATATCAGATATGGTGATATAGTGTGTATATATTGTAGTAATGGTGTATATATGGTATAGTGTGTATATCTTGTAGTAATGTACGTAGATATGGTGAGATAGTGGTATATCTTGTAGTAATGTATGCAGATATGGTGAGACAGTGTGTAGTTATTGTAGTAATGTATGTAAATATGGTGAGATAGTGGATATATCTTGTAGTAATGTATGTAGATATGGTGATATAGTGTGTATATCTTGTAGTAATGAATGTAGATATGGTGAGATAGTGTGTATATTTAGTAGCAATGTATGTATATATGGTGATATAGTGTGTATATATTGTAGTAATGCATGTAGATATGGTGAGACAGCGTGTATATCTTGTAGTAATGTATGTAGATATGGTGAGATAGTGGATATATATTGTTGTAATATATGTAGATATGGTGATATAGTGTGTATATATTGTAGTAATGTATGTAGATATGTTGAGACAGCGTGTATATCTTGTAGTAATGAATGTATATATGGTGAAATAGTGTGTAGATATTGTAGTAATGAATGTAGATATGGTGAGATAGTGTGTATATCTTGTAGTAATGTACGTAGATATGGTGAGATAGTGTGTATATCTTGTAGTAATGTATGTAGATATGGTGAGACAGTGTGTAGATATTGTAGTAATGTATGTAAATTGGTGAGATAGTGGAATATTGTAGTAATGAATGTAGATATGGTGAGATAGTGTGTATATCTTGTAGTAATGTACGTATATATGGTGAGATAGTGTGTATATCTTGTAGTAATGTATGTAGATATGGTGAGATAGTGTGTAGATATTGTAGTAATGTATGTAAATATGGTGAGATAGTGGATATATCTTGTAGTAATGTATGTAGATATGGTGATATAGTGTGTAGATCTTGTAGCAATGTTTGTAGATATGGTGACATAGTGTGTATATCTTGTAGTAATGTATGTAAATATTGTGAGATAGTGGATATATCTTGTAGTAATGTATGTAGATTTGGTGAGAAAGTGTGTATATTTAGTAGCAATGTATGTAGATATGGTGAGATAGTGTGTATATCTTGTAGTAATGTATGTAGATATGGTGAGATAGTGGATATATCTTGTAGTAATGTATGTAGATATGGTGAGATAGTGTGTATATTTTGTAGTAATGTATGTAGATATGGTGATATAGTGTGTATATATTGTAGTAATGTATGTAGATATGGTGAGACAGTGTGTATATCTTGTAGTAATGTACGTATATATAGTGAGATAGTGTGTATATCTTGTAGTAATGTACGTAGATATGGTGAGATAGTGTGTATATCTTGTAGTAATGTACGTAGATATGGTGAGATAGTGTGTATATCTTGTAGTAATGTATGTAGATATGGTGAGATAGTGTGTAGATCTTGTAGTAATGTATGTAGATATGGTGAGATAGTGGATAATTTGTAGTAATGTATGTAGATATGGTGATATAGTGTGTATATCTTGTAGTAATGTATGTAGATATGGTGAGATAGTGGATATTAGTAGCAATGAGTATATATGGTGAGATAGTGGTTAATTGTAGAATGTATGTAGATATGGTGAGATAGTGTGTATATCTTGTAGTAATGTATGTAGATATGGTGAGATAGTGTGTATATATTGTAGTAATGTATGTAGATATGGTGAGATAGTGTGTATATATTGTAGTAATGTATGTAGATATGGTGAGATAGTGTATATATCTTGTAGTAATGTATGTAGATATGGTGAGATAGTGTGTATATATTGTAGTAATGTATGTAGATATGGTGAGATAGTGTGTATATCTTGTAGTAATGTATGTAGATATGGTGAGATAGTGTGTATATCTTGTAGTAATGTATGTAGATATGGTGAACAGTGTGTGTTATTGAGTAATGTATGTAAATATGGTGAGATAGTGGGTATATCTTGTAGTAATGTATGTAGATATGGTGAGATAGTGTGTAGATCTTGTAGTAATGTATGTATATATGTGAGATAGTGTGTATATCTGTAGTAATGTATGTAGATATGGTGAGACAGTGTGTATATATTGTAGTAATGTATGTATATATGGTGAGATAGTGTGTATATCTTGTAGTAATGTATGTAGATATGGTGATATAGTGTGTAGATCTTGTAGTAATGTTTGTAGATATGGTGAGATAGTGTGTATATCTTGTAGTAATGTATGTAAATATTGTGAGATAGTGGATATATCTTGTAGTAATGTATGTAGATTTGGTGAGAAAGTGTGTATATTTAGTAGCAATGTATGTAGATATGGTGAGATACTGTGTATATCTTGTAGTAATGTAGTAAATATCGTGAGATAGTGGATATATCTTGGAGTAATGTATGTAATTTGGTGAGATAGTGTGTATATTTAGTAGCAATGTATGTAGATATGGTGATATAGTGTGTATATATTGTAGTAATGTATGTAGATATGGTGAGACAGTGTGTATATCTTGTAGTAATGTACGTATATATAGTGAGATAGTGTGTATATCTTGTAGTAATGTACGTAGATATGGTGAGATAGTGTGTATATCTTGTAGTAATGTATGTATATATGGTGAGATAGTGTGTATATCTTGTAGCAATGTATGTAGATATGATGAGACAGTGTGTAGTTATTGTAGTAATATACGTTGATATGGTGTGATAGTGTGTATATCTTGTAGTAATGTATGTAGATATGATGAGATACTGTGTATGTCTTGTAGTAATGTATGTAAATATGGTGAGATAGTTGATATATCTTGTAATAATGTACGTAGATATGGTGCTATAGTGTGTAGATGTTGTAGTAATGAATGTATATATGGTGAAATAGTGTGTAGATCTTGTAGTAATGAATGTAGATATAATGAGATAGTGTATATATCTATTAGTAATGTATGTATATATGGTGAGATAGTGGATTTATATTGGTGTAATATATGTAGATATGGTGAGATAGTGTGTATATCTTGTAGTAATATAATCATTTTATCGGTATAATGAGAATGTGTAGAGGGAGGTAATTGTGTACGGACATTAGCTACGTAATTAGAATTAAAGGTAGATACGGACAAAAATGGATCAACACACCCGAGTCGAATGGACCATTAATAAGCGAGGTAGTGTTTTCCCGCCATTTATATCCTCCATTTTGAAAATCGTAGGCGCGGAACGTATAATCGTTTAGTACGATTATCGAAACCCCCGGATAGATAGGACCTATAACAAAGCTTATATAACGAATTTATATCGGTACTTCCGGTTTTTCGGATCACTACTTCCGGTATGAGCTCGGACCATTAATTGAGTCGCGGATTCGTCATTGTATCTTCGAGATCTTTCCGACGATACCAAACAAGGCCAGTTTCCTCGAAAGTTAATTTTTCTTCAAACTTATATACGATTAAAGGGAGATAATCAGTATTATAGATATATCGACTAATGATAGCTCAAAATGAAGGGTAGCGTCGGACTCGTGACGACGATACGCGTATATTAGAACTAACGTATAGTTACGTTTAAATATTTTCTTTATTTTCATTTACGGGACTTTAAGGATATATAAAAGCTTTAAACCGCCATATCTCGAAAAGTACTGGCCGTATAAATAAAGGAAAGATAACGTCGTATCGGTTTGGCCGAGCTACGTCGATTTATACAGATTTCTACGCTCTAACGCCGAGTAGAAAAATTGATGACGTTGTAGGCCAAGTCTTTTAACTCCGTTATAAACAGCATAGAGCGTACGCGGCTCTACCCCTATATCTAATAATCGAATTATGGATATCCGTATAAATACTAAAGAAATAGCGAAATAATTGTTGCTGTTTTTAGATTGATTTGAGTACCGCTGTAGGCCTACATACAGCATTTACATACATGTACATCTTATAATTCTGTTTCGCGCGTAATGTGACATATGCACGCTAAATGACCATTACATATACATCATGAAAACATCAAAGCCGTTGTTTTGGAGGACAGTGTACAATGCAGAAGATGCTCCACCGACAGACAGACCGCCAGGCGGACAGACGGACGGACGGACGGACGGACAGACTGACAGACAGACAGACAGACAGACAGACAGACAGACGGACAGACATACAGACAGACAGACAGACAGACAGACAGACAGACAACGTATCTAGCGCTTTAAAGAACATGTTGTTTGACCCGATTTGATTCGGTGTACTCTTACCTTAACTTGGTGATAAATAATCACTTTGTGACTCATTTATTAAGATTATAATTAAAATGGTGATGCGTGCGGATCTGCCTCCCACGGAAAGATCATTTCCATTCATTAAATAGACAGTTACCTGGATTTTGATTTCTAACGTATACACAAGACGTCAAGAGTCTGTTTATCTAAGCTACTGCATTTTTGCGGCTATACAAGTGTGCTACATCTCCCCAAACAGCTGATTAGCTGAGGATGACCTCCCGATTAAGTTATGTACGCGCTCCGGGCTTATCAGTTATTCCGTTATGAGAAATGTTATTGGTCATACCTTTAGCTTTTAAAGGATGTCATTGACAACCTCGGTATGTAAACGTATTAATTACTTTAGAATCATGATATTTATAATTACGTGCGTCAGTGTTTGGTTCCATGCTGTTTTCTCAATGCTTAAGCATTTCTATGGCATTCCATGACACTAATGACGGATTTTGTAGTAAATACTGTTGCAAACGGCTTTTGCCTTCATTTTCTGTGCTGATGGTGTTGGGTGAGGTGCCTAAACTGAGATGTATCGTGCGGTTGTAGCTGTGCTCCGTGTCTTGAAGACGGGCATGGAACACCGAGTATTAGACATTTATATTAATCGTTCCATCCCGCGTCTCATATTGGATGGATAATATTATTTTATTACAAATTTATATTTGCTCGATCGCGAAACAAGTTGTTACGACTTATCGCTCTGGATATCTCATTCCTGATGGAATCCATCGCCCTCTAAAACGTACATTACGGATTATTAATAATTTATCGCGTTTTTATGGAAGTATACGTAACGATGTAAGATATATATTATTCATTTTCGCTAAAGTACATAGGTTAAGTTTGTATATAGCGTATAATTAGGATTTCTTACTCGATAAAAACGTACGTCGAGTTTGAATAATATAATGAACGTACCCGTATATTCGTTGAAGTTCGTGAAGCTTATGAAAGGATTGAGGCCTAAGTCGGTTCTAATCGGTCTATATTTATATAGAAGCGTTCGTAATCGTTATTTATGGATCGGTTCGTAGTCTATATTTATAGAATGGTACGCGATCGCTATTTATAAAGCTATTATCAATAGGCTCTATAGTGACGCGTATACCAAAAAAGCAAAGAGCTCTGTAGTTGCGCGCTACGTCATCAATAGGCTCTATAGTGACGCGTATACCAAACAAGTAAAGAGATCCACGTAGTTGCGCGATACGTCATCAGGTGGTGACGCGTATACCAAACAAGTAAAGAGATGCACGTAGTTGCGCGATACGTCATCAGGTGGTGACGCGTATACCAAACAAGTAAAGAGACGGGTTTACTACTCACAGTGTTAGGCAGCGTTCGTCGCGAGAAAAGGCATGTCTTACAGTTACGCTGTTCCAAGGAAGATCTATTTACCTGATGATCTGGCATATGATAAGTCGCAACATCCGGAATAAAACATTTAAAATGCAAAGTGTGCTATATTTTCTTTGTGTCATTGAAAAGAATAATTAATGTAAATATAAGTAATGAATCGCGGATAAATAGTTTACATCGGGGTATGAACTACATTGGGCGTGTTTAAAGTTAGCGTGGGTGCTTTCGGAGCCGTTACGATTTGTACCCTTAGGCTAGGCATTTAAATTCCACATTCCCTCTTCTCTCTCCCTCGTGGCGATGGATTCCACCAGGAATGAGGTGATTAATATAAGTTACAAGCACTTGTTTCGCAATCGAGCTCAAATCAGTTTGTATAAAATAAATAATTTGCTGGCCAATACAATGTTCCCATTCATGCAGAATAGCATACTTGGAAACGAGTTTTAGAATGTTGCTTTTTAAGCGAGCAGAAGTCACCAGCACAATACCACAGTAACCATAAATTTGAAAAAATATGTTTTTCTGTTCGCTTGTATACTTCGAGCCTTATTACATCTGAAGGAAATCAGTAAGGTGCATCCGTAGTAAATAGTCCCCGATAATCAAACAATTACACGTAACTAATCGAAACAATACAACTAGTGCATATTTAACATTGTATTGATTGATTTTTCAACAAAGAAAGCTTGATGGGAAAACTTGCAAACTATTTGTCATGGTGCGACAAATCAGAATCATTCAGTGTTATATCACAAAAAGTAAAGTGTTTCATTTCGTTCTGGTAATCCAGGGATAGGAGGACCCCCCCGTTTGACCCTAATACAATTAACAGTCTTTCAGATGGGACTTTAAACCAAAGTCTCGTGTCGGTGCATTACATCGTGCACGTAAAAGAACCAGAGGAGACTCTGGAATGGGTCCCTGTCTGTATCATTGTACTATCCTCCAAATATCTAAAATAACGAATCTCTTCAGGAGGCGTCGCTCGTATGGGCAACCGGTAGCGACGATACATAAACGTAAAACACACACAGCGTTTATCATCGTGTTACCCCTATTGAAAGGGCCAGTCATTTCTGACTTATGATACACCTCCTATGGGCATCAGTACTTCCCGAATCATAACATTGAAGGCCAGGTGTCGATAGGCAATCGGTATATTACAAAAAGTAAAGTATTTGTAAAGTATTACAGTGTCACCCCTATTGAAAGGGCCAGTCATTTCTGACTTATGAGACACCACATATGGTCATCAGTACTCCCGAATCATATCCTTGAAGGCCAGGCGCCAGGCTGATAGGAAATCGGTAACCATGATTTAACTATCTGCAGGCTCACCAATCGGCCATCTCAGAATGAACCCCTGACGAGGTTCGAACCTTCGACCCCGCTCCGTAGGCGGACGTCTTAACCACTAGGCCACGTAGACGGTTCTACATGTGTGGGCATACAAGAACATATGTGATAGCTGAATGTCACTGAATACAAGCAAAGTTATGTGATAAAATAATGTATATATTTCAGCAAGTTATCGGAGCACGGGATGACGGGAAATGCTATCGTGTCTGGTGGTAATCCCCGTCCTAGTGAGCGGGGCTTTAAGGATTTCATAGACGAATCATTGGCTCTGCAGTCTCCACCGTGTGTTGATTTACGGAGTAGTGCAGATCCACAGAAATCTAGAATGTATATTAGAGGTAGGTTACACAGACGTATTCTAGAGGACATAGAAAAAGCAAACCTACATTATATGATTATTATTACATGAACATGAGAATACGAAGGATTCCATCAAAGATATATCACATCTTTATTACAAAGCACAAACTGAACAACTAAAAATATTCCAAAATGTTTAAAAATATGTATTTATATAGTTATTGTTTTTCATGTAAAAACACACTTATCTGAAGTGTGCGTTTTCTATGTCCTCTAGTATAGATTCTGTGAATGTCTGTATTTAAAGCTACACTGCATCGGTGAAAACGCAAATGTCTGCATAATGTAATTTCCTATTATATGGTATAATTTTATTTGCAATATTTGCCTCAAAAACTGAGTATTTCAACAAATAAACAAGCGTCGTATACGGGGTTCGTTGACATAACAAAATAATGTAAATAGGGTCGACATTCCTGCGTAATACAATGCGTGTATCCTGAATAACACGATTTATCGTACATATTTACCGTTATATCTCACATTTGTGAATATGCATATTTATTTGTAGACTAATCTTAGTTAAATTATCTCTAAGCGAAAGTATCACGCGTTTCGTATTGACTCCAATGACAAACACACGTCATTTCAGGAGCATGGATGACCGTTATATAAAATCCTACTTTCACTTATCCGAAGTGTGCGTTACCCTCTAGTATATATACAATGTTTGCTTTCGTAATGTTGCGCTTAAAGTTGCACCTACAGCTTAGGTCATATGTTGAGTCTCCAGCTATTAATGGCGAGGGAGTGCCCCGGAGTAGAACCACCGACCTTTCACAACCCAGATTGATAGCTTTATCACGTGAACGAATTCGATGCACCCAGTGGGATTGGAGCATACAGCGGTGGGAGGTAAGTGATCTGAAGTTACCACCGAACCAAGTAGAGCCCCCATGCAACATGTAGGTAATGGCTACAAGACGGGTCAGTAGTCCAGTGAGTAAATATATTGTACATACCTAGATTACGGACAAGTCTGGCATGGCAGGTGAACTTACAGACTTGTTAAGATCAATATTGTATTATACACCCATATAAAGTTATGTTACCAAATGAATCTGTCGGGGACTCAAAAGTTACACTGCAAATATTGTTGTAAATTAGAACAGTTACAAGTGAGTGTATCATGTAGCACGGGGAAAGCAATCATAAGTAGTACATATACGGTTCCTTTCATCCGCGTATATTACTTTTAACACGCTGGACTACGAATCCAGCGATCTCCCGCCTGACATTAATTATATTTAACAGTCTTTCAGAATGGGACTTTAAACCGATGGCTCGTGTCGGTGATTTACAGAGTGCACGTAAAAGATCCAGAGGAGACTCTGGAATGGGTCTCTGTCTGTATCATTGCACTACTTTTCAAACTTTCAAATGCCTAATCACTTCATGAGGCATCTCTCATATGTACAATCGGTAGCGACGATAAATAAAAGCAAAACATAAACATGTATACACATTTCGTTTAGCTTGAGTGCGAAGCATGTTATTTCAATTAATTCCGAATCGCTCTCGATACCACAATTCTCACATAGTCGCTCCCGAGACCACATTCCTGATTGAATCTCTCTAGATACATATTTCCTCATATATTCGCTTTCGAGACCACATTATTGATGGAATCTCTCTAGATACATATTTCCTCATATATTCGCTCTCGAGACCACATTCTTGATGGAATCTCTCTAGATACATATTTCCTCATATATTCGCTCTCGAGACCACATTATTGATGGAATCTCTCTAGATACATATTTCCTCATATAATCGCTCTCGAGACCACATTCTTGATGGAATCTCTCTAGATACATATTTCCTCATATAATCGCTCTCGAGACCACATTCTTGATGGAATCTCTCTAGATACATATTTCCTCATATATTCGCTCTCAAGACCACATTCCTGATGGAATCTCTCTAGATACATATTTCCTCATATATTCGCTCTCGAGACCACATTCCTGATGGAATCTCTCTAGATACATATGTCCTCATATATTCGCTCTCAAGACCACATTCCTGATGGAATCTCTCATGATATATATTGCCTCATATATTCGCTCTCGAGACCACAATCTTGATGGAATCTCTCTAGACACATATTTCCTCATATATTCACTCTCGAGACCAAATTCTTGATGTAATCTCTCTAGATACATATTTCCTCATATAATCGATCTCGAGACCACATTCTTGATGGAATCTCTCTAGATACATATTTCCTCATATAATCGCTCTCGAGACCACATTCTTGACGGAATCTGTCTAGATACATATGTCCTCATTTATTCGCTCTCGAGACCACATTCCTGATGGAATCTCTCTAGATACATATTTCCTCATATATTCGCTCTCGAGACCACATTCTTGATGGAATCTCTCTAGATACATATTTCCTCATAGATTCACTCTCGAGACCACATTCTTGATGGAATCTCTCTAGATACATATTTCCTCATATATTCGCTCTCGAGACCACATTCCTGATGGAATCTTTCTCGATGCAAGTCGTGATAGCGCAGTGGATGCGCTGTTGCTTCAATTGCGAAAGGTCTGGAGTTCGAGTCCTGCTGGAGCCGTTACGATTGTGTCCACAGGCAAGGCATTTAAATTCCACATGTCCTCTTCTCTCCTTCATGGCGATGGATTCCATCAGGAATGAGGTCTCGAGAGGATTAATATAAGTTGAAAGAACTTGTTTCGCAATCGAGCTAAAATAAATTTGTATAAACTAAGAGTTTATATAAACGTGATATTATTGCATATTTTGAAATAACTATATATATATATTGATCATAACAAAATGCTGTATGCAATATGGCAACAATGTTGAAGTTCGACATTTCGTGACATTGGGACATATACCCACGGTCGTTTTTTTAACTGAATTTCAGATATGTCCAATTGAACATATAAAACCTATTTCGATGCGTTCTACTCGTTACAAGCATGTATATACCAATATGTTTGCTACAGGCAAGATGCAATATTGCTAAAACATGATCACTACACATGTTACATCAATTATCCTCTCTGGTGTAGTGAATTATGCATAATAGTATAAATATATACACTGCGATAATTACTAGATCTATATTGAACAACACATACTTACAGTCTTATAGATCGATTGGTAATGTCCATAGAATAGACTGCGATAATTACTAGATATAGTATACATTGAACAACACATACTTTCAGTCTTATAGATATATTGGTAATGTCCATAGTACATAGACTGCGATAATTACTAGATCTAGTATACATTGAACAACACATACTTACAGTCGTATAGATCTATTGGTAATGTCCATAGTATATAGACTGCGATAATTACTAGATATAGTATACATTGAACAACACATACTTACAGTCGTATAGATCTATTGGTATGTCCATAGTACATAGACTGCGATAATTACTAGATATAGTATACATTGAACAACACATACTTACAGTCTTATAGATTTATTGGTAATGTCCATAGTATATCGACTGCGATAATTACTAGATCTAGTATACATTGAACAACACATATTTACAGTCTTATAGATATATTTGTAATGTCCATAGTATATCGACGGCGATAATTACTAGATCTGGTATACATTGAACAACACATACTTACAGTCTTATAGATGTATTGGTAATGTCCATAGTATATAGACTGCGGTAATTACTAGATATAGTATACATTGAACAACACATACTTACAGTCTTATAGATCTATTGGTATGTCCATAGTATATAGACTGCGATAATTACTAGATATAGTATATATAGAACGACACATACTTACAGTCTTTTAGATCTATTGGTAATGTCCATAGTATATAGACTGCGATAATTACTAGATCTAGTATACATTGAACAACACATACTTACAGTCTTATAGATCATTTGGTATGTCCGTAGTATATAGACTGCGATAATTACTAGATCTAGTATACATTGAACAACACATACTTACAGTCTTATAGATCTATTGGTATGTCCGTAGTATATAGACTGCGATAATTACTAGATCTAGTATACATTCAACAACACATACTTACAGTCTTATAGATCTATTGGTATGTCCGTAGTATATAGACTGCGATAATTACTAGATCTAGTATACATTCAACAACACATACTTACAGTCTTATAGATGTATTGGTAATGTCCATAGTATATCGACTGCGATAATTACTAGATCTAGTATACATTGAACAACACATACTTACAGTCTTATAGATGTATTGGTAATGTCCATAGTATATAGACTGCGATAATTACTAGATATAGTATATATAGAACGACACATACTTACAGTCTTATAGATCTATTGGTATGTCCATAGTATATAGACTGCGATAATTACTAGATATAGTATATATAGAACGACACATACTTACAGTCTTATAGATCTATTGGTATGTCCATAGTATATAGACTGCGATAATTACTAGATATAGACTATATAGTATATATTGAACAGCACATACTTACAGTCTTATAGATCTATTGGTATGTCCATAGTATAGACTGCGATAATTACTAGATATAGTATATATTGAACAACACATACTTACAGTCGTATATATCTATTGGTATGTCCATAGTATATAGACTGCGATAATTACTAGATATAGTATATATTGAACAACATATACTTACAGTATTATAGATCTATTGGTATGTCCATAGCATAGACTGCGATAATTGCTAGATATAGTATATATTGAACGACACATACTTACAGTCTTATAGATCTATTGGTATGTACATATTATCATTAATATATATAATACAGTTAGATTAATAACGTTTCAAAGTTTTATTTGTTTAAATCCAGAAGGTCTCAGACCCATGTGGCATACATGTACATATACAAAAATATGGCGACAGCATTTCATTATATCAATATATCTAATTAATTATATAATACTAAAGCAAATATTTATATGTGATAATATGTTATAATATAGATGAAAAAATCTTTAATAACATATGCAGACATCGTTCATGCAATTATTAAGAACGTATTAAGTAAATAATAAATTTATTATTAGTATATAAATAAAAATATTTTATTATATAGATTAATATTCTGAAAACTAAAATATATAATCAATTGGACTTTAATTTGCAGCTGTATTTGTATGTCATAACATTAACCTACTAATACATATTGGTGTACTTATGATCTTAACACACATGCAAATAGTTTAATGGCCCACACTGTAATGAGTATGTATCATAATTATATTGACTTGAGTTGATAGTACGAAGTCCGAAAACATGATGACTATACTTATTAATAATACAACTTGTACATAATCATTTTCTGAAGGTATACAACTTCCAACATATGAACATTCTTGCTCGAAAGTGAAATTAGCAAGAAATTGCCTTTGGACGGTGTTGATATAGGTTACTAAACAGAACTATTTAAACGTATAGAACGTACGTACACTTTGATATGACATTCCTCACGCAGAATAAATAATTAGTTGCTGTTATAAAGTGCACATAATGACGAACTGATTAGATTATTTTTCTACATGGTATATACCTTATCTTAACATTATGATATAACAGTATAGCATGTGAAAGTAATCAAACGAACAATAATTTAGCTTAATAAACTGAGTATAAGTATGTTTCAGGCTTAACTAGAGTCGATGCTTAAACGGCCGTGTTTAATTTACTACAATCTCGTTTCTACTAACCAACAAGTTACCGTGGGTACATTGCATCTCATATCTACAGTAAAGTTATGAACGTACAGAAAATGTACAATATGCATGTAATATTGACTTGATACATTGGAGAACATAAATAATACGTATACTCTATTGCTTTATTCTAACCTTAACATTTCAAGCATTTCTGCATTACATAACGTTCCATACAAAATATTTGACACTAAAGTATATGTATATTCTTTCATTCTTAACACCAATAACATTTACTTGTACATGTTTATGAAAGACGTATATTAAGGTACATAAAAGTAGTACATGCGTCTCTTTGCTTTTTTCGTCACTATATAGCCTATTGATGATATATCGCGCAACTACCGATCTCTTTACTTGTTGCGTATACGTCACCACCAACACTACAGAGCTCTTTGCTTTTTTTGGTATACGCGTCACTATATAGCCTATTGGTAATAGCTTTATAAATAGCGATCTCGTACCATTCTATAAATATAGACTACGAACCGATCCATAAATAACCAACGCTTCTATATAAATATAGACCGATTAGAACGGTCTCAGTCCTCAAGCGGCTTCAACGAATATACGGGTAAGTTCATTATATTATTCGAGCTAGGCGTACGTTTTTATCGAGTAAGAAATCATAATTACAAACTTAACCTATGTACGAAAATGAATAATATATATCGTTACGTATACTTCCATAAAAACGCGATAAATTATTAATAATCCGTAATATACGTTTTAGAATGGCATGTCACTAGACATAGCCATAGCGTATATGAAACACGAATAAAATACACGTATTTATCGTATAGAGTGAAACAACTATTAATATAAATGTCTAATACGTGTTGTTCCATGCCCTGTAACATAATTAACTGAATCCAAGCGGTATGAGGTTATATGTTTGTCAGGTGACCCTAAATAACCTTATCTAGAAATGCGAGAGAAATACACGGAACCCAGCTACAACAGTACGATACATCTCAGTTTAAGCAACTCCCCCAACACCAGCAGTACACAAAATGAAGGCTAAATTCGTTTACATCAGTATTTACTACAAAATACGTCATTAGTTGCCTGCAATGCCATAGAAATACTTAAGCACTGAACCAAACACTGACGCAGGTAATTATAAAACCCGTCTGATGGCTATCTCCGAATAAATCCTATGATTTAGTATGACCCACGTTAATTCTCTGCTCGGAATGCCTCCAATAATGAATCCAAACTGTATGAGGTTATATGGTTGACAGTTGACCCTAAATAACCTTATCTGGGAAATGCGAGAACAATTTATAACCATCACCATCTCAGTAGGTACGCAACATGACATCGAAGTAATTAATACGTTTACATACAGAGGTTGCTCTCACATGACAACTGAAGTGTTCCAAATTGGACAGGTCGTAAACAACTATACATGACACATTTCTCTGGGCTACAACATAACGGTTTATCTGATAAGCCCGGAGCGCGTACATAACTTAATCCTCGGCTAATTGGTCTTAATTGATACTGAGATATCCCAACGATGTTGAAGACAGGGCTTGCTTCTGAATCATCACAA
>CM026390.1:31299166-31317571 GCA_014843695.1 Archivesica marissinica | reverse complement strand
ATGTATGTAAATATGGTGAGCTAGTGGATATATCTTGTAGTAATGAATGTAAATATGGTGATATAGTGTGTAGATCTTGTAGTAATGAATGAAAATATGGTGAGATAGTGTGTACATTTAGTAGCAATGTATGTATATATGGTGAGATAGTGTGTATATATTGTAATAATGTATGTAGATATGGTGAGACAGCGTGTATATATTGTAGCAATGTATGTATATATGGTGAAAGAGTGTGTATATATTGTAATAATGTATGTAGGTATGGTGAGATAGTGTGTATATATTGTAGTAATGTATGTAGATATGGTGAAATAGTGTGTAGATCTTGTAGTAATGTATGTAGATATGGTGAAATAGTGTGTAGATCTTGTAGTAATGTATGTAGATGTGGTGAGACTGCGTGTATATCTTTTAGTAATGTACGTAGATATGGTGAAATAGTGTGTAGATCTTGTAGTAATGAATGTAGATATGGTGAGATAGTGTGTATATCTTGTAGTAATGTATGTACATATGGTGAGATAGTGGATATATCTTGTAATAATGTATGTAGATATGGTGAGACAGTGTGTAGTTATTGTAGTAATGTATGTAAATATGGTGAGATAGTGGATATATCTTGTAGGAATGTATGTAGATATGGTGATATAGTGTGTAGATCTTGTAGTAATGAATGTATATATGGTGAAATAGTATGTAGATCTTGTAGTAATGAATGTAGATATGGTGAAATAGTGAATAATTTCTTGTAGTAATGTATGTAGATATGGTGAGATACTTTGTATATCTTGTAGTAATGTACGTAAGTATGGTGAGATAGTGTGTATATATTGTAGTAATGAATGTATATATGGTGAGATACTGTGTATATCTTGTAGTAATGTACGTAGATATGGTGAGATACTGTGTATATCTTGTAGTAATGTATGTAGATATGGTGAGATACTGTGTATATCTTGTAGTAATGTACGTAAATATGGTGAGATAGTGGATATATCTTGTAGTAATGTATGTAGATTTGGTGAGATAGTGTGTATATTTAGTAGCAATGTATGTATATATGGTGAGATAGTGTGTATATCTTGTAGAAATGTATGTAGATATGGTGAGATAGTGGATATATATTGTTGTAATATATGTAGATATGGTGATATAGTGTGTATATATTGTAGTAATGTATGTAGATATGGTGAGACAGTGTGTATATCTTGTAGTAATGTACGTATATATAGTGAGATAGTGTGTATATCTTGTAGTAATGTACGTAGATATGGTGAGATAGTGTGTATATATTGTAGTAATGTATGTAGATATGGTGAGATAGTGTGTATATCTTGTAGTAATGTATGTAGATATGGTGAGACAGTGTGTAGTTATTGTAGTAATATACGTTGATATGGTGTGATAGTGTGTATATCTTGTAGTAATGTATGTAGATATGGTGAGATACTGTGTATGTCTTGTAGTAATGTATGTAAATATGGTGAGATAGTTGATATATCTTGTAATAATGTACGTAGATATGGTGCTATAGTGTGTAGATCTTGTAGTAATGAATGTATATATGGTGAAATAGTGTGTAGATCTTGTAGTAATGAATGTAGATATAATAAGATAGTGTATATATCTATTAGTAATGTATGTATATGTGGTGAGATAGTGGATTTATCTTGGTGTAATATATGTAGATATGGTGAGATAGTGTGTATATCTTGTAGTAATATAATCATTTTATCGGTATAATGAGAATGTGTAGAGGGAGGTAATTGTGTACGGACATTAGCTACGTAATTAGAATTAAAGGTAGATACGGACAAAAATGGATCAACACACCCGAGTCGAATGGACCATTAATAAGCGAGGTAGTGTTTTCCCGCCATTTATATCCTCCATTTTGAAAATCGTAGGCGCGGAACGTATAATCGTTTAGTACGATTATCGAAACCCCCGGATAGATAGGACCTATAATAAAGCTTATATAACGAATTTATATCGGTACTTCCGGTTTTTCGGATCACTACTTCCGGTATGAGCTCGGACCATTAATTGAGTCGCGGATTCGTCATTGTCTCTTCGAGATCTTTCCGACGATACCAAACAAGGCCAGTTTCCTCGAAAGTTCATTTTTCTTCAAACTTATATACGTTTAAAGGGAGATAATCAGTATTATAGATATATCGACTAATGATAGCTCAAAATGAAGGGTAGCGTCGGACTCGTGACGACAATACGCGTATATTAGAACTAACGTATAGTTACGTTTAAATATTTTCTATATTTTCATTTACGGGACTTTAAGGATATATAAAATCTTTAAACCGCCATATCTCGAAAGGTACTGGCCGTATAAATAAAGGAAAGATATCGTCGTATCGGTCTGGCCGAGCTACGTCGATTTATACAGATTTCTACGCTCTAACGCCGAGTAGAACAATTGATGACGTTGTAGGCCAAGTCTTTTAACTCCGTTATAAACAGCATATACCGTACGCGGCTCTACCCCTATATCTAATAATCGAATTATGGATATCCGTATAAATACTAAAGAAATAGCGAAATAATTGTTGCTGTTTTTAGATTGATTTGAGTACCGCTGTAGGCCTACATACAGCATTTACATACATGTACATCTTATAATTCTGTTTCGCGCGTAATGTGACATATGCACGCTAAATGACCATAACATATACAACATGAAAACATCAAAGCCGTTGTTTTGGAGGACAGTGTACAATGCAGAAGATGCTCCACCGACAGACATACCGCCAGACGGACGGACGGACGGACGGACGGACAGACGTATCTAGCGCTTTAAAGAACATGTTGTTTGACCCGATTTGATTCGGTGTACTCTTACCTTAACTTGGTGATAAATAATCACTTTGTGACTCATTTATTAAGATTATAATTAAAATGGTGATGCGTGCGGATCTGCTTCCCACGGAAAGATCATTTCCATTCATTAAATAGACAGTTACCTGGATTTTGATTTCTAACGTATACACAAGACGTCAAGAGTCTGTTTATCTAAGCTACTGCATTTTTGCGGCTATACAAGTGTGCTACATCTCCCCAAACAGCTGATTAGCTGAGGATGACCTCCCGATTAAGTTATGTACGCGCTCCGGGCTTATCAGTTATTCCGTTATGAGAAATGTTATTGGTCATACCTTTAGCTTTTAAAGGATGTCATTGGCAACCTCGGTATGTAAACGTATTAATTACTTTAGAATCATGAAACAATTTGCCTCGCGATATTTATAATTACGTGCGTCAGTGTTTGGTTCCATGCTGTTTTCTCAATGCTTAAGCATTTCTATGGCATTCCATGACACTAATGACGGATTTTGTAGTAAATACTGTTGCAAACGGCTTTTGCCTTCATTTTCTGTACTGATGGTGTTGGGTGAGGTGCCTAAACTGAGATGTATCGTGCGGTTGTAGCTGTGCTCCGTGTCTTGAAGACGGGCATGGAACACCGAGTATTAGACATTTATATTAATCGTTCCATCCCGCGTCTCATATTGGATGGATAATATTATTTTATTACAAATTTATATTTGCTCTATCGCGAAACAAGTTGTTACGACTTATCGCTCTGGATATCTCATTCCTGATGGAATCCATCGCCCTCTAAAACGTACATTACGGATTATTAATATTTTATCGCGTTTTTATGGAAGTATACGTAACGATGTAAGATATATATTATTCATTTTCGCTAAAGTACATAGGTTAAGTTTGTATATAGCGTATAATTAGGATTTCTTACTCGATAAAAACGTACGTCGAGTTTGAATAATATAATGAACGTACCCGTATATTCGTTGAAGTTCGTGAAGCTTATGAAAGGATTGAGGCCTAAGTCGGTTCTAATCGGTCTATATTTATATAGAAGCGTTCGTAATCGTTATTTATGGATCGGTTCGTAGTCTATAATTATAGAATGGTACGCGATCGCTATTTATAAAGCTATTATCAATAGGCTCTATAGTGACGCGTATACCAAAAAAGCAAAGAGCTCTGTAGTTGCGCGCAACGTCATCAATAGGCTCTATAGTGACGCGTATACCAAACAAGTAAAGAGATGCACGTAGTTGCGCGATACGTCATCAGGTGGTGACGCGTATACCAAACAAGTAAAGAGATGCACGTAGTTGCGCGATACGTCATCAGGTGGTGACGCGTATACCAAACAAGTAAAGAGACGGGTTTACTACTACTGTGAATGCGCATGTCCGTACTCGAGTGCGCATGGCATGGCAGTTGCATATCATTAGTTGGGAACACTCATACGAAAATGTATACAATCAGGGCACACACGTTCATCGAAGGAAATGCAATTGCGATGTAAATATAAACAAACAGTATGAAAAGAAATAGTTAATTAAACAAAGTGTAATGTGTGTGTATGGAAATGTGTGGCGTCCGTGGTCCAGTGGTAGAGCGTCGGATTTGGAATCGAACGGTCCCGGGTTCGATACTCGGTCAGTCCACGTATGTAGTGTCATTGAGCAAGGCACCTCACACACATTGCTTAGTACTGGTTAGTCGCTTAGGTCGGCTAAGCCTGCCCAGGAAAACATGTCTAAGTCCCCGCGAGGGGTTTGACATTAAAGGAACATACATACAAATGAACGTCTCACTGTTGTTACTTAGAGATTCGTCGATCATTTGTCATATGCATAGCATGATATGGTCAGATCTTCACACTAAGTGAATGATCGAATTACAGTTCAATCATGAACAATGACACTTCGTATTATCAATCGTGGCTACCGTCACTTGTGATGATAACGATTGCAATGTTCATTCGGTGAACTATAATTCGATCGTGCTCTGAAACAAGCAAATACTATATGCTTTTCCAATTAAATGTAGAAGTTTGTCAGTGAAATAAAATATGTTATTCCACTTGGTTTCCAGTCACAAGTCGGCAGGATAGACTTGATTAGCATAAAGCTATACTAAAACCAAAAGGAAACTGTGCACTGGTATTAGAGGTAAAAAATATTTCCCTTAAAAATAGTATAGGCAACTTTGGTATCAAAATGTGCCAAACTTGTAACGCTCATTATGAAAGTGTACAGTTTGTTATGGTGTCAGTATAAAAGTGCACAGTTTGTTATGGCGTCAGTATAAAAGTACACAGTGTTTATGGTGTCAGTATAAAAGTGCACAGTTTTTATGGTGTCAGTTTAAAAGTGCATAGTTTTTTATGGTGTCAGTATAAAAGTGCACAGTTTTTTATGGTGTCAGTATAAAAGTGCACAGTGTTTTTATGGTGTCAGTTTAAAAGTGTGTTTTATGGTGTCAGTATATATTCACCGTGATGGGAGGCCTTTTCAAAACTTTATTTAAAAGAATGATCGAATTATGTTTCATTTCGCATGAATAGCATTTCTGTATATAGGCATATATTTCTGTATATACTGTACATCTATATATATATATATAAATATTACCTGGTTTCGAAACGAGTATTTATGAATCCAGTCCAATTGCTTGTTAGTACAAATGTTATCGCCAGCAAGAAACACAATAGCCACGGCAAGGCACGCTTAACCTTTGATGTTGTCTCACATATCTGCAGTAAATAGAGATGGATTTTTAGATAATATATCTCGTAGCTTTGTCCTACTCTACACAATCACAATCACAAAATGTTTATTTGTTTGTTTGTTTTTGTGACTTATGTCATATTGCGATTCTCCACTTCAGCTATTATTGGTGGATGAAGATACCGGGTGACCCTCCGAGCAGTATTTCAGTCACCAACGGGCACACGGGTAGAACCACCGACCGTCCGCAAGCCAGCTGGATAGTGTCCTCACTTGGGAGAATTTGACGCACCAAGCGGGATTCTAACCTGTATAGGTTAGGGGCAAGTGATTTGAGGTCAACGACAGCAACCACTCGGCCACTGAAGGTCATTCTTAAAATGCATTAAGCACTTATAATCACTGTCATGTCCGATAACTGCGCAAGCTCCTGACAACAATTATTAAAGCGACACTGTATAGTTATACATTATACCAGCATACTGTGGTTATATTTGCTCAGTAAGTACACAGTGTGCATTATTTCAACATTGACAAACTGAAAGTGAAATTACGACTTTCCTGAATGGGATTGCCATGCCAAGCGTACATACGGAACGCCTCGCCCTCTATCGGCAATTAAAACAAACATCTAAGAAAGATGCACAACAATGACAAGGTCCGCTACTGTGACATAATAGCACGGTAGTACAAACAAACCAGTAGAACGCACGCACGCACAAGAGCAGATGTGAGTCCCTCACATTGGGTCACAACAAGAATTACAATGGTATACAATGGTATACAATGGTATACAATGCTATACAATACTTTCACCGGTTTCAGTCGGCCGCGTAACTGATTGCTCATGAATCTATGATTGGTTGATTTAGCATTATTATATGTACAAGACATCAGCCAGCAACATCACATATCACAACGAATAATCGACAGTGCAAGGCACGTACTACTAATCATCTTGGAACGCTCGTCCACATTGTTCGCCGGCGGCGAGGAAAATATTACTACTGCATATCACATATCACGCATACTGACCGATCTGTAGTCCAGTGGTAACAAGCTGTACTGGCAATCCAGGGATCACAGGTTCGATCCCCCGTCTAACCCTAATAAAATTAGCAACAACGTCTTTCAGATGGGATGTTAAACAGATGTCCCGTGTCGGTGCTTTACACCGTGCACGTAAAAGAACCAGAGGACACAATGGAATGGATCTATGTCTGTATCATGCACTATCCTCCAAAATCTAAAACGACTAATCTCTTCAGGGGGCGTCGCTCATACGGGCAACCGGTAGCGACGATAAATAAACGTAAAACACACATATATCACGCATGTATTCACACATGACAACTGGGGACAATGCCCTGCATGTCTCACTAACCGTTGTCAATACTAACTTTATCTTGTAACATCATGGAAAGAAACATATGCCCTCAGATTATTTTCCAATCCCTATATATTATTCTATATATTATATGCACTGATTAAGATATATGTTTGTAGAAAATTTTCTTCGCTTCCATGTGAACACAGAAATTATATTTTTATAAATATCTGATACCTATAACCAAAAATATGAATTCCTATATAGCCCCTTTAACAACTTCTGTCATGCGCAATAACTAAGCATGATGGTAAATATGTATATATAATAATGGTAAATCAGTCTGCTATATGTGTTATGCGATGATGCATCGTGGCAAATATGTACATATAATAATGTTAAATCAGTCAGATATATGTGTTGTGCGATGTATCATGGTATATATGTACATATAATAATGTTAAATCAGTGTACTATATGTGTTATGCGATGCATCGTGGTAAATATGTACATATAATAATGCTAAATCTGTCTGCTATATGTGTTATGTGATGCATCATGGTAAATATGTACATATAATAATGCTAAATCTGTCTGCTATATGTGTTATGCGATGCATCATGTAAATATCTACATATAATAATGCTAAATCAGTCTGCTATATGTGTTGTGCGATGTATCATGGTATATATGTACATAACATAATGTTAAATCAGTCAGATATATGTGTTATGCGATGCATCGTGGTAAATATGTACATATAATAATGTTAAATCAGTCTGCTATATGTGTTATGCGATGATGCATCGTGGTAAATATGCACAAATAATAATGTTAAATCAGTGTACTATATGTGTTATGCGATGCATCGTGGTAAATATGTACATATAATAATGTTAAATCAGTCTGCTATTTGTGTTGTACGATGCATCGTGGCAAATATGTACATATAATAATGTTAAATCAGTTTGCTATATGTGTTATGCGATGATGCATCGTGGTAAATATGCACATATATAATAATGTTAAATCAGTGTACTATATGTGTTATGGGGTGCATCGTGGTAAATATGTACATATAATAATGTTAAATCAGTCTGCTATATGTGTTGTGCGATGATGCATCGTGGCAAATATGCACATATAGTAATGTTAAATCAGTCAGATGTATGTGTTGTGCAATGCATCGTGGGAAATATGCATATATAATAATGTTAAATCAGTCTGCTATATGTGTTATGCGATTATGCATCGTGGCAAATATGCACATATAATAATGTTAAATCAGTCAGATATATGTGTTGTACGATGCATCGTGGTAAATATGTACATATAATAATGTTAAATCAGTCTGCTATATGTGTTATGCGATGATGCATCGTGGCAAATATGCACATATAATAATGTTAAATCAGTCTGCTATATGTGTTGTACGATGCATCGTGGTAAATATGTACATATAATAATGTTAAATCAGTCTGCTATATGTGTTGTACGATGCATCGTGGTACATGTGTACATATAATAATGTTAAATCAGTCAGATATATGTGTTGTGCGATGATGCATCATGGCAAATATGCACATATAGTAATGTTAAATCAGTCAGATGTATGTGTTGTGCGATGCATCGTTGGAAATATGCATATATAATAATGTTAAATCAGTCTGCTATATGTGTTATGCGATGATGCATCGTGGCAAATATGCACATATAATAATGTTAAATCAGTCAGAAATATGAGTTATGCGATGATGCAACGTGGTAAATATGTACATATAATAATGTTAAATCAGTCAGATATATGTGTTATGCGATGTATCATGGTAAATATGTACATATAGTAATGTTAAATCAGTCAGATATATGTGTTATGCGAGAATCGTGGTAAATATGTACATAACATAATGATCAATCAGTCTGATATATGTGTTATGCGATGATGCATCGTGGTAAATATGTACATATAATAATATTAAATCAGTCATATATATAAAATTACAATAACACAATGCTGTAAATATATGCGAAAGTTTAGCAACATCAAGTCCAAATATTTGCCACTACTGTTTAAGTATTCAATAGTTTCTTTACAATTGTTATGTACTAAACACATAAACTCCCCAAGCAATTTGTACCATTTAAACGTACTCTAACATGGGAAGGGATTCATATAAGCGTTAAGCTTGTTTCTCGGCCCATATCGATTCCAATGTATACAAATTGTGTTTATATATGTATATGATCCGAATAAAATATGTTTAAACTAATTATATTTAACTCGAAAATATATGAAATTTTTAAAGCACCTTATAAGAGAAATATTCTTACAGCGAGTGTGGATATCCTGTCGAGAATGGAGAACATGTTTTCTTTCAATGTTACAAATTTTATGACGAGAGTAACATACTATTTCATAAAACACAGAAGCTATCATCCACGTGATGTGGATTATTTATTATCTGGTAATAACAGCTGTTAATATATAGCAAACATGTGCATTGTAACCATGGTTTTAATTATATATTTGCTGACCTAAGATCAGTGTAACTGGATCAATGATACGCCAGACATTGTCTGGTGGTGTTGGGGGGTGGTCACATCAACACGAGAGGTTATTCATATAATTATTCATTTACTACGAACTATTTATTACTATTTAGACTTGTTCTTATAAACATGAAATATAATTACGCCAATTAAGTTTAACTTTGTTTGTTTAATTTCACATGGGAGAGCCGATTACTAATGTTGATAGAACTTGTGGCCCAACCCATTTGCTTTCAGGTGTGTGTCAATCTTTTTATTGTTGTATATGTGTATATAATGCCATACAATATTATTAAACTAAGTCTGCGATATGTGTTATGCGATGATGCATCGTGGTAAATATGTACATATAATAATATTAAATATTAAATCAGTCAGATATATGTGTTATGCGATGATGCATCGTGGTAAATATGTACATATAATAATGCTAAATCAGTCTGCTATATGTGTTATGCGATGATGCATCGTGGTAAATATGTACATATAATAATGCTAAATCAGTCTGCTATATGTGTTATGCGATGATGCAGCGTGGTAAATACGTACATATAATAATGTTAAATCAGTCAGTTATATGTGTTATGCGATGATGCATCATGGTATATATGTACATATAATACTATTAAATATTACATCAGTCAGATATATGTGTTATGCGATGATGCATCGTGGTAAATATGTACATATAATAATGCTAAATCAGTCTGCTATATGTGTTATGCGATGATGCATCTTGGTAAATATGTACATATAATAATATTAAATATTAAATCAGTCTGCTATATGTGTTATGTGATGATGCAGCATGGTAAATATGTACATATAATAATGTTAAATATGTCTGCTATATGTGTTATGCGATGCATCGTGGTATATATGTACATATACTAATGTTAAATTAGTCTGCTATATGTGCTATGCGATGTATCATGGTATATATGTACATATAATAATGTTAAATCAGTCTGCTATATGTGTTATACGATGCATCATGGTACATATGTACATATAATAATGCTAAATCAGTCTACTATATGTGTTACTCGATGCATCGTGGTATATATGTACATATAATACTGTTAAATCAGTCTGCTATATGTGTTATGCGATGCATCTTGGTAAATATGTACATATAATAATGTTAAATCAGTCTGCTATATGTGTTATACGATGCATCATGGTACATATGTACATATAATAATGCTAAATCAGTCTACTATATGTGCTATGCTATGATGCATCGTGGTATATATGTACATATAATAATGTTTAATCAGTCTACTATTTGTGTTATACGATGCATCATGGTAAATATGTACATATAATAATGTTAAATCAGTCTACTATATGTGTTATACGATGCATCATGGTACATATGTACATATAATAATGTTAAATCAGTCTACTATATGTGTTACGCGATGCATCGTGGTATATATGTACATATAATACTTTTAAATCAGTCTGCTATATGTGTTATGCGATGCATCGTGGTAAATATGTACATATAATAATGTTAAATCTGTCTGCTATATGTGTTATGCGATGATGCATGGTGGTATATATGTACATATAATACTGTTAAATCAGTCTGTTATATGTGTTATGCGATGCATCGTGGTAAATATGTACATATAATAATGTTAAATCTGTCTGCTATATGTGTTATGCGATGATGCATCGTGGTACATATGTACATATAATAATGTTAAATCAGTCTACTATATGTGTTGTGCGATGCATCATGGTACATATGTACATATAATAATGTTAAATCAGTCTACTATATGTGTTACGCGATGCATCGTGGTATATATGTACATATAATACTGTTAAATCAGTCTGCTATATGTGTTATGCGATGCATCATGGTACATATGTACATATAATAAGGTTAAATCAGTCTGCTATATGTGTTATACAATGCATCATGGTATATATGTACACATAATAATGCTAAATCAGTCTGCTATATGTGCTATGCGATGATGCATCGTGGTAAATATGTACATATACCAATGCTAAATCAGTCTACTATATGTGTTATGCGATGCATCATGGTATATATGTACATATAATAATGCTAAATCAGTCTACTATATGTGTTATGCGATGCATCGTGGTACATATGTACATATAATAATGCTAAATCAATCTGCTATATGTGTTATGCGATGCATCATGGTATATATGTACATATAGTAATGCTAATTCAGTCTACAATATGTGCTATGCGATGATGCATCGTGGTACATATGTACATATAATAATGTTAAATCAGTGTGCTATATGTGTTATGCGATGATGCATCGTGGTAAATATGTACATATAATAATGCTAAATCAGTCTGCTATATGTGTTATGCGATGCATCGTTGTAAATATGTACATATAATAATGTTAAATCAGTGTGCTATATGTGTTAGGCGATGATGCATCGTGGTATATATGTACATATAATAATGCTAAATCAGTCTACTTTATGTGTTATGCGATGCATCGTGGTATATATGTACATATAATAACTCTAATTCCATCTACTATAAATGTTACGCAACATTATCTATATGTACATATAATAACGCTAATTCTATTTGCTATATGTGTTATGCAATATTATCTATATGTACATATGATAACGCTAATTCCGTCTACTATAAATGTTACGCAACATTATCTATATGTACATATAATAACGCTAATTCTATTTGCTATATGTGTTATGCAACCTGATATAAATATTAAAATATCATCGACTCTCCTTTGTGCGCATGCGGGCCTATCGAAACAGTCAGTCACTTCCTTCTACATTGCTAAAGGTACAATCCTCAACGTCTACAACACCTATCTAACCTTCCATGTGCTGCCACACTCAACAATCTCTTCTTTGGTGATGAGCATCTCACTACACACAGTAACACCACACATTACCTGAATGTCCAGAGCTATATTGCAGCAACAAACTTGTCGATACCTAGCTGAACGTAGGGGCTCTCTCCGTTTTGGTCCCGGCACGTCGTGTGAGAATACAATATTCTTTTTTGATAGTTTACATATTTAGATCTTACGTGTCCTTATTGCTACATTAAAATTACAATAACGTGATGTTGTAAATATATGCGAAAGTTTAGCAACATCAAGTCCAAACATTTGCCATTGCTGTTTAAGTATTCAATAGTTTCTTTACAATTGTTATGTACTGAACACATAAACTCCCCAAGCAATTTGTACCATTTAAACGTACTCTAACATGGGAAGGGATTCATATAAGCGTTAAGCTTGTTTCTCGGCCCATATCGATTCCAATGTATACAAATTGTGTTTATATATGTATATGATCCGAATAAAATATGTTTAAACTAATTATATTTAACTCGAAACTAAATGAAATTTTTAAAAGCACCTTATAAGAGAAATATTCTTACAGCGAGTGTGGATATCCTGTCGAGAATGGAGAACATGTTTTCTTTCAATGTTACACATTTTATGACGAGAGTAACATACTATTTCATAAAACAAGAAGCTATCATCCACGTGATGTGGATTATTTATTATCTGGTAATAACAGCTGTTAATATATAGCAAACATGTGCATTGTAACCATGGATTTAATTATATATTTGCTGACCTAAGATCAGTGTAACTGGATCAATGATACGCCAGACATTGTCTGGTGGTGTTGGAGGGGGGGGGGGTCACATCAACACGAGAGGTTATTCATATAATTATTCATTTACTACGAACTATTTATTACTATTTAGACTTGTTCTTATAAACATGAAATATAATTACGCCAATTAAGTTTAACTTTGTTTGTTTAATTTCACTGGGGAGAGCCGATTACTAATGTTGATAGAACTTGTGGCCCAACCCATTTGCTTTCAGGTGTGTGTCAATCTTTTTATTGTTCTATATGTGTATATAATGCCATACAATATTATTAAACTAAGTCTGCGATATGTGTTATGCGATGATGCAGCGTAGTAAATATGTACATATAATAATATTAAATATTAAATCAGTCAGATATATGTGTTATGCGATGATGCATCGTAGTAAATATGTACATATAATAATATTAAATATTAAATCAGTCAGATATATGTATGCTGCCTCTGCTGGGGGTACGAAACAACAATATGCAGCTAGTTTACCAAAACCTTTATTTGTAGTGTGAAGTGAGGTAAATAACTGAAAGTACACACAAAACCAATACTAAGTACAGATATGTTAACAATGTGTTTCATATGTTAACAATATTTACTAATGGAGCCATACAGTAGTTTTAAACAATTGAAATGTGATGTGTACTGAATAAAAACCAAATGGGCACGAAATAGGTAGAGTACGAATACATATTTCTGGATTTTATGAACAAGGATTTTGCTTATAAAATGTATGAATTGAACACAGCAAATTGATAATAAGCAGACATAGACTATAAAAATAACAAAAATAATGTTCTTACACCGTGAGGGGGCAAATAGACTTAGAATATTGAGACCATTCTACGCTGAAAGCGCACATTTTCTTTCTACGAATGAACAGGTAGAACACCACTGTTACAAAATACCCGAATGCTATATAACTAGCAAAAAGAACTACTCGCAAGTAACAATCCTCTTCAAGGGCTATCGACAAACAACTGTTCCAGCACAATATGTGTTATGCGATGATGCATCGTAGTAAATATGTACATATAATAATATTAAATATTAAATCAGTCTGCTATATGTGTTATGCGATGATGTATCGTGGTAAATATGTACATATAATAATATTAAATCAGTCAGATATATGTGTTATGCGATGATGCATCGTGGTAAATATGTACATATAATAATATTAAATCAGTCAGATATATGTGTTATGCGATGATGCATCGTAGTAAATATGTACATATAATAATGTTAAATATTAAATCAGTCAGATATATGTGTTATGCGATGCATCGTGGTAAATATGTATATATAATAATATTAAATAATAAATCAGTACGATATATGTGTTATGCGATGATGCATCGTGGTAAATATGTACATATAATAATATTAAATATTAAATCAGTCAGATATATGTGTTATGCGATGCATCATGGTAACTATGTACATATAATAATATTAAATATTAAATCAGTCAGATATATGTGTTATGCGATGCATCGTGGTAAATATGTATATATAATAATATTAAATATTAAATCAATCAGATATATGTGTTATGCGATGATGCATCGTAGTAAATATGTACATATAATAATGTTAAATATTAAATCAGTCAGATATATGTGTTATGCGATGATGCATCGTGGTAAATATGTACATATAATAATGTTAAATCAGTCAGATATATGTGTTATTCGATGATCCAGCGTGGTATATATGTACATATAATAATGTTAAATCAGTCTGCTATATGTGTTGTGCGATGATGCATCGTGGTAAATATGTACATATAATAATATTAAATATTAAATCAGTCAGATATATGTGTTATGCGATGATGCATCGTAGTAAATATGTACATACAATAATGTTAAATATTAAATCAGTCAGATATATGTGTTATTCGATGATGCATCGTTGTAAATATGTACATATAATAATGTTAAATCAGTCAGATATATGTGTTATTCGATGATCCAGCGTGGTAAATATGTACATATAATAATGTTAAATCAGTCTGCTATATGTGCTATGCGATGCATCGTAGTAAATATGTACATATAATAATGTTAAATCAGTCTGCTATATGTGTTATGCGATGAAGCATCGTGGTATATATGTAAATATAATAATGTTAAATCAGTCTGCTATATGTGTTATGTGATGATGTATCGTGGTAAATATGTACATATAATAATGCTAAATCAATCAATCATAGATTCATGAGCAATCATGATGCGGCCGACTGAAACCGGTGAATGTATTGTATATCATTGTATACCATTGCAATTATTGTTGTGCCCCAATGTGAGGGACACACATCTGCTCTTGTGCGTGCGTGCATTCGACTGGTTTGTTTGTACTACCGCGCTATTAGGTCACAGTAGCGGGCCTTGTCATTATAGATAAGAGACGATGCTGGGACACCTGAGACCTATGGACACCTTCTTAATTACTTTATACATTGATAACCCACATGATTTGTGAATAACGCCAACTTTTTCAATTTATTAATCTATTGATCAGATCACTTCTGTTCACACTATATAATTATTATTGAATGTACATTATTAGGTGACTTACAGGCCCACGGGGCCGGTTGCGTCTTCTTGATATTTATTATTTGCTATATATATTTGTTGAAATGTGCACATGTCACTTTAATAAAAACTTACTTACGTATTTACCTACCTACTTACCGTCTTACTTACCTACTCACTTACATACTCACTTACCTACCTACTTACCGTCTTACTTACCTACTAACTTACCTACTCACTTACCTATTCACTTACCTACTCACTTACCTACCCACTTACCTACCCACTTACCTACTTACCGTCTTACTTACCTACTCACTTACCTACTCACTTACCTATTCACTTACCTACTCACTTACCTACCCACTTACCTACCCACTTACCTACTTACCGTCTTATTTACCTACTCACTTACCTACTCACTTACCTATTCACTTACCTACTCACTTACCTACCCACTTACCTACCCACTTACCTACTTACCTTCTTACTTACCTTCTCACTTACCTACTCACATAACTACTCACTTACCTACTCACTTACCTTCCTACTTGCCCAATTACCTACCCTCTTACATACTCTATTACCTACTCACTTACCTACCCAATTACCTACCCACATACCTACCCACTTACCTACTCACTTACCTACTCACTTACCTATTCACTTACCTACTCACTTACCTACCCACTTACCTACCCACTTACCTACTTACCGTCTTATTTACCTACTCACTTACCTACTCACTTACCTATTCACTTACCTACTCACTTACCTACCCACTTACCTACACACTTACCTACTTACCTTCTTACTTACCTTCTCACTTACCTACTCACATAACTACTCACTTACCTACTCACTTACCTTCCTACTTGCCCAATTACCTACCCTCTTACATACTCTATTACCTACTCACTTACCTACCCAATTACCTACCCACTTACCTACCCACTTACCTACTCACTTACCTACCCACTTACATACCCAATTACTTACTCACATAACTAAACACTTACCTACCCACTTACCTACTGAGTTACCTAACCACTTACGTACCCACTTACGTACCCTCTTACCTACTCACTTACCTACCCACTTACATACCCAATTACTTACTCACATACCTAAACACTTACCTACCCACTTACCTACTCACTTACTTAGTCACTTACCTACACACTTACCTACCCACTTACCAACTCACTTACCTACTCACTTACCTACCCACTTAACTACCCACTTACCTACTCACTTACCTACCCACTTACATACTCCCTTACCTACTCACTTACCTACACACTTACCTACCCACTTACCTACACGCTTACCTACTCACGTACCTACTCATTTACCTACCCACTTACCTACTCACTTACCTACTCACTTACCTAATTACTTACCTACCCACTTACATATTCACTTACCTACCCACTTACCTACTCACTTACCTACTCACTTAACTACTCACTTACCTACTCACGTACCTACCCACTTACCTACCCACTTACCTACCCACTTACCTACTTAGCTTCTTACTTACCTACTCACTTACCTACTCACTTACCTACCCACTTACCTACCCACTTACCTACCCACTTACATACCCACTTACCTACTCACATACCTAAACACTTACCTACCCACTTACCTACTGAGTTACCTAACCACTTACGTACACAATTACCTACTCATTTACCTACCCACTTACCTACTCACTTACCTAGTCACTTACCTACCCGCTTACCTACTCACTTACCTAGTCACTTACCTACCCACTTACCTACCCACTTACCTACCCACTTACATACCCACTTACCTACTCACTTACCTACCCACTTACCTACACCCTTACCTACTCACTTACCTACTCATTTACCTACCCACTTACCTACACACTTACCTACTCACGTACCTACTCATTTACCTACCCATTTACCTACTCACTTACCTACCCACTTACCTACTTACCTTCTTACTTACCTACCCACTTACATACCCACTTACCTACCCACATACCTAAACACATACCTACCCACTTACCTACTGAGTTACCTAACCACTTACGTACCCACTTACCTACTCATTTACCTACCGACTTACCTACTCACTTACCTAGTCACTTACCTACCCGCTTACCTACCCACTTACCTACTCACTTACCTACTCACTTACCTACCCACTTACCTACCCACTTACCTACTCACTTACCTACTCACTTACCTACTCACTTACCTACTCATTTACCTACACACTTACCTACTCACTTTGCTACTTACTTATCTACCCACTTACATACTCCCTTACCTACTCACTTACCTACCCACTTACCTACCCATTTACCAACTTACTTACCTATTCACTTACCTACCGACTTACATACTCACTTACCTACCCACTTACCTACTCGCTTACCTACCCACTTATCTAAGCACTTACCTACTCACGTACCTACTCATTTACCTACCCACTTACCTACTCACTTTCCTACTTACTTATCTACCCACTTACACACTCACCTACCTACTCATTTACCTACCCACTTACCTCTTCACTTTCCTACTTACTTATCTACCCACTTACATACTCACTTACCTACTCACTTACCTACCCACTTACCTACCCACTTACCTACTCACTTACCTATTCACTTACCTACTCACTTACCTACCCACTTACCTACCCACTTATCTACCCACTTACCTTCTTACTTACCTACTCACTTACCTACCCACTTACCTACCCACATACCTACTC
>CM026390.1:31230349-31298166 GCA_014843695.1 Archivesica marissinica | reverse complement strand
TCTCACCATATAGACATACATTACTACAAGATGTACACACTATTACACCATATCTACATACATTAATACAATAACTACACACTGTCTCACCATATCTACGTACATTACTACAAGATATACACACTATCTCACCATATATACGTACATTACTACAAGATATACACACTATCTCACCATATCTACATATATTACACCAATATAAATCCACTATCTCACCATATCTCGTACTTACTAAAAGATATACACAACTATCTCTTATATACGTACATTACTACAAGATATACACGCTGTTTCACCATGTATAAATTCATTACTACAATATATACACGTTATATCACCATATCTGCGTATATTACTACAATATATATCCACTATCTCACCATATCTACATACATTTCTATAAGATATACACACTATCTCACCATATATACATACATTACTACTAGATATACACACTATCTTATCATATTTACGTACATTACTACATTATATACACACTGTCTCACCATATTTACGTACATTACAAGATATACAGATTTCCACCATATCACATATATTACACAAGATATACACAGTATCTCACCATATCTACGTACATTACTACAAGATATACATTTTTTTTTTTTTTCAGTATCTAACAATATATGCATCATTACTACACGATATTTTCGCTATTCACCATCTAATTCATTACTACAAGATATATAACTATTTCACCATATATACATTCATACTACAAGATCTATCCCTATATCACCATATCTACATACATTCCTACAAGATATATACACTATCTCACCATATTACATTCATTACTACAATAACTACACACTGTCTCACCATATCTACATACATTACTACAAGATATATCCACTATCTCACCATATTTACATACATTACTACAAGATATACACACTATCTCACCATATCTACATTCATTACTACAAGATCTACACACTATTTCACCATATCTACGTTCATTACTACAAGATATACACGCTGTCTCACCATATATACATACATTACTACAAGATCTACACACTATTTCACCATATCTACATACATTACTACAATATATACACACTATCTCACCATATCTACGTATATTACAACAATATATATCCACTATCTCACCATATCTACATACATTACTACAAGATATACACGCTGTCTCAACATATCTACATACATTACTACAATATATACACGCTGTCTCACGATATATACATACATTGCTACTAAATTTACACATTATCTCACCATATTTACATTCATTACTACAAGATCTACACGCTATATCACCATATTTACATTCATTACTGCAAGATATATTCACTATCTCACCATATTTACATACATTACTACAATAGCTACACACTTTCTCACCATATCTACATACATTTCTACAAGATATACACACTATCTCACCATATCTACATACATTACTACAAGATATACACACTATCTCACCATATATACGTACATTACTACAAGATATACACACTATCTCACTATATATACGCACATTACTACAAGATATACACGCTGTCTCACCATACCTACATACATTACTACAATATATACACACTATATCACCATATCTGCATATATTACAACAATATATATCCACTATCTCACCATATCTACATAAATTACTACAAGATATACACGCTGTCTCACCATATCTACATACATTACTACAATATATACACGCTGTCTCACCATATCTACATACATTTCTACAAGATATGCACACTATCTCACTATATATACGCACATTACTACAAGATATACACGCTGTCTCACCATATCTACATACATTACTACAATATATACACACTATATCACCATATCTGCATATATTACAACAATATATATCCACTATCTCACCATATCTACATACATTTCTACAAGATATACACACTATCTCACCATATATACATACATTGCTACTAAATATACACACGTTCTCACCAAATCTACATACATTACTACAAGATATATCCACTCTCTCGTGTATATCTTGTAGTAATGTATGTAGATATGGTGAGATAGTGGATATATATTGTTGTAATATATGTAGATATGGTGATATAGTGTGTATATATTGTAGTAATGTATGTAGATATGTTGAGACAGCGTGTATATCTTGTAGTAATGAATGTATATATGGTGAAATAGTGTGTAGATCTTGTAGTAATGAATGTAGATATGGTGAGATAGTGTGTATATCTTGTAGTAATGTACGTAGATATGGTGAGATAGTGTGTATATCTTGTGGTAATGTATGTAGATATGGTGAGACAGTGTGTAGTTATTGTAGTAATGTATGTAAATATGGTGAGTTAGAGGATATATCTTGTAGGAATGTATGTAGATATGGTGATATAGTGTGTATATCTTGTAGTAATGAATGTAAATATGGTGTGATAGTGGATATATGTTGTAGGAATGTATGTAGATATGGTGATATAGTGTGTAGATCTTGTAGCAATGTTTGTAGATATGGTGACATAGTGTGTATATCTTGTAGTAATGTATGTAAATATTGTGAGATAGTGGATATATCTTGTAGTAATGTATGTAGATTTGGTGAGAAAGTGTGTATATTTAGTAGCAATGTATGTATATATGGTGAGTTAGTGTGTATATCTTGTAGAAATGTATGTAGATTTGGTGAGATAGTGGATATATATTGTTGCAATATATGCAGAAATGGTGATATAGTGTGTATATATTGTAGTAATGTATGTAGATATGGTGATATGGTGTGCATATCTTGTAGTAATGTAGGTAGATATGGTGAGATAGTGTGTATATATGGTAGTAATGTACGTAGATATGGTGCGATAGTGTGTATATTTTGTAGTAATGTATGTAGATATGGTGAGATAGTTTGTAGATATTGTAGTAATGTAAGTATATATGGTGCGATAGTGTATATATCTTGTAGTAATGTATGTCGATATGTTGAGATAGTGTGTATATATGGTAGTAATGTATGTAGATATGGTGCGATAGTGTGTATATTTTGTAGCAATGTTTGTATATATGGTGATATAGTGTGTATATCTTGTAGTAATGAATGTAAATATGGTGATATAGTGTGTAGATCTTGTAGCAATGTTTGTAGATATGGTGACATAGTGTGTATATCTTGTAGTAATGTATGTAAATATTGTGAGACAGTGGATATATCTTGTAGTAATGTATGTAGATTTGGTGAGAAAGTGTGTATATTTAGTAGCAATGTATGTATATATGGTGAGATATTGTGTATATCTTGTAGAAATGTATGTAGATATGGTGAGATAGTGGATATATATTGTTGCAATATATGCAGATATGGTGATATAGTGTGTATATATTGTAGTAATGTAAGTAGATATGGTGAGACAGCGTGTATATCTTGTAGTAATGTGCGTATATATAGTGAGATAGTGTGTATATCTTGTAGTAATGTACGTAGATATGGTGAGATAGTGTGTATATCTTGTAGTAATGTATGTAGATATGGTGAGATAGTGTGTATATCTTGTAGAAATGTATGTAGATATGGTGAGACTGTGTGTAGTTATTGTAGTAATGTATGTAAATATGGTGAGATAGTGGATATATCTTGTAGTAATGAATGTAAATATGGTGATATAGCGTGTAGATCTTGTAGTAATGAATGTAAATATGGTGAGATAGTGTGTAAATTTAGTAGCAATGTATGTATATATGGTGAGATAGTGTGTATATCTTGTAGAAATGTATGTAGATATGGTGAGACAGCGTGTATATATTGTAGTAATGTATGTAGATATGGTGAGACAGTGTGTATATCTTGTAGTAATGTATGTAGATATGGTGAGATAGTGGATATATATTGTTGTAATATATGTAGATATGGTGAGATAGTGTGTATATATTGTAGTAATGTATGTAGATATGGTGAAATAGTTTGTAGATCTTGTAGTAATGAATGTAGATATGGTGAGATAGTGTGTATATCTTGTAGTAATGTATGTAAATATGGTGAGATAGTGGATATATCTTGTAGTAATGTATGTAGATATGGTGAGACAGTGTGTAGTTATTGTAGTAATGTATGTAAATATGGTGAGATAGTGGATATATCTTGTAGGAATGTATGTAGATATGGTGATATAGTATGTAGATCTTGTAGTAATGAATGTAAATATGGTGAGATAGTGGATATATCTTGTAGGAATGTATGTAGATATGGTGATATAGTGTGTAGATCTTGTAGTAATGAATGTATATATGGTGAAATAGTATGTAGATCTTGTAGTAATGAATGTAGATATGGTGAAATAGTGTATAATTTCTTGTAGTAATGTATGTAGATATGGTGAGATAGTGAATATTTTTTTGTAGTAATGTATGTAGATATGGTGAGATAGTTTGTATATCTTGTAGTAATGTACGTATATATGGTGAGATACTGTGTATATCTTGTAGTAATGTACGTAGATATGGTGAGCTACTGTGTATATCTTGTAGTAATGTATGTAGATATGGTGAGATACTGTGTATATCTTGTAGTAATGTACGTAAATATGGTGAGATAGTGGATATATCTTGTAGTAATGTATGTAGATTTGGTGAGATAGTGTGTATATTTAGTAGCAATGTATGTATATATGGTGAGATAGTGGATATATGTTGTTGTAATATATGTAGATATGGTGATATAGTGTGTATATCTTGTAGTAATGTACGTATATATAGTGAGATAGTGTGTATATCTTGTAGTAATGTACGTAGATATGGTGAGATAGTGTGTATATATTGTAGTAATTTATGTAGATATGGTGAGATAGTGTGTATATCTTGTAGTAATGTATGTATATATGGTGAGACAGTGTGTAGTTATTGTAGTAATATACGTTGATATGGTGTGATAGTGTGTATATCTTGTAGTAATGTATGTAGATATGGTGAGATACTGTGTATGTCTTGTAGTAATGTATGTAAATATGGTGAGATAGTTGATATATCTTGTAATAATGTACGTAGATATGGTGTTATAGTGTGTAGATCTTGTAGTAATGAATGTATATATGGTGAAATAGTGTGTAGATCTTGTAGTAATGAATGTAGATATAATGAGATAGTGTATATATCTATTAGTAATGTATGTATATATGGTGAGATAGTGTGTATATCTTGTAGTAATATAATCATTTTATCGGTATAATGAGAATGTGTAGAGGGAGGTAATTGCGTACGGACATTAGCTACGTAATTAGAATTATAGGTAGATACGGACAAAAATGGATCAACACACCCCGAGTCGAATGGACCATTAATAAGCGAGGTAGTGTTTTCCCGCCATTTATATCCTCCATTTTGAAAATCGTAGGCTCGGAACGTATAATCGTTTAGTACGATTATCGAAACCCCCGAATAGATAGGACCTATAATAAAGCTTATATAACGAATTTATATCGGTACTTCCGGTTTTTCGGATCACTACTTCCGGTATGAGTTCGGACCATTAATTGAGTCGCGGATTCGTCATTGTCTCTTCGAGATCTTTCCGACGATACCAAACACGGCCAGTTTCCTCGAAAGTTCATTTTTCTTCAAACTTATTTACGATTAAAGGGAGATAATCAGTATTATAGATATATCGACTAATGATAGATCAAAATGAAGGGTAGCGTCGGACTCGTGACGACGATACGCGTATATTAGAACTAACGTATAGTTACGTTTAAATATTTTTTTATTTTCAATAATGGGACTTTAAGGATATATAAATTCTTTAAACCGCGATATCTCGAAAACTACTGGCCGTATAAATAAAGGAACGATATCCTCGTATCGGTCTCGCCGAGCTACGTCGATTTATACAGATTTCTAGATAAACAGCATAGAGCGTACGCGGCGTTACCCCTATATCTAATAATCGAATTATGGATATCCGTATAAATACTGATGTACAGGCCCGGGCCTTATGGCCTAATGGCAGCTACGCGCCTGTATGCTTCTGTAATTGGAACGTATTACACTATCCTGCAACAAACATGAATTAACGAATGCACTTTTAGAGGCGTCACCCCGATTAACAAGGGGGTCGATGATAAATAAATACGGAAGGCTAACAGATGAGCATATTTTATTGGAAAGCAACATTTTCCTGTTTCATATAGCGACCACTCAGTTGTCACACCAGTCTGGACGTATACATTCATAAGCCATGTTCGAACCCGAATCTCCGAGCGACGTCGTCTATCAAATAACGCATGTATAACAGCCGTTATTGCCATAAAATAGGCTTCGCATGAAACTGATAGGCGTATTATGATAACAACATTGACTATTAGCACGGGGAGACATACGCATGTTCTCTACAATGGATATGTACAACTCTAATAAAGGATGCGCAATGTAACACCGATCACGTGATCATCATTATCGCACTGACCATGGGGATGTAATTAGTTTATACAAATTTATGTTAGCTCGATGGACAGGCAGGCAGGTAGGCAGTGATTACAAGAATTCCCCACGGCAAGTACGCATACATTTAGCGAACGAAAGCGATTTTAATTATTTGCAGATACGTCTTAAAGACAATCTTGTTTGGGTGTTAATAAAATATTGTCCATTAATGAATCAGCCCTGTCTTCAACATCATTGGGATATCTCCGCATCAATTAGGACCAATTAGCTGAGGATGACCTCCCGATTAAGTTATGTACGCACTCCGGGCTTATCAGTTAATCCGTTATGAGAAATGTTATTGGTCATACCTTTAGCTTTTAAAGGATGTCATTGACAACCTCGGTATGTAAACGTATTAATTACTTTAGAATCATGAAACAATTTGCCACGCGATATTTATAATTAACTGCGTCATTTTGGGGTAGAAATATTTCTCGCATTCCCAGATAAGGTTATTTAGGGCCAACTGACAAACATACAAGCAGACAGGCATACCTCATACCGCTTGGATTCAGTTAATTATGTTACAGGGCATGGAACACCACGTATTAGACATTTATATTAATCGTTGTATCACTCTATACGATAAAATACGTGTACTTTATTCGTGTTTCATATACGCTATGGCTATGAGTTGTCTAGTGACATGCCCTTCTAAAACGTACATTTCTGATTATTAATAATTGATCGCGTTTTTATGGAATTATACGTAACGATGTAAGATATATATTATTCATTTTCGCTAAAGTACATAGGTTAAGTTTGTATATAGCGTATAATTAGGATTTCTTACTCGATAAAAACGTACGTCGAGTTTGAATAATATAATGAACGTACCCGTATATTCGTTGAAGTTCGTGAAGCTTATGAAAGGATTGAGGACTAAGTCCGTTGTAAACGGTCTATATTTATAGAAGCGTTCGTAATCGTTATTTATGGATCGGTTCGTAGTCTATATTTATAGAATGGTACGCGATCGCTATTTATAAAGCTATTATCAATAGGCTCTATAGTGACGCGTATACCAAAAAAGCAAAGAGCTCGGTAGTTGAGCGCTACGTCATCAATAGGCTCTATAGTGACGCATATACCAAACAAGTAAAGAGATGCACGTACTACTTAGTAGTATAGTAATATAAGTGAATTGTGAGAATGCCTCCACCTAAATATGTGGTATCGAAGTACTTTGCAAGACTTGACAAGACTGTTTCTTGCAAGTTGTGCGATGCCAGTCTGACATTTACTGGTGGCACTACCAACCTGCATAATCATCTGAGACTGAAGCATCTAGCAGAAGGCCTCACCTCTAATGGCACAGCGAAACAGATGCCTATGACTTCATTCTTGAAGAGATCGTCTGCCAACGCTGAATACAATCACTCAAGGCATAGCGGATATGATCAAACTATGTTCCTTTCAGTATAGTGGAAGGGGAAGAGTTCAGTAATTTGCTACAAATCGTTGCCCCGGACTATAAGATTCCTTGCAGGAATACAGTTCGTTCCCACGGTAACGGTAACCGAGTATTCGAGTACTCGATCGAATACCTTTCCGAGTACTCGAGTACCAAAATCACTACTCGTTGACATCCCTAGTTATTTTAGATTTTGGAGGATAGTGCATGATACAGACAGAGACCGATTCCAGAGTCTCCTCTGGTTCTTTTACGTGCACGGTGTAAAGCACCGACACGAGACCTCGGTTTAACGTCCCATCTGAAAGACTGTTAATTTTATTATGGTCAGACGGGGGATCGAACCTGCACTCTGAAATGCATTAAGTGCATGCATATATATATAGAAGTTAAATTACTCAGTAGTGAACTGTCACGCTGAAATGCATTTAAGTGCATATAATTTATATATCTACTTTCAGTAGGGGTGACACTATAATAAACAACCAGCACAATATAATTTATGAACAAAAACACAAGTTTAGATTATTATCTTGTATTTTATTGTTCTGACAGCAAAGACCGCCTATGTCCTACATGTATTCTCATTACAGCCTTGGCAGATGGTTCTTCCGTGATATACATATAATGTCACCCTCGTGCATGACTTCGGGATGAACTCGTGAGTGCATGTCACAAATGGACAACCACTACTGTCCAGGTTGTTAGCTAAAGGCAAAATAGAAATATACATGGTGCACATTAATATTTACATATAAAATTCATATTGTTAACATAAGAAATGAATGCGAGAGGTAAAACAAATGTCGCGAAATTGTTATGACAGAGCGTATAAGTATGTATGTATACAGTGCCAATCTGCTTAGTTATTACACTAGTGAAATACGAAAAATATATAATGGCGATATTCCCCTTTTCAGACGGATCTGTAGTCCAGTGGTTAACACGCTGGGCTTGTAATCCAGGGTTCGCAGGTTAGATACCCCGACTGACCCTAATAAAATTAACAGTCATTGAGATGGGACTTTAAACATAGGTCTCGTGTCGGTGCTTTACACCGTGCACGTAAAAGAACCAGAGGAGATACTGGAATGGGTATATGTCTGTATCATTGCACTATCCTCCAACAATCTAAATTGACTCTCAAGGAGGCGTCACTCATGTGGGCAACCGGTAGCGACGATAAATAAACGTAAAACATACAATTTCAGCGCAAATTATGTTACAAAAATGTATATACATGTACATCATAAATATGTGATACAATTTAAATGTAGATAGAATAGTTTTATAATATATATATACAGTCAAACCTGCCTTAAGCAGCCAGCCAAGGGAATAACAGAAAGTGGCTGCTTAGCACAGGTGGCTGCTTAATAGAGGTCAAATGTGATAGCAAAACAACATATTGGTAATCTGGCTGCTTAATGTAGGTTGGCTGTTTAATAGAGGTGACCACTAACACAGGTTTGACTGTATAATAATACAGAAATAAAGAATGCACATATTAATATATTGAAGTGAAATCTGGCCTCATTATTGTCGTCAGAACAAGACAAAGAACAAAAGACAATTCTTACATTTATTGATACATTGGTTACAGCCCTGACACACCTTGCTGTTATCGTGCAGGAAGAATGTTGTCGTCATACACTGCTCAGGTTTAATGTCGATCTTGCAGGCAATCGCCGGACAGCCTGACAAAGCCGCATCGTTTATCACTGTAGAAAAGATAAGCATGCATACAATGTATCGTATTTTAATTTACATGTATCATTATCGATTATTTAGAGTGATGACTTTGGTTTTGAATTATGCTGAGCCAGGGATAATTCATTGTATTTATATGTCTTACGATTTGCATGATACAATGGGTTCAACTCACGCGTGCTACTTAAATAAAAAGCACATGCCGCAAGTGCACAATAGATTGACATTATACACTTCTGACCATGCATTAACTTCATAGTGAGGGAGATTATTAGATGTATTTCATATAGACATATCGCATCTTAAAAGGGATCATGGGCCTTAGGAGGCAAGGCCCGAGTATTCCTGCCGATGATTTGTTACAATAACAGTTTGGCTCTTGAATATAACTTATAAATACATGCGTGGAGATTAATAAAATGTTATTATTTATTCGTGTGAGCTTCCAAAATGACGTGTATGTAATAGTTCAGTAGTGTACACTGTAAGTGATGTATACAATAGTTCAGTAACGTACATTGTAACAAATGTATATACAAGCTGTAGTTCAGTAGCGTATACTGTAATGGATGCATACTTATAGTAGTTCAGTAGCGTACATGGTAACAGATGTACGCAGTAGTTCAGTAGCGTACATTGTAACAGATGTACGCAGTAGTTCAGTAGCGTACATTGTAACAGATGTACGCAGTAGTTCAGTAGCGTACATGGTAACAGATGTACGCAGTAGTTCAGTAACGTACATTGTAACAGATGTACGCAGTAGTTCAGTAACGTACATTGTAATATATGTACGCAGTAGTTCAGTAGCGTACATTCTTATAGATGTATGCAGTAGTTCAGTAACGTACATTGTTATAGATGTATGCAGTAGTACAGTAACGTACATTGCTATAGATGTATGCAGTAGTTCAGTAACGTACATTGTTATATATGTATGCAGTAGTTCAGTAGCGTACATTGTTATATATGTATGCAGTAGTTCAGTAGCGTACATTGTTATATATGTATGCAGTAGTACAGTAACGTACATTGTAACAGATGTACGCAGTAGTTCAGTAACGTACATTGTATCATATGTACGCAGTAGTTCAGTAATGTACATTGTATTATATGTATGCAGTAGTTCAGTAGCGTACATTGTTATATATGTATGCAGTAGTACAGTAACGTACATTGTAACAGATGTACGCAGTAGTTCAGTAGCGTACATTGTAACAGATGTACGCAGTAGTTCAGTAGCGTACATGGTAACATATGTACGCAGTAGTTCAGTAACGTACATTGTAACAGATGTACGCAGTAGTTCAGTAACGTACATTGTAATATATGTACGCAGTAGTTCAGTAGCGTACATTGTTATAGATGTATGCAGTAGTTCAGTAACGTACATTGTTATATATGTATGCAGTAGTACAGTAACGTACATTGTTATAGATGTATGCAGTAGTTCAGTAGCGTACATTGTTATAGATGTATGCAGTAGTACAGTAACGTACATTGTTATAGATGTATGCAGTAGTTCAGTAACGTACATTGTTATATATGTATGCAGTAGTTCAGTAGCGTACATTGTTATATATGTATGCAGTAGTTCAGTAGCGTACATTGTTATATATGTATGCAGTAGTACAGTAACGTACATTGTAACAGATGTACGCAGTAGTTCAGTAACGTACATTGTATCATATGTACGCAGTAGTTCAGTAATGTACATTGTAATATATGTACGCAGTAGTTCAGTAACGTACATTGTATCATATGTACGCAGTAGTTCAGTAATGTACATTGTAATATAGGTACGCAGTAGTTCAGTAACGTACATTGTAATATATGTACGCAGTAGTTCAGTAACGTACATTGTATCATATGTACGCAGTAGTTCAGTAATGTACATTGTAATATAGGTACGCAGTAGTTCAGTAATGTACATTGTTATAGATGTATGCAGTAGTACAGTAACGTACATTGTTATATATGTACGCAGTAGTTCAGTAACGTACATTGTAATATATGTACGCAGTAGTTCAGTAATGTACATTGTAATATATGTATGCAGTAGTTCAGTAGCGTACATTGTTTCATATGCCTCGTGGCGATGGATTCCATCATGAATGAGGTCTCGAGAGTGATTAATATAAGTTATAATAACTTGTTTCGCAATCGAGCTAAAATAAATGTGTATAAACTAACATACCAATGTGCATCCACAGTACGACAAGACAGGCACATAGTTCCTTCCTCATGTTGATGAACGTCAGTGTTTTGCTATGATATGGAGACAACAGCCGGCACGTTATATATATACCAGTGGTTGACAATGGGAGGCCAGGGAACAGGTTCTGCAAATAAAGCGAAGCGAATATTTAGCATGATTTCAAAATAGATATTTTACCGTTTCAGAATTAATACATGATATAACTGGCCTTCAATGTTTTTCATACGCTTGCCTTACTAAATAACTAAAAGCATTAACTAGTGAAATGTTTATAAAATAATAATATATTATTATATACATGTATATTATGTTTGATTATTGAATAGCCATAATTCCATTTGATTATTGAATATCCATAATTCGATTTTTGGATATCCATAATTCGATTTTTGGATATAAAAAAATCGAATTATGGATATCCATAAATACTGAATAAATAGCAAAATGGCACCCTATAGTGATACACGTGTTGGAAGCAAGCACGGGTTTGGTGTTCTATGATTTATATAACGCGACATTTAACGATATATAGGGAATCGATTAAATATTATGTTTAATAAGTTTGGTTTTGAGACATGCGTGTTGATATACCATTGGTAAACTGTGCCTTAGAAAGTGTAAGTAGTAATAATATGCAATACTTATAGGAACCTTCTCCGTCTTATATATCGTATATGTATGCATCTACTATACACGCATGTATACACGTAGTCTATATGTATTATTTTATTCTATTTTCATAGATAGATATATAGATAGATAGATAGATAGATAGATAGATAGATAGATAGATAGATAGATAGATAGATAGATAGATAGATAGATAGATAGATAGATAGATAGATAGATAGATAGATAGATAGATAGATAGATAGATAGATAGATAGATAGATAGATAGATAGATAGATAGATAGATAGATAGATAGATAGATAGATAGATAGATAGATAGATAGATAGATAGATAGATAGATAGATAGATAGATAGATAGATAGATAGATAGATAGATAGATAGATAGATAGATAGATAGATAGATAGATAGATAGATAGATAGATAGAGAGATAGATAGATAGATAGATAGATAGATAGATAGATAGATAGATAGATAGAGAGATAGATAGATAGATAGATAGATAGATAGATAGATAGATAGATAGATAGATAGATAGATAGATAGATAGATAGATAGATAGATAGATAGATAGATAGATAGATAGATAGATAGATAGATAGATAGATAGATAGATAGATAGATAGATAGATAGATAGATAGATAGATAGATAGATAGATAGATAGATAGATAGATAGATAGATAGATAGATAGATAGATAGATAGATAGATAGATAGATAGATAGATAGATAGATAGATAGATAGATAGATAGATAGATAGATAGATAGATAGATAGATAGATAGATAGATAGATAGATAGATAGATAGAAGATAGATAGATAGATAGATAGATAGATAGATAGATAGATAGATAGATAGATAGATAGATAGATAGATAGATAGATAAATAGATAGATAGATAGATAGATAGATAGATAGATAGATAGATAGATAGATAGATAGATAGATAGATAGATAGATAGATAGATAGATAGATAGATAGATAGATAGATAGATAGATAGATAGATAGATAGATAGATAGATAGATAGATAGATAGATAGATAGATAGATAGATAGATAGATAGATAGATAGATAGATAGATAGATAGATAGATAGATAGATAGATAGATAGATAGATAGATAGATAGATAGATAGATAGATAGATAGATAGATAGATAGATAGATAGATAGATAGATAGATAGATAGATAGATAGATAGATAGATAGATAGATAGATAGATAGATAGATAGATAGATTAATAGATAGATAGATGGATAGATAGATAGATAGATAGATAGATAGATAGATAGATAGATAGATAGATAGATAGATAGATAGATAGATAGATAGATAGATAGATAGATAGATAGATAGATAGATAGATAGATAGATAGATAGATAGATAGATAGATAGATAGATAGATAGATAGATAGATAGATAGATAGATAGATAGATAGATAGATAGATAGATAGATAGATAGATAGATAGATAGATAGATAGATAGATAGATAGATAGATAGATAGATAGATAGATAGATAGATAGATAGATAGATAGATGTTCTAAGTAACCGCATGGGCCTTATAAGCTTGATGGGAATATTGAAAACTTGTCAACTTGTCATAAACTTACAAAATTACAAAGAAACACCCCGCCCATTTGGGCCTATATGTCCCAGATATATTAGATACAACTGAATTTATCAGCTACACGCTGTAATTGAAAATCATCCTAGATCAACCCCGTCGTAGGTTCGATCCCCGTCTGACCCTAATAAAATTAACAGTCGTTCAGATGGGACGTTAAACCGAGGTCTCGTGTCGGTGCTTTACACTGTGCACGTAAAAGAACCAGAGGAGACTCTGGAATGGGTCTCTCTCTGTATCATTGCACTATCCTCCAAAAATCTAAAATGACTAATCTCTTCAGGAGGCGTCGCTCATATGGGCAACCGGTAGCGACGATAAATAAACGTAAAACAAACAAGCTAATATCGTACCAGAATAAACAACTTGTGTATTGTTAATAAGTGTGCAATGAATGGGCATGCGCTACCGTTTATATGATTATGCTGATTGATACTCCACTTTGATTGTGCTCACTGATCGGATTACCCTGATTGCGATAACCACATGTGTGACCATATCCTATACAGGTAGCCAGAGTAAATCCAGTTATCTAATTCACTAATATACAATACATTATTGCGTGTTCTATTGAAGTCTATGTCATTGCAACATAATGCATGATATATATATCGAATTTCAAGTGTTAGTATCATAATGATCATATTGCATGGTATAGTGCAGACTGCATGGTATAATGCAGACGCTTCGATATCACTATTTCGAAATGACAGACACATTGTGTTCTGCCCTGTCTGGCAGTGTATAACCGAGACGATTGAAGTTGTATCTGCTTTATTTCATTTCGTATATACATATATACATATTACATATGGTAAAAAAACTGAAACCGTCTGAATGAACGATATGGCTCGCCAGAACTTGTGAGACATGCAATAATGACGAAGCTCGGTCGTCTACCAAGGCTCAATGGAAAGGAACCCAAACGCCTATTTGATATGGTTGACACTCTCTCGGAAGTGGAAGCATTGAAACAGGATCCCATGTATTCAGTGCAATTGTCATACTTCGACTCATCAGAAGGAATTCTTCCAATAGTACACAAGCTACCATATGGTTTACAGGAAAAGTGGGTAACAGTAAAAAAGCTAAAGTTTCCGAAACTGACAATCTAGAGTGTTTAAGCCTACCTCCAACTCTCAATAGACCATTTTCATCCAAGAATGGATTCAGAGGAAGAATTATGCTGTGTGATGGCACAGGATTCTCCTGGTTGAGACAACGAACTTCATTGGGATAAAAATCTTGCTGATAGACCTTCACAATGAAATTTTGAGCTTTAGAAAGGTTCTCTGTGGTAGAAGCTTCAGGACATAAGTGCCACCCAACACATGGACTAGTGCCACTGAAAGATTGGCCAATATGCTGCAACCTGCTAACCGCTCTGGCTAAGCGAGTGAAAGAGGAAAATTTCTGAAATCTAGAACTCATGGAAGGTCCGTTTCCTTCCGAAGACTTAGTTATCTCGGAAATAACTTCTTGACACACTTCTTTGTCATCTTCTGGGCTAAGTAGGAGTCTTGTTAATGCATAGAGTACACGTATTTTGGAGGACCCAACAACCACATGCTGTCTGCCATGTCATTTGCTGCAATACCTCTAGTTCCGGTATCTGCTGGATTACGGCTAGTGTCTACATAGCACCACTGTGCGGGTTGAGATGAATTCAAGATGCGTTCCACTCTGTGAGAGACATATGTGTGGAACCGTCTTGTGCGATTGCAAATATAACCAAGCACCACCTTACTATCTGTGAAGTATCTCACTTTGTGTATCTCAGTATCGATTTGCTCAAGGATAAAGTCTGCGGTCTCAACCGACAGAACCGCACCACACAATTCGAGACGAGGGATAGTGTGACCCCGGTACGGGGCCACCTTTGTCTTACCCATAACAAAGCCTATCTGACTGGAAGCGTCTGGGCCGTGACTGACCATGTATACCACTGAAGCAACAGCCTTTTCTGATGCGTCTGAAAACAAGAGGAGCTCATTGTAAGATGCAATGCTTAAATAGTGACTAAAGTAAGTCCGCGGGACTAAGAGTTTGTGTTGAGATTTCAAGGATGCTGTCCAATCTCTCCACGTTTTGTGGAAGCAGCAGGCACTGCTCATTAATGCATGAAGAGAGAAGTGATGGTAACTTTGGTGGTTCGAATGCACAAGCTCATGGCGTGGAATTTGGTGGTTCAAACGCACGAGCTCATAGCGGGGAGAAGGGCTATGAGGGTCTTCCACAAGTTAAAAGCAAATGTACACACATTTGTGGAACAAATTCAAATAGTCTTGGTAGTAGATCTTGTGCAAAAGTCGTATTGGTAGATATTTTTCATCAAGCTGATCGCTCTCGGCGTCTAAGAACATATGCTATATTAGACGAACAGAGCAATCGTTCGCTGGCACACCCTGATTTGTTCGAGAAGCTTGGGTTGGTTGGTGATCCAATAGAATATACTTTAAACTCATGCTCGGGACCAAATATAGTCTGGACGAAAGGCGTTCAATTGTGTTGTTGAAGCAACCGATTGCTCTGCTGTATACCACTTACCCCCCTTACTAGAGTGTTCACATATCCCAAATGCAAGAGAAGAGATTCCCACGCCAGAGGTAGCAGCATATTTCCCTCATCTACAGAGTATAACACCAAAGATACCGAGACTTGACAATGATGCTGAGATCCTGTTGCTCATTGGTAGGGATGTTGGTGCAGCTCACCATATCCACGAGCAGATTATAGGCCCAGATGACGCGCCTTTTGCTCAACGACTTGGGTTAGGCTGGGTGATTATCGGTCAAGTCTGTTTAGGTCAAATGCACATGGACAACATTGTGAACTGCAACAAAACTTACCTGTTGCAAGATGGGAGGTCCTCCATGTTTCCGCCTTGTGAAAACAATTTCAACGTCAAAGAGCATCCCGACTCTTCGTATTCTGAAGAGAGTCTGTTTGTCAGAAGGAAAGATGATAATAAGATTGGCCTTTCTGTCGAGGATAAAGCATTTCTAGTCATAATGAACAACAAGATGAAGAAAGATCCTTGCGGGAACTGGGTTTCCCCCTCCCTTTTCGTTCATCTAGACCAAAGCTACCAAACAATAGGTCACAAGCTCTTAGAAGGGCTTCCTTGCTGCAGACATCCCTCTTAAAAAACCCTAAGAAGCAAGAGCACTTTGTTAGTTTTATGGACCAGATCATTGGTAGAGGCCATGCAGAGGTAGCCCCTTCTGTATCTGAATCTCAAGAATGTTGGTACCTACCGTTGTTCGGGGTGTACCATCCCAAGAAACCGGACCAGATCAGAGGTGTTTTTGATGAATTAGCACAATTTAATGGTATTTCTCTCAATGATGTTCTCCTCCAAGGACCCGATTTTATAAACAATTTGGTTGGCATTATCACCAGACACACTAAAAACACGGCGATTATAAGTTCGTTTAATCGCACACCTTATCTAACACCTTTATCAAGTAATACCTATAGCGCCCGCTTTTTCCCTATATATTACATAGCGTCCGCGTTTTCTCTCTATGTATATAGCGCCCGCTTAACGCGTCCGCATTTTAGACAGACCCCCATTTGTAATAATGTCTGACGAATAAGAATCATCGTCATCATCTTAACTTAAAAATAGCCTACTCGCAACTACAGATACACTAATAAAAGATAATTACATTTATCAACTGTATGCTTTGATCAATTGCATTACATGTGATATGCAAAGCAATGCTTTATCAACAAACACTATAGACAACTGTTAGAAGATGATAACGCTACTGGAAGAATAGCTTATACTAAGCCTAGCTTGGTCACGTGAACTGGTGAATGCTTGCAGACATGTGTTGTGCTTCTAAGTTCTATAGCGTAGCCTAATCGCAATGTTGACATCATAATGAATAAACAGAAGAAAGCAAAGCGATCAGGTGGATCTAGAGGTCATAAGTTTGACAGGAAAAAAGAGTTCTCAGATGGGTTTCAAAATGAAGAGTCTGAAGGTAATTTAATACTCAGGAACGGTAACTCGGCGTTACAGGTTTCCGGCGATGCAGTACATAACATGATAACTGACATGCATTTTGAATGGAATGCAAACAATTTTAATTGGCCGAATAAACAATATGTTACCATTCATTCATAAACAGCTCGAGCCAGAGAAAAAACGGCAGCATCTTGTTCCTAATAATCCAGAATAACGTCACCAGTTTTCGGCTAACTGGAAATTGTAATAATCCAGAATAACGTCACCAGTTTTCGGCTAACTGGAAATTGGCTATGCTACAATGTAGGTACATGGCCAACTAACCAGTACCCGGAGAAAACCCACATGTCAGATCTGGCGACCACCGTTCTATTTCGCATGCTTTCCGATTCGGGGTCCTCAAACCTGCGTTGCATGCATGAGTGAGAAGCGAGCATTCCAACCACTTTGCTAATTGTCAGTTGAGAATGGAGTACCTGTTTCTACCCAGGAAATGTGGGTGGTCATCTGCAGCCCTGTACAAATAGGATCATGACAACATCTGATGATAACCTTGTTTTCCACCCATATCATTGCAGACTCCTCCGACGGTTGTGGTGACAGCCATGAACCGGTGATAGCGTTCCCGCTGGCCATGTGGGACTTGGAACACTGCGATCCAAAGAAATGTACAGGACGTAAGCTTGCAAGAATGGGATTGGTGAAAACATTGAAGCTAGGGCAGAGATTCAATGGTCTGATTTTATCTCCAATGGGAACGCAGTGCGTCTCCCCAGCAGATAGGTAAGCTTATACCAACGCATGTTTCACATCACCACTACCACGCTTAACTAACCAGGCTATACCAACGCATGTTTCACATCACCACTACCATACTAATTAACCAGGCTATACCAACACATGTTTCACATCACCACTACCATACTAATTAACCAGGCTATACCAACACATGTTTCACATCACCACGACCACACTTGACTAACCAGGCTATACCAACACATGTTTCACATCACCACTACCACACTAACTAACCAGGCTATACCAACACATGTTTCACATCACCACTACCACACTAACTAACCAGGCTATACCAACACATGTTTCACATCACCACTACCACACTAACTAACCAGGCTATGCCAAAACATGTTTCACATCACCACTACCATACTAACTAACCAGGCTATACCAACACATGTTTCACATCACCACTACCACGCTTAACTAACCAGGCTATACCAACACATGTTTCACATCACCACTAACATACTAACTAACCAGGCTATGCCAACACATGTTTCACATCACCACTACCATACTAACTAACCAGGCTATACCAACACATGTTTCACATCACCACTACCACGCTTAACTAACCAGGCTATACCAACACATGTTTCACATCACCACTACCATACTAACTAACCAGGCTATACCAACACATGTTTCACATCACCACGACCATACTAACTAACCAGGCTATACAACACATGTTTCACATCACCACTACCACACTAACTAACCAGGCTTATACAACACATGTTTCACATCACCACTACCACACTAACTAACCAGGCTATACCAACACATGTTTCACATCACCACGACCACACTAACTAACCAGGCTATACCAACACATGTTTCACATCACCACTACCATACTAATTAACCTGACAACTAATTATCTTTACTGTGAAAAGTTGATGCAATGAAACATGAACATTGATTATAACAACTGCAACTCGCCTTGAGTACAGTGATACCTGCCTAAACTTGCAACTCGCCTTGAGTACAGTGATACCTGCCTAAACTGCAACTTGCCTTGAGTACAGTGATACCTGCCTAAACTGCAACTCGCCTTGAGTACAGTGATACCTGCCTAAACTACAACTCGTCTTGAGTACAGTGATACCTGCTTAAACTGCAACTTGTCTTGAGTACAGTGATACCTGCCTAAACTTGCAACTCGCCTTGAGTACAGTGATACCTGCCTAAACTACAACTCGTCTTGAGTACAGTGATACCTGCCTAAACTGCAACTCGTCTTGAGTACAGTGATACCTGCCTAAACTTGCAACTCGCCTTGAGTACAGTGATACCTGCCTAAACTGCAACTCGTCTTGAGTACAGTGATACCTGCCTAAACTGCAACTCGCCTTGAGTACAGTGATACCTGCCTAAATTGCCACCTTTATTAGACCACATAAAACCTGTGTTTAACACTTTCATGTCAAGAAATATAATAATGGAATATATTGCTCAGGATTATTTTCCCATTGATTTTTCTGCAACCCGATACAATGAATCATCTTTACTATGACATTGTAATGGGGCCTCCGTTGCCAAGTGATTGCTGTCGTTGGCTTCAAATCACTTGTCTTTAATCGCTGTAGGTCTCCTTCTCTCTCCCTCGTGGCGATGGATTCCATCAGGAATGAGGTCTCGAGAGTGATTTATATACCAGTAAGTTGAAATAACTTGTTTCGCAATCAAGCTAAAATAAATTTGTATAAACATTCTTCTGTTGTTTAGTAAATGGTTAATCCAATCCTTTTTCAGGGATATAGTTCGTGAACATGGCATTGCAGTTGTTGATTGTTCATGGGCTCGACTAGAAGATACTCCTTTCGGCAGGATGAAAGGCAATCACCCGAGATTACTGCCATATTTGGTGGCCACAAACCCAGTGAACTATGGCAAGCCATGCACATTGAGCTGTGTGGAAGCTTTTGTTGCAGCTATGTATCTTGCGGGTAAGTGTGGAAAATAGTGTGGCTAAACATGGAAAATAGTCTGGCTAAATATGGAACATAGTGTGGAATATAGTCTGGCTAAATATGGAAAATAGTCTGGCTAAACATGGAAAATAGTCTGGCTAAACATGGAATATAGTCTGGCTAAACATGGAAAATAGTCTGGCTAAACATGGAACATAGTGTGGAATATAGTCTGGCTAAATATGGAAAATAGTCTGGCTAAACATGGAAAATAGTCTGGCTAAACATGGAAAATAGTCTGGCTAAACATGGAATATAGTCTGGCTAAACATGGAATATAGTCTGGCTAAACAAGGAAAATAGTCTGGCTAAACATGGAATATAGTCTGGCTAAGCACGGAAAATAGTCTGGCTAAACATGGAATATAGTCTGGCTAAACACGGAAAATAATCTGGCTAAACATGGAATATAGTCTGGCTAAACATGGAATATAGTCTGGCTAAATATGGAATATAGTCTGGCTAAATATGGAAACTGGTGTTGCTAATCATGGGAACTGTCTGTCTAAATATGGAAACTGGTGTTGCTAAACATGGGAACTGTCTGTCTAAATATGGAAACTGGTGTTGCTAAACATTGGAACTGTCTGTCTAAATATGGAAAGTGGTGTTGCTAAACATGGGAACTGTCTGTCTAAATATGGAAACTGGTGTTGCTAAACATGGGAACTTTCTGTCTAAATATGGAAACTAGTGTGGCTAAACATTGGAACTGTCTGTCTAAATATGGAAACTAGTGTGGCTAAACATTGGAACTGTCTGTCTAAATATGGAAACTGGTGTTGTCTGTTGCTAAACATTGGAACTGTCTGTCTAAATATGGAAACTAGTGTGGCTAAACATTGGAACTGTTTGTCTAAATATGGAAACTAGTGTTGCTAAACATTGGAACTGTCTGGCTAAATATGGAAACTAGTGTGGCTAAACATTGGAACTGTCTGTCTAAATATGGAAACTGGTGTGGCTAAACATGGGAACTGTCTGTCTAAATATGGAAACTAGTGTGGCTAAACATTGGAACTGTCTGTCTAAATATGGAAACTAGTGTGGCTAAACATTGGAACTGTCTGTCTAAATATGGAAACTGGTGTTGTCTGTTGCTAAACATTGGAACTGTCTGTCTAAATATGGAAACTAGTGTGGCTAAACATTGGAACTGTCTGTCTAAATATGGAAACTAGTGTTGCTAAACATTGGAACTGTCTGGCTAAACAAGGAAAATAGTCTGGCTAAACATGGAATATAGTCTGGCTAAGCACGGAAAATAGTCTGGCTAAACATGGAATATAGTCTGGCTAAACACGGAAAATAATCTGGCTAAACATGGAATATAGTCTGGCTAAACATGGAATATAGTCTGGCTAAATATGGAATATAGTCTGGCTAAATATGGAAACTGGTGTTGCTAATCATGGGAACTGTCTGTCTAAATATGGAAACTGGTGTTGCTAAACATGGGAACTGTCTGTCTAAATATGGAAACTGGTGTTGCTAAACATTGGAACTGTCTGTCTAAATATGGAAAGTGGTGTTGCTAAACATTGGAACTGTCTGTCTAAATATGGAAACTGGTGTTGCTAAACATGGGAACTGTCTGTCTAAATATGGAAACTAGTGTGGCTAAACATTGGAACTGTCTGTCTAAATATGGAAACTAGTGTGGCTAAACATTGGAACTGTCTGTCTAAATATGGAAACTGGTGTTGTCTGTTGCTAAACATTGGAACTGTCTGTCTAAATATGGAAACTAGTGTGGCTAAACATTGGAACTGTTTGTCTAAATATGGAAACTAGTGTTGCTAAACATTGGAACTGTCTGGCTAAATATGGAAACTAGTGTGGCTAAACATTGGAACTGTCTGTCTAAATATGGAAACTGGTGTGGCTAAACATGGGAACTGTCTGTCTAAATATGGAAACTAGTGTGGCTAAACATTGGAACTGTCTGTCTAAATATGGAAACTAGTGTGGCTAAACATTGGAACTGTCTGTCTAAATATGGAAACTGGTGTTGTCTGTTGCTAAACATTGGAACTGTCTGTCTAAATATGGAAACTAGTGTGGCTAAACATTGGAACTGTCTGTCTAAATATGGAAACTAGTGTGGCTAAACATTGGAACTGTTTGTCTAAATATGGAAACTAGTGTTGCTAAACATTGGAACTGTCTGGCTAAATATGGAAACTAGTGTGGCTAAACATTGGAACTGTCTGTCTAAATATGGAAACTGGTGTTGCTAGTCATGGGAACTGTCTGTCTAAATATGGAAACTGGTGTTGCTAAACATGGGAACTGTCTGTCTAAATATGGAAACTGGTGTTGCTAAACATTGGAACTGTCTGTCTAAATATGGAAAGTGGTGTTGCTAAACATGGGAACTGTCTGTCTAAATATGGAAACTGGTGTTGCTAAACATTGGAACTGTCTGTCTAAATATGGAAACTGGTGTTGCTAAACATGGGAACTGTCTGTCTAAATATGGAAACTAGTGTGGCTAAACATTGGAACTGTCTGTCTAAATATGGAAACTAGTGTGGCTAAACATTGGAACTGTCTGTCTAAATATGGAAACTAGTGTGGCTAAACATTGGAACTGTCTGTCTAAATATGGAAACTGGTGTTGTCTGTTGCTAAACATTGGAACTGTCTGTCTAAATATGGAAACTAGTGTGGCTAAACATTGGAACTGTCTGTCTAAATATGGAAACTAGTGTTACTAAACATTGGAACTGTCTGTCTGAATATGGAAACTAGTGTTGTCTGTTGCTAAACATTGGAACTGTCTGGCTAAATATGGAAACTAGTGTGGCTAAACATTGGAACTGTCTGTCTAAGTATGGAAACTAGTGTTGTCTGTTGCTAAACATTGGAACTGTCTGGCTAAATATGGAAACTAGTGTGGCTAAACATTGGAACTGTCTGTCTAAGTATGGAAACTAGTGTTGTCTGTTGCTAAACATTGGAACTGTCTGGCTAAATATGGAAACTAGTGTGGCTAAACATTGGAACTGTCTGTCTAAGTATGGAAACTAGTGTTGTCTGTTGCTAAACATTGGAACTGTCTGGCTAAATATGGAAACTAGTGTGGCTAAACATTGGAACTGTCTGTCTAAGTATGGAAACTAGTGTTGTCTGTTGCTAAACATTGGAACTGTCTGGCTAAATATGGAAACTAGTGTGGCTAAACATTGGAACTGTCTGTCTAAATATGGAAACTAGTGTTGTCTGTTGCTAAACATTGGAACTGTCTGGCTAAATATGGAAACTAGTGTGGCTAAACATTGGAACTGTCTGTCTAAATATGGAAACTAGTGTTGCTAAACATTGGAACTGTCTGTCTAAATATGGAAACTAGTGTGGCTAAACATTGGAACTGTCTGTCTAAATATGGAAACTAGTGTTGCTAAACATTGGAACTGTCTGTCTAAATATGGAAACTAGTGTGGCTAAACATTGGAACTGTCTGTCTAAATATGGAAACTAGTGTTGTCTGTTGCTAAACATTGGAACTGTCTGGCTAAATATGGAAACTAGTGTGGCTAAACATTGGAACTGTCCCTAAATATGGAAACTAGTGTTGCTAAACATTGGAACTGTCTGTCTAAATATGGAAACTAGTGTGGCTAAACATTGGAACTGTCTGTCTAAATATGGAAACTAGTGTTGCTAAACATTGGAACTGTCTGTCTAAATATGGAAAATAGTGTGGCTAAACATTGGAACTGTCTGTCTAAATATGGAAAATAGTGTGGCTAAACATTGGAACTGTCTGTCTAAATATGGAAACTAGTGTTGCTAAACATTGGAACTGTCTGTCTAAATATGGTAACTAGTGTTACTAAACATTGGAACTGTCTGTCTAAATATGGAAAATAGTGTTGCTAAACATTGGAACTGTCTGTCTAAATATGGAAACTAGTGTGGCTAAACATTGGAACTGTCTGTCTAAATATGGAAAATAGTGTTGCTAAACATTGGAACTGTCTGTCTAAATATGGAAAATAGTGTGGCTAAACATTGGAACTGTCTGTCTAAATATGGAAACTAGTGTTGCTAAACATTGGAACTGTCTGTCTAAATATGGAAACTAGTGTTGCTAAACATTGGAACTGTCTGTCTAAATATGGAAACTAGTGTTGCTAAACATTGGAACTGTCTGTCTAAATATGGAAACTAGTGTGGCTAAACATTGGAACTGTCTGTCTAAATATGGAAACTAGTGTTACTAAACATTGGAACTGTCTCTAAATATGGAAACTAATGTTGCTAAACATTGGAACTGTCTGTCTAAATATGGAAACTAGTGTGGCTAAACATTGGAACTGTCTGTCTAAATATGGAAACTAGTGTGGCTAAGCATTGGAACTGTCTGTCTAAATATGGTAACTAGTGTTACTAAACATTGGAACTGTCTGTCTAAATATGGAAAATAGTGTTGCTAAACATTGGAACTGTCTGTCTAAATATGGAAACTAGTGTTGCTAAACATTGGAACTGTCTGTCTGAATATGGAAACTAGTGTTACTAAACATTGGAACTGTCTGTCTAAATATGGAAACTAGTGTTGCTAAACATTGGAACTGTCTGTCTGAATATGGAAAATAGTGTTGCTAAACATTGGAACTGTCTGTCTAAATATGGAAAATAGTGTTGCTAAACATTGGAACTGTCTGTCTAAATATGGAAACTAGTGTTACTAAACATTGGAACTGTCTGTCTAAATATGGAAACTAGTGTTGCTAAACATTGGAACTGTCTGTCTGAATATGGAAAATAGTGTTGCTAAACATTGGAACTGTCTGTCTAAATATGGAAAATAGTGTTGCTAAACATTGGAACTGTCTGTCTAAATATGGAAACTAGTGTGACTAAACATTGGAACTGTCTGTCTAAATATGGAAACTAGTGTGACTAAACATTGGAACTGTCTGTCTAAATATGGAAACTAGTGTGGCTAAACATTGGAACTGTCTGTCTAAATATGGAAACTAGTGTTGTCTGTTGCTAAACATTGGAACTGTCTGGCTAAATATGGAAACTAGTGTGGCTAAACATTGGAACTGTCCCTAAATATGGAAACTAGTGTTGCTAAACATTGGAACTGTCTGTCTAAATATGGAAACTAGTGTGGCTAAACATTGGAACTGTCTGTCTAAATATGGAAACTAGTGTGACTAAACATTGGAACTGTCTGTCTAAATATGGAAACTAGTGTGGCTAAACATTGGAACTGTCTGTCTAAGTATGGAAACTAGTGTTGTCTGTTGCTAAACATTGGAACTGTCTGGCTAAATATGGAAACTAGTGTGGCTAAACATTGGAACTGTCCCTAAATATGGAAACTAGTGTTGCTAAACATTGGAACTGTCTGTCTAAATATGGAAACTAGTGTGGCTAAACATTGGAACTGTCTGTCTAAATATGGACACTAGTGTTGCTAAACATTGGAACTGTCTGTCTAAATATGGAAACTAGTGTGGCTAAACATTGGAACTGTCTGTCTAAATATGGACACTGGTGTTGCTAAACATTGGAACTGTCTGTCTAAATATGGAAACTAGTGTGGCTAAACATTGGAACTGTCTGTCTAAATATGGAAACTAGTGTTGTTGTTGCTAAACATTGGAACTGTCTGGCTAAATATGGAAACTAGTGTGGCTAAACATTGGAACTGTCTGTCTAAATATGGAAACTAGTGTTGCTAAACATTGGAACTGTCTGTCTAAATATGGAAACTAGTGTGGCTAAACATTGGAACTGTCTGTCTAAATATGGACACTAGTGTTGCTAAACATTGGAACTGTCTGTCTAAATATGGAAACTAGTGTGGCTAAACATTGGAACTGTCTGTCTAAATATGGAAACTGTGTGTTGCTAAACATTGGAACTGTCTGTCTAAATATGGAAACTAGTGTTGCTAAACATTGGAACTGTCTGTCTAAATATGGAAACTAGTGTGCTAAACATTGGAACTGTCTGTCTAAATATGGAAATAGTGTTGGTTGCTAAACATTGGAACTGTCTGTCTAAATATGGAAACTAGTGTGGCTAAACATTGGAACTGTCTGTCTAAATATGGAAACTAGTGTGGCTAAACATTGGAACTGTCTGTCTAAATATGGAAACTAGTGTTACTAAACATTGGAACTGTCTGTCTGAATATGGAAACTAGTGTGGCTAAACATTGGAACTGTCTGTCTAAATATGGAAACTAGTGTGGCTAAACATTGGAACTGTCTGTCTAAATATGGTAACTAGTGTTACTAAACATTGGAACTGTCTGTCTGAATATGGAAACTAGTGTGGCTAAACATTGGAACTGTCTGTCTAAATATGGAAACTAGTGTGGCTAAACATTGGAACTGTCTGTCTAAATATGGAAACTAGTGTTGCTAAACATTGGAACTGTCTGTCTGAATATGGAAACTAGTGTGGCTAAACATTGGAACTGTCTGTCTAAATATGGAAACTAGTGTGGCTAAACATTGGAACTGTCTGTCTAAATATGGTAACTAGTGTTACTAAACATTGGAACTGTCTGTCTGAATATGGAAAATAGTGTGGCTAAACATTGGAACTGTCTGTCTAAATATGGAAAATAGTGTGGCTAAACATTGGAACTGTCTGTCTAAATATGGAAAATAGTGTGGCTAAACATTGGAACTGTCTGTCTAAATATGGAAACTAGTGTGGCTAAACATTGGAACTGTCTGTCTAAATATGGTAACTAGTGTTACTAAACATTGGAACTGTCTGTCTAAATATGGAAACTAATGTGGCTAAACATTGGAACGGTCTGTCTAAATATGGTAACTAGTGTTACTAAACATTGGAACTGTCTGTCTGAATATGGAAAATAGTGTGGCTAAACATTGGAACTGTCTGTCTGAATATGGAAAATAGTGTGGCTAAACATTGGAACTGTCTGTCTAAATATGGAAACTAGTGTGGCTAAACATTGGAACTGTCTGTCTAAATATGGAAACTAGTGTGGCTAAACATTGGAACTGTCTGTCTAAATATGGAAACTAGTGTTGCTAAACATTGGAACTGTCTGTCTAAATATGGAAACTAGTGTGGCTAAACATTGGAACTGTCTGTCTAAATATGGAAACTAGTGTTGCTAAACATTGGAACTGTCTGTCTAAATATGGAAAATAGTGTGGCTAAACATTGGAACTGTCTGTCTAAATATGGAAACTAGTGTTGCTAAACATTGGAACTGTCTGTCTAAATATGGAAACTAGTGTGGCTAAACATTGGAACTGTCTGTCTAAATATGGAAACTAGTGTTGCTAAACATTGGAACTGTCTGTCTAAATATGGAAACTAGTGTGGCTAAACATTGGAACTGTCTGTCTAAATATGGTAACTAGTGTTACTAAACATTGGAACTGTCTGTCTAAATATGGAAACTAGTGTTGCTAAACATTGGAACTGTCTGTCTAAATATGGAAACTAGTGTGGCTAAACATTGGAACTGTCTGTCTAAATATGGAAACTAGTGTTGCTAAACATTGGAACTGTCTGTCTGAATATGGAAAATAGTGTTGCTAAACATTGGAACTGTCTGTCTGAATATGGAAAATAGTGTGGCTAAACATTGGAACTGTCTGTCTAAATATGGAAAATAGTGTGGCTAAACATTGGAACTGTCTGTCTAAATATGGAAAATAGTGTGGCTAAGCATTGGAACTGTCTGTCTAAATATGGAAACTAGTGTTGCTAAACATGGGAACTGTCTGTCTAAATATGGAAACTAGTGTTGCTAAACATTGGAACTGTCTGTCTAAATATGGAAACTAGTGTGGCTAAACATTGGAACTGTCTGTCTAAATATGGAAACTAGTGTGGCTAAACATTGGAACTGTATGTCTAAATATGGAAACTAGTGTGGCTAAACATTGGAACTGTCTGTCTAAATATGGTAACTAGTGTTACTAAACATTGGAACTGTCTGTCTGAATATGGAAAATAGTGTGGCTAAACATTGGAACTGTCTGTCTAAATATGGAAAATAGTGTGGCTAAACATTGGAACTGTCTGTCTAAATATGGAAAATAGTGTTGTTAAACATTGGAACTGTCTGTCTAAATATGGAAAATAGTGTGGCTAAACATTGGAACTGTCTGTCTAAATATGGAAACTAGTGTTGCTAAACATTGGAACTGTCTGTCTAAATATGGAAACTAGTGTGGCTAAACATTGGAACTGTCTGTCTAAATATGGAAACTAGTGTGGCTAAACATTGGAACTGTCTGTCTAAATATGGAAAATAGTCTGGTTGAATATGTAACTAAGGGGTTGCGAGTGTGAGCCTTCCACAACCATGCTGCAGGTGTCCTTAGGCAAAGCAAGTTATTGTGCTGGAGTCCATCAGAAATGAGGTTTCTTGAGCGATTATTTTAAAGGTGTATATGAAATTGTTTTGCAATTGCTAATATTTAGAAATATAAATACGACAGTAAACACAATTGCTTTCACGAGTAATCGGTTCAGATCGCGACCATACCAACCATCGATAATTGTAAGAGTCGATATAACTTGTATTTTCCCTTTCTGCAGGTTTCCAAGACGAGTGTGGTGTTCTATTGAACAAGTTTAGATGGGGGCATTCATTTATGACGGTAAATCAGCAAGTGTTTGACTTGTACAGCAAGTGTGATGACAGTACGGAGGTTGTCGCAGCACAACAAGCATACATAGAGGAGATCAACCGAGAGCATTGTGAGAAACGTGCAGACTGTAAAGGTATGAATGATATAACGGTTTCCATCCTAATATGTTAAAAGCAAATAAAATCCACTTCCCCATTAGCAACCTTTCATTTATGCTTTCCTATGAATGATGCTATGTTTCATTCCTTTCCACTGCCTGTGTTTCGTTTCCCTCCATGGGACATGTACTTTATTATTTATGCTATTTTTGACAAATCATATTTATAACCAGTTACCGTAATCGTTTGAGTATAAGACGCTCTTTTTTCCCCTCCAAAATAGTATCCAAAAGTCTGGTGCGTCTTATACTCCAGTTTAGAACTAAATTCCATGTTTCAAAGACTCGAAAACGACATGGCTTATTACAACAAAGGGAAATAAATGTTCCATACTATTTTTCTCTAATTCCCGTAACGTGCCTTATTTGTTCCCGATTTCGTTTGAGTCTATATATCTATATCGTGTGGGAAATCAATCAAAGTTAAAAAGAAAATCTAGTTAGAAACCAGTTAATTATCAAATATTATGTTCTAATGAATTTGTTTTGTCTGTCATTTTCAATTTTGACTAGAAGACAGAAACTAACTTGACAATTATATACTACTATTTATTGCTAACGTTCCCACTTACATAAGTGGTTGTACGTTAGTGTCTTGTAGTGAACCTGGAAGAGGTAGTAATGCATGCATGAATAAAAGTGGATATAAAATACACTACACAAAAATTGTTGGAAAGCATGAAAGAAAACAAAAGTTGTGTTTATTAGTGTAAGATATGATTTTATCACATGACTTTGCTTGTATTCAGTTTCATTAGGCCAGCACATATGTTCTTATATGTACACATGTGTAATACAACCATGAAGGGTAGATCCTTGTTTCAATTTTGTATATTTAAGAAATTGAGTTATCTCCCTTACACCAATAATGGTGGAATTTAGTCGACAAGCATACTGTTAATGATATATGGGAGACAACCAGATAACAACTGTGTTAAGTTATCTCCCTTACACCATTAATAATGGTATTTATTTGACAAGTACAGTCATAATATTAAAAGAGAGACTATGAAAATGTCTATTGTAAACTGTCACATGATTTTTCAGATCTGACTGACATTGATATGAGTAAACGCCATTGTAATCCAAACAGGAAACACACAGATCTTCCATCATCCAGGTAGTTATACATGTAGTAGCTAAGAATGTTGGAGTACAATACTGGTTGTTACGGTTTCCGCCTGGTAGCCGAGAGGTTGTGAATTGGAGCCCAGCCAGAATGATTAGTAAACTTGATTCTTGTAGAGATTTAGAAATGGATGATGATTTTGTTATATATTTACAATTTATCCGCAAGTTAATCCGGCTTCAAGTAAATTTTGAAAATCTTCCACAAATGTAAAAATTATTATCTGTAGATTATCTCCCTCTATGCAAAATAACGCGCAAAATCCGCCTGCCTAAAAACTTTGCTTTTATGATGTCATATCGCCCCGACGCCATACCTTCACAGATGGCAGATCATGAATATTCTGTAATGTTTTCTGCATAAAAGTTCTTTTTTTTATCAGGAAATGGGATAAATAGAAAACTGAATATTAGGGTATTGTGTGATAAATTTATTAGATTTTAGCCTAATATTCTGTATTTAATTTCATCACTAACGTTGTAAATGGTGGTTTACTAATGTTGGCACTTTGATATTTTGACGACTTCATTATTGATTTATTTAGTAGAAATATAAAACGCAAGAACTTTGAGTCCACCTCCGTGGTCGAGTGGTTAAGGTCGCTGGCTTCTATACCGCTGTAACCTATCATCACTGATGGTCACGGGTTCGAGCCCCGCTCAGACCGTGTCTCATTTATATGAAAAAGTTGGCAGTTTCTTATGGAGGTTGGTGCACCCAAGTACTGGTTAACCGCTGGAGCCTGCCCGGGAAAGGTGTTGTTAGGTAATCTGCCCGCCGGCGATATAGCCCGAAATGGTGCTGATGCAGGCGTAAAACCCGAAATATAACATGAACTTTGTGCAATTTTTTATCATATGGTCAAATGCTGATGAATGATATAGTCGCTAATATGGGCAACTGGTAGCTACGATAAATAAACGTAAAACACACACGTCCAGAAATAAAGGCAAGGATTAGGCTACCCCACTTCACGAGTCATTAGTGTTCGGTACACAGTACCCACTTCCTGTGACATGGTTTTGTACCCACTATCCCCATCTTTTAGAGCTGTTAGAATCTGTTTTAATGACTATTCAGAAACTCTTTAAATACCCAGAACCGATAACCGCTTAACATTCCGGCTGTCCGATTAGCACAGTGGTTAGCGCGCTCTCTTCTCACCAATGTGACCCGTGTTCGATCCTTGGACAGGGAAGTATGGGATCGGACATGTGGGTTTTCTCCGGGTACTCCGGTTTCCTCCCACATGAATGACCACATATACGCTTTCATCCGAGCCAACGAGAGTGATTAATATAAGTTGTTAAAACTTGCTTCACAATCGTTGTAAAATAAATAAAGTATAAAAAAACGCTTAACATAGTTTAATTGTGCCACCACCTGTTCAACATTGATTGGAATCAGACATATTGTTGATACCTGTTTTCCCAGGTAGAAAATCACACAGCTGGTGATAAAAATGGCACTATATGGCATAAAGTGGACAATAAGTGCCTCACTTACAACATCAAGTAACACATTGATGTTTACATATTCTGTATTTACATATTACAGTGTAAGTTAGAAAGTTCAATTAGAAAAGGCATTGTTTATTGCAGTGATGAATCTACTGATGCCGGTGAAGTTGAAGACGAAGTTATAGTTGATAAGTTTGGCAACACTATAGATGTGGTGAAGGATACAAGTATTAGCTCTGAAGAAAACACTGAAGGACATGTTTCGGACGAGTTAGCAGACAAACTGGATAGCATTTGCAACGTAGCAGACACAGTTGATGGTCATTTGAGTTGAAGTAAATATACTGAAGTAGATATAAATAGCAAGCAAGTGAAGTATTGCTGTATAATCCCTGATCAATGTGTTAGATAGTTAGATTAATGGTATGGAATAGGGATTGTGAAAGTGTAAGTTATTGCAGATATCTGTAGGCTGAATGCTAAGAAGTGATATGGCGTAAAAAATGGTTAACGGTTTGCTCAATTAATGATCTGGAATTAACCAGCTTTGCAATGGTGTTGTTTGATGAATTATGGTATTTTCTAGGGTGGAACGACAGGGCGCCCCACCCTGCCCCGCCATTTAGCCTGTTTATGCCCCCCCCCCCGAAAACATGTCTTCGGGTGCATATAGTTTTCGCACTGTCCGTCCAAGTCAATATTTCCCGTCTTGGCTGTAATTTCTTCGGCTATAGAGGTATTTCAAAACTTATGTGCCACAAATGATCGCCATATACAGGTGATATATTTTACACATGACCCAAGCCCGTAGGTCAAGATCACACTTTGGTGGTGGGGCATACATTACTTACTGTGATATTTCTTGTTTTTTGTTTAATTTCATTTTTGTTCATGTATGCGAGTGCCTTCTGGCGGGCAGACCTATATTAACTGGAATTTGTCTGCACTTTTGATCAATATGTACTTCCCCATTGCCTCTGATTAAGCATAATTATTTTTATGCATTTTCAGAACATGCATAGAAATACTTATTCAACGTATTAGTATGTTATGTGGTACATTTCTGAATGCTACGAACATTTCTGAAATGCTACGAACATTTTGTTATCTGACTTTGCTGAGCTAAACGTCCTGGCCTGATATACATGTGCGTTAACAGATTGATTTCAATTATGTCGGTACTATGCGAATAGCTTTCTGTTAGACACACTTGTGGTTTATATTATGTTGCCACTACCCACATTGTTTAACTAGGATTCCCTTTATTAGTTTCTTGTTTATCACATGTATAGATAATGTACCTATATTATTATTTTTTTACCTAACTAATTGCGCCAGACCGTCAATCCTTTCCCAGACTACAACCGGCCATCCCTTTGAACGTTCATCTGACGGCAAACGAACGAGGAGGCATGATGAGGATTCTTATTATGTGCCTCCTAGTTGAAATGATTGAGGAGCCTGCCGTTCAGCAGTTGTGATTGAAAAGTTTTATAACCTCGGGGCCTGTACAGTCTCCAACCACAACTCTCAAAACGCTAGATGTTGTTACAACATTCGCTTGTTTGTTGTGCGATGTATATATATATATAAAGGAGAGAAAAAAATTATATAAAGTAATATATCAATAACAATATGTCAACCATCATCTCTTACATACATCAACATTTTGTCTTTGCACTAGGGAACATTATCAGTCCGCAGTTTATACCTGTAAAAAATGTATACATGCAATAATAGTAGCATCTATTTTTCTGTCATAAATATAAATCATGTTTTGGTTATGTATTTCTAGATTTTTTTCCATTGGTTTAAACATATTTAATTTCCCAATCTAATACATATTGAACAATGCATACATTACACATATCAAAACACAGAAAATGGATTAGAATGAAAGACAGAGTATTATATAATTCTTCTCATGTATTTCTGCCGGTAGTTAATACCTTTACGGTCCAGTCAGTCTGCAGTCCGTAGCCATTCAGTTTACGACCTGTTGTGTAAACCTGTTGGTTCGCTCTATATATTTATATACTCCAGCAAGATTAATAATTTAAGAATAATTTAAATGGACAGTCTGCAGTTTATCCCTGTACAGTCCGTCAAGTCGTTCTCCGCAGTATTTATAGATAATTATACTCCATCAACATATATTTGACATGGTCCGCGAAAATCGAATAGATATATTTCAGCACAATATATTTTAAATAGTCACAAATTAGCGGTCAACAGTTTATTCCACATCAATGCGATCGCTGTCTACCGAATTTGAATTCAAATGGAGAATTTCATTATCCATAGCTGTGATCCCAGAACAGGTAATATCTGTCTGACAAGATATGCCTGGATCTGTTTCGACTTCTACATCTGGAAATGTTCCTGCACCTTCCGAGAAATTAAGAAGTGTCCTAGCAGCATCGCCCTTCCTGGTGCTATCCAGACGTCTCTGGAATCGGTCTTGTGCCAGATCAGTTGAAACAAACTGTTTTGGACCCATGTCCACTGTTGGAGCCCAGTCTGGGTTGTCTCTGTCATACAGATCTGCCTTCTTCTCTGAAGTAAAGAGAATAAACATTTATTTAGTCAAACTGCCTGAATTTAACTGTTAGGAAAAGCATAGTCATATGTTGGACTTGGAGCCTGCTATTATTCGGACAAATAAGGGTTGTGATGCAGTGCAATTGTTTCATAAATTATGCAAACTGGCTTGGGCCAGCTTCCATGTAGTCATGTGTTTTATCCATGCATCGGTTGTACATGTATACATCCCCGCAAGGGGTTTGACATTACAGGAAGATAGATTAATACGAACATTGTAAGTTAACCTAATGTAATTTCACTGCATTCGTACATATAGCATATTAAAATTAGTATTATTAAATGTCATGTTACAGTGTACAATTGACTTGTCTACAGTTACGAGTAAATGGCTACTCGCTACAGTTATCAAAGTACAAATTAAAGTAAATAATGGTAACGAAATAAAATACAAGAAAAATAGAAAGTATATCAAATATCATTATATACTTACTGGACACGAAGTGATCTGAGCACACACGAATATTGTTCAGGTTTTTTCCGGTAAAATCCTGATTTAAATTTCCCAACCACAGACGTCTTCTTTCAATTGTCATTTCTTTCGTCTTTTCACTTTCACGAGTCACTACCTCAGGCAATCGGTAGTATTGTTTATCATTCTCCCTGTCTGTCCTATTGTGACAACCCAACACTCGACAATAATTGACCATTTCAATGAAAATTAAATGTTATCGTGAGAATGTTTACTATTGATCTGTTGCTTTATACGTCAACGTTTAGGTTGCTCAGAATCCGCCTTGAAACGGCGTCCTCTTTCAGTGCACTGTCGTATGTCAAGTCTGTCCTGTCTGTCACAAGTAACGGCTCATGTCGCATAAGGATCGACTCTACCCCAACGTTTAGATTGCCACTGTTTGAATATGCCCTTAGCCGTCTCAGTGATTTATCAGAATCGAAATGACCCTCGGGGGTGTTTGTACATGAGACAAAAAAAATCACAATTGTAGAGAATTGAATTGCTTGTTGCTGATTTTTTGGCATTTTATGTGATACCACACATCGCATCCATCACAGCCATTGCACATCGTTGTGCAATTTTTACCACAGTCACCACATGGATAAGCCATGGTGCTTCCGCGAAAAGTTGTATTTACATTGTATATTTAAAATTAATTACCGAAAAGTTTTATATTTGATTAAATAGCTTAGATTAGAGATAAAATCAATATGATCCAAAGAATTAAAACTATACGGCTTATACGGATTGATCTAACAAGTATCTGTAATCGAATCTATAAGTTATAAGATTCTATAAGATTATAAGTCTATAAGATTTAACAATTAACTGTATTACAATTCTCCGAGTTAACAGTTAAATATCTAAAAGTAAACTATCAGGTTTTAGGGCTTATCTAAAACTTGTCTGATTTAAACTGTATTACAGTAATAGGACTAGTAGTCTGCTCGACCTCGGTTTTCTTACATGCAGTGTGTACAGACCTTGTGTCAAAAACATTTCTGCACCCAAGTATATTTATGAGTAGGTCAATTTCTTCTGATGGATTTGCACCTAGATCATTAACAACACCCTTAAAACTTGCCTTCCATGAACGGTAAGAATCTGGCCTGTCATTGAAATTTGTTAATCTAGATAACAGCAGATCTTTTTTCAACAAAAATATTGCAAGATCATTCGAAACTGGATCTTGTTGAATCTGTGGAGCCATTGGAGTTAGTAGAGTAGGTGTTTGATCTAGTGGTTTTGGGTGAAACTCGCAGGCATTGGCGTTGAGTGGTATTGTTGCCATGTTACACTGTTCGTTACTTTGTGCGCTTGGACTAGTAGTTAGATTGATGTCTTGTGGCACATTTGAAGTTTCGGTAGCGTTAACAAAATTGACAACCTGTTCCATTTGGTTTACTATTGGTAGACTTGCTAATACTGTCCTATGTATTTTGGTGTAGCTTTCTGCACCCTCGAAACTGGAGTCTGTCAATCTCCCTAACGTGTTGGCTTCGGCAGCAGACGTGGCTGCCTTTTCCTGAGAACGCAGGACTACTTAGTTCCGTTTGTAGAATGGCTTTTTTACGAATCTGTGTCGCTTGCGAAATTTGAATTTCAGCCATCAATGCTTTTTCTTTTAAGATTGACTCCTCCTTTTCCATGAATTCGAATCTTAACACGTGCTGCTTCTGCCTGCTTCATGACTAACATTGTATTAGAACTCCTTCTTGAGGATTTGGACACAGTGCTACTTTTAGAAGATTTTGACCTAGCACTTGATTTTGAAAGTTTGCTGGATTTCTCTGACATTCCTTCATTACTGATCAAACAGTTCACCCATTCTACAAATGTGTCAAACTTCTTGCGGAAAGCAGAATGTTTTACCACTAGAGAAATGTTTTCTATATTACTCTCCTCTGTACAAGTGTGTGTGAGAAATTGTGTCAAGCATTCATACACTCCTTGATACTCTTTGTAGGTTTCTACACAATACTGTTGTATGCCATTTAACTTGTCACGACCTTCTTTACGCGATATATATCGACCAATAATGTATTCAAAGTTGTTGCGCAATATTTTAAATTGAGGGTATCTGATTTGTAATGTCGTAAGATTACCAGTTAGAGTTATTGGAATAACACCTTGTAAAATCCTAAAGTTCTTAACACACTCCATAGACCGTTCGACATAAATTTGCAACATGTCGTGTTTCTTCAACTTGTCTTTCGTGTTTCTTCAACTTGTCTTTCGTGTTTCTTCAACTTGTCTTTCGTGTTTCTTCAACTTGTCTTTCGTGTTTCTTCAACTTGTCTTTCGTGTTTCTTCAACTTGTCTTCGTGTAAAACGTTGGTTTTGAATGGTGGAATGATCAGTTGTATTACTCTTGGCATTGTGAAATCCGCAATCAGTTGTCGGGCATCTCCTCTCTCGCACAGGTCTAAAATTCCACTGGAGATTGTAGTCTGTTTGTGTCTAATCCCTCTTTTCCAAAGATCAGAAACAACAGCTATCAACCCATCAGGACATAATCCGAGTAAATCTTTGTAAGTCATAATTGTATGCGACTTATAATGAGAATACAAATTTGTTTATTAATTACCTTTGTTGCAGTGAAGCATTCTGCTCAATTTAATATAACGGTGTGTCATTGAATATTTTCCCTTGCATAGTAGGATCTATTATTGTGTTTGTTGGTTATGTAAGAGCGTACCGAACGTTTCACATGAATGTATTCATTCAATCCATATACAGTCTACATCCGTTATGTCGAATTCCGTCAGACCGAACAAAATACTTCGATATAACCGAAGTTTAACTTAGAGTAATTCGATATAAACAGATCCAGTTATGTGTAAAATGATAGTGTCTGAAACGGGAATTTGATCAGACTTCGACATAACCGGAGAATTCGACATAACTGACGACAGATGCATGATGGATAATCTATTATTGGAATACATGTATATGCAGGCATTGCAAAAAGCGTTTCAACCATCTTCTCACATTGAGTCATGTAAGCTTTAAATATTCATCACACTGAATACTTTTCTGTCTGACTGAGAACATTGGTTTGTAGATTCAGAGAACGTTTGCCAACTCTAGTACTGCTTCTGCTGGCAGTCGGACTATCTGATGTACTTGATCCATCCTGCAAATATAATAAAATAAAACAATACAATAATCTACCACTTGTGTTTATAACTCAAAAGTTAGCAGAACTCGATTATATATTGACAAAGTCATGGCCAGCATATGGTTAATACGTAATATAAAGCATGTCTGTACTATATTCAGCTATTTTATTATTGGGCTAAATATAGTCCATCTAAGCGGGAGTAAGCGCCAGTCCGTGAAAAGCTAACGCAAACCACTCTTATTTTATTAGCCAGAGCTTAAGAGTGGATTTGCCCTCATGGCAGTGGCTGAGACCGACGGTGGGCCCGAAATGTCCGGTCATAATAATTAAAGGCTGCCATCCCATAGACCCTCTCCAAGTCCAGGATTCTGTTACAATAAACTAGAAGGCCAGATAACTCATTTGGCCTCTTCTGACAATAAATGTCAGAAATGCTGTTAACCAATGTGATAAGTTTAACTGTTTTACATCCTGCTTTGGCTTCACAGATATGTGCTGGCCTGGAGAAAAGTACACATACACTTCCTCAGTCTTAGACAGATATCCGGGCAGAAGTTGCCCAAGTTCAACATATTCATCAGCCCAGATGGCCGCTTTCGTCTTGTCTGCAACCATCGCCCCGAGCGACATGTTATAAGTGGACATGGTCTGTATGTTAGGCACGCCTGGTGCAGTTATACCTTTGTCTGGTGTCTGTCCCGGAAATAGAGCAGCATGAATAGTTGACGATATTGTTCCTGCACCCACTGTTGTTGTGGCAGGAAATGACATTTGAACACTGGCAGGCTGTTCAACAGCAGGCACACCGACAGCAACGTTTGGAGACACTGGTGAGCTGACTGGGGAACTCTCACTTGCTTGTGGCGATGGCAAAACGCCATGTTGTTCTAATGTGTCTATGACAGCCTGCACTATCTCAGTGTGGTTAATGCTATTGTTAGAACTACTGGCCGACTGTTCATCTGTACATCCAGCAAGCTGGTTAGTTTTGACTGGTGGTTTGGCACGAGAACTAGGCCTGGCACGCGAACTAACAGACAGTTTAGGTATTTTCCCAGATGGTTTAGAACCGGAACTAGATGTCTGTCTATTGTTGGTTGGTTTGGCACCAGAACCCTTTCGTTTTGGCATGGTGAACAATCGACAGTTACTCGATACGCAACCACTACTGAAATAAAAATCCAAACATGAACAAATACCCGATATACATAACATGTACAACAAAACCACTTTTCCACCTGGACACAACCATCCTGTAATGGACAGGACACAGCCATCCTGTAATGGACAGGACACAACCATACTGTAATGGACAGCACACAACCATCCTGTAATGGACAGGACACAACCATCCTGTAATGGACAGCACACAACCATCCTGTAATGGACAGGATACAACCATCCTGTAATGGACAGGACACAACCATCCTGTAATGGACAGCACACAACCATCCTGTAATGGACAGCACACAACCATCCTGTAATGGACAGCACACAACCATCCTGTAATGGACAGGACACAACCATCCTGTAATGGACAGCACACAACCATCCTGTAATGGACAGCACACAACCATCCTGTAATGGACAGCACACAACCATCCTGTAATGGACAGCACACAACCATCCTGTAATGGACAGGACACAACCATCCTGTAATGGACAGAACACAACCATCCTGTAATGGACAGGACACAACCATCATGTAATGGACAGGACACAACCATCCTGTAATGGACAACGTCTATGTGAATAGTAATATAACGTCAATCACATATTAAAATGTAGACGGGCTACAACACCCAGTAAATAAGGGCTACCACGCCCAGCAAAATAAGGGCTGCAACGCCCAGTGAAATAAGGACTACCACTCCCAGTAAAATAAGGGCTGCAACGCCCAGTGAAATAAGGACTACCACGCCCAGTAAAATAAAGGCTACCACGCCCAGTAAAATAACGCGTTACAATGCCCTGTAAAAACCACGGCTACCACGCCGAGATAAACATGGGCTATGGTGTAAATAAATGGCTAGCTATCTGTATAGCGAGAAGCAACACAGCCCTGTAGATAGGTGTAGTTAAGGGCTACCAGGCTCCTTACCTGTCGACAGAAACACACACAATTTATTAATACATTATAGTAGCTATATCCTAACAATACAGAATATCAAGCTCTTAGCACCGGGCCTATGGTTACAGGCAGTAAGATTCAGTCTGACCAGCAGTCTCCAATTTAGTATATACATCACAGACAACATTGGGTCTAGTGGATTTAAGCTCTGCAACGGAAGCCACTGTATCTAGACAAATACTATTTCTTATCTTACTTCTTAACAGAGAGACCTGACCAATGACTATAGCGGATAATACTATCCCGAACACTACGCAGGTACTTCCTATTTCCAGTACTGTCTGACAAATGGATCCCATCTCTACAGTAAATATTCGCAATGCCAATTGCCCCGATGTTTCCAGAAGAATATTCCCTCTCTGTGGCGTACCATCTCCTCAACAGCTACATTCGCTTTGATGCCATTGTACAAGGTATATGGCAACCGCCTTCTCGGTAGAATTTGGAAGATAATAACCTTCCCTACACCCAAACCGAGTTTCAAATACTCGGCAAAAGCAACAAGATCCCTAGCAAATACAACAGGCTGATATCTCTGATCACATAGGTCATTTGACCCGATCTCCAAAAAAGCTACATCCCGGTTACGGAGCTCGGAATCTTTACAGTGTAGGTGTCGGCTCTGTGCGAGCTTTAGCCCGCCAATCCCAAACAATTGCACATTGCATAGCTCTCCAGACAACCCCAAATTAGATACAGCTGGGTCAGCTAGTACATAACTCCAACCGGTGCACGAAACTGTGCCCAAATACGACCACCGCTAGCACCATAATTTAAATGAACTAGACCCACGCCTGACCACCATGCTCAACAAATGGTAAATAAGAAAAACAAGTAGTTTACAAAAAACACGTTTTAATAAACAAATCATCAATGAATTTACAAACAGCTTTTGAAATTCCGTAAATTACGTGGATATTTGTGTAATATTTCACTGAAATGGTGGTCAAATGTCAATGTAATTTACGGAGATATAACGAAACAGGTTTTATTAGGGAAAAAATTCATCAACAACTTTCGATATTCCGTAAATTACGTGGACATTTCAGTAATATTTCAGCAATATTTCTCTCTAATGTCATCGGCTGGAAGAAGCGGAAGAGCAAAGATCTTCCTGATGGCCTTGTAGACAAGATAAAATTAAAGACCTAATTATCGAAAATGGTAGTGATCTGTGAATACTAGTCACTCATAATTAGTTATGACACAGTCACTCGTTAATGAGATGAACTAACTTTACTAATGTCAACAGTATAATTAACCTCATCAAAGAAAACACTTAATTAGTTATCAGACAAATTAGTCAATGTGTCGAACAACAGTTACGCTATTATAACATGATTAATAACGCTATTAACATGATCAAAGAAAATAGTTATTTTTTCCTAACTTACACTTTCTCTCTAATAGAAATAGTATTTACCTGATACACTGTAAAACCAAGTGTTTAGATTCTAAACACATAACTAAACACCCCAGGGTAACACTTTGTAAACGAGTAATAGTGTTTAGTTTTGCTAAACACTGTGTTTAGTTAGCTTAAACGACATGTTTAGTTTTTAAACAATGTGTTTACTGAATAAACACATTCAAGTGTTTAGTTAATAAACACATTCAAGTGTTTAGTTAATAAACACATTCAAGTGTTTAGTTAATAAACACATTCAAGTGTTTAGTTAATAAACACATTCAAGTGTTTACTGAATAAACACATTCAAGTGTTTAGTTAATAAACACATTCAAGTGTTTACTGAATAAACACATTCAAGTGTTTATACCAATGTAACACTTTGTAAACACCTAAACGTGTTTAGTTCATATAAAACTAAACATAGTGTTTAGAAAATAAACACTTATAAGTTAAACACTTCCAATAAACACAGATACGTTTAGTTAGCAATATAAAAATGTTGTTTATTACAATAAAGGCATTGTACATGTCTTTTATGGAGCACAAACAACACAATTTGTTCCATTCTGGAAGTAACATGTTCATATCAATATAAACTAACTGCGGTGGAATAGCAAGTTGCGAGAGATCACGCGATATTTCCAATTCTAACATGACTTGTATTTTGTTCTAATGAACAAAGAACAGATCTACCGTTGTAAAATCTGCAATATACCACGGCTCGAACCGGAATATTGTATGGCTGTTTAATTTTTCCTACCCTGTATAAAAACTTATTTATGAATGAAAATCATGTGACGTAAACAAAAACCCTTGTAAAATATCTTCGTCTGCAAATAGTAAAACGGCTACAGTACTACCTGCAGTAGGTGCAGTTTTCACTGCTATAGGCGATTAATAGGAAACTTTCCAACATTAGCAGCGAATCGGTGGAGTTGGCATTGCCAGGCCAAGAGAGTCCCATTTTCCCACCTACTACAGTTTGCCACGTTAATGTGCAGAAAGGTCGTGCAACTGCAATGCACATGTTTACGGGAATTATCTCAAACAGCACAATTAATGTCCATGACACAAAATAAGAAGTGCAAATAATCCTTTCCCATCGGCATTTGACGTTTTGTCAACTTTTAAACTGAATGTGTTGGAAAGTTTTTAATTGTTTACGAAGTGACAGGAGGCGTGGCTAAATTTTAAAAATATTTATTAATATTGTTCATGATTATACGGGTTGTTTTCCTATAACAGAGGCATATGGAGGTTATTTCTTGCCAACATTCAAATCTCTGATTTTGTCCATGATTCTTGACTTACCTAATAGTATTGTTATTCTTACGCAATAAAAGTTAATAATCAGAGCACTTTTGATCAAAATCTATGAAATCTGAATATCATAAAATATGCATCACCTACTTTTCCGTCAGTACCGTAACATGACGTTATAGGGATATTTTGTTAAAATAATTCATATTTACTGAAAATAATCCTAGTGGAGCGCTTCGCATCATCATAACAGCTTTAAGTAATTACATGGACAAGCACTTTAAAAAAAAATCATTGGTATATTTAACACATATTAGGCAGGCCTTCAAATTGGTTTCATTGATAGACACCAATGAATTTGGTAAATTCAGAACTCCATATAACAAAACGAATTTTTTGTTTAAATATCTAAATAAAACGTGTTTTATGACCTGGTAGATAAAGGTGACCATTAAAGCAGGTCTTCTGGTGTCAATTATGACGTAATATATCTCCATTACGGTACTGACATTGATGATGTAACTAATGACAAAAACTCTCAGAAACAAAGCCAGGGTAACTTTTATTACGGTATCTCAATTAAGGTACATGTATCTCAAGTCATTGATCGAACCCAACTTTAAAACACTGTAGTAAACTCGAACACGGTATCTCAAGTCATTGATGATACTAATGAAGTTACATTTGAAGCCAACAGAGAATTAACACAAACCCAACTTTAAAACAGTTTAGTCACGTATAGCAATAAACTGGAACACGGTATCTCAAGTCATTGAAGATACTAGATCATATGATTACTTAACCCAGTCATCAAGGCTCTTAACAACTTCCTCCCAGATGGACGGTTCTACTTGGTAATGTCTATCAGTAACATGTTCTGGCTGCGGTATAAGTGTTATTACATCAGTGTACTCGTACCAGATATCGTTATCCTCTCTATGAGGCCAAAAGAACCGATTTCTTCCTACCCTATGCATGCAATTAACTCTGATAGATTCCTGATCTGCATCCTCTATGACAGATGGATAGCCCTCATTGTTATATCGCACTATACAATACTTTCCAATGAGAGCCTCTTCAAAGATATACACTGGTTGCAATTTTGATCGGCTGGCACTGTCAGAAAGAGCCTTGTTTATTGAATCTGCTCGATTGCCCTCTATTGCTGGATCATCAAGTGTTGTGGCCGACTCATCAGAAGCCGTGACCAAATTAATTTCATTAGTGATATCTGTGGTACTAGCCTGAGGTGGTTCATCAGTGACATCTGTTGTACTAGGCTCTGGTTCGGAGCTTTTTTCAGAAACATTAGGTTTTGGTTTGTTCGGGAACTGATGCACAATAGGATTAAAGCAGTTACAAACTTGCCCTTTGGTACAGAAACAACTAAGTCGTCTACAGGACACTTTTCCTTTTTCACAGGCAACGAGCTGGTGGAAGGTCATTGTACCACGGATAGGCCTTAAAATGATCTGATCGGTATATCCATCGAAGCTTCTTACATCTTCTTCGGTGATGTAGAACAAGGTTAATTTTGTCTTTTCTGATAACGTATCGAACAATGACCCGACTATCCGGGATATCTGTACCTTCAGCCACAAGACGGTCTGCAGTGCGCTTAAGGACTCCACCAATTCCATCGGCGGCTCCTTTACCATGACCGGCTTCTAGAAATGACCAATCAACATGTTTCATTCCCCAATCAAATGGCATTATCGACAAAAGATAAAAATTATTCTTGCATCTGTACTGAGTTGTAGGGCCATCTGATATGAAATATACAGTATCAATTTCTGGATAGTTTTTGGCAACATGATTAAACACTGGTTTCATATGAGCCCATATAGCAGATGGATCATGCCTCCTATAATCGGAAATTGAAGCAAAACCAACTGTGTCATTCTTGGTATAAAGTAAGCCAGTGTGTAGAGTGGCTTGGGCATTAGAGGCACCGAAATGCACACTTTGAATCTCACTGTGATACTTAAGAGAATAGTTCTCACTGAAGTCAATATGGACCATCATTTCATTTTCCACAAGAGCAATTTTCTTCCCTTTGAGTTGCTTATATTGGTGCCGGATGTTGAAAACATGTCGACCAAGTCGACCCTAGATGTTCCTCAAACAGTTCAGCAAGCCGGCCCACAGTACCTTCTACCCGTACTTTAGACGTCTTCTTAGTTGTCTCCGTTTTACCTGTTGATTTATTCTTATACTCATGGTCTTCTAAGCTCCATTCATACCACCATGTCATTTCAGTATGTTCGTATTTCTCGAAAGGTACGCGAATATTCTTGCATTCTTTGCATTCGCGATACATACAGTGATAGTTTTCTACAGAACAACAAATGGTGTGAAGGAGTTGTTCTGGATTTTTCTCCTTGATAACCTTTAGACTGTACAATTTGTCGGCCATGAGTTGGACGTTTTCATGTGTGCGGCATCGACATGTGTCTCTATCGCCCACAGTCGGTTTTACTACCCAGAATGGCTTTTGCTGACAGAAGAATGGATATGAAATGCGTAATGTAGGGTTCTCAAAAACCAACTTTTGATGTAGACTTAACATGGAGTCAAAAAGATAGCGTTTCTGCTTTTTCTGCTTTGATCTAGTCACTGTGTCCCTTTTTCCAGGACGCATTGTACTATATTCGTCTCTCAGAAAAAAGGCATTGATAGCATTTACAGTCTCATCTGAGTGTCGGTCACGACGGCGTTTTCTATCAAATTCACCAGGTTTTAGAATATTCCTTGAAATACCCAAGGCTTTTTCAGCATGTTTTATTAGGCGATATTTCCTGAGGTATGAACTACAGAATACCTTTCTCAGAAGTTGCTTTTCCCGCTGCGTTTTAAGATTGCGGTATTTTTCTCTGATGCTATGCTGAAGGCTGAGTGAAAATGTGAGACATTTCTGAATTTTACGTTGATTGCCAGATTGAATAATTGTTTTTGAGTTTGGAGTTCCAGTTTCATGTTCGTTTAAATGTTTCTTAACGGCCCTCTCATAGCGCTTTTGAACTCGTTTTGTAGCTAACTGAGAATGGTGTAACTTAACGGTCAGCTTCTCAATTTACCTGTAAGCTTTAGCGCGATCACGACGGACTTGCTTACGGCCCCGAACCTTGTTGTTGCTACTACTTGGCTGTGGTGCAACATCAGGACATGGACTGGAAGGTGGCGTAATGAAGTTTGCAGCCGCCTTCTGCCGTTCTCGATAGTCTTTCTGGTGTTTAACCCACTTTTTACGCTGCTTGCGCTGTTCACGTGGTGTCATATCGGCGATAGCCTTACGCTTTCCAGCTAGCTTGCGTTGTGCATAGCGATCTCTTTCTGCCTGGAGATACTTTTCATGTGATTCATTGACCGCATTTTTCCTTTCTCGCCATCTCCGCTGCCTTTCCTTTCCTGATATAGGGTTTGCTTTTTTGGGAGGCATCTTTGAAATATTTAATAGATCGATCTACCTGTGAAAAAATGTAAAATTTGAAAGCTTTATTTCACAGCATAGATCTATTTTTGAAATTTAAGAACAAACATAAAACTATGTTCTTTGTATTTGTTTATAACTACTTATTATATACCTATACCATAAATACACTTTACATATACATTTAATCAGTACCGTAACGAATTATCAGTACCGTTACACATCCTTGTGTTACGGTACTTATGTTACGGTACTGACGCATATCTACACGAGTTATCGATTCTCTTCTTGCCTCATGGGGTATCAGCGGCTGTGTTGATTCCAAGGGCAAGGTGTAATCCTACTCTATACACCCATAATATTAAATTGTACTCCAAATTTTTAGTTAGATGCAAATCTTGGGTTACGGTACTGATTCTGAATAAACATACTTTAGACTTTCGGAACTATAATTAGCTAAAAAATTTAAAAACTTACTTCAATCACATCGCTCTCTGTTTCAATGATGGCGCCATGTCTACTTTGATTGTACCACGTGACTTTCTAGTGACGTAATAACACAAACCGAGAGATAGAGAAAATTACAGTCATTCGTTACGGTACTGACTTGAAAATAGCGACGACGTTATAAAATTAAATACTTTGGGTTTGGTAGTAATTTAACAGAATACTGGAGCCACAGAATAAAAAAGGACCGTATGAGTAAAAAAGAGATTACATGTTATTACTTAATGGGGTCGTATTAACCGTTAACTTCAACACCAAAAGTACTCTCTTTTTGTTGCGACAGACCGTTTTAGTCAGATCACGGGTTGTGTTGGCCTTTTTTACTCAATTAAAAATATACAAACTTATTTTTTATAAGTAAATGTAGAATGCAACATGCTCTGTATGGGTTTCCGGAAATTTTGAATTAATAAGTGTTCTAATCATGAAATATATTCAGGCGACAGCAGATACTTATTTTATTGGAAAACAACCCATACATTATTCTGCCAACGTGAACTATTAATACATACATTTATTATTGTTTGAATAAAAATATTAATAAATTCTGGCTAATATTGAAAATTAGCATTAGATTTTTAGAAAATCTTTATTTCAGGGAGGAAATTTGTAAAGCCATCAGCCAAATCACGGAAAAGAGATAAATTAGGCAAAACGCCGACAAAGTGATACACACATTTCGTCGTTCGTAGCATTATATTGGGTCATGTTAGAATGGACATAATATTTGTCTTGCCGTGGTATATCGGCGAATATCGTTCTGATGCGTGGAATTAACCGTGGTATATCGGCGAATGCCTACGTCCTTCGTGGTTAATTCCTACGCATCAGAACTCCCAACCGTGGTTTACTCGCCCCGATATACCACGGCAAGACAACTATTATTTCCTAAATATATCATTAAACTTGATTACTGATGGCTTTCTGCAAGTCTGTAGAAAACTTCCTAAATTTAGCACTCTTTTGTCCTGTGTAGGGGGTCAGATCCAGCAGGTGGGTTTGGAGCAACCCTAGAAGTTGCGAGTACATCCGTGGGTACTCTAAGTCGAACACGTAATACACTGCCACAAGCATTAAGATTGCAGTGTTCCCACTTATTGAGCAGCAGTCTATATATACACCATCACCAACAATATATTGTCCTTTAACCTGTCCGTTAGTTTTCATAATATATATTTTCGGGGGCGCTAGTTTCTTTGTATTGAGTGCGTTAGAAACCTCTTCATCAGGAACATCCTGAAACAACCAAATACAGTGTATGATTCATAGTGTTGACAATTAGTTATTGCAACATGAGTCATGACTAAAACCATGAAATAAATGATAATCAATCAATTAAGCTAGAAATGTATTATATACATGAAGATATATTCTATTTCGGACATTAACAAATCACTTCTTCACAGCAGGGCGTGAAATAGACACGTTTCTATTCATGTATACTCGTGTCACTAGTGATGTATTTTTAACATTAGAGATTAGATGTCATCCTCTTAATTTTGATACTATGCTAGTGAGGTTGGAGTAATTTTGAAATCCTAACAAGTCGTAGGTTGTTATATATCATTTTAAGAGAAATGCAATGCTTTTCATTTTAGCTTTGTACCTAGCACCTACTCCAAGTTATGGCCCTTTGAAATTTGAAAACAAACCAAATATTCCGGCAGGGTCCTGGTATACAATGTATGGCCGAGAGAATGATATATAGTATATGTTATATATACTTTTTATAACAGAAATGCATACCGGTACTAGAATTGACTATTTCTTTATGTTATTGATAATTAACATACATACTTTAATAATTTGCTGTGTAGACAAGAAGAGATACTAATTATACCCGGTAAAGAACCAAATCAATCAAAAAGTGACAAATAAAACTTTATAAGAAATCAATTACAAAATGGTATGTAAAAACTATTCTGCCTTTAAACAAGTATCTGAAGGTCTTGGGATTCTATGTCTGCATCCAGACGATGGTATGTGTACACAACTGGATCTCCGTCATATACAATGTTAAACCAATATCTGAAGCTTGGTAAAATTATTTTATTTAAAACATGGTCATGGTATGTGAAAATGTATGTATCTATTAAATTAAGAACAACATTATAATATCTTATTATAATATAATGTTTTTGTTAATTTGATATCACTTTTATCAGTAAATTTGTCTTATTAGTTGAATTTAACATTATTTCAGCCGTGTAACGTTGGTACCATAAGCTAGCGATGTCCTGAGATTGACAGAGTTATTTTTCTGCCTAATGGCCGAGTTATCAAGGTTGATGTATTAGTAACATGCAAATTAGTATAGTTAATGATCTGATGACTTAGCCCATTTTATTCTGCATACACATAAAAGTGTATTTTGCAAACAGCATAGAGCCAGATCAGTCAGCACAGAATGTGTCGTCTGACCACGCTCTATGATGTTTGTTATTCAGATAATGCTGAAAAATCAATTGACTAAGTAGCAAACAACATAGATCCTGATCAGCATGCAGTGTTACGCTGCAGCTAATCTGGGTCTATATTGTTTGCAAAGGCATTTAAATCTATTTAGTGGACATAATTAGTATACATACATAATAAGGATAGCGATTATCATGCTAGAATGAAAATACAACTACAAGCAACATGCACCTGGGATATTATTCTGCCTGTGAACCAAGTCTTCGTTTTTCGATCACCTACTTCTAGCTGGTGTCTTACTCTCTTCCCCACGAGTATATGCTTCTCCTGGTTACTTTCTCTGTCTCACTACTGTCTGTCCCACCAAAGCTTTCAGATTAACTTTCATTTCTTCTAAACTCAAACTCTCGTGACTTTTTTCCTTCTACCATTTTAGTAAAATTGAATGTTTTCCTGTCGTCAGCAATTTGTAGAAGAACTTCTTTTCTGAATCGCATCTGATCTTTCAAAGCCTCTGCTTTCTCTCCTACTGTTTCATAACTTTCAAGGATGTTTTCCACTTCCTCTGATGACTGCCAAAGTCCATTTGTCACTATTTGGTTTGTGTACTCTAGCTGTTTCCTTAGCTTTTCCCTATCAGCATTTTCCTTTTTTCTAATTTTCTCCTGAATTTTCAATCTTCTTTGTTCTTCAAGTTCCCTTAGTCTTGCTTTGTAAGTAATTTCTGTCGTTTTATTTGAACTGATGAAGCTGCAATTAACTTATCTCTTTCTACTTCCTCCTTAGAATTCAACCATTCAATTGTCCTGTTATTCAAGAACATTATATACGATTCTGCAGCCAAGGTACTAATGTTTGGTTTGGTTCTCATTAATTGGTCTAACTGACCAAAAACACTCTCTGCGAAGCATGAGGTTTTTGGAGTTGCTATAACTTTGTCTTTATCAATTTGATTCAAGTTTCCACCAGGTAAATGTTCCTTATAGAGCTTTCTACCAAGTTGACACAATGTTCCAAGTATTACTTGCAAAACACTTTGTACTATGTCATCATATTCCCTTGGTACAAGTAAATACTCCAAGACATTATCTTTATGCACATGTTCTTGGAAAAGAAGCATATCTCTAAACTGATCAATGTTTCGCGACCCGTCCTCTAAATAATTGACAAGTTCAAGATACTTTGCATTCATATCCAACATTGAAATATGTCTGTCTTCTAATATGCGCTACAGAGGACAGGTAATGAAAGTGCTTATTAAAGCTAAAGCTTTCACTCCCGCCAAGTACTCTGGTACCCTCAAATAAAATAAAATGGAAGCCTGCAGCCTATTAGTAGCACCAACAGCCTCAAGATATGAAACCATTTTTTCATGTAAGAAGTACACAGAGCACGCATTGCTGAAAAGAATGTTAAACCGTGACCCCTTGTAGGATTTAAGTGGCACAAATTTCAAATGATTCTCCTGTAAAAACTCCAGGATGAAAGTTTTAAAGTGACCTTGACAGCCACTTTTCTCGTCTCCACCACTTCCTGTTCCAAAACACTTTGCTGCTGTTCTAACCAATCTACACACCCCCGATTCATCACTGGTATATGCTTTGTCAGAAGATGGTGGTTTAAAATACTTTATTTTCTATTTCATTAACAGATTTCTGTGACGCTTCTGCAAAGTTTACCAAGGCATGTAAACCACAAAAAAAGTTATTTAAAGATCCAACACTGGATTTTTCTTCATCAGTAAATAAGTGGTAGTTAACATAAGTCAGGGGTAAAATTTCTTTTCTATACTGTTCTAAAAGTTCATTGAATTTCACCTCTGTGGCTGCTCTATCAGACATTGTAGATGTAATATGAGTAATTATATCCCTAGAGACAGTGTTATTTGCAGCAACATCATCAAGATCTATCAACATTTCTTTGAACACCTTTAGAGTGTCATCTGCAGACTTACTTTCAATTTCCCGTAATCCTAAGACCCACAAGTTACCTTTGGAATCTGATGATTCGTAACCCATGAACTTGTTCCCAAATTTGGATGTTTCATCCGTCATCAAACATGTGTTTGTCTCCTTTGCAAATACTTCTTCTAACTGTTTTTGTGCCAAGCGCAGTCTCTGGAGATTCATGTCTAAAACAGTTGATTTACATGGGACTTTATTAGGTTCAACATTAATAAGTTTTAAAACAGAGGTAATGACCTCGCCAACTTTAGAGGCACTGACATTCAATGTCAACAGTTCATATACACAGTTTTTCAAGTTTGGTGTGTATCTCTTACTACTTTCATCAAAAAGTGTAACTTTACGATTCACCTCATCAATGTCATTCACAATATCATTCAAGTAATGTAAATTGTGTGTTAGGTCATTAATCTCTCTTTCTTTTTCTTTAATTTTAGCCTCTAATTGTTTGATTCTGTTTGTTTTTTCACCACAACACTTCATTTACATTGTCCTCAACTTTTTTAAGTATTTTATTTGCGTAACTTTCACGTGAAGCTGTTCTTTTAAGGTTAAGTGTTAGTTTTCTTATTTTTTGCGATGAGAAGCTTATCTGGTCATCTTTGCTTTGCAATTCATGATCTTTATTTATCATTAAATTTTCAGTTTCTATTATGGTTTCACTTAATTGTTGATTTTTACATTTTTCGTTACCACGGTGAAGTTTTCAATGTAAGACTTTCATATTCAGTAACTTGTGGCCCTCTCTTCTTCAAATCTCCTTTAGGGAATATGAAATGACTGTCTAATAAGCCTTGCAGTTCTATTTGTACATGCGGCCGACTTTTACTCAGTTTTTCTACTTTATCGATGACTTTAGTAACATAATATTGGAAACCTTTCTCTGTAGGATAAATATCTGAAGTTGAGATGTAATTTTCTTTTATGAATGTTACACACTTCTGCTTACCATATTTTTTGTAAAAGTCAAAAACAGATTGATTAGTTATTATTTCCATGTTAAACTGGTAAATCTAAATTATTACTGTAATACAGTACACATTTGGCAAAACCAGTACACATTTGGCAAATATTTTCAGGTATGAAGTTTTTTAATATCTTCGACTTCCTTTTGTAAGTTTAAAATCATTGCCCTACAATCCTCAAGTTCAGTCTTTAATTGAGCGATTTATTTAATTAACTCTTCATGTGAAAGCACATTATCTGGCGTTGAATTGTTTAATTCATTATAGTCTCCCTTCAAACCCGCCATAAAAAATATGCCTCGGTAACTGGGTCATAATCAACATCACAAGAGTTTGTATTGGTATGTGAGTCGCACAGTTTGTCAGGGGTATTACTTTCGTCTGATGAGTCGAACAAATCTTTCTGCGAATCAATAAAATCTAGCTCAGGCAAGTCAGTTACAAGGCTGGGATTAGTTGTAGTGTTCGGGAGGTTAGGACTATAAGATGGCTGGTGTCTTTCAGCTGCACTAATCTACAAAGGCAAGAAAGCAGGAATTCACACACAGACAAGGGTAATGCTAAGAGTTAACCCATTAAAACCTAATGTCTCACTACATGTCACATTTGCAAACATCATAGAGCCAGACGAGCTGGCACAGAACGTGCTGTCAGGCTCTATGATGTTTGCTATTCAGATCCCGATCAGGACGATGATGATGATTCAGTTTCTTTACCCTCGCCGCCGGTAAACCATATGGGCGAGCAAAGGACGTAGCATTACGCTGTGCTAAGTACCAAACAACATAGATACTAATCAGCACACATAATTATGCTAGTGGGAAGCTAGGCATGAATGGGTTAATACAGGACCAATACTAAATTTAAATACAGTGTGAAAAATGTCCATGAAAGGCAATAGAGACAGCTCGTTAAAATTATGTTTGTAAGATAATTGAAACTTAAATTATGAAATAATAGGCTTGCTTGTTTATAATATTGTTTTACATAATGTACATGTATGAATATAGAAAATCGAGCTTGTATCTGAAAATCATAATTTTGCACACTGTATATATACTACAACTACATACACTGCCATATCAACCCATGAGAGCAACAGGTTACATAATTAATTATCAGGGCTCCCGCTGAATTAATGAAAACATTCTATAGCATAAAATTTACATTTATGCACATTTAAAGATGCCACAATATGTTGAAACATGGCCATTTATAAAATATTTCTTGAGCCAAAATAAAAAATCTTCAGCCAATGTTGGATATATTTTAGCAACCGTCTGATTCGGAGAATGACAGTGTGAGCCCTGTTTATGATATATGATTATATATGATATTATACTCTTTCTAGACAACTGGTTACACAAAGCAGGGCTGGAAATTCCACTCGCCCACTCGCCATGTCGATTAAATTTAAGTCTGCCTGCAGGACAAGTGCAAAATATATAATTTATTGATTTGCAGCTTTGCACGTATGAATAATATTAATTTTGACAAAGTTCCAGCTCTGAAATGTTTTCCGATATTAATGCTCTAACCAGGGTCTATCCTATCGTAGACTCGCTGGAGTTGTCTAGGGGGTTTCTCTACGGTCCTTCAATAATGCTCTAACCAGGGTCTATCCTATCGTAGACTTGCTGGCGTTGTCTAGGGGGTTTCTCTACGGTCCTTCAATAATGCTCTAACCAGGGTCTATCCTATCGTAGACTCGCTGGCGTTGTCTAGGGGGTTTCTCTACGGTCCTTCAATAATTTATAGCTCAACACAGTCTATCATTTTCCTTTGTATAATATAATTTACAACAATCGCCTTTATTTTATATCTATACATGTATCATATATTCGTGATATATCGTATCTTATTATTCGCCTCACTATTTCAATGTGTTCATAATAGTCCTATGACTATACTAATTTCCTTCCTTTCTCAAACTATTACAATAGATATATTAGCCAAAACAATCGTTTCTTACAAGGCCTAATTATCTTCCGTTAACGTATTTAATACGACTTTAATATTTAAGAGTTAATACCTCTTTAAATATTAATTTTTCTAACTGTCATAGAAACAGTTTGTCGGCCTCGAACCCAAAAGTCGTATGTGAAAAATCAAAAATGTTGAAACAAAAAAACCTACCTAGTTTTGTCATTTTTTTAATTTTCGAATACCTACTTTGGCAGTAATAAAACATAGAACACAACGAGTAACTAAATATCATAAGAACATTTTAAAATCATTCAAAACCGAGAAATGTGAGTTGCGACATTTTGCTCGTAATTATGTAATTAAAATCGTCAGTTACTACTTTTCAAAAACAATGACTAGTGAGTTACGACATTCTGTTTTGACTATTTGGAATAATCACTATAAAGACCTTGCACATAAGACAGCTGGTTTTTTTTGGCAATAGATGCAGTGTTGCAACATTTGATTCAAATACCCTCACTCAAAAACTGTCACAAAGCGACCACTCTCATGTCAGCGTTAATGCACATTAATATGATCAGCAGTGTGGAAGTGCATCGTAGAAGGCGTGATAATCGTTCGGAATAACGTGTTTCAGCTGCTGCAGATGTTGGTATTTAGTACGCTTCAGTGGCAATGGACTGGTATAAAGTTTTCCAATGTGGGTAGTTTGACTAGCAGCCGCTTTTCTGGGCTTTGGTAGTGGTTCATACTGCTGATATTCGTACTGTGTCTTGTAGAAGATTGTACCCTCCCCTGTGTACTTCAAGAGCCTAATATCATTGACTGTTTTGGATCCAACCCCAGTACCTGGTCTAATAGACGCGTATGTCCCACTCTGTGTGAAATCTCTAAAGAAGGTATAGTTGAGATAGTTCACTTGGTATGGGTCACTTTTCCGTGCTCCTGAAATCATCTCTACATACTGCTGTGGCACGTATATTGGTTTATTCCTGATCGTACGTTCTATGACACTGTGAATGCTGTCGCACTCCATTTGAGTATGTCCCCTTTCAAGATATTTATGTTCGATTGTGATCTGTTTGTCCATTGCGAACTGCAGCAGGGCATTGGCTAGGGTAACATTTCTGTTTTGATAGCCGCATCCATCGCTGTATATGATGACTTTCTTGATTCTGCCTAGGCTTTCACTTTCCAGATAATCAATAAGACAGGACGTAAAAACACTGGCAGACATCTCTCCATCTGATTCGTGCCAAAAATAACAATTCACTTTATGCGTGACTAGGTCAAAAAGTGTATAATTATGGCATGATAATTTTGTCTTGTAGTATAGACAACTAGCATTCAACTTTGGACAAAGCAATAAGCTTTGTAGGTCAACAGTAATAACTTTCAGCGTATCATCAGTCATGGCCATATCTTTATCAGCCTGTTTAGAAGCCCGTGCCTCTTCTTTGCGCTTGATATGTGTAATGTAGTCAGCTTCTGATACTGTTTTCGCCTCATAGCCACAACACGTGTCACATAGATCCTTTTTGGAGTAGACGATCTGCAATAATGCGATGGGACTTTGGGCAACTGTTCAAGATAGTTTTTGGCGTGTGTTGTTGCTTCCTCCGCTTTTTGGTTTCGCCTTTGGCCTTGCTTACTGCCACCATCTTCTGGAACACCTGACTCTGTTCTTTTACTCCAGTCATATATCATTCTCTCGCCAATCCCCAGTGTAGACAAAAACATTTCTTTGCACACAGGTACACGATCTTCTCCAAGTCTTAGGAAATATGTGTAGGAACACTGTCTACGACTCGTATCTCCAGCATCAAGTGTTGTCCTACGTTTCACAGCACGCCTTTCTATTAAACCCAGAACATAAACTCTCTTTTGCTTCCAGTCCATCTTATACCAGAAAGACTTGAATATTTGTTCTCGCATATTGTTGTCTATTTCAGAACAGCACCGGTCACCTTTGTGTTTTACATCGCTTTGAGCAATTACTTGGCCCAAGAACTTTCTCATTGCGTTCATTGCTATATGTTTTCTTTCCATGCTCATTTCTCTTTAGTCCAGTATACTTTAAACCAGTCATTCTTAGTCTTTTATTCTTCAGCTTGGTACTCTTTGTTGATTGTTCTATCTGCAGTCTTAATGTTTCTGCTTCATTCTCAACTATATGTACCACCTCTTCGTGATCAACGACATCTGGTGCTCTATCCATTAACTGCTGCTGTACATCAGTTTCGTTAATATTAACTGAGATCTCATTTCCAAATTCTTCAATGTTTACCTTTATAACATTTTGATTGTTGTGAACTAGCTGTTTATCTATATCACTACTGTTTTCAGAATGCTGTATTGTATTGTCTTGGCTACACATAACTCTTTGCGTTTCGTTTTCATCTTTGTCATTAGATACGTTTGTCTCTGATTGCTTGGAGGAATGGTTAGTTATCAGTTCATTTGGATCTATCACCTTTGTTGGTAGCGTATTGTTATCGACGTAGCTTTCTAAATGTAGACTACATTCATCACTATCGCTGCTGGAAGCAGACGATAAAGTTTCATCACATTCATGAGTTATTGAACTCGTTCTCCTCTTCTTGCGTTTAGGAATTGCCCAGTTAGGATCGTTTACGTCATCATCATAATCAGAATATTCATCAACACACTCATCACTGTTATTATTTGAGTCAACTGCGACATTGTTACATACTAGACTGTCCATGTTGCAACTCGAATGCGAACGGTCCGTGTCATCATTAGTCAATAGATCATCTACATCTCTCCTTTTTCTTGACAATTCCACCAACTGTTTACCGCGGGACATCATTTTGATTTAAACGATGTGAATTGAACAATCTAGATGAGTTTGTTTTAACTGTTTAACTGCATCAGCGTTATCGTCTGCATGTACTAATGATGTATAAAATGCCATCATACACTGGAATATTATGCTGTCACATTGGTTTACAGTCATTCGAATGCCTGACAAGTCCAACACAAGAAGTTCTAACTTTGTGCATACATATACCACTGTACATGGCAACATGTTTGTGTAAGAGATATACAAATGGTCAAGGTTCTTGCACGTCGCAATTACACTAAAGTCTTGATCAACCAAATTGTTGCACTCTGACACATTGAGAATACGTAAACTTGGCAGATACTGTACAAAGCATAAAGTGGAAACTTTGCACTGGCTTATGTCCAACCAATACAACTGTTTTGCCTTGCACAGTTGTGTTGAAAGCAGGAAGTCTATCTCAAACACATGACAAGAAAGGTCTGCAAATGGAATAAGAAATGTTTCAAATCCAACTGAATGTTTAAGAATCCGTTTCACGTCATTTGTGCCAGCCACCAAACAACAATACTCAGTAGATATGTCTTTCCATAGCGTAGACGTATGTTCAATAATTTCATTCAGTCGTTTGCATGTTCTATTTACAGACAGCAACAATAGTCCGCCGGGTTATGTAAAGAAGCAAAAATTTCATACATAATCTTGGCAACCATGTTTTTTTCCATCTAAATAAACTAAGGTACGATAAAAATGCGGTTGCCAGTTTTTCTTTTTGGTCCCAAGTGGTTATACGGCCATTTTTCAAAATGGCCGCCCCCCGAAAAATGAATAAATTTAGAATAATTATTAAGTCTGTAATAATTTGTACCCCATTAACATGTAATACATGTATAATCATGGCTCTTATGACAATAAAGAATATTAGATATATTAGAGTGAAAAAATCGATCCTTGATGGACGTTATTCAGCAAATAATCCAAAATGGCCACCTTTTTTCACGTATTTTCGCATAAATGCGCATGATTTTTGAACCGATTGAGTTAAAAATACGATGTTTGTGTCTAGCCCCAGGTTATCCAATACGATGAACCCAATACATCCAAATTCAGAATGATTCATTAAGTTTTGGTTCATGTGTAGAGCATTATCGTGAAATAATGGCCGAGATATAGTGATTTTACGTAAGAAAAAACACAAATTGTAACTGAACATGCTGATCGTCAAAATGAAATTGACCTAGCATCTGAAATGTGTGTGTACAATGTAAACTAAGTAATATATGTATTGTAAAGTATAACCAACCGTTTATTATCGATATCATTTACATATATGTTGAACGTTTGAATGGTAACATTGTCATAGGGTCATTATCATGATTATGTACATTTTATGCAGGTATGATGAACACTAATCTAACATATTCGTCCATCAGGACTGTGACTTTTTCATGATTGTGACTATGACTTGTTCATCATAATTGTGACTGTGGCATATACGCCTAATACTGTGACAAATAAGATCCAATACTTTGATAAATACTGTGACAAATGCTGTGACAAATATTAACCCTAACCCTGAGAGATATTAAACGATTGAATCAAGCATATTCCAGCCATCATCTTGTATGTCCTCTCCAATAATAACGGGTTCAGTGTTCTGGCATTTGTCATCCCCTGAACAGTGGCACAGTTCAGTGCAGACAATGTTGTGTTGTTTACAAGAGCACCGACGCGAACATTTCTTGGTTGAGTTGACATTGGCGGAGCCACAGTTGCATCGAATCAGTTGCACAACTGATTCTGGTGCTGGCGCTTCCCTTGATAGCACGGGACACAACTTTCCGTCTTCTAACTGCCATCCAAGCATCACGGGATCTAGGGTGATTGGGTTCAGGACTAGGTCTTGGGACCAAACATTTGCTTGTAGGTGTGCACGTCGGATGTGTTCCAGCCATGCTCCCTCGGTGGGCGGGAGTTTTTCCACTCCTTGATCCAATCTGAGCCGTTTGAACATGTACCATCGGATATCCTTTGCTCGAGAGATGTGCAAACCTTTGGGACAGAGGATGGAGCATATGAACTCTGCACATCCTTTGACAACTTCATCAGATGGTTCTGCGCCTTCTCCAAGCCCAATCAGAGCAGTAATCACCGCGGGAGTTGAATTAAGGAATGCTCCAAAGCATCCCTTCTTAGATGTCCCCTGTATGTGCCCGGTTGTGTCGCATCCAGTTAATGCATGCCAGTTGATAATAGCAGATGCTTTATCTGCACCTAGCGCATCATAGATCGGTTTCAGCCAAACTTTACGACGGTTCTCGCTGGTTCCCATGATCAGTGCTGGTTGTTTGCCAAGTAGCGGTACCCTACGGAGAGCGAGAAGAAGGACATCCGTGTCTTGGGAGTATATGTGGACGTCCAACCCTGATCCTGCAACTTCCACTGCATGCAGCACCATGATAGTGTCAGCCTCTTCCTGTGTGCTAACCCCCGTGGAAACGTAGACATCAGAGTTTTTCATGACACTGCTGCGTGTGACGGTAACTAGTTTCTGAATAGAACTCTGGTTGATCAGTTGTTGCGCTAGGTACAACGTCAGCGAATCCTTTGTTGCGTTGCTTGACAGAAATAGACTCTTGTCCTTGATGGCAGTTGAATCTTCTACGATATAAGACCGGATAGCTTTGACCTTGCCTCTGCGACGCTCCCTTGTTCCTTCCTTCATGGACGATACTTTGGTGTAGTTATCAAAGATAACCCTCACTTGGTCATAACCGCGACCTTTCGAGTCGATCAGGTTCACATAAGCTGTGCCTAGTTCCATACAGGTCCTGACGTTCTTGACTGCCATGAGCTCCTGCACGACAGCCATTCCATCAACGATGAGACAGACACCAATGTCCTCGTCGGTGATTTGTGTAGTAGCTGATGTGGATGTGTGGTCATCTGGCTGCAGATCTTCCAACATGTGAATTACCGTACTCTTGTCAGTTGTCGGATGGACAGATCCATTGGGTTGCATCAATACCCGATGTGTGTTCGCAAACTCGTGGATGCCAATAACCTCTTCCAAGTCTACGTTATCTCTCGAAGATCGTGCGACTATCAACATCCTCGCAAAGAGTGAAGAAGACGCCTTCACTGTCAGTACCTCAGAGCCAGCTTTAAGTTTCAACTCCTTCGCAGATGCTGTCCAAGACAGCAACTTGACCTTCGTCATCTTGGCCCACAGGTTCCCATCCCCAGTCAGACGACCTTGAACGAATCTCGTGTAAGCATCCATCCCGATGGTCTCTGTAGACAGGATGCTGTCCTTGATGTTGTCAGGAATGATTTCGTTAGATAGGAGTTTGTGCATGTGTTCTGTTGTGGAATCTTCGGCGGAATCAGACTCACAAGCACTGGATCCACTGAACAGGTTGCATGGCACCAGCACCTTCTTGAGTTGTGTGATGGATTGTTCCTGTTTACGGACTTTGGCTTGACAGAGGCAGTGGTGTTGCTGATGGTGTGTCTCGCTGTTGGTGACTGCTGTCAGACGTTCTCCCTCTGCGGCAATACGTGCAAGCTCAGGACCAGTGAGACAGAACTTGAGCAGAGTAGTGGGATTTGATGTGATTCCGGAGATCCCGCCTTGGCCCTTTGTAGATTTGTTGAGGTGCTCCATTGCTTGGTCCACAGCAATGCGTGTGAATGGGACGGTGTTGCTCGTATTCACTGTGAAATCACCATTCACAAACTCTTGCCAAATCTCTGGGTTTGTGGTTTGCATGTCATGCATGCGAGCTATGTTGAGCCCTATATGTCACATAAACGAATTCCTCACACGTTTGAAAAATGTGTGAAGAATACGTGCGAATTCGTCACACATGGTGAAGAATACGTACGAATATATCACATAAATGGAACGAATTTGTCACACATTTGTGACGTTTACGTTTGGCATCACTACCCCTATTGAAATAAAAACGCATTTGTCACATGCTACACAAACTGGAAATAAATGTTACAAATATTGTCCAGACGTAAATGTCACACGAACGTTTGAATCGGCGATAAAATCAAACAGAATAATTTGGTGTGTACGGTGTTCCGTTGAGGCCATCGTAATATCGTTATCGAGCCGATATTACGATAACGATGCTACGATGGTGATAGTCGATGGTACGGTGACGATAGTCGATGCTACGATGACGAAACTCGATGCTACGATGACGATAATACGATATAATATCCTCATCAGTCCCAGTATGGGTGACCAGTGTAGATCCAGATCAGTCCCAGTATTGGTGAATAGTGTAGATCCTGATCAGGCCTAGTGTGGTAGACCAGTGTAGATCCTATTAAGTCCCAATATTGTTGACCAGTGTAGAATCTGATCAGTCCCAGTATGCGTGACCAGTGTATATCCTGATCAGTCCCCGTATTGGTGACCAGTGTAGATCCTGATAAGTCCCAGTATGGGTGACCAGTGTAGATCCTGAGCAGTCCCAGTATTGGTGAATAGTGTAGATCCTGATCAGGCCTAGTGTGGTAGACCAGTGTAGATCCTATTAAGTCCCAATATTGTTGACCAGTGTAGAATCTGATCAGTCCCAGTATGCGTGACCAGTGTATATCCTGATCAGTCCCCGTATTGGTGACCAGTGTAGATCCTGATAAGTCCCAGTATGGGTGACCAGTGTAGATCCTGAGCAGTCCCAGTATGGTGTATAGTGTAGATCCAGATCAGTCCCAGTATTGGTGACCAGTGTAGATCCAGACCAGTCCCAGTATTGGTGACTAGTGTATATCTTGATCAGTCCCAGTATTGGTGACCATGGTAGATCCTGATCAATGTCATTATTGGTGACCAGTGTAGATCCTGATCAGTCCCAGTGTTGCAGGGCTTATTACCGGCACCGCATACCATTGCGCATGTCCATCCGGAAGGCGATAGTCGATACTACGATGACGATAGTCGATGCTACGATGACGATATTCGATGGTACGATGGTGGTGATAGTCGATGCTACGTTGACGATAGTCGATGGGACGACGGTGATAGTCGATGGTACGATGACGATAGTCGATGCTACGATAGCGATATCACGATATTATATCGTATTATCGCCATCGTAGCATCGACTATCGTAATCGTAGCATCGAGTATCGTCATCGTAGCATTGTGTATATTACGATGTCTCAACAGAGCACCGTTACCTTTGACATTCAAATGTATTGAAATATTTGCATGCACTTTTCTATCAGAATTTACATTTTATGAACATTTATAATATACCCTGCGCAATAATTTACGAATAGATAACGCGGCAACCTAAGGTATTAGTAGCTGCGTGATGGCACAAGCTATGCATATAATTGTTGTCTTCTTTGATGCGGACATCGGATAAACAAACTGGATTCAGTTGTGTGTGTGTGTGTGTGTGTGTGTGTGTGTGTGTGTGTGTGTGTGTGTGTGTGTGTGTGTTGTGTGTGTGTGGTGTGTGTGTGTGTGTGTTGTGGTGTGTGTGTGTGTGTGTGTGGTGTGTGTGTGTGTGTGTGTGGTTGTGTGTGTGTGTTGTGTGTGTGTGTTGTGGGTGTTTTGTGTGTGTGTTGGGGGTGTGTGTGTGGTGTGTGTGTTGTGTGTGTGTGTGTGTGGTGTGTGTGTGTGTGTGTGTGTGTGTGTGTGGTGTGTGTGTGTGTTGTGTGTGTGTGTGTGGTGTGTGTGTGTGTTGTGTGTGTGTGTTGTGTGTGGTGTGGTGTGTGTGTGTGTGTTTGTGTGTGTCTGTGTGTGTGTGTGTGTGTGTGTGGTGTGTGGTGTTGTGTGTGTGTTGTGTGGTGTGGTGTTGTGGTGTGTGTGTGTGTTGTGTGTGTGGTGTGTGTGTGTGTGGGTGTGGTGTGTGTGTGTTGTGTGTGTGTGTTGTGTTGTGTGTGTGGTGGTGGGTGTGTTGTGTGTGTGTGTGTGTGTGTGTGTGGTGTGTGTGTGTGTGTGTGTGTGTGTGGGTGTTTGGTGTGTGTGTGTGTGTGTGTGTGTGTGTGTGTGTGTGTGTGTGTGTGTGGTGTGTTGTGGTGTGTGTGTGTGTGTGTGTGTGGTGTGGTGTGTGTTGTGTGTTTTGGGTGTGGGTGTGTGTGTGTGTGGGTGTGTGTGTTGTGTTGTGTGTGTGTGTGTGTTGTGTGTGTGTGATTGTGTGTGTGTGTGTGTGTGTGTGTGTGTGTGGTGTGTGTGTGTGTGGTGTGTGTGTGGGTGTGTGTGGTGTGTGGTGTTTTTTTGTTTTTTTTGTTTTTTTGTTTTTGTTTTTGTTTTTTTTTAATTTGGCTAAAGTGAATATTGGTATACTATATCTATGCAACTGGTTCACCATTTACGTTGCAACTTCATCTGGGTAATGTTTTTATTTTGTTCACATTTTATAATTGTATATTCTGATTGAAAAATTGTACCCTTCCAGTCCCACAAGCCTATTTAAAGGACACTGCTTACAGACGGTGTATATTCAGATGAGCCAGCTCATCAGGATATGCATGTTTGCAAGCATTGTACTTACTTGGAAAGAAACCACCTATTTGAATGAATTGACTTGTCCTTTTCTGATTGGTCAACATTTGAAAAAAGGAGGATTTCATATCAGAAGAAAATTGGGTTGAATGGGTTAATACTATTGCTTTAAGAAAAACACAAACACATGCGTATGCAACAATTCTTTAGTCATTTAACATAACTAGAAAAGGATTCAAACAAAGCAGTCACTTGCCATAACTAGGTCAAGTGGGCAGTAGCCCACGTATACCCCAGGCAACCGCTTGTACCCAGAAATAATATCATTGAGTTTTAAAAAAACAAAACTTTAACGCAAATTTTGCAAAAACAATAACGCAAATTTCTAAGTAATTTGACATTGACCGTGGGCATGGCCGCCGCACCGGTTGGGCGTGTAATAAAAATCTGGATGATAATAAAGACTCATATGAAGTTTCAGACCGATCTAAGCTACGGTTGAAGAGATATAAGGCAAAGAAAAACTTTAACGCAAATCGAACGGACGGACGAAAGGATGGACGGAATTACGAAAACTATATACCCCAAGACATACTTCGTATGCCGGGGGGTATAATTACAACAGTATAGTGGCTCGTTAGGGACATTTCGGTTCTTCATTCCTTAGCCGCGAAGAGGCGAAGATTAGGGATATTAAGCTTCGTTACATCGCCGCAAATCAGCCTTCCTTCGTCCCGTCGCGACCCATGTCATGATGGCGTAATATATAAACCAAAAAAATGCACACGCCAATTAGCGCACCTTGAAACTTTCGTTATTTCGCGATTCATTAATAAGCTTATTCTACCAGTCTACGATATGTACGTCTCGCAACGTTTCGCCTTGTCACGTTGTGACGAATATTAAGTTTCTTGTTCGTCGCGACAACGTGTGGACAACACTGCAGCAATTAAGGTTATTAATAGCGAAGAAACTAAGATAATTAGGTGTCCATCTTCCTTTGAGATATTTACTCTCTTCGCCTTCATGGGATGGGAGGCTTTTCTTGGTGGCGATGTAACGAAGTTTAATGTCCCCTATCTTACGGAACGAACAAACATATGTGCCTAACGAGGCATCATACAACACGGTTTCGTGTCAATTTAAAATTCGTTTCAGTTCTACATTTTCAATGATGGATTCTTTTCTAACATTTCCATTTTCTGGCATAATAAATGTCGACAATGTCATACCAGCTGATTCCAGAAATACGGAGTCTTAGCCACGCATTTGCCCAAGTTGGTTCTTTGATAACATGTTTAATTTCTTGGATCACGGCACTATTTCTCCCTAGGTGTCTCAGGAGATACCGTAAGCTAACTGGGTGTGGAACATTTTCAATCAACGCTGGTGAAATGTATATTCTTGGTTTTGGGATTCCCATACTGTTAAAGAGTTCCACAAAGTATCTGTCAGTATGCTCTAAAACGTATCGCTCCGCTGGATTACGCTTAAAACATTTCATTATAATTATTTCCTGAACAAGACGTGGTAATAATTTAAACGTAAATGGTGCACCGCTGGCTTTAATCTTTCGTTTTCGTTTACTGATTAGAATGGCACGTTGTTCTTCAATAATTCCGAGTATTTTGTCGTTTTCTTGGAGCGCGGCTTCCGGTTCCGGGTTGGCAGTTTCCGGTTCCTGTAACGTGTCTTGTGACTCCTGGTTTGCGGTTTCTGGTTCCTGGTTCGCGTCTTCCGGTATCTCGATCGCGGCTTGCTGTTCCTGGTTCGCGTCTTCCGGTTCGTGGTTCGCGACTTCCGGTTCCTGGTTCGCGACTTCCGGTATCTCGAGTGTGGCTTGCTGTTCCTGGAAGTCGGCTTCCGGTTCATGGATCGCGACTTCTGGTTCATGACACGTGACTTCCGGTAACTGGAACGCGGGAACTTGATCCTGGTGAAAGTTAACTAGCTCTTGAATGAAGTCCTCAAGTAATACCGCATCTATCGATAAGCTCAAGTAGTGCATTCCTGCGTTTTCAGGAAAATATCCAAGAGTTATCAGAGGTACACGATCGTCATACCAACCATCATTTGATACCAGAGTCGAATGCTCGGTACCTGCAGCGGACAATACCAAACACTGCATGTTGTATTCCCGCATTAGGGCAACCAAGGTCACGTTATCTCCATATGTGCCGTCTTTTGACATACATTTTATGTAATCATCGAAACTTCCTTCGTGTACAAAATCTTCATAGAAAGATTGGTTCTTTTTCAGGTGTTCTACACATTCTTTCCGGAGTGAACATTCGTCTTTGTGAATAGCACGCAATTGCATTTGGTGCCGTATGGCTGCAAACTGGCAATTTCCGTCTGGTTTAGGGTCAAGCAATATCACCACACCTATATCAAACACTGAATGAGTTACCATCTCAATGTTGTCATCATGATTCAAGACTTGATAAAACCGTGCCCGGTGTATTTGTTTCATTGATCTAGCCGTTTGACTTGTTTGCGGGCGTTTATTAACTGTTCGCTGCTTTCGTTTTTCTTTCTTCAATGTTAGACTTGTAATACTTTCTACTCCTATCCATTGTTGAACTGTTTGGCCATTTATGTTTTTGAATTCCACATGATATCTACCTGTGGACTTCACATCTAAAATGCTTCCAGAAAGAATATGTCGCTTTTTCGGAACTCTTGGTTTGGTGAACGGATATCTAAGCAACACCTTTTCTCCAATTTTGTATTTGCTTGGCCTCAGGGCGCCCTTTAATTGTCTCCGGCGGAACGATTTGTCTGCTATGTGCAATCCTCGCTTGATCGCTTTCTTGGTCAGCGATGCTGCGTCATGTGAGTGACTTCTTTGGTAGTAGACTTGAAAAGGACTCATATTTCCAAGAACTCTCTTAGAACTGATATTAATGGAATGTGCGATGCTTTGCAAACCACTCACCCAGTTAAAACCTTCTTTTCTTCTGCACGCGAACATAATCTTTCTGCGAAGTATCTGGTTTGACCTTTCGCACTTGCCTTGCGACTGTGGGTAATACGGACGCCCGTGAATGATTTTGATGTTGTGTTTTTCCAACAATGTCTTCATTGACACACCTTGGAATTCTAGTCCGTTGTCACATTGTATAATTCCTGGAGTGCCATGGTCTAACATTACTTTTTCTAACACCGACGCTACTTCTGATGAGGTCTTCCTCTTTAACGGCCGTGGAATTATAAATCTTGAATAAATATCGACTATTTGCAGAACGTACTTATATGTTTTTCGCTCATAGCATATTTCAAGTCCTTTCATGCTCACTATATCTATTTGCCATCGCGAACCAGGTGAGCTAGCTTTTATCGTCTTAGGTAAAGGCTTATTTGTAAACCGCGGATATTGCATGTGGAAATAGTTACTGCCATGGAGTATTTCAATGATGCTATGTTCACTGAATCCTGTGTATTTCTCTTTCAATTTGTTATACAAAACACGTGATCCACATCCGTGTATTTCATTAAATACCCTTTCGACTTGACCTGGCAACTCTTCTTGGACAATTATCTTCTTACCGTGACACAACACATGTCCACTTCCATCAAGAAGAAAGTCATTCCTTTTTCTGAAAAGGTTTAAGGCTTTCACCTCATCTAACGTTCTCTGTTTTATTGGAACCTTGAATTCGCCCTTTAACTTTGCAAGTATGACGTCGTGTCTTGACTTCGGAATGCATCCAAGAGCCACGCTCTTTCCCATAGTGCCAACTTGACCTTGAAATATAAATATATAGCAATGTATCTATTAGTAATAAGCACATAATCACACTAGTTTTAAAGCAATATATGCACATTTTATAAAAAAACACACCAGAACAAACTGGAGGATTTAGTTAGGAATAGAACCCACGACCCTTAAAGGCCGTTTACGATATTATGTCGTGGTCTCGTCATCGTGGTATCGTCATTGTGGTATCGTTATCTCGTCATCGTGGTATCGTGATCTCGTCATCGTGATATCGTGATATCGTGATATCGACCCGATAGCGATATTACGATGGCCTTAACGGAACACCGTAATATCGTGAACGCTTTAAATACAACGTCACGCATAAGGAAAGTATACCAAATATGATCATATAGACAAAACATCAGTACAACTGATGGATGCACCCCGGAACGACGCC
>CM026390.1:31191429-31229349 GCA_014843695.1 Archivesica marissinica | reverse complement strand
TATTGTGGATGCTTGTGAGCCAGGTTTGTGGATTCGCGGTCGGTTACTGAAGCGTCCCACCATTCAACCGATGTCATGGATCTGCGAGCGCCTGTACTCATCGTCATACACCCCCATCTTGTAGTTGGCATAGTGTGGACTTGTTTTGGGTTTTGGGCTCCCTTCTATGGTGCATTTAACCATGGTGATCACAGTGGGTGGTACATCATGCAAGACTTCCGAAACCTGTCTCTTGCTTGTGATCTGTACTGGCTTTGCTACGGTTTCGCCTCGACCAGAACGTTGATAGACTGCCAGGGCCGTTCCATGGAAACTCCCTTTTCCGTCTGGGGTGTCTACTTTTTTGTCGACGTTATCTAGAGAAGCCCGTATTGCCTTGTTGCGCATAAGGCCAGGTGGCACGTAGACGCCATACTCTGTGATATTCTGAGCGACGGCATGGGCGATGTTGTTGCATATTGTTGTGACACGGTCAAACGAAATTCCAGCGCCATATTTGTTTAGCAGTGATACAGCTTTCTGACTTCTGAAGTTGTGGTACATGTACAAGGACAAGCCCACAGAGTATGGGTTTTCAAACATGTTACGGAACATCGAGTCGGATGAGACTGGAACGAGTGTTATTTGTCTACTTGTCTTGCAGGCCTGTGTGATGGATTGTGACAAAATAAGACATGAGTTTGTGATGGATTGTGACAAAATAAGACATGAGTTGTGTAACAGTTCAGTTCGTGTCTCTGTGGTGGCAGCCTTTGCTCCTTGCACCATCTCATGAACGTGATCAGTTCAACTGGAACACCTGCTTCACTACATCCAACTAGTGATCCTTCGAAGGACCAAGGACTTTCTTGTCTGGTTTGCAGGACAGCTTGTCTGATGATCTTTGAGCAGCGGTACAAGGCAGTCATGTCTCCTTTAACATCTCTGTCTACTATCGACTGGTCTATAGCAGACCGTCCAGCTTCATTGGAATGTATGACTGCCGGCTTCCGTCCCTTTGCCCCGGTGATTGTGAAATTGGAAATTGTGTGTTCCAATTTCGTCAAGAGAAGTTGTCGTGAGATGGTCTTGTCTTGAATGCCATGGTCAAACATCATGTTCGTGTACAATGTCGTTACCTCGGTAATTGTTATGATATCTCCATTGTCCAAGCGCTCTTGTAATTCGGCAACAAACTCTATTTCGGCTGATATGAATGCTATGGTGTCTTCGTCTGGAGAGTTCCTTCGGGTTTGGGGTTCATGCTTGTGGTGTCGCCAATGTGTCAGGTGACAACTCGTGTGGTATCTAATGTCCCTGGCATGAAAGTCCCCGTCTGCAAGGAGGTCTGCCATATTTAACTTCCATACAACGTTATCACTGGCATCAACGATTTCTTTGATGGACGTCCCGATATCAGCACTCCTACACAACTGTACTTGCTCTGGAGTGGTGCCTGCCCTGGCGTGTTTGTTGTCATGTTTAACAGTTTGGCAATAGAAGCAAAGTTCTCGGTTGAATGAACTGACGTGGGATCGTGTGAGTGTTCTGTTTCTAGCCGTCGAGTCTTCATCGTCAGCGTTAATGATGTCAGTAGTATTCGATGATGTCGGTCGGCCCCCTTTCTTCTCGTAAGATAAAGCGTCAGGGTTCTTGTTGGACAGTGCCTTTTCATACCGTTTTTGATCTCGTTCAGTGTGTAATTTGTGAGTCACCTCACTGTAACATGTTTTGTGCCAAACAGGTTGATTGTCCTCGAGAATATCTGCTGATAGGCTATGCATTCGCTGATGCAAAATAACGAAATCTGGATTCCCATATCCAGCTCTACGCTCGATAGTTTCAATAAATTTGGCATAGCTTTCACGTGTTGGGCTTGTTAATTTTTCCAGTTTTTTGGCGCTGTTCCACTGTTCTCCTTGGCACTTAATACATCGTTCAAAGTCAATGGATTGTTTTTTTATTGGTGGTTCTCCGGAGGTGGCCATCTTTGTCACTCATCCGTCACTCCATGCTCCTGTAATAGATTAATTTGATTAAACACATTTATAGATTATTGGCATTTATATGTACATGTACATGTGTACATCTTATTTGTGGTAAATGTACCATCTTCCTCTAAGGCCATTATAAAATAATTGCTAGATTTACATCCCCGCCCGCCCCCGTTTTTAGGGCCCGCCCCGATTTTTTTTATTATACGATATTTATTATTTTATAATGGCCTAATGTACAGTGCATATACATATACATATAAAGTACACATTTTGTTTTGTTTGTACATATCGGTGGTTTCTCAGCTTTCTCGGGGTCTCCCATTCAAGCCGTTAGTCTATGTAGGCAAGTGTCCAGGACCTGGGGGGGCTGTAAATTATTGCTACACGTCAAATCCACACCTACCAGCAGACCTCTCAAACCACTAAACGCTGTTAATTTGTACACCGCATCTTAAAATCGTGCGGCTGAATGCGTTTCCCGGTCCAGACATAACTCATTCAAGTCTTAATACATTCTCTGACATTGGAATGGATACCAGTATGCCTGCTATATCAAAATACTGTCCGCACCCTGCCTAGTCCCGAAACCATCAATAAAGTTACTATGTGCGTAGCTCGGGGGAACCGTCCCCAAACATCCGAAGTCATCGAGGAAAATTGACCTCCATGAAGCCACATCCGGCCACTATGATCATTAGTAACGAGCTGAATACAGAGCCCTGTCTGACACCAAATAATTGTATAAAATACATATAATATAGTTCTCATATTTATACCAATGTATGTGCTAAATAATATGGAAATAATATTGTACATCACATCTGTATTTTTAGAAAGCAAATGGCGTTAACCAAATAACAAGGGAGATAACACACAGTTGGAGTGGGGAACAACTACGGCCAAACTATGATAGTACCGCAGACAACCAACTGTCAGTGAATAACAACGTCCAAAGCAATATGATAAATGACATGTGTCAGCACAATGCACAATGCGAAAAGCGCGTAAAATATGGTGGCCATTTTTGGATTTTTTGCTAATTACCTCTATACTAGGGTGGATAATGTTACTCTATTTATTATAAAATGCTTTGTTGTCTTGGTAACTATGATTATAAGTGTATTATATGTTATTGGGATATAAATTAGCTTTATTTTGATAATTATTCTAAATTTAACCATTTTCGATGTTGGCCATTTTGAAAAATGGCTGTAAAACCACTTGGGACCAAAAAGGAAAACTGGCAACCGCATTTTTCTTAAACATTACTTTATTTAGATGGAAAAAAACATGGTTGCCAAGATTATGTATGAAATTTTTACAAAATTTCATTTAATTACATAACCCGGTGTACTACAAGTCACATAAGGGTATCTCTGACAATATCTTCACAATGACGTTATTAGGAAGTGTTAGAAGTCCAATAGAATGAGTAGTTGGGTCCATTTCAATGTTCCCAAACTGTAGTATCTGAAATGAGAACGAAAATACCAAGCAAAGCGAAAAGGGCGTAACTGCAAGAAGAACATCGAAAAAGTCGTATCTACATAAAAGAACGGCGGTAAAAAACCGGCAAATAGTTGAAAATGACGTAACTGCAATCAATAACAGATGAAATAAAAGTCATCGGTTCTACATTCTATGTTACACAGTACCTATGTTAGTATTATGCCGCTATGCTATACGCAGCATGTCGCCATCTAGTTTTGTCATTTCTGAGCGTTAAAAATATTTTTTGCAAATTGACTTGACTTACGTAATATTTATATTCATAACAAGTTTATATGACATGGACCAAGAGTAAAGAATCAAACTACATGTAATACACACGGTTTTAACTATATTCAATGGTGAAATATTGATAAACTCTTACCAAAATTTCACGGGTAATTTACTCGTAGATACAACATTTCCGACCGGTATATATTGTGACCAATGAAGTTACGTCCTTTCCTCACGTGACCAAGTTTGGGCTTTCCTATTGGGTAAAACATACGACATTTTCGGACAAGCGCGGCAATATTTGATTTCATCGAAAAGCTCTAAAATACGTTTTTCACTGAAAGTGCAGTTACGACATTTTGGTTCGAGGCCGACGTTATATCTTAAAAGTGAGTTACATCATTTCCTTAATGCCTCCATGGCTGGATAAAAATGCACTAATTTCTTCATCATTTCTCATTTCTTAAATAATAGAATTAACATCTATAACAGACATAACGGCGCCAAACATCTGTGATGTTATACAATATTATTACATGTTTCTCTGTCATCAAGAAAGCGGCGATTATCTTACATAACTGACCACCTGCACTCGGTAGTGACAACATATAATTTGTTCCCGCGCAAACAGAGAACTGATCATTTAGGCGCGAAAATAATAGCAGACGATTATACATATTACATAAAAATCATAATCTTACATGGTTAACAATGTGTCATATATATAAATAAATGTATTTATATAATACATTTCTATTTATATATGACAATAATTTATTCGTGCAAATAGATTGTTTGTTTTTTCTATCTTTTACACAGCGTGATGATTATCTTCCGTAACCGATCCACGTTTTATACATGGTAAAATTTACTTTCGCACCTGGTCACCAAGGCGGTTGTCAGTTATTACTTGAGTACGTTTTACTTGACTGCAAGCACTGCGTGATTTATACGGGTAATTATTCCCATGGAGATACGATGGCATCACATTGCGAGAGAAAGCATAAACAAATTAGCAACAAAAGCGAATGCAGTCTGTTAAAATATTTAAAAAATATCGCAAAATAAATCTGTGAGAAATCGAAAACAATCCATCCAAAATATGTAATATATTACAATTTTGTAAAAAGAGAATTGACGTTTTGTTCGCATAAGAAATTAAACTAGGGAGTGAAAGACTCTTTACTAAATATTCTTATCTGTAGCTGTGTGCGGGGTTGTATGTTATCTGGTTATAGTTAGCACACCTGATACAGGTTTACTATTTCATACAAACATTGCAAGAAACCAAGAGCAAAGGCAAGAAAATACAAATTGGACTAGATCACCAGAATGTGGGCAATTTTGAGCCAGTGGCAATGCTAAATTTACCATATTTTACTGGCCCCGCATCCAATTTTGGTGGTCTGGGCACGTGCTTAACGTGAAGACTGGATCATGGCAGATTTTTCTACACATATTCATGCTGCATGATTTACCTGAATCGCTGTCCGTCTTCTCTTAAATACTGGACTTTTACTGCCAGAGTCCGATGGCGTCTCAGATTCGGTCCCACTGGCACCGTTTTCTACAAACTCTGCCGTAGACATTAACTTAAGTGGATGGTCTTTGTCCTGTTTAATAAAACACCTTCAATTAGTTGTCATAATATCAACTGGATGAGCTGAGCAAGTCGATATGAGTAGTATTTTGCGATTAAATTATATTGCAGTATCTACTTCCGGGTCTTAGAAATTAGATGACATTCTCTACCAATACGGTGGCATATCAGGGGTATGCAAGTTAGCATCGGCTGCGAAAATGCGCGGACAACTACAAAGACAAAAATTGTATCATTACAAACTAAAGACATCGATCTATTTAATGCACAATCTTCTATTATCTTCTAACAAACGATAAAAGTTGATCTTACCTTCGTAAAATTTGCTTCTGCAAAAACCTTAAATTCCCGCAAATATTTTTCTTCGGAAGCTTAAAATATTGACATCAGCGTAACGAGCATGCTTTTCCGTTCAAAACGAGGCCAAACTAGGGATTCCGATAAAAATAATCCAAAGAAATTTGAGTTTACAAACACCATATCATCACGTGATTTGCACTCACTCTGCGAGTTTTTCCCGGCGCTAGCAATTTTGCTTCAGCTTTCGGGAGTTGTGACATAGAATTCCCGTCGTTTTGCTATCAGGTTTTTATTTGTAATGAAAGACAAACCATTTTTAAATCATTCCTAATTAATTACAACCAACATAATCATACAACTATCACAGTAATAACCGTTTGTTTCCGTCCAGTATTTGCATTGACCCAGAAGCGGATTCCAAAATGGCGGCTAAGCCCAACGTCACTAACAAGATGTATACACAAAGCATCAGTTTAAAGAATGACCTGTTTAATTTAACATTATATCATTCACACACAATCGTACTGGGGTACTTTGCCAGTAATCGTTATAAAAGTTAGACACTCATTTTTATATAGACCGGCCCAAATCCAGAATTTAACAAATCGGCCATAATTGCGCTTGTACTTACCACCAACGGCAAGAATTCTGTACTGCCATTTTCCAGGAACACCGCGGTAGCAAGCAATACCCTCGTCTCCTGGTACGTATGTTTGTTATTGCAGTTCCATGAAGTATTTCTGATTATGCACAGAAAGTCTATTAGTGATCATTTGCTCCGTTACCGGCAGCAATATATATATTTATGCTATAATACGCCAAAAAGGGGCCCTGGAGACTAAGCAGTCTCCAGAGACCCTTCCGCCAAAGCGGTATGGCATAAATACCAGCCAATGCCAATAATCAATTTATTATTTTGGTGCTGAATAGCGAATATGTAGCCATACATTCCTTAATATGGTCTGAAATAGTTTTTAAATCCCTTTAACTACATGTTTACACTATATATGTATATATGACATATTTCCCAATATTAGAGTAAACTAGCATTATACATGTCTATATCTAATATAATTGCTTATAAAGGAAATGCCACTCGAGTTAGACACATCTTCACTGACAGTATACCTGGTTCCTAAAACTAAGATTACAAGTCATTTGGGTAAACATAACATCCATTCAAGATGATAGAATAAATTGCTGCAGAGAGATTATTTAACATAATATCATATCCCAATGCACTTAAGTGGGTATCATCTGGAGCAAAGAATTTTTGTTCCTCGTTTAAATTAGGATACTTGATGTATGCTACGCTTTTTTTTATTATGTAAGCCCCAACACAGCTATTTATTCGTTTTCTAATTTTGTTTGCGAGGAGATTTAAAGGTATATCTCCAAGTTCGTCTGGGAATAATCTGGGACCAAATGAATATTGTATTTGGTAATAACGCCTGTAAACAATCTGGGCCTTCATACAGTAATTCCTTAATATGCCGTCTAAGTTCGTTCCCCGGTTGTCGGCCTATATTGTTTCCACCACAGTGCAGTATGACATAATCAGGATTGTCATGAAACATTTTTAAATGATCAATACTGTGCTTAACATCTTGTATTATCATTCCTCCTTCATAGAACCATTCAATTTCTATACCGTATGTGGAAAGGCCCAGATTTTTCCCATCCTGTCTGAGCTGGGCCCTATCTGACGCCCCTCGAATTAAGGATGACCCAATTATCCAGACGGAAATTTGCCTTTGACCTGAAAATGTCCGATTGCTTTAAGTATAACAATTAACAAGGTATAAAACACAACTATTGGAAACGAGAATGTAACGTATATATAGTGTAGCAGAACCTAGGCTTGCAGCTCCAGTCCTATATCATAATTATCGTTTTATAGACATGTCAACCAAAATAAATATTTCTTTTACAATTACACGTTCATTAGAACTGCGATATTAATTAGTAGCTACTAATCTTTATTAAAGGGGTATTTAAGAGCCAAAATGATATCATTTGGGGTAAATTTTAGAAAAATGCGTAAATGACCCGTGGGCGGTGTCAAAAACACTGGGATTGATATTACCTATTATATAACTTCAATCAACAGATCACCGGGCCCGAAGGCAATATGGCAAATCCAACACATCTTTCTTTTACCATGCATCTCTTTCTTTATCATAATTTACTACTTATATATTCAAAGCTATATTATCCAAAATATTCCAAAATAGTTTGCATTTATATAGTTAGATATCGTTTCTCCTGTATTCAAAACAACCATTTGTATTATCCTCTATTCTCCTGTATTCAAAACAACCATTTGTATTATCCTCTATTCTCCTGTATTCAAAACAACCATTTGTATTATCATCTATTCTCCTGTATTCAAAACAACCATTTTTATTATCATCTATTCTCCTGTATTCAAAACAACCATTTTTATTATCAATCTGAATACACAAATCATATCATCCCAATAAATCCGAGTGTTTTAAATCATATATCGTATAATACTACTGTACTTAGTTCTTGGAGTTTTGCTATGTTCTTAAAATTGTAGACAATACCAGATCCGTGAACGGCATCAGTATTTACCTTAAGTATGACTTATAACTGTTTGAATTCCACCGGCCTCTAGTTTTGATGTCATTAATGGAACAGCCATCTCTGAACATCTTTGATGCCCCACCAATCCGAAAACTATGTGATTTGACTTTCTTACAGTCCAATCCTGCAAATGTTTGGGCCTTTTTCAGAACTGCGCTGAACTGGAAACTGGTTAGTGGGGATCCGTCAAAGTGACAGAACAAGGGGCCCTTGTCGTTTGGTCGGTAGAACATGTACGATTTAATGTGCTCTACACAAGACTGGTTTTGCGAATCTATTGATATATCCACAGAGCAGCCATTGCATTTTTGATCAGTCTTCGATGATCGAATATATATTCTCAAGTGCTTTTTATGTATTGTTACGTCATCGAATGTTATGATTGGTCTTTTGGACTTTTTATGTGGAAGAGTGAATTCACTTAATCGTAAAAGCCCAATGAAAGCAAGACAAAAGGCTGCCGTGAACAGAATAGTTTCATATTGAGATCTACAGACAGATTGTAAAGCTGTTATCAATTTTCCAAGTGTAATGGGTTCCCTAGTATCATTTCGCTTCCTTGTTCTACGTAAACCTTCAACCATTCGTTTCACGACAAAACGTTTTGTATTATCTGGCATATCATTTAGTTTGCTTACATAGCTAATGGCTGCTAAGTGGGTGCTGACCAAAGAATAGGAATATTGCTTCAATGACAAGAACGCTATATATTGTTTTAATACATCTACCGTAGGGGGCCAGCTATCCATACACCCAATTTGTTTACAATATAATTCAAAGCTGGAAATTGCAGATCTGTAAGTCTTATGAGTATTATCTGCTAATGAGGCGTCTAGCAGTCTATTTATTTCAGATTGGTTGTCTTCTTGAATGACTCTGGTACTGGGTGTGGTAGCCTGGACACGTGTACCGGAAGAAGTCTGTCCAGCCGCATCCACTGAAATCGACTGATAGCATCACATATTTCGTTTCTTTTCCCACTAATGTGCTTAGCTTTAATTTGGATATTTCTTTGTAACGTTATAAAAACTAAATCCCGCAGGAGTACCATTACATTTTTATTTTTTGTTTAATATTTCTATTAAAGCATTATTGTCTGACCTCAGAATGATCTTTTTATTGACTAGACTTTCTCCCCAGATATGAAATGCTAATAGAATCGGGACAAGTTCTAAATACGTGATGTCAGCAAAGATTTCTTCGCGCCAGTGCTGTGGCCATTGCAATACTGCCCACGAGCCATTAAAATAACAACCGCATCCCAGACTTTTTCTACCCGCAGCGTCTGTGTATAATTCCAGGACATTGTCCTCTGTCCAGTTAGATTCGTTAAACCTACATGTTCCGTTAAAGTCATGTAGGTATTCCAACCAAACGTGTGCGTCTTCAATCATGCCCATATTTACCCTTATGAAATGATGGGGTTTTTTAGCAGACGACATCACATCATAGAATCTACGGGTGAATGCTCGAGCAGACGGTAGGGCTTTAGACAGGAAGTTTAGCAGACCAGTAACAGCCTGTAACTCTTTTAATGTAATTTTCTTGCTCATAATTAAAGTCTTTAAAGCAATTCTAGCTTTTTCTATTTTTTCCTGTGGTATACGTATAACTTGTTCAATTGCATCAATCTCTAACCCCAAGTAAGTAATTATTTTGACTGGGCCAACCCATTTTTCTTCACTTAAAGGAACGTTCAAATTTAAACATACATTTTCAAAAGTGTCCATAAGAATCTTACAGCTCTCAAATGAGTTAGAACACATAATGAAGTCGTCAAGCAAGTGATCTATATTTGTTGAGTTTGATTTCTTTTGAACTAACCATTGGATAAAGGTTGATACCTTTTCAAATATATGACACGAAGATCCTAGACCTTGGGGAAGAGTTTTTTGTACCCAATAACCCTCATCCGACTTTATACCAAGCAGGTCAAAATCGCCTGGCCAGATTGGGCATAGATTAAAGGCCGATGAAATGTCTGCCTTTGCCATAAACGCACATGTACTAATTGCTTGTACCATATTAACCGCATTGTCAAAAGATGAATATTTAACATGTTTGAAGTCAGGATTTATGAATTCATTCACACTGTTACCAGCTGGGAATGATAAGTTTGTAATTAAACGAAAACCACCATTTTGTTTCTCTATTAGACCCACAGGATTTATCCTAAGATTAGGGATAGGTGAGGACATAAATGGGCCTATTAATCTGCCGAGCCCAGCCTGTTCATGTAACATTATACTTAAACGAGTTCGATCTTTTTTGGCGGAGCTTAAATTTGCTGAGTATATGGGAATTCTTGGCCCAGAGTATTGTATTTTAAAACCATTTTGGAAACCGTCTAAGAGAAATTCCGCATCCTGTCTATTTTTGTATTGCAACAGTTCATATTTTAGAGCATTGACATTAATGGGCGTTGTACCTAGGTCCCATAAACCTTCTAGGGGCTTGCATTCCATTGACTTGCCTTGGCGAGTATTGGGGTCTGAAATAGAGACCGGAGCCAGGTGACCTTACTGGGCGTGCATTATAACCCTGCATTGCCATATGATTGGTAGACCTATTAAATTGATATGCCAGTCGGCATGTCGACACTGGGTGTGTACCGTTGCACCTCGTGCATGTATGACTAAATAGGCATCTTGTATTTGTGCATCGACCAGTATTGTTATACGGGTAGCATTTTCTAATCACACTCGGGAACGTACTAGATGTAAAATTATCTTTGAACTCTAACGGTTTCATTGATAACATCCATAGCTCTGGATCAATTGTGTTCCATGCCGTATTGAGAAACATAGCTTTTTTTAAGCGAAACTGCTTATCATAAACTAACCAACCACTGTTGCGTGAAGCTGCAAGCCTTATGTTAGAAAGGTATTGCAGGAGATTTTGAGTTTCGTATGGATATTTCTGTGTATTGATGAATATGTAGATAAGGAATGCATCAGTCCAAGTTTCAATGTTTTCTATTTTTTCCAATTGTTTATCCGACTTAACTACTAACTCTCCATTAATGAAGTGTACCTTTTGGCCTTCTTGCCTCACAGGGTTACTATGCAGGAGCTCATTTAACTCAATAAATTCATTGCTCCATATTTTTTCTTTTATTTTGTCTTTTACATGTGCAGCCAACATATGGTTAGCATTTGAACTGGTTTGGATTATATCATGATTCTGATTAATAAAATCACCTTGTCCTGTTTCCATCTCTCCAGAGTTAATCTGCTCCACTCCATGGTTAAGCTGCTGCTGCTCCACTCCAGGGTTTAGCTGCTGTTCGACTTGCACTTGATTTCCCACGACTCTAGTCCCTGTGGTTCCCGTATTGTTTACATCATGGCCTGTCGTCTCACTCCTGGTCCTTTTGCTGTATACTAGTTCAGCCAGGGACATCGATTTCCTCGTTTTTGGCATAATGTTTGTGTTTTGATGGATCAATATGCAAAATAAAAGCAATTATTTACTAATAATGTACAAAGTTTAACGTAGTAAATCCGTGAAATAAACAATAAACTAATTCTGCAATGGTTCGTTCCCTTTGATTAGATGACGTTTATTTACACTCTATGACGTAACAATCACATTTATCGATCGACATTGTCTTCAACGTTACGAGATTAAAATGTAAATAAATAACAATTAAATTGCTTGCAATAATTACGTATCAAATGGCACTAGTGTATACCGAATAGATAGTTAAATAATCATCATCATCATGGTCATTCTCAGTCAGTTAATCAATCATAATCATCATCATCATCACAGCACCCACACGTGGCACCGTGGCTATCATCATCATTATCATAAAACGTAAATTCCGTCACTGTAAACTTATTCCTATGCAAATTACAACTAATTCATTTTATATTTTATGAACTTAACTCAAATTCCATAAACCTAAATGGAATTATAAGTTTTCAGTAACCACGTGTGTTGCACGTGGATTACCATTTCAATCATTTTTCAACAAGTTATAATATTAAATATTTTTTATTTAAATACTATTTACATTACTTAAACGATATTAATATATGTCTTGATCTTTTGAATGCATTTAAAAGTAGATAAAGGGCATTAAATTAAAATTTATAACAAAATTAAAATGGCTACCTCATTCAATGTATGTGGAATCGATAAAAGATTGCACAAGCATGGTGCCTTCGCTTAAATAGTTTGGGAGTCTGAAAATAGTTCCAAGGATATTCATGCGCATAGAAATTGTTATTTGGTCGTAGGTAAAAGGTTCAATCTTAATTTGATTAAACCAAGTATTGTCGTCGTTCAGCCAACGAACAACCGCAAATTTTCCTGCAAGTTCTTTCGACATGCTGTTGAGACTGCTGCTGTGAAAAACGCGCCTTTCGTGATGCTGAGGTTTTTCTATCGAACTCTGTGATTGGTTAACACGCGTTTTTTTTACTTTGACCAATGAAAAACGTCGTTAGATTTGCCGAGATACAAAGTTGCTTCCCCTGGCTCTGGGTAAAATACCAGACCCAACACAAAATAGGGGATAGACAAGATCTAGTCCGACCTTTAATATGTTGCATATTTACAATCGTTAGATAACAATACATTTCAATATATACAGCGGGGTTCTGTCAATTCGACCGTCTAAGACGTAAACATTCCTGTATTTACCAATCTACTTTCGTTTCGATTTACATAGACTTGACTGTGTCACTTGTATTTTTCAACTCGTCTTCTCTGTATTTGGCATAATTAATAACCAGTCAATCTGGGGCGATGGACCCTCAAATAACGAACAAATAAATCAGAAAAGTAAGTGAATTTGCTATGTAACTTGCCGAAACGTTTCCCAATCACTCGGATTTCGAAAACATAATTTTCATTATTCAAAAGCACACAGTACCGTCTGAAATCGGCCAAAACGTCCCCTTATCAAAACCAGATTGATAATCGCGTGGTCTTTTGTTTACGGTACGAGCACGGGGCCGAATCGATTACTCTATCATTATTACAGCTGCAGTTTCTTAAGTTTAATATGGTGCCCACGTTCCAGCCATTAACAATACGCGTCCAACAATACCAAATATAGTAGCAATACTTACGTTGTTAGTCTGAGACTGAACATTCAGTCATTCTAGAGAGAAATTTTGAATTATTTAGGATTGTTTTCAACAAGGTCAACCGTGATAGTGATTTAAGTGCTGTGTTCATCACAGTCGACAATGGTCAACCATGGTGTGGTGAATTTTGACAGTGGTAATGAAAAAGGTTGACCATGGTCATATTTGTTGAAGGTCTTTTGTCACTATGGTCGACCATGGTCAATCTTGTCTCACCATGGTTGACCATAGCCAATCTCCTCTCACCATGGTCGACCATGCTCCTGATCATGTTTTCACCATGGTATTTGATGTTAAAACATGGTCAACCATCAAAAACCGTGGTGACCATGGTCAGACCGTGGTGACCATGGTCATCATTTCGCCTGGGAAAGGCCAAAACAAAATAATGTTGCGGTTCTGGTTACGGGCTGAAAACAAATATGGTAGGTAGGAAGGAAAAACATTTTATGTTTAAAGATTATTTTATTTTGGTATTTCGAACTGTACTCGTGTTTTGTGAAATATAGCCTACCTGTATGTAGATTTTAATGTGTATTTAACCTGTATGTTACATTTTGATATGTTTTACACCAATGGGAAAGTGATCTGACATAATATAAAATGTAAATTGTATTTATTAAATTTCATTTTTATACCCAGATATTCACCTCATTTTCCAATTGAGGGGGCACACTTACCAAGTGAAGGGGCACATTTACCAAGTTGTCCATGCCAGATATAAATTCATGGAGTCAGAATTTCAGATCAGTCTGTACCAGTTGGAAGAGTGACCTTGGTTTTAAAACAGTGAGGCTCAAATTACTTATATTTTAATTCAAACCTTTTACAGTACAATGTATATTAATATCAAGCAATTCATGAATTGCTAACACTCTGCCAGCATTAACAATGGCATTCATCAGTATCAATCAGTAAGAAATGGACCAAGAATGTTACATAATAGTATCAGTTCTAACTGGTGTCGTGTTTTACAGTCAGCATGGACCATATCTTTACGTTTCTAGTACTAGTGTTACCATGAGGATGGTGTCTTTATGATAGTTGGATATATAGTTCAGACTACTAGTATCGTCAAAATCAATCCAGGTTGTAACACTAGTATCAGAATCGTAAAGATAAGGTCCATGTTGTAACATTATAAAACCTGGTATATACAGACAATTTAAACACACAAACTGTTCATAATGTTCTAACGCAATTATACCATTTACAGCTTTACATTTCAATGACATAATTATGGTGCAATGGTATATAGTAAATACAAATTAAGCCTCATCTATTAGAATACAATCACCAGCAATACCAAATATAGTAGCAATACTTACGTTGTTAGTCTGAGACTGAACATTCAGTCATTCTGGAGAGAAATTTTGAATTATTTAGGATTGTTTTCAACAAGGTCAACAACCGTGATAGTGATTTAAGCGCTGTGTTCATCACAGTCGACAATGGTCAACCATGGTGTGGTGAATTTTGACAGTGGTAATGAAAAAGGTTTTGTTGATTGTCTTTTGTCACCATGGTCAATCTTGTCTCACCATGGTTGACCATAGCCAATCTTCTCTCACCATGGTCGACCATGCTCCTGATCATGTTTTCACCATGGTATTTGAAAAAAACCGTGGTGACCATGGTCATCATTTCGCCTGGGAAAGGCCAAAACAAAATAATGTTGCGGTTCTGGTTACGGGCTGAAAACAAATATGGTAGGTAGGAAGGAAAAACATTTTATGTTTAAAAATTATTTTATTTTGGTATTTCGAACTGTACTCGTGTTTTGTGAAATATAGCCTACCTGTATGTAGATTTTAATGTGTATTTAACCTGTATGTTACATTTTGATATGTTTTACATTATTAGAAAACAATCACTGCTTAAAAAGCATTTCCACACAGACGACTCACTGGAGGGTAGGATAAGACCCAAATTAATTGCAATTACTGCTTTCCATATGGGCGACTCACAGGGGGTTGGATGCCAATTGCTGCACAATCAGCACATATGGGCAACACAGATTTAAATTGCCTTTTAAGTTCTTGGTTGGTCATGCCATTGGGAGCTCCACAGTGAGAACATATATCTTTCCTACCCAAGTCACGTCCATAGATGTCATGCAGGACAGATTTGCTCGCGTTAAAATCGTTCCATGTTCTGGTGGGGTTACAGGTGTATACATGTATATTTATAATCGCTAAGCAACAGTGCCAACAACAGGTTTTGGTGATCAGACAATCGGGTTTTCGAGTACAATACCCTAGGCTTGCGGCATTCAACACATGTGACTGTTGTACGGGCATTTGGAGATGTACACATACTATATGGTCCAAATACAGGCTCTGGAATGACCTCATTCACTGGTATATCTACAGTGTATGTCATCTCTTCAGTACCACTTCTATCCTCCATCTATGTCTGCTCTTGACTGGCAATTGGTTCTACTGAAGGCGTTTCATGTACCGTCAATGGTTCATCATGCTTTGGTGCACTCTGTTTCTGCTGTTTCCTTTTTTTTGTTTGGTGATTTTTAAAGATGGTCTAGCATCTTCAGTTGTTTCCTCACATTTTACTTCCTCATACTTCTTAATATGATCAGGATTTTCTTCATCAATTACTGGATCTGGAAGCCATTGCAAGAGTTCTTCTGGTAGAGTCGAAGGAATGCAACAGTTCTCATCTTTGCATCTAATTTGGAACATGTAATGTCTCTCACGACAGTGTTCACCTATCCACGTGTTGTAAGACTTCACCTTCTTCGTATGTACTTTCTGTAACTTTGATACATCTAGTTTCATCTAGTTCAAGGTAGGTATATCGCAGAATAACCCGAGGTAGATTTTACTCTACCAGTATGTATGTTATTAGCTGGGTCGTGTTACAATCAGTATTATATGGCATTTATGAACCTATAGATATTTAAAAAGTGTGGGGAGGGGAGCTTTTCCAATTTCTATATAAACTACTCTGGTGTATGCTTTATCCTGACTTACCGGATAGGAATACACGCGGTCAATTGATGGAACAGCCTACATTTATTGACATTCGAGCTAAATAAGGTAATAGTTATATTAGAAATCTACTGTTTGGTTTTATTAATTGAAGCAGTTATCACATTCCATTATTCAGTAATGATGTTAGTGACTTGTTTGTAACGATTGTCACTGTGCTATCAGATGTAATTTTACGGTAAAGTGTTTCGATACTCCGAAACCACACACTGGCTCTAATTATTCAACCCAATTTAACCCAAATCTGCATGTGCTTTGTACAGGTAAATAAAGTTTTATCCCAAATTAATGTGACAATTAACACAAATTATGTCATTTTTAGTTTTGTTTTGTACACATAACTGAATAATGCACACTATTTCAATGTTGTTTACAAGGATGACACGGTCCCTAGAAATACTGATGGACACCGAAATACCGAGACACCGAAAAACAGTATATAACAACAATATAAGAACGAAGCAGCTTGTGTTTAACTATTTATTAAGCTAAATACACCTTATAATTGACTTAATATCTGCCCTATGTCAAACCCCTTGCGAGGAGGACCTAAGCATGTTTTCCTGGGCAGACGTAGCCCACCTTCCTGGGCAGGCTTAGCCGACCTAAGCGGTTAACCAGTACTAAGCAATGTGTGTGACGCCTTGCTCGATGACACTACATATGTGGCCTAACCGAGTATCGAACCCGGACGGTGTCATATAGAATATTGACCCCTCCCCTCAAAATAATGACTCGCGGGTCATTAGTCGGCCATAGAATATTGACACACTTGCTGAAAAATTACTCCCCTTGCGAATGGCAATATATAGTGGGAAAATATTGAATTTATTATAATTGAATGTTAATTAACAATGTTTAAGGCCTAACAACATATATTTTGAATCAATGATGTACAGAATAACATAAATATATTGAATCTGAAAATAAAAGTACACAGATAACGTGTCTTTATCCATTTCTAAAGATGATAATGAGGTGGTGTGTGCTGTATAACTAGGAGGTTCACATAATGTATATGCATAATATTTACACAGACAAGCATACAACTAATAATAACAATGGCCCCCACCCCCTATGTATACACTGAACAAGTGAGGACAGGTCACTTTTCGATGCCATAGAATAATGACCCATCTATGTGTAGCAACGATAAATAAACGTAAAACACACACAATAGGTAGATCTAGATAGAAATCAAAATTGTAATGTATGGTAATGTTTTTTATTTACGTTCATAAATCACCATGATTATAAATTTATGATATTATATCATACATATATATATATACATGTATAGCATATATTACATGTCTACATTCCCGCGAGGGGTTTGACATTAGAGGAAGATAGATAGATCCTTGTCATCAGGAATGAGGCTTCGAAAGCGATAAAGCAATGTTGTAAGAGCCTGTTTTACAATCGAGCTAAACATAATTTGTGTAAACTATATTTATATTATGAAGTGACTGAACGTCAGTATTTGATAAGCGCACGCACACACGCATACGCACGCACATGCACACACACATACACCCATGCACACACGCACATATTAATATATGACTGACTTCATTTAAGATGAGTTTAGCACATTTTACACACATTTGAGTAATTTATTAATTAATGACAACAGTACTGTTCAGTGACACAGTTTATCATCACACTTGGTGATTTATAAATATGTAACACAAGAATTTTGGGCTGTATTCGAATGCATTACAAATACATGTATTTGCATGAATAACAATTACATGCGAATACTTGAAGAACATAATGTATTCCTGATTACGAATACTGTAATGGTTATGTGCGACCAGCAGTTATTCAATCATATTCCATATCTGCTGTCAATGAAACCACTGTAGGGACTGAGTAGTACAACATTAATAAAGTATTCTGTATTTTACCGATGTTTGATCAATAAAAGTTTAGTACTGTATAATTATGTTTGTATAGTTGTCTGTTTATCCAGAATATATTTCAGAAAATCAACTCTGTATATTGACCCCTCTCACTAATATAGTCACACATAGAGGGGATGTCATTATTTTATGTCATGGAAAATAGACCCCCTCACTCATACAGTATATCACAAGAAAGTACTATTACAAATGCATGACTATGGAGTCAGAGGTGAAACATTAAGGTGGATTAAGAGTTTTCTAGATAACAGACTCCAGTCAGTTGTCCTTAATGGTATTAGTTCAGAAGCCATTCCTGTGTCTTCTAGAGTCCCACAGAGATCCTTACTTGGACCCCCCCCCCCGCCCTGGTATTCCCAGTCTATATAAACGACCTCCCACAAAACATTAGTTCCAAAGTATGTATCGTTGCTGATGATACTGCAGTCTATCTATCACTGACATATGCAAATGAGTCGGTCACACTCCACAACGATCTTAAGAGATTAGAGGAGTGGGAGTGGGACATGGCATTTAAGCCTTCAAATGTCAAGTTATCTGGAATATGGCTCCAATATTTGGTCGCCCCATACCCAAACATTGATAGACCAAATTGAAGGTGTCCAGCGAAGAGCAGCCCGTTGAATAAAGGCTGACTTATATCGTACCTCTAGTGTTACAGACATGCTACATTCCCTAAATCTACGCAGACTAGATCAACGGCGTGTTGACAGTAGGTTATCCTTTATGTATAAAATTCATAATGATCTTGTTGCTATTCCCATTGAAAATTACCTAGTTCCCCTCTCCCGTCCTACTCGCCATTGCCATTCCTTAAGCTATAGGTTAATTACAGCAACTACAGACTACTATAAGTTTTCCCTTTTTCCAAAAACAATCTACCATTGAAACCATCTCCCTCCTGACATTGTCCATCTCCCTACCATAGAGCAATTCAACACAGCAGTTTGCTATATTGATCATGCCATCCCCTAGTCGTTCTGCCCAGTTGCTTTTAAACTCTTAACCCAACTAATTGTTCATTACTTTCTTATATTTCTGCTTGTATTAACTTCTTTGCGGTTTAAATTTTAACACGTTGGCTGGTAATCCAGGGATCGCAGGTTCGATCCACCGTCTGACCCTAATAAAATTAACAGTTGGGCCCCTCTCCGGCGCTTGGAAATAAATTTTCAGATAGGCCCCTCTCCGGAACTTTGAAATAAAATTTCAGATAGGCCCCTCTCCGGAACTTTGAAATAAATTTTCAGATAGGCCCCTCTCCGGAACTTTGAAATAAAATTTCAGATAGGCCCCTCTCCGGAACTTTGAAATAAAATTTCAGATAGGCCCCTCTCCGGAACTTTCAATTCTGACATGTTCAACAATGTTTCCTCAAGCGCTGAGAATTGAGTCTCATCCGAAAATGCATAATTAATACCAATATAATATTAGAAAATTTAGACTGGACATATAGGATTTCATGCTGGTCAGTTGATATAGATATCTCACCACTTCATATGTTGCCTGTTGATCACTTTAGATAGGTCTCTCACTGGTAAGTTAGATAATCAATCAAAATGCTGGTTAGATATCGTAGGTTTGATCCACGTCTGACCCTAATAATAGTAATAGTCTTTTGGACGAGGTCTCGTGTCGGTGCCTAAGCTGGACACTTAGTGAACCAGCGATGACATATATATGTAACGGTCAGAATTTCAATCAAATTCTTTAGTTACATAATCATTGTTTTATTTCATTCCTATTATTTCAATCATTTAGTTTCTTTGTATAATGGTGACTTTTTCATTATATTTTATAAAGAGGAGATCACTATTGCATTTTCTTAAGCAGACGTTATCCGATATTATTATCTATAACATGTCTTAGAAGAGTTGTCATAGTTGACATTATTTAGAATTTATGGCTTCTTTAATATAAATACCTTTAGTAGCATAAAGCAGCTACTGTTAATACATTGTATCATTTAGTGGCATACTGCTAGCCACATTAAATCTGCTACAGGACTTTATGTTAATTTGTAACTACATTGTATCAACTGTATATGGACAGCATTAAAACACACGCTGGAATGGTAATCCAGTGATCGCAGATTCTATCCCCCATCTGATCCTAATAAAATTAACAGTCTTTCAGATGGGACTTTAAACTGATGTCTCGTGTCGGTGTTGTACATATGTGCACGTAAACGAACCACAGGATACTCTGGAATGGGTCTCTGTCTGTATCATTGCACTATCCTCCAAAAATCTAAAATGACTAATCTCTTCAGGAGGCACGCACGAACACACACGCACACACATACACACACACAACACACACAAACATACACCTTCATATGCCACCACTTTGTCTAATTTAATTGTTCGATTCTTAAATTCATAGATGTCTTAACATATTTAGCTTCTTGTATTGCCCACATTTAACTAACGACGAAATATATGTTTCTCTAAGCAAATGTAACTCCACTCTACAAGAAAATGAGCAATTACCATCAAGAAAAACAATATAGAAATTTCTTTAACCTGATATGCTGAAAACTGGCGGAACACAGCACAAGTCACATCATGCAACATGGCGAAAACAACAACATAATTTATCCCCGATAGCATCACTTCCGACAGCGTCGATCGTGCGACAAAACACAGCTTCTAGAACTCACGGATGACATCACATCAAACCTGGAGAGTGGGCAGCAGACGGACGTCCTTGTGATGGATTTGTCCAGGGCGTTCGATAAGGTCTCGCATAGTCTTCTCCTCCACAAGCTGAATCATTACAGCATCAAAGGAAGGACCAACCGCTGGATTCAAGCTTTCCTAAACGGAAGATCCCAGCAAGTAGTACTGGACGACACTTCAGCCATAGTCGAGGTAAAGTCCGGTGTCCCTCAAGGCTCAGTCCTTGTGGGTCAGCCTGTTCATATACTACATTAACGACATCACACACCGTCCAGATGCTACTGTTCGCCGATGATACCATCGCTTATCTTGCCATTGTAAACGACATCGACTGCGCAAACTCGCAAAGCGATCTTGACAAGCTATCAGAAGTGGAAAATCTTCCACCCAGACAAATGCCAGGTCATCTCAATCTCTCAAAAGAAAAGAACCATCCAGTATGACTACCTGCTTCATAACCAAACGTTACAGCATGTAGAATCTGCAAAATTCCTGGGAGTCCCCATCAACAACAAGCTAGACTGGGGGAGACATAACCTTGGAACAGGCGTTGATATATGTTGCCTGGTCAGTCATATTTTAATACCGAGATCATTAATTGGTCCGTATTGAGTTTTTGATCATATCAACATGTCATTTTGCCAGAGGTAAATTTGTGAAAATTCAACAGACTGGAACCCAGGCTAGGGGAGATACATTACCAACATCACGGACAGCTAATAGAAACCTGAAACTTCATACGCCGGAACCGTAACATTACCTCAGCCCCAACACAGGAACTCGCCTACAAATCACTGTGGAATATACCTGCTCACTATAAAATGACAGACATCGACAAACTGGAGATTGTTCAACGTCGCGGGGCACGATTCTTCAAACACTGGTAACATAATAGTATAAACTTTCATAATTGAAGGTTTTGAATCGGAATTTCAATGTCACGAAATCCGAAAATGTACGTGATAGAACCGTCGACATGCTGGGTGCTCGGATTCGGCAGAGGTTGCAGCACGAGTTTAGCCATCCGTGCAGGCAGTGAGTAGCATCCGAAGCGAATTGTGCATACCGGAGCTCAACGGAATGACGGACCGCGTGTCACGACTCGAACCCAAGATAATTATATAATGTATGTATATATGTAATGTATTGTATGAAAAAATGCAATAAAATATTATTAAATTAAAAAATTATATAATGAACCTGCACACCGGTACCCACAACAGCCGGATATCCGCCCATACTGCGTAAACCGATAACGGTTAGCACGGACATTATCCATACGTCAGATTGGTTTTCATACGCCTTCATCGTAATCACAAAGATCAGTTGGCCCGAGGTACACATACATTGAACAAGACAACACTGGCGGATAATTCTTTTTACCGATGTATCGAGGTGTACGTTATCTCGGAGCGAGTGCATGGTACGCGTGTACTGACAGTGTTGAGCGTTATGCTTTTTTTATATTATTATTTCAGTCTGTACTTGTTACATGAACGTAAAGGGCACATTAATATCTGACACATTTGGAATATTGAAAAGAAATGGTTCATGATTATTTTATGTCTAGCTAAACATACTTTGTGTATTCGCGTCAGTATAAACCTAATACAGTTCGTGTGTCATACTTAGTTTATACAACTTTATTTTAGCTCGATTGCGAAACAAGTTCTTTCAACTTATATTAATCACTCTCGAGACCTCATTCCTGATGGAATCCATCGCCATGAAGGAGAGAGAAGAGGCAATGTGGAATTTAAATGCCTTGCCTAAGGGCACAATCGTAACGGCTCCAGCGGAGCTCGAACTCCGGACATTTCCCACCTGAAGCGAACGCGCATCCACTGCGCTATCACGACTTCCACGTGTGTCATACTTCATTTGCAAATCCACCCACCTAAACACAATATATTTTTAAGATAAATTACATCTTAATTAGGTAATACATTCTAGTGTTGAAATGCGTTGGGAGTTTAAAATAAGCTGAGAAACGAAATATATAATTGTATATAAGCCTCTCTACTCCGTCCCCTATTGATAGTAATATTCATTAGAAAATGTAGTCGATAACAGGTGTACCGACATGTTATATTGTTAACCATGCATTATCTCCCTTACATTGCTATTCCAATTGTTCGTCTGCCTTTTAGAGTGGACCTGGGCATCATCGGACAGCGTCGTACATAGGACAACATTGTTTGTTTTTTACGTTTATTTATCGTCGCTACCGGTTACCCATATGAGCGACGCCTCCTGAAGAGATTAGTCATTTTAGATTTTTGGAGGATAGTGCAATGATACAGAAAGAGACCCATTACAGAGTCTCCTCTTGTTCTTTTACGTGCACGGTGTAAAGCACCGACACGAGACCTCGGATTAACGTCCCATCTGAAAGACTGTTAATTTTATTAGGGTCAGACGGGGGATCGAACCTGCGATCCCTGGATTACCAGTCCAGCGTGTTACCACTGGACTACAGATCCATCTCACGGTAGGACAATATTCATTTGGTGTACACATATATGTATAGACTTCTCTTTGTCGTCTGTCTGGTTTGAACATTTACATGCCGCACATTTCACTTTCGGTATACGACAGTTTTCATTGGATGCCCGGATCTACTGTATAGTCTCAGTTAAATGCGTTAAGATTGTTCGAGCATGTAGTAATTACTGACCAGTTTCTATATTCACTTGGCACCCGGCCCATGTCTCTAGTCACAGTTAATGTGTGAGCGAAGCGATGCACTCCTGAACAACTAATCGTTCTGTTGTTGATATTATTTACAGCACTATATTGTATATATCCCCGCGTGGAACCAGCGTGACTATATTGTATATATCCCCGCGTGGAACCAGCGGGGTACGAACACAATACCTCCGCATAGGGTTATGGGTAGGGTCCTACCTTGAATCCCGGAGTTCGCGCTCGGCTGTAGCCGTTACGTTTGTACCCTTAGCCATATGCACATTTCCTCCTCCGTCCCGCGTGGATCGGATTGATTCCATGAGGAATAAGACATTGAGTTAGACAAATGCACATTGCCTCCTCCGTCCCTCATGACTCGGATGGATTACATGAGGAATAAGACATTGAGTTAGACAAATGCATATTGCCTTTCTCTATCCCTCGTGGCTGGGATGGACTCCATGATGAATAAAGCATTGAGGTAGACATATGTACGTTGTCTCCTCTCCCTCGTGGCTCGGATGGACTCCATGAGGAATAAGGCATTGAGTTAGACAAATGCACATTGTCTCCTCTCTCCCTCGTGGCTCGGATGGATTCCATGAGGAATAAGGCATTGAGTTAGACAAATGCACATTGCCTCCTCTCTCCCTCGTGGCTGGGATGGACTCCATGAGGATAAGGCATTGAGTTAGACAAATGCACATTGCCTCCTCTCCCTCGTGGCTGGGATGGACTCCATGATGAATAAATCATTGAGTTAGACAAATGCACATTGCCTCCTCCGTCCCTCATGACTCGGATGGATTCCATGAGGAATAAGACATTGAGTTAGACAAATGCATATTGCCTTTCTCTATCCCTCGTGGCTGGGATGGACTCCATGATGAATAAATCATTGAGTTAGACATATGTACGTTGTCTCCTCTCCCTCGTGGCTGGGATGGACTCCATGAGGAATAAGACATTGAGTTAGACAAATGCACATTGTCTCCCTCGTGGCTCGGATGGATTCCATGAGGAATAAGGCATTGAGTTAGACAACAAACTTCACAGCAAATGAAAATCGTTACAAGCCCCGCTCAACCCGTTTCTCTTTATATGAAAAGAAAATGTTGGCAGTTTCATACAGAGATTGGTGCACCAAGTACTGGTTAACGGCTGGAGCCTGTCCATGAAATGTGTTGTTTGGTAAACTGCCCGTCGCTCATATGGGCAACCGGTAGCGAAGTTAAATAAACTTAAAAAATAATAAGAGGGGATATGCAATTTGGATTTAAACTACATAACCGACGTGGTTTTTGGTGCGGATTGAACTCGCAACCATCAGTTGGCGAGGCGGACACAGTAGCATTTGCAACCCGGCGGCTTTACTAAATAGTATGTACATTACGAACACGGATAGGAGATGAGAACACACACACTATATGGCCAATCTCTACCACGTGTGTACTTAATGAATGCAGACACAATGAAGATTGATTAATTTTGTTAATGATTTATGTCAGGGTCATGACCAATTGAATCCAGGCAAGGGATTTATTCTATTTCCATTTATCCACACACCCTTTGCGGGGACCTGGCCATGTTTTCCTGGGCAGACTTAGTCGGCTTTACCAGTACTAAGACATGTGCTTTATGTGTTTTGCTCAACGGCATACATACGTTCCGTGACCGAGCATTGATCCCAGGACCCATCGCTTTCAAATCCAACGCTCTATGATAGTATCACTTGACCATGATAGTTGCGGATGCGCGCAGCTCTACAGTGGTCTATGCACATGTAACTCAGTAATAAACAATAAATCGTATGTACGTTTGACACCACCGTAATATGTGTGCTTGATTATGTGGGCTTAAAGTCACACATATGGCGAATCTCCAGCTTTTACTGGCGGCGAAAGACCCCAGATGCCCATCCGAGTAATATTTCAGACAGCCGGGTAGACCCACCGACCATCCACAAGTCAGCTCTATAGCGTCCTTTATACATGGAAATATTCGACACCCCCAGTGGGATCCGAACCTACAGCGGTAATGGGCAAGTGATCTGAAGTCAATTACCGTAACCTCTCTAAAATATGACGCGATATGGGGGCTTTGATGACAAATTTAAACAGTAGGCAGAGTGAGCATTTCCAAATAATGCAAATCCATCAAATAGGAAGGTAGACATCCAAATAAGAATAGCGAAATTTCCAAATAATGACGATACATCCAATACGAATATTTCCAAATAAGAATAGTGAACTTTACAAATAATGACGATACATCCAATACGAATATTTCCAAATAAGAATAGCGAAATGTCTAAATAATGACGATACATCCAATACGAATATTTCCAAATAATGACGATACATCCAATACGAATATTTCCAAATAAGAATAGTGAACTTTACAAATAATGACGATACATCCAATACGAATATTTCCAAATAAGAATAACGAAATGTCTAAATAATGACGATACATCCAATATGAATATTTCCAAATAATGACGATACATCCAATACGAATATTTCCAAATAAGAATAGCGAAATTTCCAAATAATGACGATACATCCAATACGAATATTTCCAAATAAGAATAGTGAACTTTACAAATAATGACGATACATCCAATACGAATATTTCCAAATAAGAATAGCGAAATGTCTAAATAATGACGATACATCCAATACGAATATTTCCAAATAAGAAGAGCGAAATTTCCAAATAATGACGATACATCCAATACGAATATTTCCAAATAAGAAGAGCGAAATTTCCAAATAATGACGATACATCCAATACGAATATTTCCAAATAAGAAGAGCGAAATTTACAAATAATGACGATACATCCAATACGAATATAGCGAAATTTCCAAATACTGACGATACATCCAATACGAATATTTCCAAATAAGAAGAGCGAAATTTTCGAATAATGACGATACATCCAATACGAATATTTCCAAATAAGAATAGCGAAATTTACAAATAATGACGATACATCCAATACGAATAGTTCCAAATAAGAAGAGCGACATTTCCAAATAATGACGATACATCCAATATGAATATTTCCAAATAAGAATAGCGAAATTTCCAAATAATGACGATACATCCAATACGAATATTTCCAAATAAGAATAGTGAACTTTACAAATACTGACAATACATCCAATACGAATATTTCCAAATAAGAATAGCGAAATTTCCAAATAATGACGATACATCCAATACGAATATTTCCAAATAAGAAGAGCGAAATTTCCAAATAATGACGATATATCCAATACGAATATTTCCAAATAAGAATAGCGAAATTTCCAAATACTGACGATACATCCAATACGAATATTTCCAAATAAGAATAGTGAACTTTCCAAATACTGACGATACATCCAATACAAATATTTCCAAATATTAAGAAGAGCGAAATTTCCAAAATAACACCGATTCATCAAGCAGGGACAATATTTTTAAATATGATTTAATTTACCTCTACTATTATTGTATTGCCTATATATACATGAATATAGTTACACAATAATAATACAACATAACAAAAGCAAATGGGTTGGGCAACAAGTTCTAACTACATTACAACCCTTCCCAGGTATAAATAGGAAGGTGGACAATTTCCAAATAATGACAATCCATCAAAGAAGAATATTTCCAAATAAGAGTAGCGAAATTTCCAAATAATCAAGCAGGACTAATATTTCTAAATAGGAAAGTAGACAATTTCCAAATAAGAGTAGCGAAATTTCCAAATAATGACGATCCATCAAACAGGACGGTAGCTAAACAGGAAGTGAGACTGTTTCCTAGTAATGCTGAATCATCAAACAGGAAGACTCTTAGATAAGAAGAGCGACAATTTCCAAATAATGACCAATTAAACAGGAACACTTCTACATTGAAAGAGCAACTTCCAGTCAATTTCCCATTAATAAAAAATGGGTCTGAAACCATTCAATTAACAGAAAACCTAGAAATGACTAGTTTTAATATTTTATAAATAATTATAAAAAAACAGAAAAGAAACCCGAACAGCAGATTTGACTTGCATAACTATGAACTGATCGATGTGTATTTGCAGCTCGATCAGTTGATATCGAATAGCACGGTTGCGAATATATAATGTGGGAATGAGATCGCGGTAAAAGCCTATAAAATGCGTTAACTTTTCTATCTTCTGACATTCTCGCATACCATAGTAGATATACGTCGACTCGTATACTATTGCTTACTACGAACGTGTTTAAATAGAATAGAGAGATAACAACGGAACACTGAATTTTCTCTAGCATACATTCACATGGGATTTTTTTGCGCTTGTCTAAGCAAACGAATTGAAAACGACTCAATGAATGAATAAATGAATGAATGAATGAACCATTTATTTAAAGTTTGTAATTAACACGTTTGCAGGTGATTAATGAAATGGCATGAACTGGATATTTAAACTGGCCAAGGACGACTACACGCTAGTTGATTATTTTAAGACTCGTTTTGTCCAGTTTTAGCGTTAAGTTAATTTCTATAGATAAACATGCGGAATAAACGATATCAAAGGACGAATCTATATATATATACACATAGATCTATGAAAATGTTGTTCTAAATATGAAATACCCTTGTTGATTCAGAAACGTTTTTGAATGGGGATATATGTGTAATAAAACCTTTTAACGGATATAACTATATACCTACTGGTTAGCTAGTGGTCTTAATTCAAATCGGTAGCTTCTGGGATTTAGGCTGCGCAGCCGTATTTCAACACCGTACCTATGTACAAGCCGGATGAGCCATGCGCCCGAACCGTCGTTCTAGGTGTGTTACTGCTCGGTTGTTTGGGGGTAGCTTCGGGGCTCAAGGTAGGGATCATATATCAAACGACATTTTACATGTTTTTCACCCCATGTAATTCAATACAACACAAATCGTGGCTGCTGTGCTGTGACACAATGATACAAAGAAACACGAACATCGATTTAATTAACTGGGTATATTCGAGTTTATAACGGTCTTCCCGCCGGAAGCCACTGTAAATGATACAAAATGATACAAAGAAACACGAACATCGATTTAATTAACTGGGTATATTCGAGTTTATAACGGTCTTCCCGCCGGAAGCCACTGTAAATGATACAAAATGATACAAAGAAACACGAACATCGATTTAATTAACTGGGTATATTCGAGTTTATAACGGTCTTCCCGCCGGAAGCCACTGTAAATGATACAAAATGATACAAAGAAACACGAACATCGATTTAATTAACTGGGTATATTCGAGTTTATAACGGTCTTCCCGCCGGAAGCCACTGTAAATGAGTGACGGCAACAGTTCAGGACGTGTACCCGTCACGTCTTAAAGATGTATTTTTGCGATACAAAGGGATGATTTGTTTTATTAAGACAACGTGTTTTGGGATGTGTGTTTGCTGCCTATATTTAGTTTTGAGCTCAAAATATAACGGCTACACTGAAGTCAACTGTAATTTGCCCCTTTCAGTTATTTCAGTCGATTTTCTTGTTTCGTAGCATCAACAGTCAAGCTGATTTGTTGTATTGTGTTGTGTATGGTTTTATGAACTTTTTAATATTTTAATACACCAGTAATGATAGAGGTGCCTAAAGTCGCACCAATAGCTTATGTCATATGGCGACTCTCCGGCTATTATTGGCGGAGCAATACACCGGGTGCCCATCAGAGCATGACCGGATGACCACCCGGTAGAACCGCCGACCTTCCACAAGGCAGCTGGATGTCTTTCCTAAAACAATTCGACGCATCCAGCGGGATTCGAACCAACAGTTAGGAGAGGCAAATTATTTTAAGTTAACGACCGTAGCAACTCGGGACACAGAGGCCCATAACACTCAACTTAGATATTATAAACAAGTTAACGTCAGTGAAATACTCAAGTATCAAGCAAAAAGTAACGTTACGGTGTTAGCGGTCACACCTTAAATGTCTAACGATAAAGATCATTTCTATACTAATTCAAGAATTGGAATAAATATTAACCACTTTAAATATGTGGTTTACGATGATGAGTTGAGTTTATTTACTCTCGCCACCGCACAGCATATGGGCGAGCAGATATGTGGTTTGACGTTTTTATGACTACAGTAAATAGTGCATCAGACATCACCAGAGTTAGTATCATCGGCAGCATTTTGATTTCAGCAGTCGAATATCATGATTTTGTTACACAGCACATTTAACAGCAACATCATCATAATCATCGTCACCATCATCATGTCATCGTTAACAGCAATATCATTATAATCATCTTCAACATCGTCATCATCATGTCATTGTTAACAGCAACATCATTATAATCATCACATGCAGCAACATCATAATAAACATGATCGGTAGGATCAGCCGAATTAATAATATAATATATCATATTAGATTTATTAATGTCTTTATTCAATTGTGTTATACAAGCTATTACATAAGACTAATTCATGCATATGCAATTTTAGAAATTTATAGTCCGCTATATCATCACTTATCTTTCTGTCCTGGTATCTTTGATTTACCACTTTCGAGCACTATTTCACCCATATAGAACCACCGATCTCTCGCAAGGCAGCCGGATGGCTTCCTCACACGAAAGAATGTAACATGCCAAGTGTGATTCCAACATACAGCGATGACTGGCAAGTGATTTGAAGTCAAACGACCATTACCAATCTATATCGGCCACGAGATGCCCTCGCTAAAATGATGTAATTTATTATGGTATATTCAATCATTACATTGGGTGGGTGAGGGATTTGGGGGTGCTGGAGTGAAGTTTGTAACGCGTGTGAATCGCGATGAACGGTGTTTTGTACCAAAAAGAAAAACACTAATTTTATTCATACTTATTTTCGCCTGCAAGAGTAGCCATACATCGAATACGATGGCAGTAATATACCCGGAAATCATTCGTTTCTTTCTGATATTGCTGGTTTTCTCAAACATTAAAGCGACGCTATATCGCATTGAATAACGTTTTAAAGTTTACCTATGTAAGTAGAAATTATACTACGTATTCTTCCATTGCAATTTGAATAATTATTTTCAGTCAGTAAACAATGTGTTTGTTTTGCAATATAGCAAACTGAAAGTGAAACTACGACTTTCTTGATGTTTGGTTCGCCACGCCCCGCCCTGCGTACATTCGGAACACATCGCTTTCTATCGGCAATCAGAACAAACATCTAACACAGCTGTTTCAACATCCATTGTGGCGCCACGCATTCGCATTTTAAGCATTGTTTAGTACATACATTCGTTGAAAAACAATTCGTATATACGACCTTGCTATATATATTTGATTTTTTTTACCTATCTGTGAAAATATTTGGATTTTCTTGGGAAGTTTATATTCTTGAAATAGCTGGTACCTTTCACCGAAAAACCCATACGTTATGTCTATATTGTGTCACTCTGACATAAAGCAAGTCATGAGCATCGTACAGACAGTGGAAGCGGTTGCTCTAGATCAATAAAAAGTAACGATTGTACATTTTTCTGCATTCCTCTTGCACCATCATTGCTCTATCGTGTAGATTATTCTACTTGGAGATAAATTAATTAACGGCGTTGTCCGAATGTATGTGTAATGCTGCGGCTGACATATTGGTTGATTGGTTTAGGGGTTGCTTGATTTCATTTAAATTACTTTTTCTTCATGTTTCTATCAGTGCACAGACGACGGATATGTAGTCCAGTGGTAACACGCTGGACTGGTAATCCAGGGATCGCAGGTTCGATCCCCCGTCTGACTCTGAATAAAATTAACAGTCTTTCAGATGGGACGTTAAACCGAGGTCTCGTGTCGGTGCTTTACACCGTACACGTAAAAGAACCAGAGGAGATTCTGGAATGGGTTTCTGTCTGTATCATGCACTATCCTCAAAATCTAAAATAACTAATCTCTTCAGGAGGCGTCGCTCATATGGGCAACCGGTAGCGACGATAAATAAACGTAAAAACACACTTCTATCAGTGCACGGGCGATTGTGGGCATTTTGCTAAATCGCTGCAGACGCAAACATATAGAATATTTATAAAACGAATACTTGAATGTTTCTGCATGAAAAAAAGAAGATTCCAACTTGCAAGCGTTATATCCGGAAAGTATACACTGCAGCCTAACGACTGGATATGCTGGTATCTACACGTTGACAATTGGCGACATGTCAATTGCACCTTTTATGAAAATGCAGTTTTATTCTGATTTTAACCCTTTCAACACCACAGACCTCTAAATAGGCTTACAAAAAGTGTAGATCCAGATGAGCCTGCTCGTGACGAGCCGTCTCATCAGGATCTGCACTTTTTGCCAGTAATATTACTATTTTTAGAGAAAAATTACCCATTTTGATAAATGAACTGGTCCAAATGTAATTTTCTTATTCATTTATTGGTCTAAGAATATCATGGACCAGTCCATGTCAGTTACTTGGGGTTGAAAGAGTTAATACTGTTCTTTATGTACTCACTTCTCTGTAAGGTGACATAAAATCTACCAAACAAGGCAACAGTGAACAAGGCAACACGTTCTGTTCAGCTGAACATTGGCGCGCTAAGGTTTTAGAGGAATATGTTTAGTTCAGCATATAAAAACAAAACCGTTCTCCCACACCCATGGCCCGCCGGTAGCTGGGTAGTTGGATGGGGGACAATACGCATGCCCACATACATGGCCCGCCGTTGGATGGGGGACAATACGCATGCCCACATACATGGTCCGCCGGTAGCTGGGTGACAATACGCATGCCCACATACATGGCCCGCCGGTAGCTGGGGGACAATACGCATGCCCACATACATGGCCCGCCGGTAGCTGGGGGACAATACGCATGCCCACATACATGGCCCGCCGTTGGATGGGGGACAATACGCATGCCCACATACATGGCCCGCCGTTGGATGGGGGACAATACGCATGCCCACATACATGGCCCGCCGTTGGATGGGGGACAATACGCATGCCCACATACATGACACGCCGGTGGATGGGGGATAATACGCATGCCCACATACATGATCCGCCGTTGGATGGGGGACAATACGCTAGCCAACATACATGATCCGCCGTTGGATGGGGGACAATACGCTAGCCAACATACATGATCCGCCGTTGGATGGGGGACAATACGCTAGCCAACATACATGCACCGCCGTTGGATGGGGGACAATACACTAGCCAACATACATGATCCGCCGTTGGATGGGGGACAATACGCTAGCCAACATACATGGTCCGCCGTTTGATGGGGGACAATACGCTAGCCAACATACATGGTCCGCCGTTGGATGGGGGACAATACACTAGCCAACATACATGATCCGCCGGTGGATGGGGGACAATACGCTAGCCAACATACATGGTCCGCCGTTTGATGGGGGACAATACGCTAGCCAACATACACGATCCGCCGTTGGATGGGGGACAATACGCTAGCCAACATACATGGTCCGCCGTTGGATGGGGGACAATACGCTAGCCAACATACATGATCCGCCGTTGGATGGGGGACAATACGCTAGCCAACATACATGATCCGCCGTTGGATGGGGGACAATACGCTAGCCAACATACATGATCCGCCGTTGGATGGGGGACAATACGCTAGCCAACATACATGATCCGCCGTTGGATGGGGGACAATACGCTAGCCAACATACATGGCCGCCGTTGGATGGGGGACAATACGCTAGCCAAAATACATGATCCGCCGTTGGATGGGGACAATACGCTAGCCAACATTCATGGCCCGCCGTTGGATGGGGGACAATACGCTAGCCAACATACATGATCCGCCGTTGGATGGGGGACAATGCGCTAGCCAACATACATGATCCGCCGTTGGATGGGGGACAATACGCTAGCCAACATACATGATCCGCCGTTGGATGGGGGACAATACGCTAGCCAACATACATGGTCCGCCGTTGGATGGGGGACAATATGTATGCCCACATACATGGTCCGCCGTTGGATGGGGGACAATACGCTAGCCAACATACATGGCCAGCCGTTGGATGGGGGATAATACGCTAGCCAACATACATGGTCCGCCGTTGGATGGGGGATAATACGCTAGCCAACATACATGGTCCGCCGTTGGATGGGGGACAATACGCTAGCCAACATACATGGTCCGCCGTTGGATGGGGGACAATACGCTAGCCAACATACATGGCCCGCCGTTGGTTATGGCTTATACGCTTTCCCGCATCCGTTGCCCGTCGGAGGCTATGTAGCTAATAAGCTCACCAGGATTCATGTCCCGCCGATGGCTAGGGTCAATCCACTCACCCTCATTCATGGTCCGCCGATGGCTAGGGTCAATCCGCTCGCCCTCATCCATGGTCCGCCGATGGCTAGGGTCAATCCGCTCGCCCTCATCCATGGTCCGCAGATGGCTAGGGTCAATCCACTCGCCCTCATCCATGGTCCGCCGATGGCTAAGGTCAATCGCTCACCCTCATCCATGGTCCGCCGATGGCTAGGGTCAATCGCTCGCCCTCATCCATGGTCCGCCGATGGCTAGGGTCAATCCACTCGCCCTCATCCATGGTCCGCCGATGGACACGAAGTCGTAATAGCGCAGTAGTAGTGCGTTCACCTCAGGTGCGAAAGGACCGGAGTTCGAGCCTCCGTGGGAGCCGTTACGATTGTGCCCTTAGGAAAAGTATTTAAATTCCACATTGCCTCTTCTCTCTCCCTCATGGCTATGGATTATATCAGGAATGAGGTCTCGAGAGCGTTTAATATAAGCTGTAAGAACTTGTTTCGCAATCGAAACTTGATAACTGGGTCCGCCGATGGTTTAGAGTCAATAAACTTTCCCGCATCCGTGGCCCACATGAAGCTATGGTCAATACGCTCACCAGCATCCATGGACCGCCGGTGGCTAGATTCAATATACGCTCGCCAGCATCCATGGACCGCCGATGGCTAGATTCAATATACGCTCACCAGCATCCATGGACCGCCGGTGGCTAGATTCAATATACGCTCGCCAGCATCCATGGACCGCCGATGGCTAGATTCAATATACGCTCGCCAGCATCCATGGTCCGCCGATGGCTAGATTCAATATACGCTCGCCAGCATCCATGGACCGCCGATGGCTAGATTCAATATACGCTCGCCAGCATCCATGGTCCGCCGATGGCTAGATTCAATATACGCTCGCCAGCATCCATGGACCGCCGGTGGCTAGATTCAATATACGCTCGCCAGCATCCATGGACCGCCGGTGGCTAGATTCAATATACGCTCGCCAGCATCCATGGACCGCCGATGGCTAGATTCAATATACGCTCGCCAGCATCCATGGACCGCCGATGGCTAGATTCAATATACGCTCGCCAGCATCCATGGACCGCCGATGGCTAGATTCAATATACGCTCGCCAGCATCCATGGACCGCCGGTGGCTAGATTCAATATACGCTCGCCAGCATCCATGGTCCGCCGGTGGCTAGATTCAATATACGCTCGCCAGCATCCATGGACCGCCGATGGCTAGGTCAATACGCTCGCCAGCATCCATGGTCCCCCGGGTGCTAGGTCAATACGCTCTCCAGCATCCATGGTCAACCGATGACTGGTTAATATGCTCTCCAGCATCCATGGTCCACCGATGGCTAGGTCAATATGCTCTCCAGCATCCATGGTCAACCGATGACTGGTTAATATGCTCTCCAGCATCCATGGTCCACCGATGGCTAGGTCAATACGCTCTCCAGCATCCATGGTCCACCGATCATACAGTGTGTGTGTTATACGTTTATTTATTGTCGCTACCGGTTGCCCATATGAGCGACGCCTCCGGAAAATATTAGTCATTTTAGAAGTTGGAAGGATAGTGCAATGATTGACCCATTGACCCATTGCAGAGTCTCCTCTGGTTCTTTTACGTGCAGTAAAGCACCGACACGATTTTATTATGGTCAGCCGGGGATCGAACCTGCGATCCCTGGATTACAAGTCCAGTGTGCTACCACTGGGCTACATATCCGTCTGTATTTCATACAGAGCGCTAGCATGTCTTTAAATAAACCACCCAACATGTCAACTTTGATAGACTTTCTCTCCTCACGAACAATAATAATTGTGTCATAAATCCAGAAAAAGAGAAACTAGACCAACCTGCCACTGTTAGTCTCGAGCATAGTTAGGTTTTAATTAATATGCAAATGAACTGCGTATAATTAATGTGCCCTGAATATGGTTATACATATAACACATTCCTACCTGCACTACCTGACATTATGATATAGTATGCTAATTCATGCTTCCTTATTTATGGTAATGGGCAATCGCCATTTTGTCATGCATCGCCAGTTTGTCATACATCGCCAATCATCAACCTACAATTGAAATCAGTTGTTTACGACCCCCCATTATAGTTTAGTCTATTCTTAGCTCCACTGTATTTTGCTAAAAAGGTCGATTTTCATTGCATCTTCTATGTCCGTCCGTTCGTTTTGTCGGGGCATCCGTGGCAGGGCTGTTACGGTCGTTGGCTTCAAATAAAGTGCCTCTCACCGATGTACATTCGATTCCCACTGCGGGTATCGAATTATTTCTTTGTTCTACCCGGGTGCCGGTCTATGCATGAAATACAGCTCGGAGGTGCAGTGGCGATGTCGTTCTCCGTCAATAATAGCCGGAGAGTCGCTGCTGTTTATGCGACTTTAAACACCAAAAACAAACAAAACTTGTTTCAAATCATTGATATCACTTGAAGGACAGTTTACTGACACTTCCCCATGAGTACAGTCAAACCTGTCTTAAGCAACAAGCCAATGGAATCACAGAAAGTGGCTGCTCAGCACAGGTGACTGCTTAATATATGTATAATGTATAACAAAACAATATATTGGGACTATATTGGGACTATGGAACTATGTTAGTTCAGGTTGGCTGCTTAATATGGGTGACCACTAACATAGGTTTGACTGTATCTTCATAACCCCAGTTTGTACTTTACGTCACATATGTTTGTTCTAAGCAGCCACTGGCGTTCGATTAAATAGTATTCTTTCTTTGTACGTTACGTCACATATGTTTGTTCTAAGCAGCCACTGGCGTTCGATTAAATAGTATTCTTTCTTTGTACGTTACGTCACATATGTTTGTTCTAAGCAGCCAATGGCGTTCGATTAAATAGTATTCTTTCTTTGTACTTTACGTCACATATGTTTGTTCTAAGCAGCCAATGTCGTTCGATTAAATAGTATTCTTTCTTTGTACTTTACGTCACATATGTTTGTTCTAAGCAGCCAATGTCGTTCAATTAAATAGTATTCTTTCTTTGTACTTTACGTCACATATGTTTGTTCTAAGCAGCCAATGTCGTTTGATTAAATAGTATTCTTTCTTTGTACTTTACGTCACATATGTTTGTTCTAAGCAGCCAATGTCGTTCGATTAAATAGTATTCTTTCTTTGTACTTTACGTCACATATGTTTGTTCTAAGCAGCCAATGTCGTTCAATTAAATAGTATTCTTTCTTTGTACTTTACGTCACATATGTTTGTTCTAAGCAGCCAATGTCGTTTGATTAAATAGTATTCTTTCTTTGTACTTTACGTCACATATGTTTGTTCTAAGCAGCCAATGTCGTTCGATTAAATAGTATTCTTTCTTTGTACCTTGAAATGTAAATATTCGTTTACATTTTCAAAACCTTTTAACATTTGTCAATTTTAATGATGCTCCTAACAGATGACATTTCCTATCTAGCGTATCAAATATAGTTCTAGTAATATAATCGTACAGACGGATGTGTATTCCAGTGGTAGCACGCTGGACTGGTAATCCAGGGATCGCAGGTTCGATCACCGTCTTACCCTAATATAATTAACAGCCTTTTAGATGGGACTTTAAACCAATGTGTCGTGTCGGTGCTTTACACGGTGCACGTAAAAGAACCAGAGGAGACTCTGGAATGGGTCTCTCTCTGTGTATCATTGCACTCTCCTGCACACATCTAAAAAGACTAATCTCTTCAGGAGGCGTCGCTCATATGGGCAACCGGTAGCGACGATAAATACACGTAAAACACACATATAATCGTGTAGTCACTGACACGTGACAGATTTCTCCTAGTAACTGCTGCTCCATATTATTATGTTTGCAATGACTTCGACCAGTTCTAGAGGTCAACGCGTATTGAAACCATTTGGCTGAACCAAGTGAGAGCCGGACAGTACTGGTTTTTCTATTACCTCCCTTGACAGATAAAGTCCGATTTATCACGAATGTAGAGTGGTCCTTTTAGTTGGT
>CM026390.1:31113311-31190429 GCA_014843695.1 Archivesica marissinica | reverse complement strand
TCGAGGTACGTTTACCCCAGCTCTGGTAGGATCTCGACCACGGAGGTACGTTTACCCCAGCTCGGGTAGGATCTCGACCACGGAGGTACGTTTACCCCAGCTAGGGTAGGATCTCGACCACGGAGGTACGTTTACCCCAGCTAGGGTAGGATCTCGACCACGGAGGTACGTTTACCCCAGCTAGGGTAGGATCTCGAGGTACGTTTACCCCAGCTCGGGTAGGATCTCGAGGTACGTTTACCCAGTGGTAGGATCCCACGGAGGTACGTTTACCCCAGCTCGGGTAGGATCTCGACCACGGAGGTACGTTTACCCCAGCTCGGGTAGGATCTCGAGGTACGTTTACCCCAGCTAGGGTAGGATCTCGAGAGGTACGTTTACCCCCTAGGGTAGGATCTCGAGGTACGTTTACCCCAGCTCGGGTAGGATCTCGAGGTACGTTTACCCCAGCTAGGGTAGGATCTCGAGGTACGTTTACCCAGTAGGTAGGATCTCGAGGTACGTTTCCCAGCTCGGGTAGGATCTCGAGGTACGTTTACCCCAGCTCGGGTAGGATCTCGAGGTACGTTTACCCCAGCTCGGGTAGGATCTCGAGGTACGTTTACCCCAGCTAGGGTAGGATCTCGAGGTACGTTTACCCCAGCTCGGGTAGGATCTCGAGGTACGTTTACCCCAGCTCGGGTAGGATCTCGAGGTACGTTACCCGTGGGTGTTGGGTGTTGTGGGTGGTTGGGTGTTGTGGGTGGTTGGGTGTTTACCCCAGCTCGGGTAGGATCTCGAGGTACGTTTACCCCAGCTAGGGTAGGATCTCGAGGTACGTTTACCCCAGCTCGGGTAGGATCTCGAGGTACGTTTACCCCAGCTCGGGTAGGATCTCGAGGTACGTTTACCCCAGCTCGGGTAGGATCTCGAGGTACGTTTACCCAGCTAGGGTAGGATCTCGAGGTACGTTACCCCAGCTCGGGTAGGATCTCGAGGTACGTTTACCCCAGCTCGGGTAGGATCTCGAGGTACGTTTACCCCAGCTCGGGTAGGATCTCGATGTACGTTTACCCCAGCTCGGGTAGGATCTCGAGGTACGTTTACCCCAGCTAGGGTAGGATCTCGAGGTACGTTTACCCCAGCTAGGGTAGGATCTCGAGGTACGTTTACCCCAGCTCGGGTAGGATCTCGAGGTACGTTTACCCCAGCTAGGGTAGGATCTCGAGGTACGTTTACCCCAGCTCTGGTAGGATCTCGAGGTAAGTTTACCCCAGCTCGGGTAGGATCTCGAGGTACGTTTACCCCAGCTAGGGTAGGATCTCGAGGTACGTTTACCCCAGCTCGGCTACTGTTGCGTAATTTGGGGGAACTCTAATGCATATTTAGAAGATAAAATTGTTAGGTTCCAAAAACTGCAAGACTAATTCTTTAAAAAGATTTGTACACGCCTTCTTCCGAACTCTTCTCAACTCTCAATTGGATGACTTTCCTAGAATGGGTTAGAATGTCTTAATGTTTAAAACAATCAATGGCCTAGCACCGGTTTATCTGTAAGAGTCATTCAGAGTTACTTCCGATGTTCGAACTGAAAACTTGCGATCATGCGCCAATCTCCAATGTTACCCTCCTCAACCAACTACTTAGCTTTTCAGACAATCGTTCTTATATTCAGGGTCACACTTATCACATCAAAACAGCACATTCTGTTCCACACTTCAAAGCTTTATATATCAGGTTATGCAAAGAACAGACACATAACCTAATAAACTGATCATTTATAATTATACATGGATATAGGTATTAGTTCTTGCAACTTATATCTTATTTCCTATTAAAGTTTTACTGGTTACTGTTTACATGTTTCATTATGCTATTCAATGTCTTAATTTGTTCAGGGCCTCATGGTAGATTGACTTAATTGTTCAAATGAGTTCTCTCGTTAAATAAAGTCTTTGTTCAAAATTATTATTCAAAATAAGTGACACATACGGAATCTGATCTAGTACTATTTTCGACGCGCATTAATTTGGACCGAACATAGTGATAGGTAACCCCATTTTGGAAACTAAGGAGGCAACTGTTTTTCGTTACTTAGAAAAGTGTAATGTAGAAGAAAAACTGTGTTACAGAAACTCATGCGAATAATAACACATTCCGTTATAATGCAGAAAATCGAGACGTTCCCAATTCATAGTTTCTAATATATACAAATTCCATTTAGCTCGATTGCGAAACAAGTTATTACAACCTTAGTATTCTTAGTAATCGCACTCGAGACCCCGTTCCAAATCCATCGCCACGAGCAGTGTGAATTTAAGTGTATTACATAAGGACACTACCGCAGTGGTTTGAACTCACGACCTCCCATGTCATACCACATATAGCATGTTAGTGCCAATTTAAGGCGACACAACGCATGGCTAGAGGTTGCACAGCTGATGTGTATTGCCATATAGACGGGTCGGTGGTCCAGTGGTTAAACGTTGGATTGCGAATCCAGCCGGGGATCGCAGGTGCAATCATTTGGTTTAAACAGAACAATGCAACACATAGCTCAAATATAACATACATACATACATACATAATACTGAATTCTTTCAGCGCGGACTATACAACTGTTTGGAGCGTCTTCTCACGTCGCATAATCCTCCAAATAAAATAATACGACTAATACTTTTCTGGAGCCTTCGCCCCGATTATACAGGGGGCTACGATAACTAAACGTTTCCAAAGAGGTGTTTATGACATTCTAGCAAAATTATGTAGTATATCGCGTTCATCAGTTGCATATCGGTTCTTGTTTACTTCTTTAAGTTTCGCAGACTGTGAACCAGTCTAAACAACTTTATAAACACTCCCAATAAAACGCGGCCAGGTTATATGGAACGCGAAATATACAGAAACTCAAATAATTTAACTTCTCTCGAAACAATTGAGACTCTCTTGAATCAAAATAAATTAAATGTATTTCTTTAAATTCATTTTTGCAAAATTTAAAACATACCGCCCATCTCTCTCCCTCCCTCTCCTCTCTCTTCTCCCCGACCCCTCCCTCTCCTCTCTCTTCTCTCTCTCTCTCTAAATGAATTTAAGCTAATTTATTTTGTTTAAATTGTGAGTTTCATATAAATTTGACCGAGTATTAGTGAATTAGAGAGAGAGTGGGGGGGGGGGTATCTCACATGTGTGCCTATGCATATTTATTTGTAGACTAGTCTTAGTTAAATATTCTTTAAAAGACATTATCTCGCGTTTAGTATTGACCCCGATGACAAACAAACAATTCAGGAGCATGGACGACCGTTATATGAAATCCTACTCACAATTTTAAAAGTTTGTAGATCACAAACACACTGTTTATGGATTCGATGTTAGTGTTCGAATGTATTCGGAAGAATTTGTAGTAGCAACGCATTTATACGTGAACAAATGCAGCATTTTATTTGCTCTTTGCGATTTTAATGTCGCTTATATAGAAACTTCAAATTATGTATGGATAGTTAAAGCAAATATCGTATTTACATCGAGTATTTTTATTTTCACTGTGTGTTACTGTAATTAATGCGGACTGGAACTGTATTCATGCTCGCAAACACACTTAATGCGCTCGAATTATATAGAAACAGGTTCGATTATTTAAAAGAGTTCTGAAGTTGAATTGAGAGCTTCAATTATATAAAGATATTCAATGATGGCGTTCCATAGGGTTCTTTCCCTGGGCTTTTTAAAGTGTTGTGTATAGTACATGATTAATGCAATTTGTACACGATATGCTGGCTGGCTTTACTCCAGAATATTATACGTATGTTGGCACACATTTTACGTTGTTATTTGTAAGTTCGGATCCTGCATTGGAAGTGTTGACATACATTATGCAAAAATACATCATCTCGGCCTCGTGACGTAATGTGCGTACAGTATATATATATATATTATCGTTGTTTTTGCTGTAAGAAGGTGAATATTTTTGTTGTTTACACTTAGTTAATAAAACACTTTCGTCATTTCTACTTGAAGTCCATTATTATTACTATTGGACTGCTGTCAAAAGGCCAGAGTATTATATTCAATCCTATGCGTAAATGTACGAAATTAAAAATTTTAATTAGTAAGATCTTGTTATATAAGTTTGTGTTTTAAGTAAGATATAAGCCTCAAACAGATTCAATATGAAAAAATAGTCGTACTGTCCTCGGCGCTATGTGCCTCACACAGTCCAATATTTTACATATTGGATCGTTTTCGGCTTATATCCTATACTTATATAACTATGTTTCCGGGTGAAGTAGGACAGATTTCATGCTATAGAATTAAGTATTTATAAAATTTATGATCCAGGTGAAGTAGGCATTTTTATATTTTTATATTAATATATATATATATATCCCAAATACCGTAATGCAAAGCGATGCCAAACTCCCAAATACCGTAATGCAAAGCGACGTCAAACTCCCAAATACTGTAAAGCAAAGCGACGTCAAACTCCCAAATACTCTAATGCAAAGCGACGTCAAACTCCCAAATACTGTAATGCAAAGCGACGTCAAACTCCCAAATACCGTAATGCAAAGCGACGTCAAACTCCCAAATACCGTAATGTAAAGCGACGTCAAACTCCCAAATACTGTAATGCAAAGCGACGTCAAACTCCCAAATACTCTAATGCAAAGCGACGTCAAACTCCCAAATACTGTAATGCAAAGCGACGTCAAACTCCCAAATACCGTAATGCAAAGCGACGTCAAACTCCCAAATACTGTAATGCAAAGCGACGTCAAACTCCCAAATACTGTAATATTTGCTTATTTTCTCCAATGACCACATGATGCAAAGTGACCTCAAGCACCAGACAGATGAGTTTTCTCCGGGTACTCCGGTTTCCTCCAACACGAATGACCACATATACGCTTTCATCCGCGCCAACGAGAGTGATTAATATAAGTTCGCAGTCGTTGTAAAATAAATAAAGTCTAAGCCTTTTTTTGGCTTAGTTGTTCCAATCACGTTTTTTCACATTTTTTTTTACATACGACATATAAGAAAATAGAGTGACATTTCTGTATTTTTCTTCCGGTTAAGATGCCATATGGGCTTGAGAACTGATGTTTAAGGATAGCTAGATTATTATTACGTTTATTTATCGTCGCTACCAGTTGCCCATATGAGCGACGCCTCCTGAAGAGATTAGTCATTTTAGATGTTGGAGGATAGTGCAATGATACAGACAGAGACCCATTCCAGAGTCTCCTCTGGTTCTTTTACGTGCACGGTGTAAAGCACCGACACGAGACCTCGGTTTAATGTCCTATCTGAAAGACTGTTAATTTTATTATGGTCAGACGGGGGATCGAACCTGCGATCCCTGTATTACCAGTCCAGCGTGTTACCACTGGACTACAGATCCGTCTGTGATCAAACACGCACTCACAGTCATGTGATTTATATGCACCAATAATTTTTACACACAATTGTGTGCCAAGTATCGTTAAGACATACGTTCTGAGCTATACTAACGTAACGCACATAACTTGAAATTCTTTTCGCTGGGATCTCTCCGTATGAAATCATAGTAGCAAAGAAATGATTGCGCTTAGATTATACAAATTTATTTTAGCTCGATTGCGAAACAAGTTATTTGAACTTATATTAATCACTCTCCAGACCTCATTCATGGTGGAATCCATCGCCACGAGGGAGAGAGAAGGGGCAACGTGGAATTTAAATGCCTTGCCTAAGGGCACACTCGTAACGGCTCCAGCGGGGCTCGAACTCCGGACCATTCGCACCTGAAGCGAACGCGCATCCACTGCGCTATCACGACTTCCATGACATGAATGCGCTTAAATCACATGATTAAAATTGCAGAAAGAACGGCCATATAAACGAGATAATTTACTAATATTGTATAGCATGTTTTCATACATTACATTACAAGTATACATACAATGAAATACGTGGAAAACAATTAGAAATTAAATTAAATTTGGATTAATTAGTATTGCTGTATACGATTTAATCTGGAAGAAAGCAAATGGGCTGGGCTATAAGTTATGACAACAATATGTACAGCCGTCCCCACGATATACACCCATATATTACACGCTCGTTTTTCTGAGCAAGGCTATGTCTTGAAAGAAACCAATCCAATACATCACCTGGAACTGTTTTAAAATATAAAATACTCTGTAATACATGTGTATGGACGTTTCATTGGAATAAGCCCACCTTTCTCAACGTTTAATCATGTTTTGTTCAGTAATATGAAAAACAGAAGTATTTAAAAATCCAATGCGGTAGTGGATGTCGTGATAGCGTAGTCATAGCGCGTTCGCTTCAGGTGCGAAAGTCCCGGAGTTCGAGTCGTTACGATTGTGCAAAGCATTTAATTTCCTCGTTGCCTCTATCCCTCGTCGCGATGGATTCCACCAGGAATGAGATCTCGAAAGAGATTAATATAAGTTGTAAGAACTTGTTTCGCAATCGAGCTAAGTTAGATTGGCATAAACTAAAGTATGAAGGATTAAATCTTCTAATTTATGCGCGCGCATGTTATATTCAAATTTGAGAAACGTTGATCAATTATGGTCCCTGAATACTACTAAAAATAGATAGGTCCGCTTAATTGGTTTACTCTGTTTTTATCGTTGTTTCCTTTGCACCCTTGCTATCAATATTTATCCGTTTTCTCATCTTATGATTAATAAACTATTAAATCTCGACAGGTATCCTACAGAATATTCGATGGGTATTTTACTGTTAATAATATGTTTATCAAATAATTAACATTATTTTTTGATAACATCACAATTCATCATACTGCAACATCTTGGTTAGAGAATAACAGTTTAATCATATTTTATTTTGCTGTATTCTGACACAGAATCTACATACAATATATGCAAAGAAAGCAAAAATGGATCGAGCCACACGTTCTTGAATAACAGTATGGAATAACAGTAAAAACAAAGGAATCCAACTAAAATGACCAATATACAAATCGGGATAAATCGGACCTTATCCAAAGGGTGTAATAGAAAAGCCAGCGATGTTTCTCATTAACTATATACAGACGGATATGTAGTCCAATGGTAACACGCTGGACTGGTAATCCAGGGATCTCAGGTTCAATCCCCCGTCTGACCCTAATAAAATTAACAGTCTTTCAGATGGGACATTAAACCGAGGTCTCGTGTCGGTGCTTTACACCGTGCACGTAAAAGAACCAGAGGAGACTCTGGAATGGGTCTCTGTCTGTATTATGCACTTTCATCCAAAATCTAAAATAACTAATCTCTTCAGGAGGCGTCGCTCATATGGGCAACCGGTAGCGACGATAAACAAAGGTAAAACACACTCATTAACTATTTCCGACTGGTGTGGCATTTCAATGTGCACAGTAGCCCATTATATACACTCCAATTTGTACCACATTTAATGTTATATCATTATTAATGATGGAAATATGTACAAGTAGCAACCTTATTAAAGACATCTACCAATACTAATTATGGAGATAGGCATGACATATATGACCAGTAAGCTCCCCTTTTACCACGTTTCTAATTATTATTAAACTATATTTACATTGGAGTGGGAGCATAGAATAGCAACGAACGACACATTTGACTGTAATTACGTGAAATATGTGAGTATAACTACAAGGCTCACTTTAATCTTTCTTATAATAATTACTGTTGTATTTATTTTAATATTTATTTATTAATTACGCCTACAGGGAAAGGCAATGGCACGTGATTAGTGTTAGTACAAAGTCGCTAAACACGTGCTTTATAGTTATCATCTTTATTTTAGTCTCATTTATGTACATTACAGCAAACATAAAAACATATCAAATTAACATCGTACATAGCCATTCAATAAGTAGAATTACAAGAGACTTTTATCACAGTTACCGACATCATTACATGCAGTCAAAGCATTATATACATGGTAAAACTGGGGAGCAGCCGATAATTGAAAGCTAAAAATGAATTACAATACATAGTTCTAAGAAATTGAAGGAAATATGGGCACTAATGCGCAATTAAGAAATGGTCCTAGAAAAACAATTATCATTATCAATCAGATTGAGGGTGACCTAATTAACAGCTGCTTCTCAGAACAAATAAAACATGGACATGATATAAGAAACATCTTAGCAAAAGCTATTAACACATAAAAGTAGTACGCCTTAGTAAAATATTAAAACAGGTTTTGGCACAAATACGAATCAAAGATGGGTGCGTAAATAGAAATATTAATTTAGCATCATGCGTCATGTTTGTAAAGTTTGTGTCTACATTACGAGCTATCTCAAGCATATCATTTCTGAAGTCTTCATACAAGTGACAGTCTAAAATAACATGGCGCTCATCTTCAAGTGCACTACAAAAGGGACATAAACGATCGTCTAATCTTAAGTTCTCATAGAGAACTTTTGAACAGCATTAATGCAAGAGAATGAATTACATCCCCAAATAAACGAACCATAACTTATTACGGGCAAACAAATGGAGTCATACAATTTTGTGAACACATATGGAACACCACCGATTACTTTACAATTTGCTATCAACAAACCAAGAGCACGGCTTGCACTTTGGGCAACTGCCTTGGAAGTTACATTAAAGTACAAGTGTTATTGAAGGACAATACCAAGGTATGTGTGTTTATCAACAATACTAATACTTATATTATCACATTCAAACCGAAACTCTGTTCTTTGGAATGACACAGAACGGAAATGCATAATATTGCTTTTGTTGATATTAATAGACATTTCATTTACACTACACCAATCGGCGATAGCATTTAAAAGAGTTTGCAAATCTTCAGCAGCTTCTGTTTTTATACTGTCGTCATCAACAGGTATCCCAACATTTAATGACTTTAGATACAGAGCTAAATCATGTATGTATATATTAAACAAAATAGGCGACAGGACACAGCCCTGCCTCAACCCACAGTGCACATCAAACCACTCCGTGGTAAATGAGTTAACCCTTACACATGATGATACTGTTGAATAGAGTGATTTGATAGCAAGAAACATTTTACCACATATACCGTTTTCGTACAGTCTTTGCCAAAGTGTATCTATAAAAATCTATAAACGCTCAGAAAGTAGATTTCTTTGCTTTTGTCCTTGTATCAATCAAGTTTGTCAAAGAGGAGATGTGGTGTGTGGTACCACGCTGCTACCTGAAACCATTTTATTCATCACATATTGTATTGGTAGTTTCACACCAAAGACTCAATCGAGTATTCAGAATATTACAATACATCTTGTAGATACTATTAGCTAAAGTAATGACTCTGTATGATAGTGGTTCTCTAGGGCCAGCAGAAGATGATTTAGGTATTGTGTTTATTATACATTTACCACACGACGATGGAACTGTGCAATTATTAAAACAGACATTAAACAGGACATGTAGAAATATAACAACTGTATCATTACGTAACATCTCACTGGGAATAGTATCTACGCCAGTTGCCTTACCATTCTTGGCATCATCCACAACTTTTTTAACTTACTTAAATGACATAGTATTACCATTATGATCATCATCAATATTTGCATCAACATGTGAATGTACAGCAGTATTATGGAGGAACAAAGAACTGAAGTCTGTGTTCCACTTTTCAAGAACAGATTTAACAGACGTAGAGAAAGTACCATCATCTAGTTTAATTTCCATTGGTATAAGTTTCTTTTTACACCGATTTACGCCAATTTTTCCTATCGATTTCCAAAAAGTTGATTGATCAAAGTTAACATTTGCTTAACAATTCATTTTGCAAAGAATACCAATACATGCGCCTCGACCGTTGTACTAGCAGGTCAAATAATTTACGGGATTGAACAAAATAAGATTTTAATACCATCTTTCGGTTCCCCCTTTCCATTGGATCCAACAACGTTCACAACTATGAACATCATTCCACAGCTCCACCATGGCACACCATATTTAAATCGCTTTTTATAATTACTGGAGTTAATGGCTCGGTAAGGAATATGACAATACAAATTATTTCTAACAATGGTACACCATTCATTGTACACAGAATCTAAATCATTTTGTGTCTGCTGGCTATTCTCCATTCTATTAATGGCAATGTTAACGTCATCATCCGATAACAATACATTTGGTACTTTAGTGACATCAAATTTATCAAACTTACTAGGCTTTCTAATTTAATGACTAATGATGCCACCGTATCATGAACAACATTCCACCTGAACAAAGAATGATCTGGAACACTGGAAGGTGCCAAGCTATTTAAATCACCAGACTGATTCACCAGATCTGAATTTGTAGTAACTGAAAAATCATTAAAATGGGACAAATCGTCGTGACTAATAGTAACTTCTAATTTAATGACTAATGGTGTCACCGTATCAAGAACAACATTCCACATCAACAAAGAATGATCTGGAACACTGGAAGGTGCCAAGCTATTTAAATCGCCGGACTGAATCACCAGATCTGAATTTGTAGTAACCGAAAAATCATTAAAATGGAACAAATCGTCGTGACTAATAGTAACTTCTAATTTAATGACTAATGATGTCACCGTATCATCAAGAACAACATTCCACCTGAACAAAGAATGATCTGGAACACTGGAAGGTGCCAAGCTATTTAAATCGCCGGACTGATTCACCAGATCTGAATTTGTAGTAACTGAAAAATCATTAAAATTGGACAAATCGTCGTGACTAATAGTAACTTCTAATTGAATGACTACTAGTGTCACCGTATCAAGAACAACATTCCACCTCAACAAAGAATGAGCTGGAACACTGGAAGGTGCCAAGCTATTTAAATCGCCGGACTGATTCACCAGATCTGAATTTGTAGTACCTAGTAACTGAAAAATCATTAAAATTGGACAAATCGTCGTGACTAATAGTAACTTCTAATTTAATGACTAATGATGTCACCGTATCAGGAACAACATTCCACATCAACAAAGAATGATCTGGAACACACGTATATTGTACAATCCCTAATCACGTGACTCTCATTTTCCAAGACATTACAAAATGGACAATTACGTTCATCTACTCTTATATTATCATATCTCCCCGTCTCAATTAGTATCGGAGCAACACCACATGTAAATGTACTGAAAGCTGCTATACTATATACGTGCTTATTGGCCATACATCTACATTATAGTTGTCGATAGGCCTATTAGGTGCATATGCTTTTCAATGCAAGTAATGCTAATATTACTAATATGCTAATCTGTTGGGTGTTGTCTTACATTTCGCTTTCGCTGAGTGCAGTGGCGTGTCTTGGTGTGGAGAGGTGCGCGGGTGTTGGGGGGGGGGGTTGCACGAGATAACGTGTCGAAATACGGGTATAAAATGCGTTTTGCGGTGGGTGTGGTTGATGGACTTTAAATGTGGAATATTTCAATGTTACTAGTCTGATACTACAGATAAACTATATTTATTGTCCATTGTTGCATTTGGCTTTATTCTTTTTTCTGCATCTGGGAACCGTTACACATACCAATGTATAGAGGAATATGACATTTGAGGTTGTGAATAATGGTTCAAGTTTATTATTTTGTCACTCGTGTTCATGTTAAATCGGGTTCGATCCTCGGACCGGGAAGCATGTGAGATGGTACGGTGGTCGCCAATCTCGCCATATCGAGCAAGTGGGTTTTTTCCGGGTACTCCGGTTTCCCCCCACACGAATGACCTCATATACGATTTCATCAGCGTCAACGAAAGTAACACCCGCATGCCTCCTCTCCCCTCCCCCCTCTCTCTACCTCTCTCTCCGCTATATTTGTATCGATATTGCATTTCCTTCGATGAGCGTATATGTCGTGTTTGTATCTATTTTAGTATGAATTTCGTTACTAATTATATGCCGACATGCGCACTCAACGTTACTGGTAACTTGTAACATTCGAAGTGTTGAATAGCGTGCCTTTGATATTAAAGGTGTGTCTTACAGTTTACGCTGTTCCAAGGATGGTCTAAATACCAGATCCTACACATGGTAAGTCGCAAACATATGGTCTTAATACATTTTAAATGCAAAGTGCGATATTTTTTCTTTATGTTATTGAAAAGAATAATTAATATAAATACAAGTAATGAATCGCGTGTTAATAATTTCCATCATGGTATGAACTACATTTGGCGTGTTTAATGTTAACGAGGAGGCCGAACGAGGAGGCAATCGACCTCCACATACTTTAACCACGGCCAATGTAGTTTATACCCCGATGGAAACTATTACCCAACGATCATGTAATAGTAAGACACTGTTCGATTTCTTGCTCTGACCTATTGTTGCACAACCATGCAGGGACCTTCGTGGCCAAGTGGTTACGGTCATGTGCCCGTCACCGCTGTTGCTTCGAATCACACTGGGGGTGTCGAATTCGTTTATGTGAGGAAGCTATCTAGTGACATTCGGGGAGTCGGTGGTTCTACCTGTGTGCCCGTCCCTGTCTGAAATACTGCTTGGAGTAATCCGGCGCTTTCCTCCACCAATACTAGCTGGAGAGTTGCGAAATGACCAAAGCAGCTGGTGCGAAGATAAACCCCCAACAGACAGACAGACAAACAAACAAACAAACAAACACACAAAGTCGTGCACAGAAACAAGCGTAACACACATGCAATTAACGATATAGTGTTTACCTTCTGCCGTAGATCATTTGTCACTTATTTGCACTAGTATAGAGGTTATATTTACGCAGTACAGTTATGTCTTTGTTAAACCAAATTCTCACGTATAACAAAAGCTGGTCTTATGCTTGATAAACCGTCGTATTTTTGGGAGTCTGAGGGTTTCTGGTCTTATGCTTGATAAACCGTCGTATTTTTGGGAGTCTGAGGGTTTCTGGTCTTATGCTTGATAAACCGTCGTATTTTTGGGAGTCTGAGGGTTTCTGGTCTTATGCTTGATAAACCGTCGTATTTTTGGGAGTCTGAGGGTTTCTGGTCTTATGCTTGATAAACCGTCGTATTTTTGGGAGTCTGAGGGTTTCTGGTCTTATGCTTGATAAACCGTCGTATTTTTGGGAGTCTGAGGGTTTCTGGTCTTATGCTTGATAAACCGTCGTATTTTTGGGAGTCTGAGGGTTTCTGGTCTTATGCTTGATAAACCGTCGTATTTTTGGGAGTCTGAGGGTTTCTGGTCTTATGCTTGATAAACCGTCGTATTTTTGGGAGTCTGAGGGTTTCTGGTCTTATGCTTGATAAACCGTCGTATTTTTGGGAGTCTGAGGGTTTCTGGTCTTATGCTTGATAAACCGTCGTATTTTTGGGAGTCTGAGGGTTTCTGGTCTTATGCTTGATAAACCGTCGTATTTTTGGGAGTCTGAGGGTTTCTGGTCTTATGCTTGATAAACCGTCGTATTTTTGGGAGTCTGAGGGTTTTGGTTTTGTTGTGTGTTTTTTGGGGTCTGAGGGTTTAACGTTGCATCAACAGCTTAGGTCATGCGGAACATTCCCGGATTTACCTACGAGCAGTATTTCACGCACCCGGGTAGAACCACCGACCTGCCATAATCTAGCTGGATGGCTTTCACACATGAAATACAAATGCATAGCATTTATATAGCACACAAATTAAAACATATTCTATTGCGCTTCACAATTACAGATGCAATTTTAAACATTTACACATAACAATAATATAATTAAAAAATATATATATATAATTTATATAACTAGGGTTCTAGTAATTGGATAAGAACACATGATATAATTCGACCCCCTGTGGGGTTTGAACTAGCAGCGGTGAGGAAGATACCGGTTGCCCATATGAGCGACGCCTCCTGAAGATATTAGTAATTTTAGATTTTGGAGGATAGTGCATGATACAGACAGAGACCCATTCCAGAGTCTCCTTTGGTTCTTTTACGTGCACGGTGTAAAGCACCGACAGGAGACCTCGGTTTAACGTCCCATCTGAAAGACTGTTAATTTTATTAGGGTCAGACGGGGGATCGAACCTGCGATCCCTGGATTACCAGTCCAGTGTGTTACCACTGGACTACATATCCGTCTGTACCCGCATATGTCTGGTTTGTTCCTTTCTTATATGACCTTTGTATTCTGCATGGGTAGCTGATACGCTTCAATGAATTTTGCCTTTTGCCTTATGAAATAATCCACATTTCATAAAGTATTATTACCTTCAGTTAGTAGATATTTGTTTTAGGAGACCAGAACCACATATACATATTAGGCCAGGAGAAAGGGCTAACATGTTTTTTATGTCAAGGATATTCTCTGATTAAAACACAGGTATGCTGTAAAATGCATACGTACATGCAAGTAGACATTATGATGATTTATAGGTTGATATAGGTATTTAAAGTCATGCTAATTTCTAACAAGACGTACGGTATTTTAATTAACGCCGTGTTCACAATCTACTCCGCAAGTTCAGGAACCATTAACACCTCATTAGAGCCGCAGCAAGTGTTTGTTTTCCCATTTGCAAAATTTAGGCAATGGCTAGCGATTTTAAATTGATGCACGAATTAATTCCAACTCTTAAAATAGAGCACTGGTTACTTTTGGTTCAGAGTCATATTTCAAACGTTATCTGCAGTTATGTTTCATTTCTCGTATTGTTCACCTACTACGATTTCTTTTACAAACTAGTTCATGCAATTATTACGGAGATATGATACATTGTATCAAGGTCACACTCTGAGCTCCATTTCTTTCTAGGGCCCGAGTTGTTATTGTCATTGACTTCAAACCACTTGCCCATCACCACTGCAAGATTGAATTCCACTGTCGGTGTCCAATTCTGTCATGTGATGAAGCAATGCAGCTGGCTTACGGACGGTCGGTAGTTATACCCGGGGTGCTCGTCCGTGTCTGAAATACTGCTCGAATGGGCATCCGGGGTTTTCTTCCATCAATAATAGTTGGAGAGCAGCAGCCATATAACCTAAAACTGTTGATGCGACTTTAAGCCTACAAACTCAAAACAAAACAAATCAACCTCTTTCTAGCATGCCTTCCAATAATGAGTCAAATATACTAGAGGACATAGAAAACGCACACTTCGGATAAGTGTGTTTTTAAATTCAAACAATAACTATATAAATACATAGTTTTAAACATTTTGGAATATTTTTAGTTGTTCAGTTTGTGTTTTGTAATAAAGATGTGATATATCGTTGATGGAATTCTTCGTATTTCGTTTTTATGTAATAATAATCATATAATGTAGGTGTGCGTTTTCTATGTCTTCTAGTATATAATGTAGGTGTACGTTTTCTATGTCCTCTAGTATATAATGTAGGTGTGCGTTTTCTATGTCCTCTAATATATAATGTAGGTGTGCGTTTTCTATGTCCTCTAGTATATAATGTAGGTGTGCGTTTTCTATGTCCTCTAGTATATAATGTAGGTGTGCGTTTTCTATGTCCTCTAGTATATAATGTAGGTGTGCGTTTTCTATGTCCTCTAGTATATAATGTAGGTGTGCGTTTTCTATGTCCTCTAGTATATAATGTAGGTGTGCGTTTTCTATGTCCTCTAGTATATAATGTAGGTGTGCGTTTTCTATGTCCTCTAGTATATAATGTAGGTGTGCGTTTTCTATGTCCTCTAGTATATAATGTAGGTGTGCGTTTTCTATGTCCTCTAGTATATAATGTAGGTGTGCGTTTTCTATGTCCTCTAGTATATAATGTAGATATGCGTTTTCTATGTCCTCTAGCATATAATGTAGGTGTGCGTTTTCTATGTTCTTTAGTATATAATGTAGGCGTGCGTTTTCTATGTCCTCTAGTATATAATGTATGTGTGCGTTTTCTATGTCCTCTAGTATATATTGTATGTGTGCGTTTTCTATGTCCTCTAGTATATAATGTAGGCGTGCGTTTTCTATGTCCTCTAGTATATAATGTAGGTGTGCGTTTTCTATGTCCTCTAGTACATAATGTAGGCGTGCGTTTTCTATGTCCTCTAGTATATAATGTAGATATGCGTTTTCTATGTCCTCTAGTATATAATGTAGGTGTGCGTTTTCTATGTCCTCTAGTATATAATGTAGGTGTGCGTTTTCTATGTCCTCTAGTATAATATTGTAACTGTGCGTTTTCTATGTCCTCTAGTATATCATGTAGGTGTGGGTTTTCTATGTCCTCTAGTATATAATGTAGATGTGCGTTTTCTATGTCCTCTAGTATATAATGTAGGTGTGCGTTTTCTATGTCCTCTAGTATATAATGTAGATATGCGTTTTCTATGTCCTCTAGCATATAATGTAGGTGTGCGTTTTCTATGTTCTTTAGTATATAATGTAGGCGTGCGTTTTCTATGTCCTCTAGTATATAATGTATGTGTGCGTTTTCTATGTCCTCTAGTATATATTGTATGTGTGCGTTTTCTATGTCCTCTAGTATATAATGTAGGCGTGCGTTTTCTATGTCCTCTAGTATATAATGTAGGTGTGCGTTTTCTATGTCCTCTAGTACATAATGTAGGCGTGCGTTTTCTATGTCCTCTAGTATATAATGTAGATATGCGTTTTCTATGTCCTCTAGTATATAATGTAGGTGTGCGTTTTCTATGTCCTCTAGTATATAATGTAGGTGTGCGTTTTCTATGTCCTCTAGTATAATATTGTAACTGTGCGTTTTCTATGTCCTCTAGTATATCATGTAGGTGTGCGTTTTCTATGTCCTCTAATATATAATGTAGATGTGCGTTTTCTATGTCCTCTAGTATATAATGTAGGTGTGCGTTTTCTATGTCCTCTAGTATATAATGTAGGTGTGCGTTTTCTATGTCCTCTAGTATATAATGTAGGTGTGCGTTTTCTATGTCATCTAGTATAATATTGTAACTGTGCGTTTTCTATATCCTCTAGTATATAATGTATGTGTGCGTTTTCTATGTCCTCTAGTATATAATGTAGGTGTGCGTTTTCTATGTCCTCTAGTATATAATGTAGGTGTGCGTTTTCTATGTCCTCTAGTATATAATATAGGTGTGCGTTTTCTATGTCCTCTAGTATATAATGTAGGTGTGCGTTTTCTATGTCCTCTAGTATATAATGTAGGTGTGCGTTTTCTATGTCCTCTAGTATATAATGTAGGCGTGCGTTCTCTATGTCCTCTAGTATATACTGTAGGCGTGCGTTTTCTATGTCCTCTAGTATATAATGTAGGTGTGCGTTTTCTATGTCCTCTAGTATATAATGTAGGTGTGCGTTTTCTATGTCCTCTAGTATATAATGTAGGTGTGCGTTTTCTATGTCCTCTAGTATATAATGTAGGTGTGCGTTTTCTATGTCCTCTAGTATATAATGTAACTGTGTGTTTTCTATGTCCACTAGTATATAATGTAGTCGTGCGTTTTCTATGTCCTCTAGTATATACTGTAGGTGTACGTTTTCTATGTCCTCTAGTACATAATGTAGGCGTGCGTTTTCTATGTCCTCTAGTATATAATGTAGGTGTGCGTTTTCTATGTCCTCTAGTATATAATGTAACTGTGCGTTTTCTATGTTCTCTAGTATATAATGTAGGTGTGCGTTTTCTATGTCCTGTAGTATATAATGTAACTGTGCGTTTTCTATGTCCTCTAGTATATAATGTATGTGTGCGTTTTCTATGTCCTCTAGTATATATTGTATGTGTGCGTTTTCTATGTCCTCTAGTATATAATGTAGGCGTGCGTTTTCTATGTCCTCTAGTATATAATGTATGTGTGCGTTTTCTATGTCCTCTAGTACATAATGTAGGTGTGCGTTTTCTATGTCCTCTAGTATATAATGTAGGTGTGCGTTTTCTATGTCCTCTAGTATATAATGTAGGTGTGCGTTTTCTATGTCCTCTAGTATATAATGTAGGTGTGCGTTTTCTATTCCTCTAGTATATAATGTAACTGTGCGTTTTCTATGTCCTCTAGTATATAATGTATGTGCGTTTTCTATGTCCTCTAGTATATAATGTAACTGTGCGTTTTCTATGTCCTCTAGTACACATCCGTGCATTTTACCGTTCGGATGTAGATATAAGTCTTTAAAATCCAGCTTGAATTGATTGAATTGCAGCATAATAGAAACATTAGGTGTGAGCACCATCTGATTCAAAGCCGAAATAAGCTGAAATAAAATTCCTATGTGAACAGGGCGTTAAAAGCGTATGTCATACATTAAAGAGGGATGTTGACAGATTTTCACGAACAATTTATACTGAATTATTCTCCTATTCAATTAACATAATTAACAAGCTGACCAGAATATAAAGATAACATGCATAATTCGAAAATGTATGTGTGCAAATCTCCCTGGAGTTATCCTGCAAAAGTGCATTACCACATACATTACCACATACATTACCACATACATTACCACATACATTACCACATACATTACCACATACATTGGTTTTATGTGCATTGTGAATCTGTAGCCTACGTCATATTGTAGTTGATATTCCGAGTTAATAATGCTCAATGTTATCGTTAATTACATGTGTTTGAAACCTGTGCCATTTTGAGTTAGCTTCCATTTAGTTTGACGTTTTACAATCAGCTGCTTTAAAACAAGGCCAATCATGCCAATATTTTAATGAATTTCGCTTCCGTTCATTCTATTATCTGGTAATGATATCCCGTACAACAAAGCGGACTAATTTATATAGTTGTTTATTTTGGGAGTTCAAGCCGCACCAACAGCGTAGGTCATGCGACGACTATTCAGTTACTATTGGTGGAGGATAACCCTGTATGTCCCTCCGAGTAGTATTCCAGGCACGGACGAGCGCCCTGTGAGAACCACCGACCATCCCCTTTCAGCTTCCTCAATTGAAAGAATCCGACACCTTAGAGGGATTCGAACATGCCGCGGTGAGGGGCAAGTGATTTGAAGTCAACGACCGTAACCACTCGTCCACGGAGCATCATCCCACCCACCTCGTCCCCAAATTTATAGAATATCATGATACTATTTTCGCAAGCTACGCGTGTCTTCCCTATCATGTGTAGCATATTTTACTATGATGCGTGTTATTGCACTGTTCAATGGTATAATGTAGAAACGACCCAACTAGTCCAACCACACCGGATGTGCTTTAAGAAGCACTTCCGTTGCTTCAAAGGATGGCGATACGTTGTATTGATTAATAAAAAAGCGGTCAATTTACTAGTTTAGCAGCTTTAACTATTGGACAGGCGAGGTTTCTCCGGGTATTCTCACCAATGCAACCCGGGTTCGATCCTGTAAGTATGTGGGATGGTACGGTGGTCGTCATATCGGACAGGTGGGTTTTCTCCGGGTATTCCGGTGTCCTCCCACACGAATGACCACATACACGCTTTCATCCGCGCTAACGAGGGTGATTAATATAAGTTTATAAGTTGTTAAAACTTGCTTTGCAATCGTTTTAAAATAAATAACGTTTAAACTTTGTTTTAACTATTGGATTTCTAGTAAATTTCTGCGGATATTTGACCACAGTGAGTGAACCAAAGAATTACAAAGTACATATTCTTAGTTCTGTTAGTAACTTATTCGCACTCAATAAAACTGGTTTATCTATAACGGAGAGTTATTGTAGGAGATAATGGTATTCGCAGACACAGCTTAGTGGTTGCATATAGACGTTAATGTGTACGTGCACAGTGTGATAACGTTCACAACACAATCTTCCTCAATCTTTCACCCTCATTCACCTCACTGCTATTTCCCAATGACGTATCGTTGACCTCAAATCACTTTTCCATTACCGCTGTAGGCTCGAATCGCATTATTTCATGTGAGGAAATGATCCAGCTGGCTTGAGGAAACCCTGGGTTTCTACCCATGCCTGAACTACGGTCAGAGGGTGGGGGGGGGTACCTGAGGTCTTCCATAGTCGCCATATACCTTAAAGCAGCATTACATCGTAATAAAGGATGTTTTGGGTAAAATATAAATACTTATGTGTGTGTGTTTACAAAAATCGAAATAGTCGCTCAGAAACGATAAAATTTCAATAAATTTAAACCGTCGTATACGCGAATTTGATTATCAACACACGAAATATAAAAAACACGCACAGCGCGCATGCGTGAAACAACAGAGGATGTAGAAAACAACGTATATATTTTGAACATGAAAGACTATCTATCTATCTTCCTCGAATGTCGTACCCCTCGCGGGGATGTAGAAATGTCCATAAAAGACTTAGCTAACAGAGGTATGAATCGACATATCCAGTAATTTAATTAAAAATGACAACGTGGGACAAATGGGGACGCTGCATTCCGAATAAATAAGTGGGGACAATGCGTTCCGGTTGTAAATAAGTGCGTGACCGATCGACTCGGAAAGTCCTACTTTTGGTTTCGAGTTTGTTTTATCGCAAAAAAACACTGTTTAACAAATGAACATAAGCATACAAAGTATAATGTTAGAATGTGTAGCAGCATTGCTACCCATACGTAAAAATTGAATTTTTCAAATATCTTTTATTTCACACGATGTAATGCTGCTTTAAATGTGTATGCGAGCTTAAAACCACAAAACAAACACATTTACAGTATGATGCACATCCTGTAGCATTCGTCACCTAGTGTACATCCTGGCACTTATATTTATATTAAATTTGAGAGACAAACACTAGTTCCGTACAACATACAACTATATAATTATAAACGAGCATAATTTATTAAATTTAACGAGCATTTAATGGTACCTCGTTTTATAATCTCCCTAGAACAACTATTAATATTGTTAGGGTCAGGCGGGGGATCGAACCTGCAATACCTGCATTCGCAGTCCACGGTGTTAAACACTAGACCACTGACCAGTACATTATTTTATTTGGCAGTTTTTTTCATGATTACGTTTTTATATAGAGTCGGAAAAAAACTTGCGGACGACTGACTGATGCCCCCGGGAATGTACCCGACAAACAGTGTGTTCACTTGTGTTTCTACCACTGAAGCTAGGACACTTACATCACTTATAGTCATCCCTTAACCTGTGAATCCTAACCACGATCTATTTGAATTTATGTAGGTTCCTGTCATAACTAAGGTTGCTTTTGCAAACATCATAGGACTAGATCAGACGGCACAGAACGTATGGCACAGAATGTGCCGTCTGATCAGGCTCTAATTAGAAAATATTGTTAGACAAATTGTCTCTAAAATTATACGCCTGCGTATCAAAAAAGAAATCTTCAGAATTGTGAAAAGACAGACGCGACATAGCAAGTAGAAATACATTTAGTATACTTGTCTCTGAGATGATACGTAGGCGAATCAAAATGAAATGTGCAGATGCTACATAAAATAGAAATAATTATTGCATACGCATGTCGGTTAATGTAAACATACGTCAATTGATAAACTATGTTATTACGGTTCTGAAAAACTAGCATGCCATTGAACTATTCAATAGAAGAGTATGAATAAAAGGGAGACTCTATGAAAGCTGCGTACTGTCATGGTGTTTATTTGATTTCATGGGTTTTATCAAGGGCAATGTAAGACGTCAATTAATTATACGACATGGATTTATGTCTATTTAATGTGGACTGGATACAATATCCCTCTTGTACTACACAAGTCAACATTAATTTTTCCGGCAGGAATGGAAAGGCATTATATTAATGTGCTTATTAGCACAATAGAGTGTTTCTAAAACAGTATTGATAACTGTACTAAGATATACGTCATGCGTCTTTTGTATTCAATGCATAAGGACCCATTAAGAACGACTACTGCTGGGCGCGAATTCCGGGCCTTTCACACCTGAAACGAACGCGTTACCACTGTGCTATCACGAATTCCTGTTCCTCCCATACCGCACCACCTCACTCAATACAGTATAGCAGTATATACTACTATTGTTCTTTCCGATTAATTATCTCGAGTAGAATTAACCTCATGTCTACGCTTTTTAGTTACATACAAATGTAGCATGACAAGACACCATCTCAAAATAATGACGAGACACGCTGAAATATTAGCATAATTATGCTGTATATCCACAGAGCCTCTTCTATCGGAAGTAAGAGCACATTCTACATTCATCACATAGCCATGTATATAATGTATATATGAAACGAGAGTATGTTGTACGCACAGAAGTCCTTCACTTTGGGTAGGTATGTAAATAAATTAGACATGACCGCATTCCAACCAATCGAAGACATTGGTGTTGTCGTGTGAGACGTCTATGACAATCGCCATCTAGGTTGGCTATTAATGCTTGTTTTACACAGACGGATCTGTAGTCCAGTGGTAACACACTGGACTGGTAATCCAGGGATCGCAGGTTCGATGCCCCGTCTGACCCTAATAAAATTAACAGTCTTTCAGATGGGACGTTAAACCGAGGTCTCGTGTCGGTGCTTTACACCGTGCACGTAAAAGAACCAGAGGAGACTCTGGACTGGATCTCTGTCTGTATCATTGCACTATCCTCCAACAATCTAAAATGACTAATCTCTTCAGGAGGCGTCGCTCATATGGGCAACCGGTAGCGACGATAAATAAACGTAAAACACACACGCTTGTTTTACGGTAGGTTTGTAGCAATCGTGTTACACACGTGGCCGAGTTGCTAGTGTCGTTGATTTAAATCACTTGCCCATCATCGCTACTGGTTCGCATCCCACGTAGGGTATCGAATTATTTCATGTGAGGAAGCTATCTAGTTAGCTTACGGAAAATCGATGGTTCTACGCGGGTGCGCCCGAGCTTGACATGCGGGAGAGAGAATGGGCAATGCGAAATTTAATGCCTTGTCTAAGGGCACACTGTGGTAATGGCGTCAGCTGGACGTGAACTCTCACACCTCAAGCGAACGCGCTATCACTGCGCTATCACGATTTACACATGTTCCATATACACATTCTTACAGCATAAGAGAACAGACGGCTCAGTAGTCCAGTTGTACTGCGAATCCAGGGATCACAGGTTCGACCCCCCGGTCTGACCATAATAATATTAACAGTCTCTCACACGGGACTGTAAACCGAGGTCTCGTGTCGGTACTCTACACTATGCACGTAAAATAACCAGCGAAGAATCTGGAATGGGTCTCTGTCTGTATTATTGCACTATCCTCCGAACATGTAAAATGACTATTATCTTCAGAAAGCGTCGCTCATATGGGCACCCGGTAGCGACGATATAACACATACAACGCAATAGGCAATCATGCATTAAGGGCATGCACAAATGGTAGACAGCATATCATGTTGTAATGGCATCTCTAGTCTGTCTGTCTGTCTGTCTGTCTGTCTGTCTGTCTGTCTGTCTGTCTGTCTGTCTGTCTGTCTGTCTGTCTGCCTGCCTGCCTGCCTGTCTGTCTGTCTGTCTGTCTGTCTGTCTGTCTGTCTGTCTGTCTGTCTGTCTGTCTGTCTGTCTGTCTGTCTGTCTGTCTGTCTGTCTGTCTGTCTGTCTGTCTGTCTGTCTGTCTGTCTGTCTGTCTGTCTGTCTGTCTGTCTGTCTGTCTGTCTGTCTGTCTGTCTGTCTGTCTGTCTGTCTGTCTGTCTGTCTGTCTGTCTGTCTGTCTGTCTGTCTGTCTGTCTGTCTGTCTGTCTGTCTGTCTGTCTGTCTGTCTGTCTGTCTGTCTGTCTGTCTGTCTGTCTCTGTCTGTCTGTCTGTCTGTCTGTCTGTCTGTCTGTCTGTCTGTCTGTCTGTCTGTCTGTCTGTCTGTCTGTCTGTCTGTCTGTCTCCATCTGGAATGAGATCTCTATAGCGAGTAATCAAATGTTGAAGATAATGTCGAGCTAAAATAGGTTTGCATAAACCCCCTGCAATAGGTTTGCATAAACCCCCTGCAATAGGTTTGCATAAACCCCCTGCAATAGGTTTGCATAAACCCCCTGCAATAGGTTTGCATAAACCCCCTGCAATAGGTTTGCATAAACCCCCTGCAATAGGTTTGCATAAACCCCCTGCAACCTCCTAGTGCAGTATGGTCATCAATTATTAGTTTGTTACAATTTGACCAACCATCGAAGAGTGGATACAACTATCTCTGGGAACAACATGTTGGTATCATATAAAATAGTTCGATTATAGAGATTCAATCTAACTTATTAGCCGCTTTTGGAAGAACTTGGCAAAGAATTTCTTAACTACACAAATACACTGGTATACTAATTTAGTTTGAAACACGAATTGTTGTATTAAACAAATTCGGTATAGGCTTTGTATACAATAATTATATACAAGCAAATGTACTCTACAAATAGTTCACCTTTTTTTAATTATATAGAAACTATATTATGACTGACGAATTATCCAGTATGATTTGACACAATAATGCAAATGAAATAAGCCACGGTTTAATAATTTGATTTAACGTTGCTACCGGTTGCCCATTCGAGCGACGGACAGCTTACCTGCTTATAAAACACCTTTCCTGGGCAGACTCCAGAACTTAGCAAGTACTTGGTGCACCAACCTCCATAAGAAACTGCCAACATGTTCATACAAAGAGACACGGTCTGAGTGTTGTTCGATCCCTTACCACCAGTGATGATAGTCGGGTTGCTATCAGGAATTATTAACGTGAGCTGACGTTTGTAGCGTATATGACGTCATCATTATGACAGGCACTCAGATATTTCCGTATTACACTTCAGGTGTGAAAGGCTCGGAGTTCGCTCTTAGGGAAGGTAGGCCACTTAAATTCCATATTGCCATTTATCTACCGCCCCCTCCCTGGGTATTGCTCAGGAATGAGGTTTCGACAGCGATTAAACTAAGTTGTAGGAACTTGTTTCGCAATCGAGCTAAGATAAATGTGTACATAAAATATGAAATTCAACCATTGTTTGATTATATGCTTCATGTATGGACTATATTTGTATATACCAGGCTGTTGTCGAAACACGGAAGACCCGCTAAACGTCGCATTCAAATGTGTCTAACCCTCGCTACTAAACAAATATAAAAAGCTACTAACCAAATAATTGACAAATCTATCGCAGATTATTCCTTTAACGATTTTATTGTCGTGTAGTTTTCGGGGATTAACCTGCTATCGCTGAGTGTGTGTTTTATTTAACCCGAGGATGATTGTTCTTAGACCATTATGAAAGTGATTGGTGTTAGTTGCCTCAATTAGAGACATTGGCCAGTTAGTGGTTTCCTTTGCACGGCATTCTAAATAATATACATCCATTTTCTATGTGGGTGAAGTTAGCAGTGAGCAGTGTACTGCCAGTGTACTGCTGTACTGCTGGCAGTGAGCAGTGTACTGCTGTACTGCTGGCAGTGAGCAGTGAGTAGTGTCATCCAGCAGTGAGTTATGTATTCTAGTAGTGTATGATTTGTATATGCCAAATACATAACTCACTGCTGGATTACACTACTCACTGCTCACTGCTAGCAGTACAGCAGTACACTGCTCACCGCCAGCAGTACAGCAGTACACTGAGAGTACACTGCTCACTGCTAACTTCACCCACATCTATTATCTCATCTTATTAGATAATTTAAGCCTTGATTGAGATTATACAGTATATGTAAAAAAAATGTTAGATTAGATTTATTCTTTATTTCAGTCTCATCGTTGTACAATACATAAAACATACACAACAAGTTATCGTTTCAAAGTACAACACCATTCATTATAAAAAGAATTATAAGAGACTAATGTAATCACAGATAATCAAACTATCACAGTCTATCGACATATTATTATATTTACATATTAAAACCGAGGAACAGTCGATAATTGAAAATTAAATACTTATTAACACCAGAAATTTTGAAATACTGAAATGGAAAAAAAGCACTAATGCGCAATTAAGAAATGTTTTAAATAATCACTTATCAACCTCGATCAGATCGCGGTTGAACTAATTAGCAGCTGTTTCTCGGAATGGATAAGAGACACACAATCAATAAATCAAATGGATACATTATTTACATAAATAAAAGGATCGTCTTTGAAGAATATAAAAACAGGTTTTGGCAACAATTCTAATCAGAGGTATAGTAGTAAAAATAATTGTAAGCTGGTCGGATACAGGTTTGTTCCGAAAGTCATTTTCATATAATGAGGCTTTCTCTAAGAGAACAGCTCTCAAATCATCATACAGTGAACATTCTAATAATACATGACTTTCGTCTTCTAATACATTACAGAAAGGGCACTTACGTTCATCAAGTGGTAAATTCTCATACCTTCCGGTTTCTATACGTAATGGAGCAACTCCACATCTAAATTTACATAATTCTGATCGATGGATCTGTACCGGTTGACCTTCCATGTTTGAAATACTACCCGAACTATCATCCGGGGTCTTCCTCCACATGTACAGTTGGAGAGTCGCCAAATGACGTAAGTTGCACATGTGACTTAAACCCAAAGAAAGAAAGAAAACAAGCAATCCTAGTCTAATTAGTATATGCGTGGGAGTTGCGGGGGTGATGGTAATTAAAACCCTTAATATTGCATATATTTATTTATCCGCTAGATTGCATAATAACTACGCGTGCGTGACTGGAAAGATAAGGAAGCAAAATAGACTAATCAAACTATCCACGCCTTCTCTTCCATGCTATATAGAAACAATTCCTAATTGGGTATGATTGTCGCAGACGGTTATATTCACTGCGAAATAATCATATTACGAAGAATAAATACTAATCCCAACTGGTGATTCAACAATCCTATAACCCGCCCACACTGTTATTGCACTCAGAACATGAACTACGTGTTCATGTGTAACTGGATAATAGTCCAAGACGTAATTAGAAGACAAAAATCCCACACAAATGTGTAATGACATATTTCCGTGTTTGGTACGTGACTACTATCTTATATAGGTGCTTCAAAATTCTAAATATATCGGTTGTGATCTAATGGTCGATCTCAACATCTTGTATAAACAACTCGTCGGCCGAGTGGTTAAAGTCGTTGACTTCAAATCATTGCCAATCTGGGCAGCATGTAATGGAACCTAGTAAAATAATCTCTGTACGTCTAAAAGTTTCTCTTTGTACTAACATTAAGAACGATAGAAATGGCTGACGATCTATGTGGTTGTTGATAACCAGAACCGACCGCATCCAAAGTGGCCATGTCGACGGTGGTTGGTTTAAACAGTATTTATTCCAATAAATTTACATCTATAACACAAAAAATGTTACAAATTACATAAATTGTGAAGGTTTTCCAAGGTGTGCAAAGGTTTTCCAAGGTGTGCAAAGGTTTTCCTCCGCCAATGCTATATAGCTGGAGAATCTCTATATGTCCTAAGCTATCGGTTTGAATTAAAAAAGAACCCCAAAGAAACAAAACAAACAAAGCAACAAAGAAACAAAGAAAGAAAGAAACAAAGAAAGAAAGAAACAAACAAACAAACAAACAACAAACAAACAAACAAACACAACCAACGCTTCATGTCATGCCATTGTGCTATCATAGGCCTGTGCAGTGTCTATACGAAGCTACCCAACGGAAGTAAGACTGTTTATATATGCATTACATACAAACGGTATACTATTGGGTAATAAAATATATGTTTAACCCAATCACATACAGGGGAATAGACAGGGACGGGGAATGTCCAGGGTTCCTGGTCCCCCCATGTACCAACACGTTTGTTACTGGTACATAGTATTATCTGCTCGAAGACAGGGGTATCATTGGGTACTACCAACTCACTGTAGCCAGGTTGTGGACTTTCCTCTCGGATATAGTGCACGTTACCGGTACTCGCAATGCTTGGGGTAGGGTCAGTGTTATTGGTAGGCCTATTGTCTGGTTTTAGGCAAGGGCTCGTTTGACTACGAATCCAGTGATCGATTCGATCCCCCCGTCTGACCCTAATAATATTATCAGTCTTTCAGATGGGACCTTAAACCGAAGTATCGTGTCGGAGCTTTACACCGTGCACGTAAAAGAACCAGAGGAGACTCTCGAATGGGTCACTCTCTGTATCATTGCATAATCCTCAAAAATCTAAAATGACAAATCTCCTTAGGAAATGTCGCTCATATGGGCAATCGGTAGCGACGATAAATAAACGTAAAAAAAGGTGTTGTTAGGTAAACTGCCCGTCGCTCAAATGGGAAACCGGTAGCGACGTTAAATAAACTTAAATTTAAAAAAAATATGATGATATGAAATTGTCTAACAGAGTAGAAAGGGGGGGGGGGGGGGTGACAATAAATGACAAGAAATCTGTATAACAATGTGCATATATCACTTTATATTTGACAATTTGTAAATTGCCAGATTATCCTCTATATAAACAATATATATCTATATTAATTCTACTCACTTTGATCATAATTAATTTGCTTTGGTTTTCATTAATCATGTGTTAATAGTATGTATAATATGTAAATAATTATGACTATGTACTATATGTATACGTCTTAATAAACGTCTGTTCTGTTCTCGTCTAGCACGCCGTTATTTGAACTCGTCTTTCACCGCTATCATCAGGACCGTCACTTCGCTCTCTGTCAGGGACACATGATAATTGATGATATGTGAGAAATATGTCAAGCGCGTGAGGAGGTTGTAGATTTGAGTACTGGTTTCTGACCAGGAAATGTGGGTGGTCTTCTCCACCACAACATACTGACTTGGTACGATAAGGCCGCAGAGTGGGCCCTGGAAAAATATCCATAAGCGGGACAACAATAACAAGTACATACGACACTGTAGCCCTGGAACAAGCGTCGATATATTTTGCTTGTTCAGTCAAATATTTATATGTTATCACTGAGACGATTAATTGGGCCGTCTTGAGTTTCTGATATCAAAATGTCATTTTGCCTGAAGTTAAAAAGTGAAAAATCGACAGACTGGAACCCAGGCTAGCGACCAAGCACATGCATATCGATTTGTGGAACTCAGGCTACGACCAAGCACATGCATATCGATTTGTGGAACCCAGGCTAGCGACCAAGCACATGCATATCGATTTGTGGAACCCAGTCTACGACCAAGCACATGCATATTGATTTGTGGAACCCAGGCTAACGACCAAGCACATGCATATCGATTTGTGGAACCCAGTCTACGACCAAGCACATGCATATTGATTTGTGGAACCCAGTCTAACGACCAAGCACATGCATATTGATTTGTGGAACCCAGGCTAACGACCAAGCACATGCATATTGATTTGTGGAACCCAGGCTAACGACCAATCACATGCATATTGATTTGTGGAACCCAGGCTACGACCAAGTACATGCATATTGATTTGTGGAAGCCAGGCTAGCGACCAAGCACATGCATATTGATTTGTGGAACCCAGGCTAACGACCAAGCACATGCATATTGATTTGTGGAACCCAGGCTAGCGACCAAGCACATGCATATTGATTTGTGGAACCCAGTCTAACGACCAAGCACATGCATATTGATTTGTGGAACCCAGGCTAACGACCAAGCACATGCATATTGATTTGTGGAACCCAGGCTAACGACCAATCACATGCATATTGATTTGTGGAACCCAGGCTAGCGACCAAGTACATGCATATTGATTTGTGGAAGCCAGGCTAGCGACCAAGCACATGCATATTGATTTGTGGAACCCAGGCTAACGACCAAGCACATGCATATTGATTTGTGGAACCCAGGCTAGCGACCAAGCACATGCATATTGATTTGTGGAACCCAGGCTAACGACCAAGCACATGCATATTGATTTGTGGAAGCCAGCCTAACGACCAAGTACATGCATATTGATTTGTGGAAGCCAGCCTAACGACCAAGCACATGCATATTGATTTGTGGAAGCCAGCCTAACGACCAAGTACATGCATATTGATTTGTGGAAGCCAGCCTAACGACCAAGCACATGCATATCGATGTGTGGAACCCAGGCTAACGACCAAGCACATGCATATCGATTTGTGGAACCCAGGCTAACGACCAAGCACATGCATATCGATTTGTGGAACCCAGGCTAACGACCAAGCACATGCATATTGATTTGTGGAACCCAGTCTAACGACCAAGCACATGCATATTGATTTGTGGAACCCAGGCTAACGACCAAGCACATGCATATTGATTTGTGGAACCCAGGCTAACGACCAATCACATGCATATTGATTTGTGGAACCCAGGCTAGCGACCAAGTACATGCATATTGATTTGTGGAAGCCAGGCTAGCGACCAAGCACATGCATATTGATTTGTGGAACCCAGGCTAACGACCAAGCACATGCATATTGATTTGTGGAACCCAGGCTAGCGACCAAGCACATGCATATTGATTTGTGGAACCCAGGCTAACGACCAAGCACATGCATATTGATTTGTGGAAGCCAGCCTAACAACCAAGTACATGCATATTGATTTGTGGAAGCCAGCCTAACGACCAAGCACATGCATATTGATTTGTGGAAGCCAGCCTAACGACCAAGCACATGCATATTGATTTGTGGAAGCCAGGCTAACGACCAAGCACATGCATATTGATTTGTGGAACCCAGGCTAGGTTGTTGTTTGTGGGGTGGTGTTTGTTGTGGGGTCGACCAAGCACATGCATATTGATTTGTGGAACCCAGTAACGACCAAGTACATGCATATTGATTTGTGGAAGCCAGCCTAACGACCAAGCACATGCATATTGATTTGTGGAAGCCAGCCTAACGACCAAGCACATGCATATTGATTTGTGGAAGCCAGCCTAACGACCAAGCACATGCATATTGATTTGTGGAACCCAGGCTAACGACCAAGCACATGCATATTGATTTGTGGAACCCAGGCTAACGACCAAGCACATACATATTGATTTGTTTTGCAGACTGGAACCCAGGCTAACGACCAAGCACATGCATATTGATTTGTTTGGTTTTTGGTGTTTAACATTGCACCAATAGCATAGGTCATACGGCGACTTTCCAGCTATATTGGCGGAGGAAGACCCCGAGTGCCCCTCCGAACAGTATTCCGCGCACTGACGGACACCCTGGTAGAATCACCGACCTACCAAAAGTCATCTGAGTTTAGTGTGGAGCATTATTAATTTTATGTATGTAAATATGCTGTATATAATAGTTTTTGTTTTGATGGCCTTATGGGAAATGGACCTTGTCAAATAAACTTCCTCATTAAATAAAGTTTTATTATTATTATTATTTATAGTATTATTATTATTATATTATTATTATGATACAAGCTATAGCCTATCAGTTGTTCTAATTTGAATATCATAAAATAGTTTTTCTATATAAATATCGATATGATTATGATTATATATTTCTTATAATTACTATTTATAGTATTATTATTATTATTATATTTTTATTATGATACAAGCTATAGCCTATCAGTTGTTCTAATTTGAATATCATAAAATAGTTTTTCTATAGAAGAGTATCCCATGTATCAAACATCCATGTTTGTTCCACAGCCATGCGGAACAAAGAGCAACTGTTCTCATATCTATAATAATGCACATGTTTTATTATCTCCGTTAGGGGATTATGTTTCCGTCCTGTTTTGCTTCGTTCTTTCTCTTCGTTATTAGCTAAAACTTTAGGATGGATGTTCATGATTATTTATTTTGGGATGGTCAAACCATGGGGCCTACGACCTATTCATTAAGTTTTTGTGAGTGCCCTCTAGTTGTGGGAATATGCGCTATATCTAGTGGTGGAGGTATGCCCTCTAGTGGTGGAAGTACGCGCTCTATCGAGGGCCCTCTAGTGATGAAAGTACACGCTCTACGGAGTGTCCTCTAGTGGTGGAGGTATGCCCTCTAGTGGTTGAGTTATTGGCTCTATCGAGTACCCTCTAGTGGTGGATGTATGCGCTCTGTCAAGTGTTCTCTAGTAATTGAGTTATTGGCTCTATATAGTGCCCTCTAGTGGTGAAGGTATGCGTTCTATCAAGTGTCCTCTAGTGGTGGAGGTATGCCCTCTAGTGGTTGAGTTATTGGTGGTGGAGGTATGTGCTCTATCGAGGGTCCTCTAGTGGTGGAGGTATGTGCTCTATCGAGGGTCCTCTAGTGGTGGAGGTATGTGATATATCGAGTGCCCTCTAGTGGTGGAGGTATGTGATATATCGAGTACCCTCTAGTGGTGGAGGTATGTGATATATCGAGTACCCTCTAGTGGTGGAGGTATGTGATATATCGAGTACCCTCTAGTGGTGGAGGTATGTGATATATCGAGTACCCTCTAGTGGTGGAGGTGTGTGCTCTATCGAGGGTCCTCTAGTGGTGGAGGTATGTGATATATCGAGTACCCTCTAGTGGTGGAGGTGTGTGCTCTATCGAGGGTCCTCTAGTGGTGGAGGTGTGTGCTCTATCGAGGGTCCTCTAGTGGTGGAGGTATGTGATATATCGAGTACCCTCTAGTGGTGGAGGTATGTGATATATCGAGGGTCCTCTAGTGGTGGAGGTATGTGATATATCGAGTACCCTCTAGTGGTGGAGGTGTGTGCTCTATCGAGGGTCCTCTAGTGGTGGAGGTATGTGATATATCGAGTACCCTCTAGTGGTGGAGGTATGTGATATATCGAGGGTCCTCTAGTGGTGGAGGTATGTGATATATCGAGTACCCTCTAGTGGTGGAGGTGTGTGCTCTATCGAGTGTCCTCTAGTGGTGGAGGTATGTGATATATCGAGTACCCTCTAGTGGTGGAGGTATGTGATATATCGAGGGTCCTCTAGTGGTGGAGGTATGTGATATATCGAGGGTCCTCTAGTGGTGGAGGTATGTGATATATCGAGTACCCTCTAGTGGTGGAGGTATGTGATATATCGAGTACCCTCTAGTGGTGGAGGTATGTGATATATCGAGTACCCTCTAGTGGTGGAGGTATGTGATATATCGAGGGTCCTCTAGTGGTGGAGGTATGTGATATATCGAGTACCCTCTAGTGGTGGAGGTGTGTGATATATCGAGTACCCTCTAGTGGTGGAGGTATGTGATCTATCGAGTACCCTCTAGTGGTGGAGGTATGTGATATATCGAGTGCCCTCTAGTGGTGGAGGTATGTGATATATCGAGTACCCTCTAGTGGTGGAGGTATGTGCTCTATCGAGTGCCCTCTAGTGGTGGAGGTGTGTGCTCTATCGAGGTTCCTCTAGTGGTGGAGGTATGTGATATATCGAGTGCCCTCTAGTGGTGGAGGTATGTGCTCTATCGAGGTTCCTCTAGTGGTGGAGGTATGTGCTCTATCGAGGGTCCTCTAGTGGTGGAGGTATGTGCTCTATCGAGGGTCCTCTAGTGGTGGAGGTATGTGCTCTATCGAGGGTCCTCTAGTGGTGGAGGTATGTGCTATATCGAGGTTCCTCTAGTGGTGGAGGTATGTGCTCTATCGAGGGTCCTCTAGTGGTGGAGGTATGTGCTCTATCGAGGGTCCTCTAGTGGTGGAGGTGTGTGCTCTATCGAGGGTCCTCTAGTGGTGGAGGTATGTGCTCTATCGAGGGTCCTCTAGTGGTGGAGGTATGTGATATATCGAGTACCCTCTAGTGGTGGAGGTATGTGATATATCGAGTACCCTCTAGTGGTGGAGGTATGTGATATATCGAGTACCCTCTAGTGGTGGAGGTATGTGATATATCGAGTACCCTCTAGTGGTGGAGGTGTGTGCTCTATCGAGGGTCCTCTAGTGGTGGAGGTATGTGATATATCGAGTACCCTCTAGTGGTGGAGGTATGTGATATATCGAGTGCCCTCTAGTGGTGGAGGTATGTGATCTATCGAGTTTCCTCTAGTGGTGGAGGTGTGTGCTCTATCGAGGGTCCTCTAGTGGTGGAGGTATGTGCTCTATCGAGGTTCCTCTAGTGGTGGAGGTATGTGATATATCGAGGGTCCTCTAGTGGTGGAGGTATGTGCTCTATCGAGGTTCCTCTAGTGGTGGAGGTGTGTGCTCTATCGAGGTTCCTCTAGTGGTGGAGGTATGTGCTCTATCGAGTGCCCTCTAGTGGTGGAGGTGTGTGCTCTATCGAGGGTCCTCTAGTGGTGGAGGTGTGTGCTCTATCGAGGGTCCTCTAGTGGTGGAGGTGTGTGCTCTATCGAGGGTCCTCTAGTGGTGGAGGTATGTGCTATATCGAGGTTCCTCTAGTGGTGGAGGTGTGTGCTCTATCGAGGGTCCTCTAGTGGTGGAGGTGTGTGCTCTATCGAGGTTCCTCTAGTGGTGGAGGTATGTGCTATATCGAGTGCCCTCTAGTGGTGGATATATGTGCTGATACTTCTCACTGCGATTAATTTTGTATTTGTGCTAGTTTTCATATAAAATCATGTAGTGTATTATATTGTTTATCTATGTTATATTATATAGAAAATGTGGTTTCAATAGCTAACGAACAAAACCGTAATACAGTCAAACTTGTCTTAAGCAGACAGCCACTATAATGACAGAAAGTGGCTGCTTAGCACAGGTGACTGCTTAATATAGATCAAATGTTTACTAAAACAACATATTGGAAATCTGGAAACAGGCTGCTTAATAGAGGTGACCACTAACACAGGTTTGACTGTACATCTATAAACTCCCATTCTATGATAAAAATACACGATGAGGGTGAAACATCCAACTGGTGATCCCGTGCAGAACTTAATTATGCCCAAAAAGATCTGGATATTGTAAATTTATGATTCTTGTTATTTTAGGGTAACATGGACGCGAACAACTCGAATGCTGCAAACACAACCGTAAGCGATTTATCTAAAGAAAATACGAACTTGGAGCCTCCAAATATATTATCAAAAGTATACACAGAATGGACAACGTGGGGTCAGTGCTCGAAAGGATGCCAACAATCTAGAAAGCGACGCTGCAAAAAAGAAGCCCAGTGTGGAAAAAGCTATATCAAGGAAAAACGAAAATGCAAATCGAAAGGAACTTGTTCAAAACGATCGAAGAGAAAATATGTGAAATTATTAGGTCTTAGAAAAAATGATAAATTAGTGAAACAGATTTTATATAAAATTTTATACAGCGTCTGGACGCCGTGGACGGTTTGTTCTCGGAGTTGTAAAAAACAACGCTATCGGAAATGTATTCAACCGGCAATGTGCGGAGCAAGTTACATTCAAGAAGAGCGACAATGCAGACGGTCTAGTCTGGTCTGTAGGAAGCAATATATTTTAAGAACGTTTGTGCCGATGGATGATATTGAAGATCTGGACGAAAGTGTCCGGAAAATCCAAAATATAACCAATACAGTCATCGGAAATTCGACCATTACTAAACGAGGGCCAACAGGTGAGAGTGTTACTGTATTGTTTATACGTTTATGTTTTGGGGTTTAATGTATACGCACCGACACCATAGATCATATAACATCGTTTCAACTATATTGGTGGAGGATTACCCATGTGTCCATCCGGGCAGTGCATTAAGATTAAACTTGCTTTCAGATGTGATTCCGACTCCTATGCTAACGAGTGCTAGCTGCGATGCACTATTAATACTTAGATATGAATATTAGCCTAAGTTGTGCCGTTATTTGCCTACCACAATACTGTCTACGACCCAGATCTATGCGCTGTGTTTTCCAGTCTGATATTACGTGTACTTGTTTGATACGGTCACGCCATTGTATCAAATCAGAAAAAGCCGTATCATAACTAGTTCCTGAGAAACGAACGCATGCGCACTCGGTGGTAGTTTGTTTACTTCCCGTAGCGTCTCAAATTTGACAGATAACATGTTTGTAGTTTCATTGTAATATTTCAATCGTTTTCGTGTATCTAATCAGTAAACACGCACAATACACTATTTATTTGGCACAGACGGATCTGTAGTCCAGTGGTCAACACACGGACTAGTAATCCAGGGTTCGCAGGTTCGATCCCCCGACTGACCCTAATAAAACAGTCTTTCAGATGGGACTTTAAACTGAGGTATCGTGTCGATGCTTTACATCGTGCATGTAAAAGAACCAGATGAGACTCTGACATGGGTATATGTCTGTATTATTGCACTATCCTCCAAAAATCTAAAATGACTAATCTCTTCAGGAAGCGTCGCTCATATGGGCAACCGGTAGCGACGATAAATAAACGTAAAACACACATTTATTTGGCTGGTTCCTGGTGCTAAGTGTGTTGGGCTCGCTACGGCAAAGGTTTGCTTCTAGCACTCGCATTATAATTCAATGGTGGTCGAGTGGTTAAAGTCGTTGCTTTCAAATCGCTCACCACTGTTGGTTGGAATCCCACTGGATGTATCGAATTACTACTTCATGTGAGGAAGCTATCCAGCTGGTTCGCGGATTGTGCGGTCGATGAGTCTGTCTGAATTACTGCTCTGCTCGCACCCGGGGTCTTCCTCCACCAAGACTAGCGGGAGAGTATATAGTATAAGCGGATTGCGCGGTCGGTGAGTCTGCCTGAATTACTGCTCGCACCCGGGGTCTTCCTCCACCAAGACTAGCCGGAGAGTATATAGTATAAGCTGGTTGTGCGGTCGGTGAGTCTGCCTGCATTACTGCTCTGCGAGGCACCCGGGGCGGGGTCTTCCTCCACCAAGACTAGCTAGAGAGTATACAGTATAAGCTGGTTGTGCGGTCGGTGAGTCTGTCTGAATTACTGCTTTGCGTGCACCCGGGGTCTTCCTCCACCAAGACTAGCTGGAGGGTATACAGTATAAGCTGGTTGTGCGGTCGGTGAGTCTGCCTGAATTACTGCTCTGCATGCACCCGGGGTCTTCCTCCACCAAGACTAGCGGGAGAGTATACAGTATAAGCTGGTTGTGCGGTCGGTGAGTCTGTCTGAATTACTGCTCTGCATGCACCCGGGGTCTTCCTCCACCAAGACTAGCGGGCTAGTATACAGTATAAGCTGGTTGTGCGGTCGGTGAGTCTGTCTGAATTACTGCTCTGCATGCACCCGGGGTCTTCCTCCACCAAGCATAGCTGTAGAGTATATAGTATAAGCTGGTTGTGCGGTCGGTGAGTCTGTCTGAATTACTGCTCTGCATGCACCCGGGGTCTTCCTCCACCAAGACTAGCGGAAGAGTATACAGTATAAGCTGGTTGTGCGGTCGTTGAGTCTGTCTGAATTACTGCTCTGCGAGGCACCCGGGGACTTCCTCCACCAAGACTAGCGGGATAGTATACAGTATAAGCTGGTTGTGCGGTCGGTGAGTCTACCTGAATTACTGCTCTGCGAGGCACCCGGGGTCTTCCTCCACCAAGACTAGCGGGAGAGTATATAGTATAAGCTGGTTGTGCGGTCGGTGAATCTGCATGAATTACTGCTCTACGAGGCACCCGGGGTCTTCCTCCACCAAGACTAGTGGGAGAGTATACAGTATAAGCTGGTTGTGCGGTCGGTGAGTCTGCCTGAATTACTGCTCTGCGAGGCACCCGGGGTCTTCCTCCACCAAGACTAGCGGGAGAGTATATAGTATAAGCTGGTTGTGCGGTCGGTGAGTCTGTCTGAATTACTGCGAGGCACCCGGGGTCTTCCTCCACCAAGACTAGCGGGAGAGTATACAGTATAAGCTGGTTGTGCGACCGTAAACCCCCAAAACGAAGCAACAACAAATCAAACACGTATAGCCAGTAATAGGACCAAACCATTATTATGAGAACGTGCATTATTCACAAAGTCTAATAATATTGCATTTAAACAAGGTTAATTTAGTAAAGACTGATGTATAGCCATCTTGATTTATTCATTACCCGGTATAACGCATTGCTCAGTATAGTTGAGAGGCTATCTATAGTTGCGAGTAACTAAACGTTAACGATGAAAGCTAATAATTGGTTTGAAGTTAATTTAAATATAGCATGTGCTTGAACACAACCCGTTTCAGCTTTGCCAAGCATTAATGAAGTGAACAGCACGGTAAAGTATAGACCCCGTCGCGATATTTTGAGCCGTTTCATTTATGCATGATAAATAATATCGTATTGGTTCAATACATAGTTTGGTTGTTTTTGGAGTATAAAGTCACACAAACAGCTTTGGTCATACTATATGGCGTCTCTCCAGCTATTATTCTCATCCAACAATAGTTCAGGCTTGGACGGACACGCGGGTAGAACCACCGAGCTATACTAGCTTCCACACTTGTAATATTTCGACACCCCCAGTGGGATTCGAACATACAGCGGTGATTTGCAAGTCAACGACCGTACCCATTCGGCCATGGAGGAGGTCCATATATAACACAGTTAGGACGGAGGTAACCATACAAGCAGGTTGCTCAATCCTTCATGTATGTACATATTACAAATACGTTGACTACGATTATTCCAAGAAATAAATATTGGATATAGATGGAAATAAAGTAAAAAGAGGGAGGACAGAATTTAGAATATGCTTAATTATCAAATGCACATTCCTGCTGTCGCCAATATGACTGCCAAGAGTTATTTGCAACTGCGCAGGGTACCAGTCTGTGTCCAAATAGGTTAATAACACCCATTTAGTAGACAGGTTACCGCGTTTTTACCAATCATAATCACGGACGCGGAGATACTGCGGTAGGCAGCTGTAACATTGAACTGTGTGAATGTTGCGACTCGGTCACTCGGCGTCATTTTCTTGTCAGCATATAGCGACATTTATGGCCAGAAATGTCATGTCTACGTAAGAAAATTTGTCGGACGCGTAAAAACTAGAACATCGTACCGCAAAGACCTTAGTCGTAAACACGAAGTTAGAAGTAAAAGCATTACTAACAAAAACCAAACCGCTTTTGATGTTCCTTTCAGTCCATTCCTGTGGTGAAAACTGAAGAGTTCGTTTACAACATATAATACTTCAAATAAATTGATAATACTTCGTTTTTAGAAAATGTATTATTGTGTTGTACTGTTAACTACCACGTGGTTAGCGATGGGAGGCATAGTTATGTATATATGCACTAATGAAAGATTTGCTCTCTACAATTAAATATATATTTAACAAAAGAATGAAAATGCCATTCAAACCCTATGGTCACGGGTTCGAGCCAAGCTCAGGCCGTGTCTCTTTATATGCAATATTGGCAGATTATTACGGAGGTTGATGTACAAGTACTGATTAACCGCTGGAGCCTTCCTGGGAAAGGTGTTATATAAACCGGCGGGCAGTTTACCTAACAACAACAACAACAACAACAACAACAACAACAACAACAACTATAGTGCCTGCACTGAATTGTGCTAATTATGAAACCAGTATCACCCTAGCCTGGGTGCCAGTCTGTCCAATTTTCACTTTTTAATTTCTGGGTTGATATGATCAGAAACTCAATACGGCCCAATTAATAGTCTCGGTGTTAAAATATATTTATTTGACTGACCAGGCAACATATATCGACATCTGTTCCCAGGCTAGTATCACCCTAGCGTTTTGATGAACACACATCCACCTGAGAAAATTGTAATGTACTTGATATATAAATTAAACTATATAACCCCATTTTGACTAGGATTGTAGTGCCCATCAATGGTGCACTCGGGGTCTTCATCCGCCAATAATAGCTGGATAGTTGCCATATGACCTAAACCCCCCCCCCCCGAAACAAACAAAGAAAGTATGTTTTTGTTCGGCTTATTCCGTATTCTAGTATTATGATAATATTAAAGAAATCAATATGCGTAAATCACCTTTAATATCTATCACGTGCTGACATAAACACATTGGGCAGTAGTCACGTTCATTGCAATCCTTCTTTCTGAACAGGAATATGAAAACATAATATAAATTGTGCCTTTTCTGCACCGTCTCGTCTGATATAGATAATTTATTCAATCATGTTTGCATGACCCGCTAACCAAGTTTGTGCAAATGAGACCAATCCATCGGTATCACGGCTCTCAAGGAGCCTGGTTAGTTCCCCTATATATGCGACTACATAGAAGCGTAAGCTGATACAGACGAATCCGTAGTCCTATGGTTAGCACGTTGGACTGGTAATCCATGGATCGCAGGTTCGATCCTCCGTCTGGCCCTAATAAAATTAACAGTCTTTCAGACGGGACTTTAAACCGAGGTCTCGTGTCGGTACTTTACACCGTGAACGTAATTGAACAAGAGGATACTCTGGAATGGGTCTCTGTCTGTATCAGTGCACTATCCTACAATAATCTAAAATGACTAATCTCTTCAGGAGGCGTCGTTCATATGGGCAACCATTAGCGACGATAAATAAACGTAAAACTCAAATGTTGAACATAGGAACATGCGAAATACGCTGTAAAACTGAAGGGTAAGCCCAGCTATATAGGCACTGTAGGCAAATGACTAGACAGTTCGCAGACGGATATGTAGTCCAGTGATTACTACACTGGACTTGTAATCCAGGGATCGCAGGTTCGATCCACCGTCTGACCCTAATAAAATGAACAGTCTTTCAGATGGGACGATAAACCGAGGTCTCGTGTCTGTGTTGTACATCGTGCATGTACAAGAACCAGAGGAGAATCCAAATATCAGATAAACCGAGGTCTCGTGTCGGTGCTATACACCGTGCAAGTAAAAGAACCAGATGTCTCGTGTCGGTGCTGTACACCGTGCAAGTAAAAGAACGAGATGTTTCGTGTCGGTGCTGTACATCGTGCAAGTAAAAGAACGAGAGGTTTCGTGTCGGTGCTGTACACCGTGCAAGTAAAAGAACGAGAGGTAAAAGAACGAGAGGTCTCGTTCGGTGCTGTCACCATGCAAGTAAAAGAACGAGAGGTCTCGTGTCGGTGCTGTTACACCGTGCAAGTAAAAGAACGAGAGGTCTCGTGTCGGTGCTGTACACCGTGCAAGTAAAAGAACGAGAGGTCTCGTGTCGGTGCTATACACCGTGCAAGTAAAAGAACGAGAGGTCTCGTGTCGGTGCTATACACCGTGCAAGTAAAAGAACGAGAGGTCTCGTGTCGGCCGTGCAAGTAAAAGAACGAGAGGTCTCGTGTCGGTGCTATACACCGTGCAAGTAAAGAACGAGAGGTCTCGTGTCGGTGCTATACACCGTGCAAGTAAAAGAACGAGAGGTCTCGTGTCGGTGCTATACACCGTGCAAGTAAAAGAACGAGAGGTCTCGTGTCGGTGCTATACACCGTGCAAGTAAAAGAACGAGAGGTCTCGTGTCGGTGCTGTACACCGTGCAAGTAAAAGAACGAGAGGTCTCGTGTCGGTGCTGTACGTAAAAGAACGAGATGCTCGTGTCTGTGCTGTAAACTGTGCAAGTAAAGGACCAGAGGTCTCGTTTCGGGTATACACCGTGCAAGTAAAAGAACGAGAGGTCTCGTGTCGGTGCTGTACACCGTGCAAGTAAAAGAACGAGAGGTCTCGTGTCGGTGCTGTACACCGTGCAAGTAAAAGATCGAGAGGTTGGTGCGGTGCTATGCACGTGCAAGTATAAGAACGAGAGGTCTCGTGTCGGTGCTGAACCGTGCAAGTAAAAGAACGAGAGGTCTCGTGCGGTGCTTTAAAACGTGGAAGTAAAAGAACCAGAGGTCTCGTGTCGGTGCTATACACCGTGCAAGTAAAAGAACGAGAGGTCTCGTGTCGGTGCTGTGCACCGTGCAGGTAAAAGAACGAGAGGTCTCGTGTCGGTGCTATACACCGTGCAAGTAAAAGAACGAGAGGTCTCGTGTCGGTGCTATACACCGTGCAAGTAAAAGAACGAGAGGTCTCGTGTCGGTGCTGTACACCGTGCAAGTAAAAGAACGAGAGGTCTCGTGTCGGTGCTATACACCGTGCAAGTAAAAGAACGAGAGGTCTCGTGTCGGTGCTGTACACCGTGCAAGTAAAAGAACGAGAGGTCTCGTGTCGGTGCTATACACCGTGCAAGTGAAAGAACAGATGTCTCGTGTCGGTGATGTACACCGTGCAAGTGAAAGAACCAGATGTCTCGTGTCGGTGCTGTACACCGTGCAAGTAAAAGAACCAGATGTCTCGTGTCGGTGCTGTACACCGTGCAAGTAAAAGAACCAGAGGTCTCGTGTCGGTGCTATACACCGTGCAAGTAAAAGAACGAGAGGTCTCGTGTCGGTGCTATACACCGTGCAAGTAAAAGAACGAGAGGTCTCGTGTCGGTGCTATACACCGTGCAAGTAAAAGAACGAGAGGTCTCGTGTCGGTGCTGTACACCGTGCAAGTAAAAGAACGAGAGGTCTCGTGTCGGTGCTATACACCGTGCAAGTAAAAGAACCAGAGGTCTCGTGTCGGTGCTATACACCGTGCAAGTAAAAGAACGAGAGGTCTCGTGTCGGTGCTATGCACCGTGCAAGTAAAAGAACGAGAGGTCTCGTGTCGGTGCTATACACCGTGCAAGTAAAAGAACGAGAGGTCTCGTGTCGGTGCTATACACCGTGCAAGTAAAAGAACGAGAGGTCTCGTGTCGGTGCTGTACACCGTGCAAGTAAAAGAACGAGAGGTCTCGTGTCGGTGCTGTACACCGTGCAAGTAAAAGAACGAGAGGTCTCGTGTCGGTGCTATACACCGTGCAAGTAAAAGAACGAGAGGTCTCGTGTCGGTGCTGTACACCGTGCAAGTGAAAGAACCAGATGTCTCGTGTCGGTGCTGTACACCGTGCAAGTAAAAGAACCAGAGGTCTCGTGTCGGTGCTGTACACCGTGCAAGTAAAAAAACAGAGGTCTCGTGTCGGTGCTATACACCGTGCAAGTAAAGAAATGAGAGGTCTCGTGTCGGTGCTATACACCGTGCAAGTAAAAGAACGAGAGGTCTCGTGTCGGTGCTATACACCGTGCAAGTAAAAGAACGAGAGGTCTCGTGTCGGTGCTGTACACCGTGCAAGTAAAAGAACGAGAGGTCTCGTGTCGGTGCTGTACACCGTGCAAGTGAAAGAACCAGATGTCTCGTGTCGGTGCTGTACACCGTGCAAGTAAAAGAACCAGATGTCTCGTGTCGGTGCTGTAAAACCGTGCAAATAAAAGCACCAGAGGTCTCGTGTCGGTGCTGTATAACCGTGCAAGTAAAAGAACGAGAGGTCTCGTGTCGGTGCTGTACACCGTGCAAGTAAAAGAACGAGAGGTCTCGTGTCGGTGCTGTACACCGTGCAAGTAAAAGAACCAGAGGTCTCGTGTCGGTGCTGTAAAACGTGCAAGTAAAAGTACGAGAGGTCTCGTGTCGGTGCTGTATACCGTGCAAGTAAAAGAACGAGAGGTCTCGTGTCGGTGCTATACACCGTGCAAGTAAAAGAACGAGAGGTCTCGTGTCGGTGCTATACACCGTGCAAGTAAAAGCACCAGAGGTCTCGTGTCGGTGCTATACACCGTGCAAGTAAAGGAAGAGAGGTCTCGTGTCGGTGCTGTAAACCGTGCAAGTAAAAGAACGAGAGGTCTCGTGTCGGTGCTATACACCGTGCAAGTAAAAGAACGAGAGGTCTCGTGTCGGTGCTGTACACCGTGCAAGTAAAAGAACGAGAGGTCTCGTGTCGGTGCTGTACACCGTGCAAGTAAAAGAACGAGAGGTCTCGTGTCGGTGCTGTAAACCGTGCAAGTAAAAGAACGAGAGGTCTCGTGTCGGTGCTGTAAACCGTGCAAGTAAAAGAACGAGAGGAGAATCAAATCAAATATCAGAGTGAATCAACCGACGATGTTTCGCAGGAATATTGAAATGAAAACGCTCGCACGCATGGTTTGCAGGCGGCGAGGGTAAATAAGCTCCCATATTTCATCGAAATGAAAACAAAAAGTACGTTTCAGAGGTTAATTCTGGGACAAGGCTAGCCTGAGGTCGAATCTGTCGATTTTTTACTTTTTAACTTCTAGCCAAATGACGTTGATATGATTAGAAGCTCAATACGGCCCAATTAATAGTCTCGGTGTTAAAATATATTTATTTGACTGACCAGGCAACATATATCGACGCCTGTTCCCAGGCTAGGACAAGGCATTCAGACAAACAAATGTGAGAAATGAAGGAATTCAATATTAGAGAGACATTAATCGCGCGGCTGATTATACAGTGGGGGATAGATGTCTCCGATGTAGGTCAATTTCGTAGGTCGTGCATCTCATTTATTTCCAGACGATAGTGTCGAGACATGCACTTTTCTAATTTATCATTCTCTCCGTACGACAAATATACTTTGATTAGTTGATATGTGTCTGTCTGATCAATTATTACAGGAGACAAAAACAAATCCGGCTTGGGCTTGCAGAATAGCATTGGACTTGAGCGTGTTTTAAAGCCTGTCGAATAATTCTTAAAGCGCCATAATGTTTTTATCTACTGGATAAACATGAAACTATGAGCGGTGTTAATTAGATCTCAGTGATGAGTTACTGATAACTGTAGAAAAAGTCATTTTCAAAGATATTGGTGGTTTTGTAAATAAAAACCCCATAAGTATCCGTTTAGTGAGATACCTGTAATCTTCTGCGTACTGTACAACACTATAATTTCGCGAACACTTTATTTCGCGATTTTCACGCTTTTAAACATTTTAAAATCGGTTACCGCTAATTGTATTCACTTTCAACATTTGGATAAAATGTAAATGTTTTCGGATATAGTTCTAAATTAAAGTGGTAACTATCAGTATGAGATCTACAACTGTAGATTAGCGATTCAACAATAACTTCCCGCCTTTCAACGATTCTTTCCCATCTATCAACGATTCTTTCCCATCTATCAACGATTCTTTCCCATCTATCAATGATTCTTTCCCATCTATCAATGATTCTTTCCGATCTATCAATGATTCTTTCCCATCTATCACTGATTCTTTCCCATCTATCAATGATTCTTTCCCATCTATCACTGATTCTTTCCCATTTATCAACGATTCTTTCCCATATATCACTGATTCTTTCCCATCTATCAATGATTCTTTCCGATCTATCAATGATTCTTTCCCATCTATCAATGATTCTTTCCGATCTATCACTGATTCTTTCCCATCTATCAATGATTCTTTCCTATCTATCAATGATTCTTTCCCATCTATCAACGATTCTTTCCCATCTATCAACGATTCTTTCCCATCTATCACTGATTCTTTCCCATCTATCAATGGTTCTTTCCCATCTATCAACGATTCTTTCCCAGCTATCACTGATTCTTTCCCATCTATCAACGATTCTGTCCCATCTATCAATGATTCTTTCCCATCTATCACTGATTCTTTCCCATCTATCAACGATTCTGTCCCATCTATCAATGATTCTTTCCCCTCTATCAACGATTCTTTCCCATCTATCAATGATTCTTTCTCATCTATAAATGAGTCTGTCCCATCTATCAATGATTCTTTCCCCTCTATCAACGATTCTTTCCCATCTATCAATGATTCTTTCCCATCTATAAATGATTCTGTCCCATCTATCAATGATTCTTTCCCATCTATAAATGATTCTTTCCCATATATCAATGATTCTGTCCCATCTATCAATGATTCTTTCCCATCTATCAATGATTCTGTCCCATCTATCAATGATTCTTTCCCATCTATAAATGATTCTGTCCCATATATCAATGATTCTTTCCCATCTATAAATGATTCTTTCCCATCTATAAATGATTCTGTCCCATCTATCAATGATTCTTTCCCATCTATAAATGATTCTGTCCCATCTATCAATGATTCTTTCCCATCTATAAATGATTATGTCCCATCTATCAATGATTCTTTCCCATCTATAAATGATTCTGTCCCATCTATCAATGATTCTGTCCCATCTATCAATGATTCTGTCCCATCTATAAATGTTCTGTCCCATCTATCAATGATTCTGTCCCATCTATAAATGATTCTGTCCCATCTATCAATGATTCTGTCCCATCTATCAATGATTCTGTCCCATCTATCAATGATTCTTTCCCCTCTATCAATGATTCGTTTCCATTTCTAACGATTCCTTCCCATCTTTCACGAACACTGCTTCGGTATTTAGACAATTCTTTCATAAGAAAGTATTTTTTCCAGACACAGTTTTTGTATAGTTTACTGATGACTATGTACGCATCAGATTGCCACAGCGTAATGAAAATTCCAGGTTAAAACAGGTAGATTAAAGACCTGCTGATTTTTACTTCAATTTCGCATTCCGTTGATCGACATTCTGCTTAGAGAATAGAGAATGTTATGTGTTTTTTCATAGCTCTAGTGCACACACTAAAGTCTGTCCCACATATATGCGGAACCTAATTTTTCATATCGCAAAGTATATTTATATAAAACGATCTTGACTTCAAATTGAGATGAATAAAACAAATATGATCGCACCACTGCCCCCAATTGAGTTCCGATTATGATGATATAAGTCTACATACAATACATATACAGTCTACATCCGATATGTCTAAGTCGGTTATGTCGAATTCTCCGGTTATCTTGAAGTCGGATCAAAGTCCCGTTACATACACTATCATTTACATATAACTGGATCTGTTTATATCGAATTTAGCTAATAAGTTAAGCTTCGGTTAAGTATTTTTTTTCGGTCCGACGGAATTCGTCATAACGGATGTAGACTGTAAATATAAACAAAAACGAGGCTCCTCGTGTAAATGGCATACCATAGTTGCTTTATGTGTCTCATTTATTCGAAAGTACATTTGGGGACTTTAAAGCTAGAATTGGTAAAAAAAATCCTGTATATAGATGTTATTGCCCCTTTAAAACGTTTTTATCAAAACAACTATTGTAAATTGACCCACAAAGATGCAGTGAATGTGTCTATATGACATGATATACGACATTCATGTTTCATTACCTATTGACCAAGAATATTATGGAAGTATATTATGGAAGTATATTATGGAAGTATCTTATGGAAGTATATTATGGAAGTATCTTATGGAAGTATCTTATGGAAGTATCTTATGTTATGGAAGTATCTTATGGAAGTATCTTATGGAAGTATATTATGGAAGTATATTATGGACGTGTCTTATGGAAGTATCTTATGGAAGTATATTATGGAAGTATATTATGGAAGTATCTTATGGAAGTGTCTTATGGAAGTATATTATGGAAGTATCTTATGGAAGTATATTATGGAAGTGTCTTATGGAAGTATATTATGGAAGTATATTATGGAAGTATATTATGGAAGTATATTATGGAAGTGTCTTATGGAAGTATCTTATGGAAGTATATTATGGAAGTATATTATGGAAGTGTCTTATGGAAGTATATTATGGAAGTATATAATGGAACATGAACATTGTCAAATGACAATCCTCGTAAATAATCTTTTATTATTTTAGTAATATTTTATTGCAAATGAATAGTAAATGTGACATATAACACATGTACAATACATAGTATGAACGTGTAAATGATTTGGGACAGACGTTTTAACAACATTTGACATTGGCTAGCACCAATTCGTGTTATTTTTATATTAGTATTGAATTTAAATTATTAAAAGTGTATATTGTAAACTAAATAAAGAGCAATTTGCACGTGGTTTTGGATAACAATCAGAGCCTGCTTGGAAGCGAACATACCTGGAAAGTGAGCAAACCTGGAAAGCGAACATGCCTGGAAAGAGTGCGAACCCGGAATGCGAACATGCCTGGAAAGAGTGCGAACCCGTAATGCGAACATGCCTGGAAAGAGTGCGAACCCGGAATGCGAACATGCCTGGAAAGAGTGCGAACCCGGAATGCGAACATGCCTGGAAAGAGTGCGAACCCGGAATGCGAACATGCATGGAAAGAGTGCGAACCCGGAAACCGAACTTGCCTGGAAAGAGTGCGAACCCGGAAACCGAACTTGCCTGGAAAGCAAACAGAACATGCATGGAAAGAGAGTGAACCTGGAAACTGAACTTGCCTGGAAAGCAAACAGAACATGCATGGAAAGAGAGTGAACCTGGAAACTGAACTTGCCTGGAAAGCAAACAGAACATGCATGGAAAGAGAGTGAACCTGGAAACCGAACTTGCCTGGAAAGCAAACAGAACATGCATGGAAACCGAACATGCCTTGAATGTCATTGACATTCCCGGAAAACGATCCTACATGGAAACCGAAATACTGTCGATTCCCACGCTTTCATTGTCGGGTGCTGTATTCCGATACAGAAGCACAAGCACTATTTTGTACAACATTGATTACGCAAAACCTCGCAAACCACTGACGCTAAGGTGTAAACATACCAACTCATAAAACTTAATTCATCGAATTCCTACGAGCACATTTCCACCATGGTGTCACATTCCGAAAATAATCACCGTCGTGATGTGTTTGACACCTGAAGGCAGACTTTGTATACGTTACACACCTATGAATCTACATTCTACTATTGAGAAGACGTTTCAATTGTTTGCTTTACAGATATCAATCACTGTGTATTGAATATTTCCATGATCAAGTACTGTAGAACACTTATGTATTCGCTATTTTTCGAGATCTAAGTTGATCACGAATTCATGATTCTCGTGAATAATAACGTGTCCGAATGTAGAGTGGTGGAACCTATGCTCGGCGTATTCCTATGGTCGGCGTATTTTTTCCATTTACATCCGTATTTAAAATATTTAAATAGTTTTAGCCTATTTTCGCTGACAGAGGTGAAGCATGGTTCAATAACAGTCCGTTGTGCGTACCGGTAGCCTGATGCAACTGTCACCTGACTGGTTCAGTAGCCGAATATAAATAGACAACTTGTTGGGAAAAAAATTTCCACCGAAATGTGCGGTTTATGAGCATTTCAGGTGGCTATCCGGATTGGGGAAAAAATGTACAAATAACCAGAAAAAAGTTTCTTATGAGTTGTAATATTGTTAGTTATTGATGTTACTAAGTCAAAATAATATATTCAACATTTACCCATGCATAAATTAAAAAAATCATGTACGCCGTGCATAGGTGCCCTGTTACGCCGCATAGAGCCGTTAAAGAACCGCATAGAGCTCCTGTCCGATAGAGCTTCAATGCGTCAATATGCCCGATCTTCCCGCATTGAGCTCCTCTGTTGTCAACTACTAAAACATATTAAACTACTGACTATTTTTATGCTCCCCAAAGGGAGAGCATATAGTTGCCACTTTGTCTGCCCGTCCGTCCGTTTGTTCGTCCATCCGTTCGTTCGTCCGGGTACTTCTTGTCCGGAGCATAACTCGAAAAGCATAAAAGGAAATCAAATGAAACTTGAATCTGTGATGGAGGGCAATGAGATGGAGAGCAGAGCGCAAGAACCATAACTATCTGTGTTGTCATTGATGAATTATCTCCCTTTTCACTTTATTAAATGCTTGCTGTAGCATAACTCGTAAAGTATTGAATGAAATATAATGAAACTTGAAACGGTGATAGAGGGAAATGAGGCGGTATATAGAGCGCGAGAACAATAAATCTCTGTGATGTACCTACTGAATTATCTCCCCTTTTCACCTTATTATGTGCTTGTATTGAAGGTAATAAAAAGAAACTTGAAGCAGTGATAGAGGGCAATGAGGCGGAGTGCAGAGCGCAAGAACCATAAATCTCTGTGTTGTACTTACTGAATTATGTCCCATTTTCACTTTAATAAAGGCTTGTTAGGCCCCTACTGGTCGAAGACCCGGTAATGGGGACTATAGGATTGGTCGATGTCCATCCGTCATTCCGTCCGCCCATCCCATCGTGCCCGGTCCATATCTCCTAAACCTCTTGAAGGATTTTCACGAAACTGGGGTCAAATGTTCACCTCATCGAGGTGACGTGCAGAACCCATGTTCCAGCCATGTAGGGTCAAAGTCAAAGTCACACTTTGAGGTCGAAAGTCAAGTGCCTACATTTCGTGTCCGGTCCATATCATGTAGGTGTGAATAGGTGTTAGGTGTTAATACCTACAACGCGTACGTGCATTTGTATCTACAAGTGCACGTACAAGTCATCTCAACATCTTAATTATCGGAGGTGGGGAGCTCTATGCGTCAGGTTGAAAGACCCATTTTAAAGTTGATATGTACCTTCGACCGATAGGGCTCTCGGGAGCTATATGCGTGCTTGCCTAACACATAGCGCTTCTTAGGAGCTCTATGCGTTGTGGCCTAACGCATAGAGCTACCTGGGAGATCTATGCGTCATGCCACAACTCCTCGAGGAGCTCTATGCGTTAGCTCTATGCGGCGTAACAGTGCCCTAATGTATCTAGTTCCCCATGGAAACAGGTGCCGTTGCGATAGCTGTATTTAGGCGCATGGTCATGTAATAAAGCTAAATTTTTCAACAACAATTTTATGAAAGTTGTGTTCACGATTTAAGAAAATAATAATACACGGCAAGTGCATTTAACTTTTTTCATAGGCCATGATATGTAGGATTTACGCCGAGCATAGGTTCCACCACTCTAGAGTTATATCCGTAAATATGTACATGTTATCAACAATTTGAAAGTCAATGCACTTATAAGCAATCTACATAAACAGCCACCTTCATTTATCGCGATACATTACATATGCGCGAATTAATTTCAAAAACCGTGAAAATCGAATAAAAAAGTGTTCGCGAAATTATAGTGTTTTACAGTAATCGACAGTGGGGGGTGAACACGGAATGTAGCTAGTTACCAGTCCAGCATGTTACCACTGGACTACAGATCCCTGGATTACCAGTCCAGCGTGATACCACTGGACCACAGCTCCCTGGATTACCAGTCCAGCGTGTTACCACTGGACTACAGATCCCTGGATTACCAGTCCAGCGTGTTACCGCTGGACTACATATCCCTGGATACCAGTCCAGCATGCTACCACTGGACTACATATCCCTGGATTACCAGTCCAGTGTGTTAACCACTGGACTACAGATCCCTGGATTACCAGTCCAGCGTGCTACCACTGGACTACAGATCCCTGGATTACCAGTCCAGCGTGTTACCACTGGACTACAGATCCCTGGATTACCAGTCCAGCGTGCTACCACTGGACTACATATCCCTGGATTACCAGTCCAGCGTGTTACCACTGGACTACAGATCCCTGGATTACCAGTCCAGCGTGCTACCACTGGACTACAGATCCCTGGATTACCGGTCCAGCGTGCTACCACTGGACTACAGATCCCTGGATTACGGTCCAGCGTGCTACCACTGGACTACAGATCCCTGTATTACCGGTCCAGCGTGCTACCACTGGACTACAGATCCCTGGATTACCAGTCCAGCGTGTTACCACTGGACTACAGATCCCTGGATTACTAGTCCAGCGTGTTACCACTGGACTACAGATCCCTGGATTACCGGTCCAGCGTGATACCACTGGACTACAGATCCCTGGATTACCAGTCCAGCATGTTACCACTGGACTACAGATCCGTCTGTATTGTCTTAACCTACTGTCTCGAGATTGTATAATTCGCAATGCCAATGGAAGGAATCTCTAATTTTAATTGAATCGGGGATTTCCATATTTAATCAGTTTGGTTGAGTTGACCTTTTTATACGTTTATAATTTGAGTGCATGTATGTCTAATGCAGAATTGAAAATTTCTACAAACATCTCAACAGAGACGTCTATATTTATATAAGATTTACAAACATTTGACCATGGTTGTACAGTGAGATGACTGACAAACTCAGCTTTATTTACATGCTTCGTATACATGTAGGCGATATTGTTAGGGACTGTGCCCATCGTGTAGTTAGATGAAAACTGTACAAGTCATGCAAATGGAATAATGATCACATATAGAGTGAACAAAAGTAAAGTAAAGTGCCAACCATTTCTGACTTATGAGACACCTCTTTTTTTATGAACATCAGTACTTCCCGACTCCTATACTTGTATGCCAGGCGACAGGCTGGTAGGAAATCGGTAACCATTATTAAACTTTCTGGCGGCTCACCAACCGGCCATATCAGAACGAACCCTTGATGAGATTCGAACCTTCGACCTCCCGCTCCGTAGGTGGACGCCTTAACCACTAGGCCACGGAGTGAACACATCAGTGATATTTTCAGGAACGTTTGAAAATGCATGTGTCTATCAATGCAGAAGAATAGTATGTAATTCTGATAGTGTTAGCTATATTTTCTATCAATGTGTTAAAGCAAATGGGAGTCGATACTTAGAGGTAATTCTGTTGCTAGTTTCACATCAGCCTAGGTATTGACTCGATGTAACTTGATATCAGTCTGAGAGCGAAGGTCGTAGGCTTATATCAAGTTACCGAGGGTCGTAGACTGATATCAAGTTACCGAGGGTCGTAGGCTGATATCAAGTTACCGAGGGTCGATACCGAGGCTGATATCAAGTTACCGAGGGTCGATACCGAGGCTGATATCAAGTTACCGAGGGTCGATATCGAGGCTGATATCAAGTTACCGAGGGTCGATATCGAGGCTGATATCAAGTTACCGAGGGTCGATATCGAGGCTGATATGAAACTAGCAAGGTAATAACGTTGTTATTATTTTGTTATGAAATTGAACATTTAATAATCGAAATCGTGCTCTCCGTTATCCATTTACCAGGAATAAATCACAAATACTGCATTAGATATTCCAAAAAGATTGAAATATTACCATGAAACTACAAACATCTGTTATCTGTCAAATTTGACATGCTGCGACGCTACGGGAAGTAAACAAACTAGTACCGAGTGCACATATGTCATTTGATCCGGAACTGGTTATGATACGGCTTTCTTGGTTTGATGCGGGCACGTGACCTATCAAACCAGCAAAGGTAATATCAGACTGGAAACCACAGCGTATATTAACCTGAGCGATAGACAGTATTGTGGTAGGCAAATAACGGCCAACAATAAGCAGACAACAGCAATGTAGCCTGGGAACAGGCATTGATATAATTATGTTGCCTGGTCATTCATATACATATAGTTTTAACACGGAGACCATTAATTGAGCCATATTGAGTTTCTGATAGTTACATGCCAGAAGTAGAAAAGTGAAACACGACAGACTGGAACCAAGGCTAGTAGTAATGGAGAATGGGACAGAAGTGGTAGAGGAGTGGGGAGGGCTGTAAATAATGTTTACATGGCTTGTAGCCCAACCCATTTGCTCATTGCTGGATGGTATCGTATACAGCAATGGTAATCATAACCTAATTTCAAATTGTTTTCAATGTGTTTCATTGTATGTATTATTGCAATGTCATGAAAAAATGCAATACCATATTATTAAAAAAGAAGTGGTAATATGTGTCGGATCAGTGGCTCAGTGGTAAACACATTGGAATACGAATTCACATGTCATAAGTTCGATCTCTTCAGACTTGTCCCATCACAATAATAACTTCACTCTTTTGGATGGTACTATAAACGAAAGCCCCATGTGTCGGTGATATACAACCGGTATGTAAAATAACCAGGAATGTTATTGGTATTGGGGGCGTCGTAGGGTTCTTGCACTGCCCCCAAGTAAATGTTGAAGCAGTGGTAGCGCGTTCGCTTCAGGTGCGAAATGCTCCAAGTTCGCGCCCAATGATTCTGTCCTTGGGCAAGACATTTAGATTCCACAATGCCTCTCCTCTCTCCCTCATCAGGAATGATGTCTCAGTCGTTATTAATATAAGTTGCAAGAACATAGTTTGGCAATCGAGCTAAAATGAATGTATATATATAAAAAAAATTGATACTTCTGGAACCGTCATCCTCGAAGTTTCGGGGAGGACTATAAACGCTTACAAAAACATGGTAGTATGTGCCGTTACCATAGCAAATAAATAGTTACCATATCAACACATCAACGTGCTTTACTGTATATCGTTATAGCTTTAATTTTAGAATATGTCGAGTGGAAAATATCTGTGATTTATATATCATAATTACATTAATTTTGGGAACATGCGAAGCAGAAAATGCATTTGTTTATATATTTTAGAGTATATTTAGAGCACGGCTATTTGTCTCCATACATTTCTTAGAACGTATTTCCATGTCGACCATCTTATATTCAAGAATTTGCAATATTTTTGCATTTATAAAATCGTGGCCCCATAGTATATAGTGACCCATAGTATATAGTGGCACCATAGTATATAGTGGCCCATAGTGTATAGTGACCCATAGTATATAGTGACCCCATAGTATATAGTGGCACCGTAGTATATAGTGGCACCGTAGTATATAGTGACCCATAGTATATAGTGGCCCCATAGTGTATAGTGGCCCCATAGTATATAGTGACCCCATAGTAAATAGTGGCACCATAGTAAATAGTGGCACCATAGTATATAGTGACCCATAGTATATAGTGACCCATAGTATATAGTGTCCCCATAGTATATAGTGTCCCCATAGTATATAGTGACCCCATAGTATATAGTGACACCATAGTATATAGTGACCCATAGTATATAGTGACCCATAGTATATAGTGACCCATAGTATATAGTGACCCATAGTATATAGTGACCCATAGTAAATAGTGACCCATAGTATATAGTGACCCATAGTATATAGTGACCCATAGTATATAGTGACTCCATTGTATATATTGACCCATAGTATATAGTGACCCATAGTTATAGTGACCCCATTGTATATAGTGACCCATAGTATATAGTGACCCCATAGTATATAGTGACCCATAGTATATAGTGACCCATAGTATATAGTGACCCATAGTATATAGTGACCCCATTGTATATAGTGACCCATAGTATATAGTGACCCATAGTATATAGTGACCCATAGTATACAGTGACCCATAGTATATAGTGACCCCATTGTATATAGTGACCCATAGTATATAGTGACCCATAGTATATAGTGACCCATAGTATATAGTGACTCCATTGTATATAGTGACCCATAGTATATAGTGACCCATAGTATATAGTGACCCCATTGTATATAGTGACCCATATTATATAGTGACCCCATTGTATATAGTGACCCATAGTATATTGTGACCCATAGTATATAGTGACCCAGAGTATATAGTGACCCCATTCTATATAGTGACCCATAGTATATAGTGACCCATAGTATATAGTGACCCCATTGTACATATCAACGGGGAACCCCAATAAAGCGTTCAATTACTGAACTAGACAGTATAGGAGGGAACTGACTACATCCCCGCAAGGGATTTGACAGCTACGGAAGATAGATTGACGACAATGAGTATAGACTTCAGGTTTGCAAGTGCGCGCTGTTGCTACGCGTTATGCAAACAGAACAAAAAAATGGCAGCCATTTTTCTTTCGATTCAATATTAAGAGATGCTCTTTCAATCACAAGTATTGGAGATCAGCTATTTCCAATGATTACATTCAATTGGCATACATTTTATTTGCCGAAGAATGTTTACACTGTACCATAATATTGTAGATTTTCTGCTACATTCGGAGCCAAAACGATAATTACCCACATAAATAAGAACAGGGAAACCCCGCGGTGCCTCGTTTTCAGTTAATCTCTCCTGTACCTCCATGTATATGGTAGCTCTTTCCGGCATTCCAAACTTCACGTAAACGGGACAAAACTAATTTAAGATCAATATCGACACTCGTTACCGTTACAGTTATCGTTACCGTAAAGCTTTCTACGCTCCGTATAACGTTTTTAGATGGATTGAAAGTATCTCAACTGGCGTTACCGTAGATCTTTCTACGCTCCGTATAACGTTTTTAGATGGATTGAAAGTATCTCAACTGGCGTTACCGTAAAGCTGTCTTACGCTCCGTATAACGTTTTTAGATGGATTGAAAGTATCTCAACTGGCGTTACCGTAAAGCTGTCTACGCTCCGTATAACGTTTTTAGATGGATTGAAAGTATCTCAACTGGCGTTACCGTAAAGCTGTCTACGCTCCGTATAACGTTTTTAGATGGATTGAAAGTATCTCAACTGGCGTTACCGTAAAACTTTCTACGCTCCGTATAACGTTTTTAGATGGATTGAAAGTATCTCAACTGGCGTTACCGTAAAGCTGTCTACGCTCCGTATAACGTTTTTAGATGGATTGAAAGTATCTCAACTGGCGTTACCGTAAAGCTTTCTACGCTCCGTATAACGTATTTAGATGGATTGACGTTAAAACTTAATAATACACTCCTCTCCAATTTACGTTTTCAGATAGCAACGGCAAAATGAAATCCAACACACCAGTACTGAAGAATTTGAGAAAATCATGTGGCATCCAACCAAGTCGTTTAGGCTCGTACCGTGTCGTCGGTGGAGAGGTATCGGGCAAACATGAGTGGCCGTGGCAGGTAACCATGGGTACTAAAGTCTGTACCACCTATGATGTTCACCTCGTTTCTCAAGTCCATACTGAAGCAAAATGTCTTTGCAATTATATCATCATTGGAACTTGTCATATTTTTATTTTGCAAATTTATCGTATTTTGTAGTCGTACTAGGCATTTCTTATTTAATTAGTCTCACCAATGCGACCCTGGTTCGATCCTCGGACCGGGAAGTATGTGAGGTGGTACGATGGTCGCCAGATCGGACAGGTGGGTTTTCTCCGTGTACTCCGGTTTCCTCCAACATGAATGACCACATATACGCTTTCATCCGAGCCAACGAGAGTGATTAATATAAGTTGTTAGAACTTGCTTAGCAATCGTTGTAAAATAAATAAAGTTTAAAACAATAATTAGTCATGTATGCATATAATATTGTATTGTCGAATGTACTACATATGCAATAAAATATGGTTAAATAAAAAAAAATGCACGGTGTAGCTGTGGATCGAATATGTGGAAGGGATTGAACCTGTGACCCCTAGATGAGTCCTAGATTGAGATTCCAGCGTGTTAACCCCTAAACCACTGATCCCTACGTGTTTTGTCATCTTCAATGGAGTTCCTATAACACGTTACTGACCGAATAAAATGTTGACACAAATAGTGATTTATTGGAGATATAATTATACAGTCAGACCCTATTAAGCAATCAACCTGTATTAAGAATCCAGTCACCAGACTCACAGTATGGTAATATCATACATCTAGTCTTTATTAAATTATACAAATCTATTTTAGCTCGATTGCGAAACAAATCCTTATAACTTATATAAATCATTCGCAAGAACTCATTCCTGATGGAAGCCATAGCCGCGAGGGAGAGAGAAGAGACAACGTGATATTTAAAAGCCTTGCCTAAGCGCACACTCGTAACGGGGCTCGAACTCCGAGCCTTTCGCACCTGAAGCGAACGCGCTACAACTGCGCTATCACGACTTCCACAAAACCTCTATTAACGTATTAAGCCGCCACCTCTGCTAAGCATCTATTTTCCTCCACTCCGGCTGGCTGCTTAACACAGGTTTGATTGTAATTGTAAAGGAGCGTGCGTGCTCAAAACAGACTTGTATTTATTGTTTGTATTCGACACAGATTGGCATTTCATAAAATTATCCGGCTCGTTGGAAGTGAACAGTTAATTACCAATAACACTTGATTTTACCCAATTCATCGTGAAATGTTCCCCCTGACGAGAAGCTAAACGCGCCTTGTGTTTAGAGTACGCAGTCTGCGCATATCTGTTCTAATTAAAAGTCACTTCGTGCATCAGACAAACCCAATTGCTTATGTCTGAGAAAATCTAGGAAAGTCTGGAAAAATAACAGGATACTAGCCTGTTTGTTATTTGGGAAGTGGAGATTTCATCACATCCGATGTTCATTAAGTTAATAACAGGTTTCGCCGTCTGGTATATATATAGTCCTGTGAATTTGGTGACACGCCATACTGTCTGATCCCGCAGTCAGAAATGGCGTACACTAAGGCAATAGGAATTGTTCAGTTTATTGTCAGACCCCGCTATTGAAATCTCCACAGGCCACCAGTATAACATACAGTACCATTATATGTTCCCAAAAATAGTTTGGCACAAGAAAATGTCAACTTTCAATAGGGTTGATCAATTGCGTTTTTTTTTTAATTTCCCACTAAAGGCACCCACCCACTACTCTGATGGTAATTTGATCGTGAATGTTGCTCTGACACCTGCATTTATAATATGGTTTTTATTTATCACCAAATATTCTAAATCATTCCAAAATGCAGCTCGTTTTTGTTTTTTTTAACGATTACGAAGCAAGTTCTAACAACTTGTATTAATCACTCTCGTTGGCGCGGATGAAAACGTATAATTATGTGGTCATCCATGTGGGAGGAAACCGGAGTTAGAATATCTCAGTTACCAGCACAGTCTCGTCCAGTCCTTAGAATATCTATGTGTGCAGCACAGTCTTGTCGACTCCTTAGAATATCTCGGTGTGCAGCACATTCTCGTCCGCTCATTAGAATGTTCGGGTGTACAACACATTCTCGTCCACTTCTTAGAACATATCGGTGTGCCGTAGATTCTCGTCCGCTCCTTAGAATATGTCTGTGTGCAGCACATTCTCGTCCGCTCCTTTGAATATCTCGGTGTGTAGCATATGCTCGTCCACTCCTTAGAATATCTCGGTGTGTAGCATATTCTCGGCTGCTCCTTAGAATATCTCGGTGAGCAGCACATTCTCGTCCGCTCCTTAGAATACCTCGGTGTGTAGCACATTTTCGTCCGCTCCTTAGAATACCTCGGTGTGCAGCACATTATCGTCGTCTCCTTAGAATACCTCGGTGTGTAGCACATTCTCGTCCGCTCCTTAGAATACCTCGGTGTGCAGCACATTCTCGTCCACTCCTTTGAATAACTCGATGTGCAGTACATTCTCGTCCGCTCCTTAGAATACCTCGGTGTGCAGCACATTATCGTCGTCTCCTTAGAATATCTCGATGTGCAGCACATTATCGTCGTCTCCTTAGAATACCTCGGTGTGCAGCACATTATCGTCGTCTCCTTAGAATATCTCGATGTGCAGCACATTCTCGTCCGCTCCTTAGAATATCTCGGTGTGCAGCACATTCTTGTCCGCTCCTTAGAATATCTCGGTGTACAGCACATTCTCGTCCGCTCCTTAGAATACCTCGGTGTGTAGCACATTTTCGTCCGCTCCTTAGAATACCTCGGTGTGCAGCACATTATCGTCGTCTCCTTAGAATATCTCGATGTGCAGCACAGTCTCGTGCACTCCTTAGAATATCTTGGTGTGCCGCACATTCTCGTGCACTCCTTAGAATATCTCAGTGTGCAGCATATTCTCGTCCACTCTTTAGAATATCTCGGTGTGCAGCACATTCTCGTCCGCTCCTTAGATTATCTCGGTGTGCAACACATTCTTGTGCACTCCTTAGAATACCTCGGTGTGCAGCACATTCTCGTCAACTCCTTAGAATATCTCGCTGTGCAGCACATTCTCGTCCGCTCCTTAGAATATCTCGGTGTGCAGCACATTCTTGTCCACTCCTTAGAATATATCACTGTGCAGCATATTCTTGTCCGCTCCTTAGAATATCTCGGTGTACAGCACAATCTCGTCAACTCCTTAGAATATATCACTGTGCAGCACATTCTTGTCCGCTCCTTAGAATATCTCGGTGTACAGCACAATCTAGTCAACTCCTTAGAATATATCACTGTGCAGCATATTCTTGTCCGCTCCTTAGAATATCTCGGTGTGCAGCACATTCTCGTCCACTCTTTAGAATATCTCGGTGTGCAGCACATTCTCGTCAACTCCTTAGAATATCTCGGTGTGCAGCATAATCTCGTCAACTCCTTAGAATATATCACTGTGCAGCATATTCTTGTCCGCTCCTTAGAATATCTCGGTGTGCAGCACATTCTCGTCAACTCCTTAGAATATATCACTGTGCAGCATATTCTTGTCCGCTCCTTAGAATATCTCGGTGTGCAGCACATTCTCGTCAACTCCTTAGAATATCTCGGTGTGCAGCACAATCTCGTTCACTCCTTAGAATATCTCAATATGTGTGTAGCACATTACCAATACTTTCATTTATTATATCGGTGTTCAACACATTCTAATTAAACCCATAAGCAGGCTTTATGTATAGGTGCCTTATATTTTCAGGTAGCAATATTAAAGGCCAAAGAGCAGTTTTGTGGTGGGACGTTAATAGCACCACAGTGGGTTCTCACTGCGGCGCATTGTATTCGAAAAAAGAGACGACGTCGACGCATTAAAGTCAAAATAGGCGAGCACGATATATACACTGATGACGATGGAGAAAAGTTTATAAAATTGTCAATGGATATACCTCATCCTGAGTATGATTATGATACGATTACAAATGACATAGCTCTGCTAAAATTAGAAAGTCCCGTCGCGGCCTCAAATACCGTGGGATTTGCTTGTTTGCCGGAAGAAGCTGATAAACTTCCGGAAAAACACATGTGTTACATTCTTGGGTGGGGTAAAAAGAAAAATACGGATATATTTGGTTCAGCTGTGCTTCGGGAGGCGCGTGTTCCTTTGGTGAACAGGAAGACGTGTCAGCGAGCATTCAATTATCCGATACACGAAACACAAGTATGTGCCGGAAGTAAGAACGGTGGAGTGGATTCCTGCGCCGGGGATAGTGGGGGACCGTTGCTCTGTCCTAAGACTGACGATGACGGAAGCAAGAGATGGATGGTGTATGGTGTTACTAGTTACGGTGAAGGGTGTGGAGAGAAGAAGAAATTTGGTATCTACACAAAAGTCAGGAAATATTTAGACTGGATTAACGAGGTAATAGCTATGAACAGCTAAGCGCTGTTTTAGCGTGTTTCTCGAGAACGTGATATCAATAAACCATTATCTAGAACGACTGTGTCAATAGTTAAGAGCGATCTGACATTCCTAAGTCAGTGCAATGCATTTTTGTTGAAGCAGGTTATTTCATGTATTAGGACGTTTAGGTGATAAAGAGGAGTGCACCCGGTAGAGAGCATACATCCGCCGCGATGCTATCCAGATCATGCCATTATCACTTAATGGATTAGTCTTCTAATACAAACCCCATGAACAATCTTGCTAATAGACAACCAGACAAACAAACAAGCAAACACAAGGTTCAGGTATTGCATAATTCAGTGCAACAATTAAATTATATATATATTAATGTGATCCACTTGTCGAAAATGTATCATCTGGGTGTATGACGTTATAATCGATTTATTTATGACGTCATAAATGTACGGTTATGACGTCATAAATGTACGTCGATATTCATAGCATTGTGCAAGGCCCGCCAATTATTAAAGTATGTAATTCATGTCGTATAAGATTTTTATTATTATGCTATTCGGACTTAAATAGAAATAATTATATAACCGTATTTAGGTTTATACATTTTTCATTTAACCCATTCAACACCAAGTAACTCACATGGACTGGTCCATGATATTCATAAACCAATAAATGAATCAGAAAATCACATTTGGACAAGTTCATTTATCAAAATGGGTAATTATGTCTAAAAATAGTCATATCACTGGCAAAAAGTACAGATCCTGATGAGACGGCTCGTCACGAGCCGGCTCATCTGGATCTACACTTTGTGTAAGCCTATTTAGAGGTATGTGGTGTTGAAAGGGTTAAGGAATGAATATATATTCCATGCTTGCAAGAAATTAATGTTCAGTCCAAACCCATCACCATTACACGAAGACAGATGTAAGTGAATTGCTTGCATTAACGCACTCGTTTAATCATATTCTTATTTAAAGTGAACATCACAATTGTAGATGGATTAGTAGTCCACTGGTTAACACATTTGACCATATTAACAGTCCATCATATCAGACTTTAAACCGATATCTCGTGTCAGTACTTTACACATTGTAGGTACGTGTAAGAGTATCAGAGGAGACTCTGGAATGGCTCTCTGTCTGTATCATTGCACTATCCTCCAAATTCTAAAATGACTAATACCTTCCGGAGGCGTCGCTCATATGGGCAACCGGTAGCGACGTAAAAACAAACGAAGACACACACACACTTTCTAAAAAGTTGATATCATGTTATTGTATTCGTTAACCGGTCCACCTCTGTGGTCGAGTGGTTACGGTCGCTGACTTGTATACCACTGTAACATATCATCACTGATGGTCACGGGTTCGAGCCCCGCTCAGGACGTGTCTCATTTATATGAACAAGTTGGCAGTTTCTTACGGAGGTTGGTGCACCCAAGTACTGGTTAACCGCTGGAGCCTGCCCAGGAAAGGTGTTGTTAGGTAAACTGCCCACCGGCGATATAGCCCAACATGGTGCTGATTCAGGCGTAAACCCGAAATATAACATAACATATAACATATGTATTCGTTAACCAGTATCAACAACGAAATCAAATCTAAATCATTTTAATGTACTTAGAAAATGATATAATTTTATTTTGACGAGATTATTTATTTTCATGCGTTCGGCTGTCTCCGTAACCACGTTTCTCCGTAATCACGTTTCTGCGTTACCACGTATCTCCGTAACCACGTTTCTCCGTAACAAATGATAACAGCAAAATAATGTGCATACATCACTTTTTAGAAAGTTCTGCCATACAAAACGGGTCATCTCACATACATTGCAATTTCGGGTCATCTCACACACATTGCAATTTCGGGTCATCGCACATACATTGTAATTTCTGGTCATCTCACATACATTGCAATTTCGGGTCATCGCACATACATTGTAATTTCGGGTCATCTCACATAGATTGAAATTTCGGGTCATCTCACATACATTGCAATTTCTGGTCATCTCACATACATTGCAATTTCGGGTAATCTCACATGCATTGCAATTTCGGGTCATCTCATATACATTGCAATTTCGTTTTTCTGTAAATGGATGTGATTTTATATTGCATGTTTAACATATAAGTTTAGGAATAAAATAGTGAATTGTAAAAATATAACTATTATTATAATACAGTTGTATATATATTCTGATTCAGAAGAGAATAATGTAATTTTAGGGAAAATGTACATTTAAATATACGTATACACCGAGATGGTACCATATGGGCTGCAATAAGAACATTATACACTCAACAAAATTCCTAAACCTTGTCTTCTACAATATTTGGAACAAACTAATAACCATATAATATCAGTCTTTGATTTTATTTCAAGATTTGTATGCAATGAATAGCTGTATAATCATCTGGAATAAAATGCGTTACTATGGAAACATTTATATTGTATTATTATAAGTTGGTTCCAAACATTATAAAAACACCAGGTAACCGATTAGGAATTGAGTTGAGTGTATATAAATGAGCCTGGTTTCGAACCCACACCAATACGCAATTACAAATTACAAATCACCACCATTGTATTGCTAGAGGTTACAGTTCACCGCTTTCAGCAATGTGCGGGAGTTCGCTTCCTCATGGACAAGCGATACCTGATGACAAGTTGTGAGTTTGGGGGAATTGAGTACTTGCTTGACGTTGCTTCTTCATTCCCAGTAAATATGGGTGGAATTCTCTCCTCCATATCTAACTGTGTCACCCGGGGAAGCAAAATGAAAGTGTCTGTACCGTGAAAGGTTGAAACGACTAGCTATACTGACACCATAAAAAACGTGCACTTTTATATGGAGCGTAACTTTTTCGTTACATATATTATAATTATGTATTTTACTATCATCAGTGAAGAAAATAATCTTTCTCACATTGAATTATTATACCCAATATTTCGCACATTGTTATACCAAATTTGCCTATATTTTTCGAAAAAGGCAAGTGCACAGTTTCATTTTGGTGTCAGCATACGAAACTCATTTTGAAACAACTGCAAGTTCAGTAATTTCAATCATGTTTGGTGTTTGTTTGTTTGTTGTGGGCCTTAAAGTGACGCCAACAACTTATGGTGACTCTCGAGCTGTCTTGGCGGAGGAAGACTCCGATGCCGCTCGGAGTAGAATATACGGGGACAATATGGCGCGGGGTGAGCGGGAACTTCAAAATAGTTACTTACCAGAAGTGAACATTGGCAACACTACAATTACTACATTCCATTCAGTATTATACATGTATTCCCTTATATAAATCTATGGGATACACCAGTAGGGTATTTGCAATAGTATCACGCTAGTGTTTTATATAGTAACGTTTTACTAGCCATAATAGTGCACGAATACAATATCATTTGATCATACACATTTAATTTTCAGAAAACAATATTATTTTAGACACTGGCGTTCAAACATGAACAGATTGATTCAAAATTCGTTCACGGTGATAATTTAAAATTGTAGCGACTAAGAACCAATATTTAAGTACGTAAAACAGAGAAGTAATTGTTTTCGTCCACTGATTTATTTTCTAGAATTGATTATAAAGCATAAAATACACCCGTGTTTAACGCTATGCCATATCTTTGCTACTACAGCTCAGCTCACTATTGCGTCATTCACTGTTTACTCTCAAACATTTTATCATAAATTGTTTGTATGTGATCTACATGTGTTACGAAACACCGGTGGTGCGATTCGCTATTTCATCATTTCACGATTTCAACTTCACGGTTTCAAATTCATGAATTCGTGAAGTTGAAATCGAGAATTCATGAAGTTGAACTCATGAATTTGTGTAGTAGAAATGAGGAAATAACGAATGCCACCCGGTTGTTCGCATATGCACACATACGACAGCTATAGATGCAAACTAAGTTAAAGGGAGCGTTTGCCCGCCCAGCACTACTTCGCGTAAATGATGAATGTCCAAAACCTAATCAATTAGCTCGTTTGCAACGTTTGCATTGGCCGATTGGTGTTACGTAGCCTGGGAACAGGCGTCGATATATTTTGCCAGGTCAGTCAAATAAATATATTTTAACACCGAGACTATTAATTGGGCTGTATTGAGTTTCTGATCATATCAACGCCTGGGAAAACTTGAGGGAGTGTGCGTGTATTTATTGACTCGCATTAATCCTATTAATAGGCCTATTAGCACATGACGTAATTAATGACGTTCTTCAAATCTAGAGATTTAGATGTAGATGGCGCTACGATGGTAAATCAAGTTTCCCCAGGCTGCCATTTTGCCAGAAATTAAAAAGTGAAAATTCGACAGACTGGAACCCAGGCTAGGTGTGACGTTGTTTTAGCAGGCTTATGTTCCAGACTAAAATAGAAATAGTGTGTGTGTTTTACATTTATTTATCGTCGCTACCGGTTGCCCATATGAGCGACGCCTCCTGAAGAGATTAGTTATTTTAGATGTTGGAGGATAGTGCATGATACAGACAGAGACCCATTCCACAATCTCCTCTGGTTCTTTTACGTGCACGGTGTAAAGCACCGACACGAGACCTCGGTTTAACGTCCCATCTGAAAGACTGTTAATTTTATTAGGGTCAGACGGGGGATCGAACCTGCGATCCCTGGATTACCAGTCCAGCGTGTTACCACTGGACTACATATCCGTCTGTAAATAGAAATAGGTGGAGCATAGATGTACATATAGCAAATATGCAAATATTTTCCACACTGATTTTCAATTAGTTTGGTGACTGGAGAAAACTGTAATGTTGGGGTTTTTCAAAAGTATTTGAAGAAAACAACACTGCCACTTCAATATTTGTGTTACTTGTATAGAAGACATTATATATAACATTAATAAATATACTGACATACCATTTTATACAAAATTAAATAAGTTTGAATCAGCATTTCCCTAATGAGAAACGGGCCAGTGTTCGTTGTTTTATTAGCTCGGTTGTGTTTAGTAAACCAACGAGATATTTTCATGGCTTTGTTGGCCTTTGTCTGCCAGTTCGTCTGTCCGTTTGTCCTACATCTCCCCTCATCTCTCTGAACAAAATCAGCCGTGGCAAACTCCGTCCGTCTGTTTTCCCTCATGTTCCCCAATCCCTCTGTAAAAATCAGCTGTGGCCATAGCTTCTTCGTCTATCTCTCTTCCTACTTTCCCCTACCTCCCTCACTCTCATATTTGGCTAAAATGCTGGCTAAATATTCCTAGGCTAGTAAATAGTACTTCATGTCGACTTATAAAATGTCGACATTGACATATATTAATTTAATCATTAAATTGACATTTCTCAAGGTCAGACACTTAGAAACCGAGGTGCATAGCACCTGGCGGCGCTCTGGTTTAATGTCTGGTTATATATAGGGCGGTGCGTACAACTCTGGGACTATAACTGTATTTATTTGTTGTTGATTTTGCATGTCATAATTTCCTATGATTAAAATTTTGAAATACAAAATGTATTTATTATTTATTGAAGGTGTGTGTGTGTTTTACCATACGCAACTATTATCGTCATTGACCAAGCGGAGTTACTCTGTCAAATACTGGAAAGTCAATCAATCCACAAATGAGTTAATCCCCTTAGTAGATATTATCTTCATTATCAGTATTACTGGTCAGACGTCACGCATCAGTTGGTGTGTGTGCTTTACGTTATTTATCGTCGCTACCGGTTGCCTATATGAGCGACGCCTCCTGAAGAGATTAGTAATTTTAGATTGTTGGAGGATAGTGCAATGATACAGAGAGAGACCCATTCCAGAGTCTCCTCTGGTTCTTTTACGTGCACGGTGTAAAGCACTGACACGAGACTTCGGCTTAACGTCCCATCTGAGGGTCAGACGGGGGATCGTGTCGTTGCTTTACACCGTGCACGTAAAAGAACCAGAGGAGATTCTGGAATGGGTCTCTGTCTGTATCATTGTACTATCCTCCAACAATCTAAAATGACTAATCTCTTCAGGAGGCGTCGTTCATATGGGTAACCGGTAGCGATGATAAATAAACGTAAAACACACACACGTGCTTAATTCAAGAATGTTGAACTTAATAGACATTTATTCTGATATCAGTGTTCAACAATCAAAAAAAGCCTAAATGCTGTTCAATGCCTTTTATCAATGAACATTATATATGATCATGAACAGATTCAAATTCAATGAATATACCAGTATCGTAGCATCATTTTCATTATTTGTATTTCAATTGGCCAAAGGCCTACCTATATTAGCATTAAACATTTAATGATTATTGTTGTTGTTGTTCAATACATATCAATCTATGGAAGTACAATATGTGTCCATACAAACTGTGTATCCAGTTCACACACACACATACAGGCTTCTCTGAGCATACTTAGTGTTATTATAAATCATGATTTTCACGTTTCCCCATGCTGGGACCATGCTCCTCCCAATTCAGTAGTGGGGCGACCATCCCCTACCCAGCGGGTCCTCAGGTGGCGGATAGGGGAACGGCCCTCAGATATGGGGGTTTGCTGTGAATTAAATAAGCAGTCCCGGACCATAATATGGCGGTGTACCTACCAGGACGGGGCAGGATAGCACATGGCAAAGCTACTCCTATTAAATACTCCACGTGTCCTACAACGGGTGCATCAGGCGAATGTATGGGCCGCCTTAAAAGTCCTAGCCTAAGGGTGAGGTAACCCCAACAGAAACCTCGAATGCTGAAGCCGGAAGTACTGGGCCGCACGGCGCATTCTAATAAACCACGGTACTACGCATAAACGCAAAATGAATTACAATAACAGAAAAATGACGTTTCCCCACTACATGTTGTTAGTGTATTTCTATGTGGCAGTATTTAACATAGTTTCATGTTTCACGTTTTCGAACTTTTCTGGAGGGCGTTCAATTTTTCTTTGATTTCATGTACATCGTGTTTTTCACATGTTATGAGATATTGTGATGCACAGTCAATTTCTGATTGCATGACTTCTCATTGTTTATTCTTTAATCCCAGTATTGGTGATTTAATTTTGTGTTAAAGTTTCAAAATTGACACAATACACCTTGTTAAGTACAGCTCTGTTTCCGGCGGAATTGGGGCCAGCCAGGGACCTTTTAATAGCTTCAAAGTCGTGTTCTACAGGAAACAGACGGATATATAGTCCAGTGGTAACACTTATTAATTGTATGCATTGATTTGTGCCAGATAGAACAAAGAGTCAATATTCTATTAATAGCACACTATTTGATCACGTGTAGATCTGCAAACCGCAATAGCCCGTGGACCAGGAAATCAATTTCCCAGCACTAATTTGTATTTTAATTATAACGAAAACCACACACTCTTTCTGTGTAATGCATACCAGACACGGTGGTATTTTAGGAGCGCAACGTGATTACAATGTTGGCATCAATAAGAGGAAGTAATGTTGGTAAGCGGCAATCCTGACCTCGATTGCATAGGGTACACATACTGAATGCCACACATATTGCCATTCATTAACATTGAACTGATATAATGAGATACATCGGTCAGTTACTGCCCCTGACTACTCCATAAACGTAGGTAGGTCCTATTAAGTGTTGTCCTCTGTTTTTATCGTTGTTTCCTTTGCACAACATGCTAGCAATTTTATCCCACTATCGCTTCTTATGATTATTAAATTACTATATTTCAACAGATCTCCTACAGTATATGCAATGAGTACTTATTTGTAAAATAATGTTATCACTTAATTAACACGTTTTTGATAAAATCACAATTACCATACCGCAACATTTTGATAGGGCATAACAGTAAAAACAAAGGATTCTAACTGAAAGGACCTATTCACACTTTGGAATAAATTAGACTGTATCGGCCAAGGGAGGTAATAGAACATTACAGATGTCTATCATTGTATCAATGCAATTGGATATGAGATGCCAGCAACCAGGAACATCTCTTATATAGTAGCAACTTGGCCAACTTCACAGACCTCTTGTATTGAGCATTTCAACCAATAATTGATGTATTAAATGTACACCATTCTATTGCTAAGGGAGCCGTTGCCCCGCTATATATCTAATAGATACATAAATACTGAACGTATCGGACAAATGCTGCACGCTGATTGGTTTTACTTTGAATAACAAGAGTCACGTGACTAGTAATCATAATTTAAAATGGAGAACACATCTCATATGAATTCACTGTTTTACATAATATTAATTGAAAATGATGTTAAAATTGGGGTATTGCTTTATCACATGCAGCTCTGAGCTAGATAGAAGACCTGTACCCCCAGGCTGAGAGGTTACAGGTGTGTGTGTGTTTTACGTTTATTTATCGTCGCTACCGGTTGCCCATATGAGCGACGCCGCCTGAAGATATTAGTTATTTTAGATTTTTGGAGGATAGTGCAATGATACAGATAGAGACCCATTCCAGAGTCTCCTCTGGTTCTTTTACGTGCACGGTGTAAAGCACCGACACGAGACCTCGGTTTACCGTCCCATCTGAAAGACTGTTAATTGTATTAAGGTCAGACGGAGGATCGAACCTGCGATCCCTGGATTACAAGTTACAGGTATCTGATAGAGAAAGTATATGTATTAAAGACATTTGGCCGACCTAGGTTACAGACAAGTCTGGCAGGTGAACTTACAGCAATGCATGGGATTTGCTCTTATATTACCTGTCAATACTAGTAACAAATTGAGGCCCAGACAGCGTTATCGATACTCAATTATTAATTAATTGTTAAGATCAATATAGTATATATAAACCCCCATACAGTTATGTTTTAAAGACGGATCTGTAGTCCAGTGGTAACAGGCTGGACTGGTAATCCAGGGATCGCAGGTTCGATCCACCGTCTGACCCTAATACAATTAACAGTCTTTCAGATGGGACGTTAAACCGAGGTCTTGCTTTACACCGTGCACGTAAAAGAACCAGAGGAGACTCTGGAATGGGTCTCTCTCTGTATCATTGCATTATTCTCCAAAATCTAAAATTACTAATCTCTTCAGGAGGCGTCGCTCATATGGGCAACCGGTAGCGACGATAAATAAACGTAAAAACACACACACACACACACAACGCGCAAACATAATTGGTGAATCTGTTTAGAAAACGTAAGTGACGTTACAAAGCTACCCACCTGCTTTTGACACGTTTGACATTACGTCCTACACAAAATTGTATTCTATATTTAAACATGGCATATTCCTTGTTTGTGTATAAAGACAAACTGCCTAGCCATGTTAGCATTATAAGTTAAATACAATCCCGACTAAGATATAGAAAGGACAATGATGCAAGATTACTTGGACAATAGTACAACCCTTTGTACCACGTTTGTTGGCACACATAGCATAGATATAGCTATGCTCCCAATGTTTCGTGCTGGTCATTGACGGCCAGGACGTCCTGCGTCTGTGCAACACGTAATGGGATATGCTGGTCATTGACGGCCAGGACGTCCTGCGTCTGTGCAACACGTAATGGGATATGCTGGTCATTGACGGCCAGGACGTCCTGCGTCTGTGCAACACGTAATGGGATATGCTGGTCATTGACGGCCAGGACGTCCTGCGTCTGTGCAACACGTAATGGGATATGCTGGTCATTGACGGCCAGGACGTCCTGCGTCTGTGCAACACGTAATGGGATATGCTGGTCATTGACGGCCAGGACGTCCTGCGTCTGTGCAACACGTAATGGGATATGCTGGTCATTGACGGCCAGGACGTCCTGCGTCTGTGCAACACGTAATGGGATATGCTGGTCATTGACGGCCAGGACGTCCTGCGTCTGTGTAACACGTAATGGGATATGCTGGTCATTGGCGACAAGGACGTCACTGCGTCTGTGCAACACACAATGGGATATGCTGGTCATTGACGGCCAGGACGTCCTGCGTCTGTGCAACACGTAATGGGATATACTGGTCATTGACGGCCAGGACGTCACTGCGTCTGTGCAACACGCAATGTGATATGCTGGTCATTGACGGCCAGGACGTCCTGCGTCTGTGCAACACGTAATGGGATATGCTGGTCATTGACGGCCAGGACTTCACTGCGTCTGTGCAACACGTAATGGGATATGCTGGTCATTGACGGCCAGGACGTCCTGCGTCTATGCAACACGTAATGGGATATGCTGGTCATTGACGGCCAGGACGTCACTGCGTCTGTGCAACACGTAATGGGATATGCTGGTCATTGACGGCCAGGACGTCACTGCTTCTGTCCGACACGTAATGGGATATGCTGGTCATTGACGGCCAGGACGTCACTGCGTCTGTGCAACACGTAATGGGATATGCTGGTCATTGACGGCCAGGACGTCACTGCTTCTGTCCGACACGTAATGTGATATGCTGGTCATTGACGACAAGGACGTCACTGCGTCTGTGTAACACGTAATGGGATATGCTGGTCATTGGCGACAATGACGTCACTACGTCTATGCAACACGTAATGTGATATGCTGGTCATTGACGGCCAGGACGTCACTGCGTCTATGCAACACGTAATGGGATATGCTGGTCATTGACGACCAGGACTTCACTGCGTCTGTGTAACACGTAATGGGATATGCTGGTCATTGGCGACAAGGACGTCACTGCGTCTGTGCAACACGCAATGGGATATGCTGGTCATTGACGGCCAGGACGTCACTTCATCTGTGCAACACATAATGTGATATGCTGGTCATTGACGGCCAGGACGTCACTGCGTCTGTGCAACACGTACTGGGATATGCTGGTCATTGACGACCAGGACTTCACTGCGTCTGTGCAACACGTAATGGGATATGCTGGTCATTGACGGCCAGGACTTCACTGCGTCTGTGCAACACGTAATGGGATATGCTGGGCATTGACGGCCAGGACGTCCTGCGTCTATGCAACACGTAATGGGATATGCTGGTCATTGACGGCCAGGACTTCACTGCGTCTGTGCAACACGTAATGGGATATGCTGGTCATTGACGGCCAGGACGTCACTGCGTCTGTGCAACACGTAATGGGATATGCTGGTCATTGACGGCCAGGACGTCCTGCGTCTATGCAACACGTAATGGGATATGCTGGTCATTGACGGCCAGGACTTCACTGCGTCTGTGTAACACGTAATGGGATATGCTGGTCATTGGCGACAATGACGTCACTGCGTCTATGCAACACGTAATGTGATATGCTGGTCATTGACGGCCAGGACGTCACTGCGTCTATGCAACACGTAATGGGATATGCTGGTCATTGACGACCAGGACTTCACTGCGTCTGTGCAACACGTAATGGGATATGCTGGTCATTGACGGCCAGGACTTCACTGCGTCTGTGCAACACGTAATGGGATATGCTGGGCATTGACGGCCAGGACGTCCTGCGTCTATGCAACACGTAATGGGATATGCTGGTCATTGACGGCCAGGACTTCACTGCGTCTGTGCAACACGTAATGGGATATGCTGGTCATTGACGGCCAGGACGTCACTGCGTCTGTGCAACACGTAATGGGATATGCTGGTCATTGACGGCCAGGACGTCCTGCGTCTATGCAACACGTAATGGGATATGCTGGTCATTGACGGCCAGGACTTCACTGCGTCTGTGTAACACGTAATGGGATATGCTGGTCATTGGCGACAATGACGTCACTGCGTCTATGCAACACGTAATGTGATATGCTGGTCATTGACGGCCAGGACGTCACTGCGTCTATGCAACACGTAATGGGATATGCTGGTCATTGACGGCCAGGACGTCACTGCGTCTGTGCAACACGCAATGGGATATGCTGGTCATTGACGGCCAGGACGTCACTTCATCTGTGCAACACATAATGTGATATGCTGGTCATTGACGGCCAGGACGTCACTGCGTCTGTGCAACACGTAATGGGATATGCTGGTCATTGACGGCCAGGACGTCACTGCGTCTGTGCAACACGTAATGGGATATGCTGGTCATTGACGGCCAGGACGTCCTGCGTCTATGCAACACGTAATGGGATATGCTGGTCATTGACGGCCAGGACCTCACTGCGTCTGTGTAACACGTAATGGGATATGCTGGTCATTGGCGACAATGACGTCACTGCGTCTATGCAACACGTAATGTGATATGCTGGTCATTGACGGCCAGGACGTCACTGCGTCTATGCAACACGTAATGGGATATGCTGGTCATTGACGGCCAGGACGTCACTGCGTCTGTGCAACACGCAATGGGATATGCTGGTCATTGACTGCCAGGACGTCACTTCATCTGTGCAACACATAATGTGATATGCTGGTCATTGACGGCCAGGACGTCACTGCGTCTGTGCAACACGTACTGGGATATGCTGGTCATTGACGACCAGGACGTCACTGCGTCTGTGCAACACGCAATGGGATATGCTGGTCATTGACGGCCAGGACGTCCTGCGTCTGTGAAACACGTAATGGGATATGCTGGTCATTGACGGCCAGGACGTCACTGCGTCTGTGCAACACGCAATGTGATATGCTGGTCATTGACGGCCAGGACGTCCTGCGTCTGTGCAACACGTAATGGGATATGCTGGTCATTGACGGCCAGGACGTCACTGCGTCTGTGCAACACGTAATGGGATATGCTGGTCATTGACGGCCAGGACTTCACTGCGTCTGTGCAACACGTAATGGGATATGCTGGTCATTGACGGCCAGGACGTCCTGCGTCTATGCAACACGTAATGGGATATGCTGGTCATTGACGGCCAGGACGTCACTGCGTCTGTGCAACACGTAATGGGATATGCTGGTCATTGACGGCCAGGACGTCACTGCTTCTGTCCGACACGTAATGGGATATGCTGGTCATTGACGGCCAGGACGTCACTGCGTCTGTGCAACACGTAATGGGATATGCTGGTCATTGACGGCCAGGACGTCACTGCTTCTGTCCGACACGTAATGTGATATGCTGGTCATTGACGACAAGGACGTCACTGCGTCTGTGTAACACGTAATGGGATATGCTGGTCATTGGCGACAATGACGTCACTACGTCTATGCAACACGTAATGTGATATGCTGGTCATTGACGGCCAGGACGTCACTGCGTCTATGCAACACGTAATGGGATATGCTGGTCATTGACGACCAGGACTTCACTGCGTCTGTGTAACACGTAATGGGATATGCTGGTCATTGGCGACAAGGACGTCACTGCGTCTGTGCAACACGCAATGGGATATGCTGGTCATTGACGGCCAGGACGTCACTTCATCTGTGCAACACATAATGTGATATGCTGGTCATTGACGGCCAGGACGTCACTGCGTCTGTGCAACACGTACTGGGATATGCTGGTCATTGACGACCAGGACTTCACTGCGTCTGTGCAACACGTAATGGGATATGCTGGGCATTGACGGCCAGGACTTCACTGCGTCTGTGCAACACGTAATGGGATATGCTGGGCATTGACGGCCAGGACGTCCTGCGTCTATGCAACACGTAATGGGATATGCTGGTCATTGACGGCCAGGACTTCACTGCGTCTGTGCAACACGTAATGGGATATGCTGGTCATTGACGGCCAGGACGTCACTGCGTCTGTGCAACACGTAATGGGATATGCTGGTCATTGACGGCCAGGACGTCCTGCGTCTATGCAACACGTAATGGGATATGCTGGTCATTGACGGCCAGGACTTCACTGCGTCTGTGTAACACGTAATGGGATATGCTGGTCATTGGCGACAATGACGTCACTGCGTCTATGCAACACGTAATGTGATATGCTGGTCATTGACGGCCAGGACGTCACTGCGTCTATGCAACACGTAATGGGATATGCTGGTCATTGACGACCAGGACTTCACTGCGTCTGTGCAACACGTAATGGGATATGCTGGTCATTGACGGCCAGGACTTCACTGCGTCTGTGCAACACGTAATGGGATATGCTGGGCATTGACGGCCAGGACGTCCTGCGTCTATGCAACACGTAATGGGATATGCTGGTCATTGACGGCCAGGACTTCACTGCGTCTGTGCAACACGTAATGGGATATGCTGGTCATTGACGGCCAGGACGTCACTGCGTCTGTGCAACACGTAATGGGATATGCTGGTCATTGACGGCCAGGACGTCCTGCGTCTATGCAACACGTAATGGGATATGCTGGTCATTGACGGCCAGGACTTCACTGCGTCTGTGTAACACGTAATGGGATATGCTGGTCATTGGCGACAATGACGTCACTGCGTCTATGCAACACGTAATGTGATATGCTGGTCATTGACGGCCAGGACGTCACTGCGTCTATGCAACACGTAATGGGATATGCTTGTCATTGACGGCCAGGACGTCACTGTGTCTGTGCAACACGCAATGGGATATGCTGGTCATTGACGGCCAGGACGTCACTTCATCTGTGCAACACATAATGTGATATGCTGGTCATTGACGGCCAGGACGTCACTGCGTCTGTGCAACACGTAATGGGATATGCTGGTCATTGACGGCCAGGACGTCACTGCGTCTGTGCAACACGTAATGGGATATGCTGGTCATTGACGGCCAGGACGTCCTGCGTCTATGCAACACGTAATGGGATATGCTGGTCATTGACGGCCAGGACTTCACTGCGTCTGTGTAACACGTAATGGGATATGCTGGTCATTGGCGACAATGACGTCACTGCGTCTATGCAACACGTAATGTGATATGCTGGTCATTGACGGCCAGGACGTCACTTCATCTGTGCAACACATAATGTGATATGCTGGTCATTGACGGCCAGGACGTCACTGCGTCTGTGCAACACGTACTGGGATATGCTGGTCATTGACGACCAGGACGTCACTGCGTCTGTGCAACACGCAATGGGATATGCTGGTCATTGACGGCCAGGACGTCCTGCGTCTGTGAAACACGTAATGGGATATGCTGGTCATTGACGGCCAGGACGTCACTGCGTCTGTGCAACACGCAATGTGATATGCTGGTCATTGACGGCCAGGACGTCCTGCGTCTGTGCAACACGTAATGGGATATGCTGGTCATTGACGGCCAGGACGTCACTGCGTCTGTGCAACACGTAATGGGATATGCTGGTCATTGACGGCCAGGACTTCACTGCGTCTGTGCAACACGTAATGGGATATGCTGGTCATTGACGGCCAGGACGTCCTGCGTCTATGCAACACGTAATGGGATATGCTGGTCATTGACGGCCAGGACGTCACTGCGTCTGTGCAACACGTAATGGGATATGCTGGTCATTGACGGCCAGGACGTCACTGCTTCTGTCCGACACGTAATGGGATATGCTGGTCATTGACGGCCAGGACGTCACTGCGTCTGTGCAACACGTACTGGGATATGCTGGTCATTGACGGCCAGGACGTCACTGCTTCTGTCCGACACGTAATGTGATATGCTGGTCATTGACGACAAGGACGTCACTGCGTCTGTGTAACACGTAATGGGATATGCTGGTCATTGGCGACAATGACGTCACTACGTCTATGCAACACGTAATGTGATATGCTGGTCATTAACGGCCAGGACGTCACTGCGCTTATGCAACACGTAATGGGATATGCTGGTCATTGACGACCAGGACTTCACTGCGTCTGTGTAACACGTAATGGGATATGCTGGTCATTGGCGACAAGGACGTCACTGCGTCTGTGCAACACGCAATGGGATATGCTGGTCATTGACGGCCAGGACGTCACTGCGTCTGTGCAACACGTAATGGGATATGCTGGTCATTGACGACCAGGACTTCACTGCGTCTGTGCAACACGTAATGGGATATGCTGGTCATTGACGGCCAGGACTTCACTGCGTCTGTGCAACACGTAATGGGATATGCTGGGCATTGACGGCCAGGACGTCCTGCGTCTATGCAACACGTAATGGGATATGCTGGTCATTGACGGCCAGGACTTCACTGCGTCTGTGCAACACGTAATGGGATATGCTGGTCATTGACGGCCAGGACGTCACTGCGTCTGTGCAACACGTAATGGGATATGCTGGTCATTGACGGCCAGGACGTCCTGCGTCTATGCAACACGTAATGGGATATGCTGGTCATTGACGGCCAGGACTTCACTGCGTCTGTGTAACACGTAATGGGATATGCTGGTCATTGGCGACAATGACGTCACTGCGTCTATGCAACACGTAATGTGATATGCTGGTCATTGACGGCCAGGACGTCACTGCGTCTATGCAACACGTAATGGGATATGCTGGTCATTGACGGCCAGGACGTCACTGCGTCTGTGCAACACGCAATGGGATATGCTGGTCATTGACGGCCACGACGTCACTTCATCTGTGCAACACATAATGTGATATGCTGGTCATTGACGGCCAGGACGTCACTGCGTCTGTGCAACACGTACTGGGATATGCTGGTCATTGACGACCAGGACGTCACTGCGTCTGTGCAACACGCAATGGGATATGCTGGTCATTGACGGCCAGGACGTCACTTCGTCTGTGCAACACATACTGTGATATGCTGGTCATTGACGGCCAGGACCTCACTGCTTCTGTCCGACACGTAATGTGATATGCTGGTCATTGACGACAAGGACGTCACTGCGTCTATGCAACACGTAATGCGATATGCTGGTCATTGACGGCCAGGACGTCACTTCGTCTGTGCAACACATAATGTGATATGCTGGTCATTGACGGTCAGGACGTCATTGCGTCTGTGCAACACGTACTGGGATATGAACAATCCCCAACAATGTGCTGACGGCTGGGAAAACCGC